>OU015752.1:117902849-117997006 GCA_907169655.1 Acomys percivali | reverse complement strand
TGTGTGTGTGTGTGTGTGTGTGTGTGTGTGTGTGTGTGTGTGTGTGTAAATATGTACCACTCAGGTCAGCTTGCAGGACAACAGCCCCAGCAGTGGATGTATTTCTACCAGATGTCTCTGAGAAGGCAGAAAGCAAACCAGCAAAGAAAGCTGCTGCTGCTGTGGAGGAGGGAGGTGCAGATGGTAAAGGATTCCCAGCACCTACATGGAGCCTCACTAACATCTGTAACTCCAGTCCCAAGGGAGCTAATGCCCTCTTTAGACCTCAGTGGGCACCAGGCACACACACATGATAGACAGACAGACAGACAGACAGACAAAACACCCATGCACATATTTTTTTTGGTTTTTTGAGACAGGGTTTCTCTGTGTAGCCTTGGCTGCCCTAGACTCGCTTTGTAGACTAGGCTGGCCTTGAACTCACAGCGATCTGCCTGCCTCTGCCTCCCGAGTGCTGGGATTAATGGCATGCACCACCGAAGCCCAGCTATTTAAAAAAAAATTTTTTTAAAGCACTTTGTAGCAGAATTTCATCAAATTGAAATTCTTGACCATCACTAGTAAAAGTCATAATTAAGCTAGGGAAGTTTGTTTAAAGGAGCATTGGATTATGTTTGTTATGTAAATATCACAGGTACATAAAATGAACAAATATACCTTACACCTGTGCAACTAATAAGGAGAGATGAACAAGTTAGGAGCAGTGAGCCCACCATCTTGAATGAGTGCTTTGGGTAGTAGCTGATGTGTTTTGCACCACAGTTAGTGATGGGCTCTTAGGACTTATTGCTAAACTTGTATCAGAGCATTGCTTTTTGTACTTCCTCAGTTGTAAAGCACTGGAGCCTGACGTGGACATTATGTGAGGCCCTGTGGGGCCACCTGAAGGAGCTTGATGGCCAGCTGGATGAGCCTACGGAGTACATTCAGATTCTGGAGCGAAGAAGAGCTTTTTCCCGCTGGCTGTCCCATACTGCTGCCCCACAGATTGAAGAGGAAGTCTCCTTAACCCGAAGAGACAGTCCCATAGAGGCTGTCTTCAGCTACCTCACGGGCAGTAGGATTAGTGAGGCCTGTTCTCTGGCCCAGCAGTCAGGTAAGGGGTGCACTCTTCAGTACCACTACCTACTTCCTACACTCTATGCTTACTCCTTAATTATAATTTGTCTTCTAGTATATCCAAGGAAGATGCTTGGTTCCTCTCGAGACCATTTCTTGTCCTTCTAAACAATTCTTTAGCAGTGGCTGCTCTTCTAGAGTTCCTGAGTTCAATTCCTAGCAACTACATGGTAGTTCATAACTATCTATAATGTGATCTGATGCCCTCTTGTGGCCTGCAGGTGTACATGGAGGCAGAGCACTGTATAAAAAATAAACAAACAAACAAACAAATAAATAAGTTGTGTTCATCTTGTTACATGCATTTGTAGTAAAATCAGAAAATACAGATAAATAGAAAATAATAGGACAAAATCGCCCATATTCTAAAACATAGGCATTCTAAACATTTCAGTGTGTGATCTATACTTAGATGGTTGTTCTTGTAATACATAAAGTATACACAAATTGTGCACACAAGGCAACATACATATGTAAATGGTTCAAGTGTTTTTTAGCGGTCTTGTTGCTGAGACAGGGCTTTCCTCTGTCGAGCAGTCTGGCCTCATCTGCTTGCCTGTGCCTCTGCAGTGCTAGGATGAGGTGCGTGTGCTGCTGCACCTGGCTGACTTAGCTCCGGTTTACAAATGTGTGACCCTTGCATAGGGGTCACCAGAAGGAGTAGAAAATCTGCTACCCACTGTGTACCATTTCAGGTTAAAGTACTTTGCAGATATTCTGCTCAAACAAAGTATCTGGCTTTTTTTTTTTTTTTTTAATTTATGTACTTATTTTAATGTAGAAGTGTTCTGTCTGCATGCCAGAAGAGGGCATCAGATCTCTTTATAGATGGTCATAAGCCACCATGTGGTTGCTGGGAATTGAACTCTCTGGAAGAGCAGCTGTGTTCTTTTTTGTTTGTTTGTTTTTTCCATTTTTTTTTTTTTTTCTGAGACAGGGTTTCTCTGTGTAACCTTGACTGTCCTGGACTCATTTTATAGACCAGGCTGGCCTCCAGCTCACAGTGATCCGCCTGCCTCTGCCTCCCAAGTACTGGGATTAAAGGCGTGTGCCACCAGCTATAACAGCCAGTGTTCTTAACGCCTGAGCCATCTCACCAACCCCAGGTATCAGCATTTTAACACTGATATCTTTCCTCCTGGAATAAGATGGTAATAGCCTATGTTCATCAGTCCTTAGATCCTTACTCTTCACCAGAAAACTTGTCTTTTTCTCATAGGTGACCATCGTCTTGCCCTTCTGCTGTCTCAGCTGGTAGGCAGCCAGTCAGTCCGGGAGCTGCTCACCATGCAGTTGGCCGATTGGCATCAGCTCCAGGCTGATTGCTTCATCCAGGATGAGAGATTGCGAATATTTGCCCTGTTAGCTGGAAAACCGGTAATGTCATACTAATTTTCTTATAATTTGTACACTATTAATATAACTGCCATTTTGGCCTTGTTTCTACATAGAAATGCAATCTTTTTTTCTTTTTCTTTTTTTTTTTAAGACAGGGTTTCTCTGTGTAGCCTTGGTTGTCCTGGACTTGCTTTGCTGGCCTTGAACACAGAGATCCATCTGCCTCTGCCTCCCCAAGTGCTGCGATTAAAGGCATGCACCATGCCCAGCTGGAATTATTTTCAAATTAAATAGCAGGGCATGGTGTCAATCTTAGCACTTGAGAGACAGAGGCAGGTGAATCTCTTGAGATCTAGGCCAACTTGAAGGCAAACCTGGTCTAGAGAGGACCTAGATAGCCAGGGCTACATAAAGAAACTCTGTTTCAAAAAAACATATAATAATTAAAAAAAAAAAAAAAGCCTGTAATCTCAGTACACAGAAGGCAAGGCAGGAGGATTGCTGTGGCTTCAAAACCAGCCAGAGCTACATAGTGAGAACCTCACTAAGAGTGCATAAGAAGTGCATTGTCTCAAAAAGCAATTTATAGAGAAAATTTTACTACATTTGTTTGTATGCTCACACTCTCAAGCACATGTGTGTATACTATGTATGAAGAACAAGGGATAACTTGCCAGAGTTGCCAAGAATGGTGGCGCTCACCTTTAATCCTAGCACTCGGGAGGCAGAGGCAGGCGGAGTTTGAGGCCAGGCTGGTCCACAAAGGGAGTCTAGGACAGCCAAGGCTACACAGAGAAACCCAGTCTCAAAAAACAAAAACAAACAAACAAAAAACAAGGGGCTGGAGAGATGGCTCAGTGGTTAAGAGTGCCATCTGCTCTTCCAGACATCCTGAGTTCAATTCTTAGTAACCACATGCTGGTTCACAACCATCTGTAATGTGATCTGATTCTGGTCTACAGGTGTACATACAGGCAGAATACTGTGTACATAATAAATCTTAAAAAAAAAGAAAAAGACTTGCCAGAGTTGATTCTCACCTTCTACTAAGTTGGCCTTATCCATTCAGGCATATCACTGGCCTAAAAAATATGTTTTAATTATATAAACTTAAAAATTGGGGCTGGCACTTGCCGTCAAGCCTGACAGCCTGAGTTCTGTCTGTCCCTGGAACCCACATGGTAGAAGGAGAGAAGTGACTCTCACAAACTGTCTAAGTACAAAAAAATTAATGTTGAAATCTATTATATCCTATATCATAGTAATGTTTACATGTGAGTGATTATAATTATGCCTTCTCAGACATTTTTAAATTTTTGACGTATAGGCTCATATTTGCATGTGTTTATATAGAAGCAAATTACAAAGAATGATTCTGCAGGGTTTTTTTTTATAATTTACTGCATATGGAAAGTTTCCCATGTGATGTAGAGGTAGTATCATTCCTTTTCTGTTTTGTTTTGTCTTGTTTTTTGGTTTTGGTTTGGTTTGGTTTTGGGTTTTTTTGAGGCAGGATTTCCTCTTGTAATCCTGGCTGTTCACATGCCTCTGCCTCCTGAGTGCTGGGTAGCATTCTTTTTCATAGCTACCACTCTTCAGTTTACCAATAGTTGAATAATTATCTTGAGCCAGTTGTCTGCTTACTCTTTGATTGTCTGTATGTCTGTCTCTCTCATTTTCATTATGGCAAGAAATAAGGGGACATTTCAGATCCAAGCCATAGCGTTAAGACTTGGTGTGCTGGAGGAGCTGGAGAGATGGCTCAGAGGTTAAGAGCACTGGCTGCTCTTCCAGAGGTCCTGAGTTCAACTCCCAGCAACCACATGATGGCTCACAACCATCTATAATGTGATCTGATGCGCACTGTATACATAATAAATAAATCTTTAAAAAAAAAAAAAAGACTTGGTGTGCTGGCACATTCCTTTAATCCCAGCAGAGGCAGGAGGATTTCTTAGTTCAAGGTCATCATCATCATCATCATAACAACAACAACCAAGGTAACAAAGTTGTCATGGTGATGCTCTTGTCTCCTGCAGGTGTGGCAGCTCTCAGAACAGAAGCAAATCAATGTATGCTCCCAGCTGGATTGGAAACGTGCACTTGCTATCCATCTTTGGTATTTGCTTCCACCAACAGCCTCCATTTCCAGGGCTCTCAGCATGTATGAAGAGGCATTTCAGGTATGCGTGTATTCAGCAGAGCCAGGTGAAAACTCTGCAATGTATTTTGTCTTTCCAGAGAAGACCTTTAATCCCAGACTGGGGAGACAGAGACAGATGGCCATCTAGGGCTGTATGGTGAAACCCTGTCTCCAAAAGAAAAAAATTTAAGGCCTATACAGAAAAACCAGAGGATTCCTTAAGCCTTATTAACAGTTTGCCCTTTATTAACATTTAAGCTGAAATTTTTTAAAGTCATATTTCATATCCCTTGTCATTGTTGAAGTTAAAAGGCCTTTTTTTTTTTTTTTTTTTTTGGTCAGATGTGATGGTACACACCATCGAGTGTTTGAAGGCTGGTGGATCTCTATGAGTTCTAGACAAGCCTGATCTACATATTGAGTTCCAGGCAAGCCAGGACTTTAATAGTGAGATCCTGTACATTCTATTTTGTTTTGGGATGAGTTATTTGTGAGTTTTGGAACTTGGTTAGTTGTTTTTGGATTTTTTTGTAAGCTAGTTAGCTTTTGGTTTTTGGGTTATACAAGAGTTTACCTGTTTAAAAACCCTGGCTGTCCTGAAACTTGCTTTGTAGACTAAGCTGCCTCAGCATTCGCTATGCCCTGCTGAGTTATTTGGGTTTTTGGTTTAGGTTTGGTTTAGATTTGGGTTTTTGTTTTGTTTTGTTTTTTGAGTTGTTTTTAAAACAAAATTTGATGTAACCTAGCCTGACTTTGAACTCATGATCCTCCTGGTGTGCTGTGGTTCTTTTAAGTCCTTTCCTACTACTCACATATTTGTCTTTCAAATCATAGTATTTATCGAGGCACAGAAACCACTTAAATTGTAATAGCCAGATATAATGGCCCATACTTGTAATCTCTGTACTCAAAAATCTGAGGTAGAATGGTTGCCAAGAATTTGAGGCCAGCCTGGGATGTAGAATGGGGGAAGAATATGAACACAAACACAGCCGGGCACGCGGGAGGCAGAGGCAGGTGGATCGCTGTGAGTTTGAGGCCAGCCTGGTCTACAAAGTGAGTCTAGGACCCAAGGCTACACAGAGAAACCCTGTCTCGAAAAACCAAAAAAAAAAAAAAAAAAAAAAAAAAAGAATGCATACACAGTCATTCAGAATTGTGACTAATTGCATCTGGGTAGTGGTGGTATATGCTTTGGTTTCAGCAAAGTGACAGGAAGTAGCAATGAAAATAATATTATTATTGGGGGTCACCACAACACAAGGAACTATATTAAAGGGTCTCAGCATTAGGAAGGTTGAGAACCACTGACATAGAAAGACCTTGTCTTCACCACTGCCAAAAAAACTCAGAACAAGTGGGGAAGTGTGGGGAATCTATTGAACATTTCAGTTCTTTTCTAGACTGAAAACAGTTTTTTTTTTTTTAATGAGAATCATTAATTCTTTTAAGTGTTACAGTATCCTTTAACACAGGTGTGTGAATAGTTGATACATGGTCATACTGATTGAAGAGACTCAAACTGTCATATTGTTTATTTTTCAAATTCTTCCTTTTCAGAATACTTCTGAGGGTGATAAATATGCCTGCTCCCCTCTTCCTTCGTACCTGGAGGATTTTGGCTGTGTGGTAGAGGAAGAAAAGGATTCCCAGAGACCACTTCAGGATGTTTGCTTTCATCTTCTAAAACTCTACAGTGACAGGTAATGTCTTCAGTCAACTTCACTGAGATCCAGTTTATGGATAAATAAGTATACAGTTGGATAGGAGTTATCACAGCAAACTAACACACAATGCAAACATGTCACCTACAGAAAGTCCCTAATGAGATTTAAGAATTAGTCCTCGGGGCTGGAGAGATGGCTCAGCGGTTAAGAGCATTGGTTGCTCTTCCAGAGGTCCTGAGTTCAATTCCCAGCAACCACATGGTGGCTCACAACCATCTATAGTGTGATCTCATGCCCTCTTCTGGCATGCAGGTGTACTTGTAGGCAGAGAACTGTATACATAATAATAAATAAATATTAAAAAAATAAAATAAAAAAAGGATTAATCCTCAAGAGCCAGGCGTGTTGTTGCACGCTTGTAATCCCAGGGCTGAGTCAGAGGCAGGTGCATCTCTGAGTTTGAGGCCAGCCTGGTCTACAAAGTGAGTCTAGGACAGCCAAGGCTACACAGAGAAAGCCCTGTCTCAAAAAACAAACAAACAAAAACCACTACAAAACAAAAACAAAAACAAAAAACGTAATTAAACCGGGAAGGATTGTTAACATAAACTATTTTTGTTGTTACCAGAATTTACGTAATTGAAATCATTCTGTGCTCTTTTGTGCCTGGCTTCTTTTCACTCAGCATAATGATAGGATTTATTCGAGTTAATACAAACAGCTGGTTTTGGGTGGATATTTATTTTGCCTGTCCTGGACTCAATTTGTAGACTAGGCTGGCCTCAAACTCACAGCAATCCACCTGCCTGGGATTAAAGGCATGCGCCACCACTGCCCAGCCCATAATTTACATATTGTTTGGTAGTTTGAGACTGGGTCTCTAAACAGGCTGGCCTAGAACTCATTCTCCCATGAGTTAGGATTACAGTAATGTACCTCCATGAAATATGTTTTCAAAAAAAATGGCGAATGGGCTGGGCATGGTAGTACATGCCTTTAATCCCAGCATTCAGGATGCTATCTAAATAATTTAAATTATTTTGATAATCTCTTTTTACTTTATGTTGGAAATAACTGGGATCTTTGGTTTTCTCTGTTCACAGTTAACAGGTCACAGCTTATTTCTACTTACTCTTCAAGATGCTTTTTTTTTTTTTTACAAATTATCTTTGTTACATTTTTTTTTTTAAAGATTATTTATACAGTGGTTTACATGTACATTTACATGCCAGAAGAGGGCATCAGGTTACATTATAGATGGTTGTGAGCCACCATGTGGTTGCTGGGAATTGAACTCAGATCCTATGGAAGAGCAGTCAGTGCTTTTAACCTCTGAGCCATTTCTCCAGCCCTGTTACTTTTTTTTAAAGGTGTTTTATTTATTATTATGTACACAGTACTCTCCCTGCACATACGTATATGAATGCTCTATCTGTATGTACACCTGTAGATCAGAAGAGGGCATCAGATCACATTATATGTGGTTGCTCTAGAGGAGCAGTCAGTGCTCTTAACCTCTGAGCCATCTCTCGAGCCCCTCTAGATGCTTTCTTAAAATCAGAGTGTTAGTGTTAGTTGTTTAGTTTTTTGTTGGTGTGTGTGTGTGTGTGTGTGTGTGTGTGTGTGTGTGTGTGTTTTTGTTTGTTTTTTTAGGGAGTGGTTGTTTTGTTTTGGGGGGGAGGGTTGTGTTTTGTTTGTTTTTGTTGTTTGTTTTTTGTTTGTTTTTGTTTGTTTGTTTGGGTTTTTGGTTGGTTGGTTAGTTGGTTGGTTTTTTTTGAGACAGGGTTTCTCTGTGTAGCCTTGGCTGTCCTAGACTCATTTTGTTAACCAGTGTGGCCTCAACTTCATCGATTCACCTGCCTAAGCCTCCCCAGTGCTAGGATTAAAGGCGTGTGCTACCACGCCCGGCCTTAAGATGCTTTTTTTTTTCCTTCGGTTTTTTTCAGACAGGGTTTCTCTGTGTAGCAGCTCTGGCTGTCCTGTAGTCCAGGTTGGCCTCAATCTCACGGAGATCCACCTGCCTCTGCCTCCCAATATTATTTTTTACATACACATTTATATATTACATATATATAAAATAAACTTCCTACAGCAAAAAGAACCGTGAAACAATCAGGAATTATATAAATGTTACATTCTTAGTATTTTGGCTATTTGTATTTGCCAACCTTGGTGAAAACATCTTTCCTGTCTTGGTGTGTCTAAAATTCTGAATGTAAATCAATATCTGTCATATCTCTTTATTATTAATTGACTTAAAACATCTATCTAGACCTACAAGCATCTTAACCCCTAAACAACTAAGCTTAATTGTAAAGCTAAACTATCTGTTCTTCAGTTCCATCAGAGACTTGAGAAGGAATAAAATGAATTATCTTGAATATACAGGGAGTGCAGGTTAGTATCTTCCCAAATGAGAAGATGACAGAGACAGTTTGCTATCTGAGCAGTCACCCAAAACTCTTTATAACACTATAACATCATCTTTAGCCTTCTGGCCCAATATATCTGACAGACATATTTGTGAAGCAGAAACTATTGAAGACTTTATTTACTCTGTTTTGGCAGTTTGGCTGTCAATTCTGCCTGCTTTGTTTTTGTTTTGTTTGTTTGTTTGTTGGTTGTGGTTTTCTTTTTTTTGTTTGTTTGGTTTTGGGTTTTTTTGCCATAGTTTCTCTGTGTAACAGCTTAGGCTGTCCTGGAACTTTCTATGTAGACCAGTCTGGCCCTTAAATTCACAGAAATACACATCCCTCTGCCTCTTAAGGGTTTGAATTAAAGATGTGCACTACCACTGCCTGGCAATTTCAGTTGTTCTAATGGGTTAGAAGTATTAAGCTAGATGGTGGTGGTAGTGGACACCTTTAATCCCAGCACTCGGGAGGCAGAGGCAGGCAGATCTCTGTGAGTTTGGAGCCAGCGTGGTCTACAAAGTGAGTTCCAGGACACTCAGGGCTACAAAAAACAAAAGAGAAAGAAAGGAAGGAAGGTAGGTAGCAGATACTATAATAAAGGATAGAAAGAACAGAAGTTGTTCAAATCCAAATACTGGAATAGTAAAATGCATAGATCAAACCAATACCAACCAACCTGGTTGATGTCTGATATTTCTGTGCAGGGTCTACTGATAAGACCTCTAATGTTTTGCCCTCTGGCTCTTTTATTGTCTCCTGAGAACACAGCAGTTAAGCTGTTCAGTATAGATGGTCTGCTAGCTTAGAGTCTAACTGAATATTTTCTTCTCTTCAGACATTATGATCTGAATCAGCTATTGGAACCCCGAAGCATAACTGCAGATCCTTTGGACTACCGCCTAAGCTGGCACCTTTGGGAAGTGCTTCGTGCCCTTAACTATACCCATCTCTCAGAACAATGTGAGGGTGTGCTACAAGCTAGTTATGCTGGCCAACTGGAAAGTGAAGGACTCTGGGAGTGGGCCATCTTTGTCTTCCTGCACATTGACAACTCAGGGTGAGTGAAAACCATTGAGTATATCCAGTACCTCAGGGCAGTACCTAAGGATTGCTTCTCATGTTCAGTTCAGAAAGTGATAGCTTACGCTGGTTCTCAACCTATGCATTGCAGCACCTTTGGGAGTCAAAGGTGTTTCACGGATGTCCCCTAAGATTATGGGAAAACACTGATATTTACATTACGGTTTATAACATTACAAAATTATAGTTATGAAATAGCAACAAAAATAATTTTATGGTTGGGGGGGTTACCATAACATGAGGAACTATATTAAAGGGTTGCAGCATTAGGATGTTAAGAACCACTGGTGTAGAATATCTCTTAGATACTGCATGTGAAAAATCTCAAGATCCAAGGGCTTGGAGCCTCAGGAGTTAAGAGCACTTGCTCCTTTTCCATAGGATCTCGGTTCAATTCTCAATGCCTATGTTGGGCAGCTCACAGCTGCTTGTAGTAACTCTAGCTCTGACACCTTTTGACCTCCAAAGGCACATACATGTGTACATACATACCAATACACATATATGCATATAATTAGAAACAGCAAAATATTTGAGAAAATGGTGATTTAAAATACTAACTCTGTGGTTTGATTTGGTTTTGAAGTTTGAAGTGGTCCTCTAACAATGGAGATTACCCATTTGAGTGACTGCCCAAGGGACCTCTCTTAGCAGCCTTCTCCATGACCAGGGATGATGCTTACTCCAGCTTATGCCTTCCCCACAGCATGCGTGAGAAGGCTGTTCGAGAGGTGCTGACCCGGCACTGCCAGCTGTCGGAGACCCCTGAGTCCTGGGCTAAGGAGACTTTCCTTACCCAGAAGCTTTGTGTGCCTGCTGAGTGGATTTATGAGGCCAAAGCAGTTCGAGCACACATGGAATCCAATAAGCACTTGGAGGCCCTCTATTTATTTAAAGCTGGTCACTGGAACCGCTGCCACAAACTTGTCATCCGGCACCTAGCTTCTGGTGAGTGCAAAGGCCAGCCTTTCCTGGAATTACCCATATTTTTCTAATCTGTGAGTTCTTATGATGGTTCAAGCAAAGACACTGTTCAGTTCAAGACATGGCAGGCTTAGTTCCATGTTCTACCAAAGTGCTATCCCTAACCCTAACCCTAACTCAGGCTTGGTCTGGGTGAGAGTCTATGAGGCAGGGGAAGGTGGCACTGCTGTAGTTACCACCTGCCACAAAGTCCTTGCTGTGCACTACTCTCTGCTTACTTGTGTACTGTTAACCATCAGCACTGGGATAGCTGCTCAGCAGCCTGAAGCCGAATGGTCCTCGTGTACCTTTATCGGCTTCTCAGCATCTGCTTAGAAACTGCACTCTCCTTCCTGCCTCACATTCATGCCCGGGTCCTCCTCACTGCTGTGAGTCACACCCTTGAACACTGAAGTTGATGTTTTGTTTCTTCAGATGCCATTATTAATGAGAACTATGACTACCTGAAAGGGTTCTTGGAAGATCTGGCACCTCCCGAACACAGCAGCCTCATTCAGGACTGGGAAACATCTGGGCTTGTTTACCTGGATTATATTCAAGTAATTGAAATGCTCCACCGCATTCAACAGGTACCTAAATTCCACAAACCACTCTGTTTTCCTTTTCATAGGCACTTAAAACCAGAAACTTCAGCCAGGTGGTGGTAGCTCACACCTGTAATCCCAGCACTCAGGAGGCAGAGGCAGGTGGATTGCTGGGAGTTTGAGGCCATCCTGGTCTACAAAGTGAGTCCAGAACAGCCAAGACTACACAGAGAAACCCTGTCTTGAAAAAAATAAAACAAAAAAAACAGACTTACAGCCATACCACAGCCAGTTGTGGTGGTGTATGACATTAACCCCAGCGTGTGGGAGGCAGAAGCAGGCAGATCTCTGTGAGTTTCAGGACAGCCAGACTGTGTACCTTTCTTACCATACTGTACGGTACAAAAAAAACTATAGTGGCACATATACACACATTCCCAGCATCGGGAATTCCCAACCTTGGGAAAAGGAGACAAAAGGATCAGGAGTTGAAGGCCAGTCTAAGCTGTGTGAAACTTTATATATCAAAAAACTAGTGCTAGGGCTGGAGAGATGGCTCAGCGGTTAGGAGCACTGGCTGCTATTCCAGAGGTCCTGAGTTCAATTCCCAGCAACCACGTGGTGGCTCACAACCATTGATATTGAGATCTGGTGCCCTCTTCTGGCGGGCAGGTACACATGCAGACAAAATATTGTATACATAATAAATAAATCTTTTTAAAAAAATAATGCTGCTGAAGATGGGAGTTTGGGGTTTGTTTGTTTGTTTGTTTTAGCTAGTATTCCTCTATAACTCAGGCCAGCCAGGAATGTACTGTGTAGCCCAAAGTGGCCCTTTTTTAGTATACTTATTTGAGAGCTGTGTAGCACAGGTACGGAAGTCAAAAGACAAGTTGTGGAATCAATCTGGGAACCATAGTCAGGACATCAGTAGCAAGCACCTTTACTTGCTCAGCCATCTTACTGGCCAGCTCTACTTTGTTTTCCCCTGAAAAGTGTGGGTTTTATGCTCCCTTACAACCAAAACATGTGTTATACTTTTTTTGTTTGGTTGGTTGGTTGGGTTTTGGGTTTTTTTTGTTTGTTTGTTTGGTTGGTTTTTTCAAGACAAGGTTTCTCTCTATAGCCTTGGCTGTCCTAGACTTGCTTTGTAGACCAGGCTGGCCTCAAACTCATAGTGATCCGCCTGCCTCTGCCTCCTTAGTGCTGAGATTAAAGGCGTGCACTACCATGCCCGGCTGTGTTGTGCTTTTTGTACCTGCCAGATAATGCTGGGTTTTGTTTTTTGTTTGTTTGGGGGTTTTTTGTTTTATTTGTTTTTTCCACATTTTTCTGTTATGCTCTGTTTTCCTCTTTATCCATTGTGTTACATGCAAACACTCCACCTTACAAGGCTTGGATGTTTCTTTACGTGGACAGCTCAACCTTTTCTTACTTTTAGGAAGGGCTCGGCTTACATATGGCCTCCCTAAGGAAGCTTCCCTGCTCTGAGACAGACATTCAATTTCTTTATTTCTACAGTTAACAATTTTACATGATATTTTCTTTTCTGTAAAAGGGTAAGTGTAGTATGTATATAGGCATAACTTGGTGAACTCTGAAAGCAGAGCTGATAAGGTGTGCTTGTAGCCCAGCTCAGCGACCTACATTCAATCCCTCCTTTGACCTCAGTGTGCTCCCAGGACATGCATTCACAAACACTGAGTAAGTCGTAAACTCCATGAAAAGTGCATCTTGGAATGCATCTTGAGTAACCTGTAGGAGGAGAGGGTGGTTTGAGACTTTGGGTGGAAGGTTGAGGCAAATTGGTTAAGATATTGCCACAAAGTAAATCAGGAGCCGGGCGTGGTGGCACATGCCTTTAATCCCAGTACTTAGGAGGCAAAGGCAGGCAGATTGCTGTGAGTTTGAGGCCAGCCTGGTCTACAGAGTGAGTCCAGGACAGCCAAGGCTAACACAGAGAGACCCTATCTCAAAAAAAATAAAAAAGTAAAAGTAAACCAGGTTTAAAAAAAAAATGTCTCTGAGCGAGGTGTGATATAAGGCTGAAACAGGAGGATAGTTTGGGACCAGCCTGGTATACACAGTGAGTTCCAGGCCAGCTGGAACTATATATATCAAGACCCAACTTCAAAAAGTAAATGGTTATTAAACAGTCACAGAGAATGAGATGATGGTGTGGCTAAGCTCTTAAGTTGTTTGAAGTGAGAAGTAATGGTGGTCCAAGCTACAGTGGAGGCCAGGACACAAGAACAGAAGATTGGTGTATTAGGGTAGAATCAATACATTGATTATAATTGACCATGGGATGGATCAGGAGAATGTATAAATGAGTAGGTCCCGCATTGTTTTAGAAATGGCTGTGAACTTGGAATAAGGAGAAGTAACCTAAATGCTGGTTTGAATGACACCTCTTACTATAGGTGTGCTGCTGAGTGTCACACTCTGTCTCTGAACCAGATTTATCCTAGGTTTTGGTTCTGTGTTAAAACTTATGATGTGAGGCCAGGTGTGGTGGCGCAGCCTTTCATTCCAGCCCTCCGGAGGCAGAGGCAGGTAAATCTCTGTGAGTTTGAGGCCAGCCTGGTCTACGAAGAGTCCAGGACAAGCCAGGCATGGTGGCGCACGCCTTTAATCCCAGCACTTGGAGGCAGAAATGGGGGGGATTGCTATGAGTTCAAGGCCCGCCTAGTGTACAAAGTGAGTCTAGGCCAGCCAAGGCTACACAGAGAAGCCCTGTCTCAAAATTTAAAAAATAATAATAATAATAATAATAATTGTCCAGGACAACCAGAACTGTTATACAGAGAAAGCCTGTCTCAAAAAAAAAAAAGAAAAAGAAAACCAACTTAGTATGTGGTTTGTGAACCCTAATCTGAAGACCTGCCCAGCCCAAGGCTCTGTGCTTTCCCTTGGTCACTGCCACCAGCTTCTTGGGGTTTCTCTTCCTCCATCAGTTGTCATTAGAACTTTGGGGGTGGTGTTGAGGTAGAAGGGGGTTGGGGCGGGGCATATTTTTTTCAAGACAGGGTTTCTCTGTGTAGCCTTGGCTGTCCTAAACTCCCTTTGTAGACTAGGCTGGCCTCAAACTCAGAGGTCTGCCTGTCTCTGTCTCCCTGAGTGCTGTGATTACAGTTGTGCACCACCATGCCCAGTGTATTTTGTTGTTTTTGAGTCAGAATTTGTTTCTGTGTAGTTCTAGCTGGCATCAAGCTCAGATCTCCCTGTTGTTTCAAGTGCTGCCACCACCTCACGCCCGTGCCGCCTCCTCCCACCAGCCCCCCCACACCACCCCCCCCCTGAGGTGGAAGTTTCTTTTGTCCTTACTGGTTTTTCTGTTTTCCTGTAGGTGGATTGCTCAGGTTATGAACTAGAGCATTTACATACCAAAGTGACTTCACTGTGCAACCGGATAGAGCAGATTCCATGTTACAATGCCAAGGATCGCCTGGCTCAGTCGGGTAAGCATGTGAGACTACTTACTTATGGCTTACTTTCTGTCTGTATGGCTATACCTCACACCATGCTATACCCCAGCTGCCATGCTGTCAGCACTCACTCTAATTTTTCTCTCTAGATATGGCCAAGCGTGTAGCCAACTTGCTGCGGGTAGTACTGAGCCTTCAGCATGCTTCTGATGCCACCTCCAACTCAACGCCAGACCCTCAGCAAGTCCCTTTGCGTCTCTTGGCTCCCCACATTGGCAGGCTTCCCATGCCTGAGGACTATGCCTTGGAGGAGCTACGTGGCCTCACACAGTCCTACCTGCGAGAACTGACTGTTGGGAGCCAGTGAGCCTGGCTCTCACCACCACACTCATGCCCATTCACACTCACCACACAGCAGTCCCCAGCGTTCTTTTAATTGACACTTTGCCAATCTCTGGGGCGACTGTGAAATCCTCCGTCCCTTTCTGCTGCCCTAAGCAGCATCCTCTAGTTGTTCAGGGGTTTTCCTAATACTGAACATAGCCTACAATAGCGTACAAGGGCTGCTGGAACCAAAAAAAGAAAAGGTCTCCATTTACCAACCTCAAGACCATTCTCTTTTTCAAACGTGGTCAATAAAACCTCTTTGGAAGATCCTCCAAAAAACAGGGAATTCTTTTCCACACCCAGAGTTCTGAGTCTTGTGACAAACACACCACATGCCAACTTCTAAGCTCCACCACTGCAACCTTTTATACCATTACCTTGAGACAGATAAGCCATGTCTATACATGACTGTCCTTCCTTAACAGATTTTAAACAGTAGGTTTGGGAATCAAAAGAGAGTTGGACCTTGTTCTTTGACATGTTTAATACAGAAGGGCTGTCTACCATGGAGACAGAGATCTTTAAGGTTCTTTCATCCATGCCTTGTATATCCCATGAACATCATGCTGTCATGCGCAGTGGCCCCATGCCACAGAGAAAGGTCTCTGAGGAGCCCCAGAATTGCTCTGGCCCTTGATCATCAGTCATCTTCCTGAGGAATTTCATCTTTGCCAGAGGAATTTGCATGAAGAATGTCAAGGGTGTTCCTCCCTGCTCTCCCATCTAGCCAAGAACATTGCCCACCCTTCATCCACCCTCTCAGAAGCTAAAACTGTCACTAAGACAGGCCTGGCTGGGCCCTAGAGGCAGGTAGAGAAGGTCTTCACCACATTGCCACCAGCTGTGGGAAGTCCCAGGCACTGGCCTGAGACAGCTGATATTTGGGACTGTCACAGACAATATGGCCACCCCTGGGTCTTTATGCATGAAGATTATGTAAAGGTTTTTATTAAAAAAAAAACATATATATATATATAAATGATCTAGATTATTTTCCTCTTTCTGAAGTACTTTCTTAAAAAAAATAAAATGAAATGTTTATAGTATTCTCTCTGTGTTTTGGCGACTCTGGACTCTAAGTAGAAACAAACTAAAGAGAGAATGAGGGGCTGAGGAGTTAGCTCAGCAAGTCATTACCCACACAAGCTTGACAACTCAGATCCTCACAAAAGCCAGCTGTGTTAGCACGCATCTGTAATCTCAGCACTCTTTTTTAAAATATTTTTTAATATTTTTAAGTGTTTTGCCTGCATACGCATATACTCATTTTTATTCTTGGAGAAGTAACGTGTATACAAGATACTTTGAGCATATGCATCACTACTACTCACAATTCCCATCATTCCGGGGTTTGTGTTGGCTCTCATTTATTAATATCTTGTGTATGTGTGGTTTGCCTGTATGTCTGCCTGTCCACCACTTGTGTGCCTAGTGCCAGTGGAGGCCAGAAGAGGACATCAGATCCTTAGGAACTGGAATTAAGGACAGTTAGGAGCCAGCCACTTTATTGGAGCTGGTTCCTCTCAGAGGAGCAGCCAGTGTTCTTAACCACTGAGCAATCTTTCCAGCCCCATTTTCTGAGAACTCTGTTTTATTTTTGGAGACAGGGTTTCCCTGTGTAGCATTGGCTGTCCTGGACTCACTTTGTAGACCAGGCTGGCTTCGAGCTCACAGCAAGCCACCTGCCTCTGCCTCCCTGATTTCCCAGAACTCTTACTGAGGAGATAGCAGGTGGAAAAAGGAGCATTAGCTTGGAGAAGACAAGCCAGCGGTAGAACTAGAGTCCCTGCCTCAGAGAGGAGGAAGCAAGAGCCAGTTTCCAAAAGCTGTCCTGACCTCAGGCACACAGAACATTGACACATGAACACCGGGCAGTTTACTGCTGTGCTGAAATTCAGAGGCACACAAACTCTTTCTCTTCCTTGCAGTGATAGGAATTGAACTCCGGATTTTTGCATGCTAGGCAAGATCTCTACAGTGGAGCCACATCTCAGCCCAAAGGCTATAAGGGCAGATTTAGAGACAAGGAAGTTACTAGTAAGAACTAGTAAACACAAATTTATGCACATATATTCTGCGTTGAAGTCGTTCTATTGAATGTGCTTCTGTTCAAAGCCTTCTGCTCTGTTCTAGAGGTTTTACAACCAGGAGTCACTCGTTTCTAAGGGGAGTGATGATTCCTGAACTGGCTGCTTCACACAGGCCTGTTCTGAGGAATGAGAATTCAAGCCTACTCAACATCTTAATTGTTAAACTGTGGAGTGAGCAACCAAAGACTTCTGTAGCATCACAGAATTGGAGGATAAAACAGAGTGGGTCTGCCTTGTTTGATTCTGTTGGGACCCCTGAGACCAGGAATTAAATCAGTTTGCAATCCTCCGTCCACAACTGACAATGGCAGGGCTTCTGGCATTGTGCATTCTTTGTGGCAGACTTTTTTTTAATGTACATTGGTGCTTTACCTGCGTGAAGGTGTCAGATCCTCTAGAAATTACTATTGTGACCTGCCATGTGGGTGCTGGGAATTGAACACCACTCCTCGGGAAGAGCCAGTGCTCTTAACTACTGAGCCATCTCTCCAGCCTGAGATGTTTTTCTTTTTACATCCTGCCTTGCTGGATGGTGGTGGTACACACCTTTAATCCCAGCACTTGGGAGGCAGAGGCAAGCAATTCTCTGTGAGTTCGAGGCCAGTTGGTCTACAAAGTGAGTCCAGGACAGCCAAGGCTACACAGAGAATCCCTGTCTCAAAAAAAGAAAAGAAAACAAACATCCTGCCTACATATGTGCCTGCCTGCCAGAAGAGGGCATCAGGTCTCATTACAGATGGTTGTGAGCCACTATGTGGTTGCTGCTCTTCCACTGTCCGGAAGAGCAGACAGTGCTCTTAACCTCTGAGCCAGCTCTCCAGCCACCACCCCCACACCCCGATGTTTCTCAAGGAGAATGTGCTACAGAAATGGCTGGTGGTTTTTAGCAGCATTAAAGATTACTGGTGTGCTCTTAGGGCAAGTACCATTTCCTTGCTGTTAGTAAAAAAGGAAAGCTGGGTTGCAGTTCAGTTGTTATGGACTGCTTACCTAGCATGGGGGTGGCTTAGGGCTCCCCAATGCTGCATAAACTCATCCAAGGTGGTGCACACCTGTATCTCAGCATGAGAGTCAGGAGCTCAAGGTCATCCTTGACTGCCCTGGGACTTGAAGGCCAGCACATAAGATGAGTAGTGAGCACATACTTTTAATTCAAATATTTGGAACGTGGAGGCAGAATTTCATGGTCATTTTCAGCCACATAGCATAATGAAGTATGCCTTCTGTATGGTTGCACTCTAACCCTTAACCACTCAATCCCTAACCTTAACCCAGTCAGCCCCTCCCAGCTGCCACAGTATTTAGGCAGTGGGAAGACTAAGTATCAGCCTGGAGTGACTACAGGAACTGAGGAAAGGCTCTACAGGACCATCTGGAGTGGTCTAAGACTCAGCACACTCCCCTGAGGAGGGCAGAGTTTACCTGGAATAAAGCACCTGAGTCCAAGGTGTTCAGTCTCTCACTGGGAGGAAAGGTGTTGCTACAATAGCAGCCTCCAGAATTAAGCAATGAACTTAGCTGAGCTGGGGAGTACAGTTCTCATCCATAGGCCCCAGCCCCACATACCTTTAAAACCTTAATGTTTTGAGCCTTCAGAATCTGGCATCTCTAAACCTCCCAACCCCCCAGGATGAGCCTTCATGCTGAATAATTTGAATAATTTAGGGCCCAGCAACCTCGGGTGTCAGTTTCAGTTGCTCCATTCCCATAGGGACCGGTATACCAACCCAGCTATTGAGCTAATAAGACAGTGAGTGGAAGAGGAGCTGCTGTCCTGTGCCTCAGACCCCTTAGTGCTGACAGAGTTCCTGGCCCTGTTCTGCTCACAGCAACAGGCTGGCTTAGAGCCCAGGTACAGGGAATGGACTGGTGAGGT
This sequence comes from Acomys percivali, assembly GCA_907169655.1. Taxonomy (NCBI): domain Eukaryota; kingdom Metazoa; phylum Chordata; class Mammalia; order Rodentia; family Muridae; genus Acomys; species Acomys percivali. The sequence goes on along the minus strand of OU015752.1, from coordinate 117,977,956 downwards.
GGGGCCGTGCTATGGAAGGACAAAAGGGGGACAGTGGGGGAAAAGGAGAGTTGAGAGGCACAGACCAAGAACCATTACAGAGGAAGAAAGCAAATTAGAAAAAGAGGGCCCTGGTCATACAGACAGGGGCAGAAGCTGAGGCTGAGGGGCTGGGAACAGCAAAGAGGGAGAAACAGCAGATGCCGTATTGAGGGTGGATGCAAATAGGAGGCTGGGAGGAAGACCCCCATCTGATTTCCAGGTACTATCCACAGCATCCCTGCCAGCTGGACCTGGTATCCTACTTCTGTCCTGAAGACTTGCCCGCCCTTTGGCTGTGGTAGGGCCATGGGGACTGGGAGCCACTGCCTTGCCCTGCTCCTGCTCTTTCTCCCCGCAGGTAATGAACCAGGCGCCTTCTGCCGCTCCTGCTATTCCTGTCCACCCAGACTTCCTTTCTTTTCAGTGTCTGCTGAGAACAAGCTATCTGGGGGGTGGAAGGAGAGAGTACTGGAGAAAGGAGACTTGCCTGCTGAGATGGTGGTAGAGAGGCAGTAGCCATGTAAAAAAGCCAACTGTGGCCACAAAAGCCTATAACCCCGGTGCTATAGGGACCTGAGCCAGGAGGACTACTGGGCTTGCTGGCCAGGCAGACCAACTGAAAAGTGGTAAGTTGCAAGTTCAGCTAGAGACCATTTCTCAAGAGAATTAAGGGAGGAAGTGACAGAGGCAGACACCCAGTGCCCACTCCTCTGGCTTCTATGCGTATCGGACACACATGAGCAAACCCCAGATTCGCCATCAGAAGTGTGTGAGACCATGGGACAGGTGACAGAGCCCCACCTGAAGAGTGAAGGATGCCGACAGGGGCCCCGGAACTACAGTCAACTGCTTCTCGCCCCTCCTCAGAGTCCCTGGGAGCAAAGGGCAGACTGGCTCACAAGCTGTTTCGTGATCTGTTTGCCAACTACACAAGTGCCTTGAGACCCGTGGCAGACACAGACCAGACTCTGAATGTGACCCTGGAGGTGACACTGTCTCAGATCATTGATATGGTACGATACGGTGGCGGTACAGCTGTGGGATGTGGGTCAAGGGAAGAAGGGCTATCTAGTTAGCCTTTTTCCCGTGTGTTAATAATGATGACAGTGGCCATTAACTCCTGGGTACCCCTTGGTGACCCAAGACTACACACTGGAATTTGAATGTATTGAATTTCGCCCCCCCCAAGCAGGAATTATCTGAGAGATTAACTGATGAAACGGAGACTGAAGAACCCACCAAGGGCACACATCTTCAAACCTGGATGGAAACTGGGCTGTTCGAGCAATCTGGGTTTGGGGGTACTGACCAAACAGCCCTGTGAATGGGTGTGCATGAAAAAGGCAGTGTGTGCCTGGGCGTGGTGGTGCACGCCTTTAATCCCAGCACTTGGGAGGCAGAGGCAGGTGGCTCTCTGTGAGTTTGAGGCCAGTCTGGTCTACAAAGTGAGTCTAGAACAGCCAAGGCTACACAGAGAAACCCTGTCTGGAAAATCCAAAAAAAAAAAAAAAAAAAGAAAGAAAGAAAAGAAAAGAAAAAGAAAAGAAAGAAAGAGGCTGGGTATGGTGGCGCTTGCCTTTAAAATCCCAGCACTCGGGAGGCAGAGGCAGGCGGATCGCTGTGAGTTCAAAGCCAGCTTAGTTTACAAAGGGAGTCCAGGACAGCCAAGGCTAACAGAGAAACCCTGTCTCCAGGAAAAAAGAAAAAAGAAAAAGAAAGTCAATGTGTTTATTGTCTGACCCTGCCAGGATGAACGGAACCAGGTGCTGACCTTGTACCTGTGGATCCGGCAGGAGTGGACAGACGCCTACCTACACTGGGACCCCAAAGCCTATGGTGACTTGGATGCAATCCGCATTCCCAGCAATCTCGTGTGGCGACCAGACATCGTACTCTACAACAAGTACTGCTCCCCTTCTCTTTAGAGCTGCCCATGCGCCCTTGACTTGCACTGAGTCTTCTCCCAACACCCAGGAGAGTTGCTAAGACACTTAGGAAACTTGCCCCTGGGGCCTCTCTAAGGGGCACTTAGCACCCCATATCAGTTTCAGTTATCTTAAGACAACTCAAGCTGGCTGTCTGAAGGTCCGAGGCAATTGTAGCTCTCAAAGAGAACTGTCTTGGATCCCAGTGCTCCTCTGAGACAACTCCACCCACTGGAGATCTCACCAGCCTACAGTCTAGTTCGTGGGGGTACTTTATGCCCCCTTTAGGTACTCTGCATCTCCCAGTCAACACACCGCATTTTGCATCTTTCTGGGTCCCTTTAATGAGTTCTACAGGTGACTCCCTACCTAGGTCAGGGTGAGGCTCAGTTCCGTCTATGAGTTTGCAGACGCTTTTAAAACTCTGCTCCTGAGCCGGGCGATGGTGGCACATGCCTTTAATCCCAGCACTTGGGAGGCAGAGGCAGGCGGATCGCTGTGAGTTCGAAGCCAGCCTGGTCTACAAAGGGAGTCCAGGACAGCCAAGGCTACACAGAGAAACCCTGTCTCAAAAAACCAAAAAACAAAAACAAAAACAAAAAAACTCTGCTCCTGGTCCTTCCAAACCTTCAGATGCTGCCTCCTCTAGACTTTTCAAAGACGGAAGGGAGCCTAATAAGGCTCACTCCACTGTGCGGCCCTGACCACCAAAGCCCAGCTAATGACAATACATCCACCCCGTTCATGGGCCCCAATGAATCCTGTCCCGCCTGTCCACAGGGCGGATACCCAGGCACCAGCCTCAGCCAGCACCAATGTGGTTGTGCGGCACGACGGTGCCGTGCGCTGGGATGCACCGGCCATCACACGCAGCTCCTGCCGTGTGGACGTGTCTGCCTTCCCATTTGACGCGCAGCGCTGCGGCCTGACCTTCGGCTCATGGACGCACGGCGGGCACCAGCTGGACGTAAGACCTCGGGGCACCTCCGCGAGCCTGGCGGACTTCGTGGAGAACGTTGAGTGGCGTGTGCTGGGCATGCCGGCGCGCAGGCGGGTGCTCACCTATGGGTGCTGCTCTGAGCCCTACCCAGACGTTACCTTCACGCTGCTGCTGCGCCGCCGCGCCGCCGCATACGTGTGCAACTTGCTGCTGCCCTGTGTGTTCATCTCCCTGCTGGCTCCACTGGCCTTCCACCTGCCTGCTGACTCCGGGGAGAAGGTGTCTCTGGGCGTCACCGTGCTTCTGGCACTCACCGTCTTCCAGCTGATCCTGGCCGAGAGCATGCCGCCCGCAGAGAGCGTGCCGCTCATCGGTGAGCCTGAGCTTGTGGGAGAGTGGACACCGAGTCAGCAGAGTGACCCCACAGCAGGGGGTGAGAGAGGGACCTAAAGAGCAGACCTGTGTCACCGCTAGAGGGCGCGGACGAACTGTAGTGAGTGATGGCCGTGTGCCTGGCGTTCTCTATTTGTTCACTCACAGGAGTAGTAAGTAATACTATGAACCAATATGAATAACCGGTAGGTTAGTCAAAAGGACCGGTATCTGCTCAGGTTACAACCGCAGTCTAACCCCAAGCCGGGAAAATAATCAGAGAGCAGATATCTTCAGAGCCTTAATAGGAATGAGAAATGGAGGAGAATTTAGCTCTTATCTATGTCTTTGCCCTCACTAGGTCTGAGGGCCTGATGCGTGCCTTCTTTCTATTTATAACGAGGCAGCTGGGAAGCTCAACTTTCCTATTTGGGCCTCACAATGCTCTCTGTCCCACAGGAAAGTACTACATGGCCACTATGACCATGGTCACCTTCTCCACAGCACTCACCATCCTCATGATGAATCTGCATTACTGTGGCCCTGGTGCACATCCAGTGCCTGCCTGGGCTCGGGTCCTCCTGTTGGGACACCTAGCCAAAGGCCTGTGTGTGCGGGAGCGGGGGGAGCCCTGCGGGCAGTCCAGACCACTAGAGTCGGCCCCCAGCCTCCAGCCTCCAGCTGGTCCCCCGGCGGGCCCTTGTCATGAGCCCCGGTGTCTGTGCCACCAAGAAGCCCTTCTGCATCACGTAGCTTCCATTGCCGGCACCTTCCGCAGTCACCGGGCTGCCCAGCGCCGCCGTGAAGACTGGAAGCGCCTGGCTCGAGTGATGGATCGCTTTTTCCTAGGCGTTTTCTTCTGCATGGCTCTAGTCATGAGCCTCCTGGTACTGGTGCAAGCCCTGTGAAGGCCAGCAACTGGATCTCAGGGAGCGGTGGTCACCTCCACACCATCAGGCAGGGGTGGCAAAACCCAGGTGGTTGTAGGCTAGCCAGTCTCTTCCCAAAGTACTACTAAGAGTCAAAGATGCCTCTTCAGGACCAGCACTTCTGACCTCACACTCCACAAACAACCACTGTGGTTGACATGTCCTAACTGAGGGGAATCCAAAGTCAGCATCTTCCCTAATCCCAAGAGGATTGAGGTCAAAGTACAGATTTGGAGGGTAGGATTCAATGTCAGCTGAGCAAGGTGGTGCACTCCTGTAATTCTAGCACATGAAGGCTGAGACAGGATTACCACAGGAAAAAAAAATTGTCTAAAAAAAAATAACCACTTGAATTATAGCTGTTAGCTGGGGAAATCTAGTTTTTTTGTTTTTTGGGTTTTTTTTGGTTTTTTGTTTGTTTTTGTTTTGTTTTGTTTGTTTGTTTTGTTGTTGTTCTGTTGAGACAGAGTCTCACTATATATAGTCCTTACTAACCTAAAACCTGCTATGTAGCCCGGGCTGGCCTTGAACTCACATAGATCTACCTGCCTCTGCCTCTCCAAAGGCAGGTGCCACCACACCTGGTGAGAGTGTAGGTTACTAGTTAAAAGGACAAAGCTACACATTTGCTTGTCTTCCACAGCAGCTACTGTTACAGATGGTCATCTTGTTTGTCTCTGCTTAGGCTCTAGTTTCCAGAACAGAAGGCTGTGCAGACATCTGTCTCCAGAGCTTCAATGCATAATAAACTAGTGTGCCTAACACCTTCTTAGTGTCCGGTCTTCTTCTTGCGGCCCACAAGCAGAAGTCGGAAGCTTAGGCTTGTCTTTATAGATAGGAATTTCAGGATTCACAGATCACTGCAAAACATACAGCTCTTTAAAAATCATATTTATTGGGGCTGAAGAGATGGCTCAGAGGTTAAGAGGACTGGCTGCTCTTCTAGAGGTCATGAGTTCAATTCCCAGCAACCACATTTATTATCCCAGTGGTGGTGGCTCATGCCTAATCCCAGCACTTGGGAGGCATACACAGGAGGATCCTTGTGAGTTCCAGGACAGCCTGGTCTACAGAGCAAGTAAGTTCCATGACAGCCAAAGCTGGGTAGAGAAACTGTATCCAAAACAAACAAACAAAAGCCAGGTGTGGCACCATATGCCTTTTAATCCCAGCACTCAGGGAAGCGGAGGCAGGTTGATCTCTGTGTGCGCACACACACAAGGGTACATTTGTGGAAGTCAGAGAACAGAGTGGGCAGTTCATTCTTTTCCCCTGCCATGTGGGACCCAGGGATTAAGGGTACTTAGCAGCAAGCACCCTTACTTGCTGGGCCATCTCGCCAGCCTGGGGTTTCACAGGAACACTGAAAGAGGGCCTAAAACTTTGTGTCATTTCCCCTGCTGTCTATCCTTATAGTTAGACACGGCCACCGTGTTCTCACACACTGACATTTTTAGAGAACTCAAAAGTGTCCCAGGTGGGGGTGGTACAGGGATCACTACTCACGGGTATTGGCTGTCTCCTTATTGTCACACAGCTCCTGGCACTTTCTTTATGCCTTCCACCCAGTCCTTGCCCATAAGAAACTCAGTCTGACCAGGGAAAATTAAGGGACCAATAGAAATAGAAAGGCAGGTACTATGACCTAGCCGGTTGGCAGAAATGAGGGAGGGCTTTCTAGAGAGATGAACAAGAACTACCCAGGTGCCAGGCATAGTGGCACACGCCTTTCATCCCAGCACTTGGGAGGCAGAGGCAGGTAGATTTCTGTGAGTTCGAGACCAGTCTGGTCTACAAAGTGAGCCTAGGACTACAAGAGAAACCCTGTCTCAAAAAAACAAAAAACAAACAACAACAAAAGGGCCAGGTGTGGTGGTGCACACCTTTAATCCCAGCACTTGGGAGGCGGAGGCAGGAGGGTCACTGTGAGTTCAAGACCAGCCTGGTCTACAAAGTGAGTCCAGGACAGGCAAGGCTACGCAGAGAAACCCTGTCTCGGAAAAAAAAAAAAAAAAGAAAAGAAAAGAAAAGAAAAGAAAAGAACTTCCCAGGTAGACATGGGAGGCATTTAAGTGACCCCAGCCAAACACTCTCCCCCATCATCATCCATAATGAATTGAAGTCTGGATCCAAGTGAGTCTCTGCCCGTCCTAGAGCCCTCTGACCTCTGGCCAGTGCCATTCCTACAGTCCTGGGTGAGGTTTGATCTCCAAATTCTCTTCTATGTCTCCAGCAACAAGTCTGGCAACAGAGGGCCCCAGAGTTCCCTGCAGATAGATTGATTTCACCAGGATCCTGCTGTACTTAAGGTGTACAGGCGACCAACGGCTTTGAGACAGGACTGGTCAACATCTGGGAGGTCATGGGAGACCTGTATTCTCTGGAAGGGCCCTCAGCACAAGAAACAAGAGCAGCAGCAGGAGAAAACGGGAGGTAGAGAGGGAGCCTGGGGCTGTGGGAGGAAAAGAGAGACTTAGGAGCTATGTGAGGACTGGAAGATGAAAGACCAGGAGACTGGCACAGGGGGAGCTTGGAGGACTAACACCCACACTGCCATGAGAGAGAGAAGAGTGCGGGCCACAGCCCCCCATCCAGAGGCCAGTCAGCTCTAACCACTGCCTTCTGCAGACACAGAGGAGGCACTATACTGAGTGTGGAAAGAGCCATGAGGGCAGACATCTAGAGTAGAAATCTAGTGATGCTGAACCTGGCTTCTCCGTCCATGTCCTGGGCAGAGTAGTGATGTCCTGGTGGTAGTGTAGAGGCAAAAATTCTAAATTTTTCCAGTTCTCAATTTATGTACCATCAGAATGTAGAGGCCCAAGCAAGATACAGCCATTTCCTTGGCCAGGATCCTAGCATACAGAAGGCTAAGGCAAGAGGATGGTCCATTTGAGGCCAGCCTGAAGTGCATATGAGTTCTAGAACAACCTGGAGTTGAGCTCTACAGAGCAAATTTCCCTATCTCAAAAACAGAACAAAAAGTCTGGCTTGAGCCAGGCGTGGTGGCGCATACCTTTAATCCCAGCACTCGGGAGGCAGAGGCAGGTGGATCACTGGGAGTTTGAGGCCAGCCTGGTCTACAAAGCAAGTTCAGGACAGGCAAGATAACATAAAGAAACCCTGTCTTGAAAAATAAAAATTAAAAAAAGTCTGGCTTGAACTTGGAGACCCAGCTTCTGGTCACTGTGCCACCTTGGCCAACTCACTGTGCCTCTGGTCTCATTTTCCTACATGAGAACGGTATTGTAGGTTTTAGTGGTAGAGGGCTGTGTGGCAGAGGGTAGGAACTGTCCTGATGGGCAGCTCACAGGTCAACTCTGTAGCCGGGGTATAGACATGTGCTACTTCCTGTCCTCTGTAAAAGTGGCTAATGCTGGGCAAGGTGGCCTGCACCTTTCATCTCAGCACCCAGGAGGCAGAAGCAGGTGGATCTCTGAGTTCAAGGCCAACCTGGTCTACATAGTGAGTTCTAGGACAGCCAGGGCAGCACAGGAGAAACCCTGTCCCAAAAAAACAACAACGACAACAAAGGCAATCTAGTGAGGGCCCAGCCCCGGGACAGCCTGCTCAAGTGTCTTCAACACTTACCTGCACTATCCAACCGGCAGGGCCCAGACCTGCACTTCTTTTCTGAAAGAAAGAATGAAAAAAAATCAGTGCTCTCTGGCTGGAAAGGACCCACAGAGCTCTGATGATCAAATGTTGATTCTCTGTAATTTTGCTGCCTTAGGGAGGATTTCCCTAGACCACATTCACTTTACCAGACAGAAGGGAGGCAGCCATGGGAGCCAAGATCTCCTTCTGGCCCACTCCTGCTCTCTGGCCTATAGCTGCCTCCTTCCCACACTTCTGGCTCACTTTTCTTTTTTTTTTTTTATTTTTTTTGGTTTTTTGAGACAGGGTTTCTCTGTGTAGCCTTGGCTGTCCGAGACTCACTTTGTAGACCAGGCTGGCCTCGAACTCACAGCGATCCACCTGCCTCTGCCTCCCGAGTGCTGGGATTAAAGGCATGCACCACCACCGCCCGGCTTGGTTTGTGTTCTTGACCAGTCTTCCTCATGGCTCATGATGCTGTTGAAGGTGGGAGCTAAGCCACATTGAGCTCCTCCCATTTCAGCCATGGTATCAGTGTGGGCCAACTCTCTGTCTCTTAACTACAAAAGTTAGGCCTCACTTTGCCAAGAGCAGTAGCCCACAGCCTACCAGGGGTTAAAGAACAGGCCTCCTCCAGCTGGGCGAGGTGGCCCACACCTTTGATCCCAGCACTTGGGAGGCGGAGGCAGAGGCAGAGGAAGGCAGATCTCTGTGAGTTCGAGGCCAGCCTGGTCTACAAAGGGAGTCCAGGACAGCCAAGGCTACACGGAGAGACCCTGTCTTGAAAAACCAGGGGGAGGGGAGAACAGGCCTCTTCGTTGTTCCTTCTATAGATGCTTGAGGAATAGCCAGGAGAGATGGAGGAAGAACAGCAGATAGGCTCCTGGCACAGGTGAACTGAACTTAGGTACACCACCCACCTGCTGTCTCACTCCCCACCCCTGACCAGCACAGCATATTAATAGTATGTGTGAAATGGTGGAACGGGTGTTTCCTGGGGTATGTGGAGCTCAGGGGCAACCCTGCAGAGTTGGTTCTCTCCTTCCATCTTTATATGGGCTTTGGGGACTAACCTGGAAGTCAGGCTTGCTTGTCAAAGCTCCTGCACCAGATGATCCATTGAGATGTTCCCTTCTTTTTGCCAACAAGTATCTTGGTGTCAATACTGTAACTAGAAATTAGTTCCTTTCCAGCTTCCAGCGGGGACAACAGCCTGATCCAAGTGTGCCTGTCCTTTGTTGTTTGTTTGTTTGTTTTGTTTTGTTTTGTTTTGTTTTTTGAGACAGGGTTTCTCTGTGAACCTTTGGCTGTCCTAGAATCCCTTTGTAGACCAGGCTGGCCTCAGAGAGATCCACCTGCCTCTGCCTCCCAAGTGCGGGGATTAAAGGCGTGCGCCATCACACCTGGCTCTTTTGTTTGTTTTGTTGTCTTGTTTTTGTCTTTATTTTTCAAGACAGGGTTTCTCTGTGTATCTTTGGCTGTCCTAGAATCGTTTGGTAGACCAGGCTAGCCTCGAACTCACAGAGATCCACCTGCCTCTGCCTGAGATTAAAGGTGTGTGCCACCACACCTGGCTTGTGCCTGTCCTTTCAAAAGCTCTGGCCTACTCTCCTTCACATCTGTAGGTGTCAGTCTCTCCCCAGCCTCCTTTATTGCCTGGGAATCAAGTGTAGCCTCAGCCTTCTGAGCGCTGGAATTCACAGGTGTGAGCCACCCTCTGCTTGTGGTGGCAGTGGGTGCTTTTATCTTTTATACATGGGTCCTTTCCCTGGGGGTGGGAGTTGGGGCTTGGATTTGTCAAAGCTCTTGCGGGATACCGGAAGACCATCTTTTGGTAGGGCTGGCCTGGCTGGCTCCTCACCTTTGATGTACTCGCAGTTGTACGTGCTGCGTTTGCCCAGAGCACGGAGGTAGATGCGGACGGGCCCCTGGGCAGGTTGGCTGGCATTGACTACTTGGAAAGTCTCAAAAGGGGGGATCAGCACCTCCTCCTCTCCAGGGAAAAAGGAGTAGCCCTTGATAGGGACCCCGAGGCAGGTCCAGATGCCAAAGAAAGTGTCCTTGCCAAATTGTTGAGCGGCAATGTTCTTGAGGGACGCAGAAGCAAAACCCCCCAGCCTAACAGTGGTGCCAGGCCCCGCTGGCCGGAAGCGCAGGCCATGCACCCCCCTGTACACCTGCCGGCACCCCCGAGATCGGTGGCTCCCAAGCAGTTGCAGGGCCTCTGTGAGCAGGAAGTGGAGTGTCTTGAAGGAGAAGTGCTGGAGGTAGTGGGCCCGGGAGCGGCCCGCCTCGCGCACTGCAGCGTTGAACTCCTTGTGCAGGGGGGTGTTGGCTGTGTACGCCAGGAGCGCCACCCCATGCTCATCCCGAAAGCCCGGGGGTGGTAGGGGCAAGGGGGTTGGGCTGAGGCCCCACGCTGACCCCAAGGCCTTGCACTCCTGCCACCGGATGTTAGCCAGAGCCCAACCATCCGCGTATACTTTGTTGGCCTGGAACTCTGAGCGGTTGAGATCTGGCAGAGCCGTTGTCATGTCTGCTGCACAGCCAGCATACTGGTCATCAAACGACGCTGGGGCCATGTCCAAGGTTGCTTCTTGAGAGAAGATGTCTAGTTGGGCGATGGAGTAACTTTGAACCTGAGGGTAGGGGGACATGGAGCCCTGAGAGGGCAGTCCCTAGGAAAGTGGGAACTGGGCCCTCCACCCTCTCCCTGCTCTGAGACAGGGCCTGTCTGCTGAGAAAGACAAGAAGAGCCCCATAGACATTCGGAAGAGAAAAGGGGATTGGGAACTTCCCGCGGCAAGCACCCCAAGATTAGGGTTTCAAGAGTCCCCTGCGAGGGACAGGTGGGTCCCCAGGGAAGCACTAGGCATTCTTCCCTATGCTCTAATTCCCTGGACTTAGAGATGCCAGCTGCTCTGTGTCCTGCCAGGCTGCAGCTAGGGGAAGATGACCATACCTGAAGTCCATCGCGGAGGCCCACGGACACCAGCAGGAGAGACATCATGGCAGGAACCTTCATGTTGGAGGTGACCCTGGGCAAGCTGCAGTCTCTTTTCCCTCATCTGGAAAATTGGGATGTTAATCTCCACTCTTTTTTTAATCTCCACTCTTTTTTTTTTTTATGTTTTGAGACAGGGTTTCTCTGTGTAGCCTTGGCTGTCCTGGACCAGCTTTGTAGACCAGGCTGGCCTCGAACTCACAGCGATCCACCTGTCTCTGCCTCCCGAGTGCTGGGATTATAGGCGTGCGCCACCACGCTGGGCTTAATCTCCACTCTTTAGTAAACATTACCTAGCGTCTGCCATTTGGTCAAAAGGATGGAGGGGCCAGGCACAGCCTCTGACACCACCCAAGGGTGGTCACACTGACCCAACGTGGCTCTAAGGAGGGTCAGCCTTGGGTCAGAACCGGAACAGGCCTCTCTGAACTGGTTCTGTGGTTGCATGGCGTGCTGTCGCTTTTCTGTGTGTTTGTCTGTCTGTCTGTTCATGTCTGTTTGTTTTTGTTTTAAACAGGGTTTTATATACCCATGCTGAGCCAAAGATGATCTTCAGTCTTCTGCTCTCCTGCCTCCTCCTCCTAAACCCACACATTATGGATATGGACTGCCTGCCCGTTTTACTACAGTGCAAGACAGACACATTTCCTTACAAAGCTGTCCAAAGTAATGGCGCTGCAGGAAGATGGGTGTGGAATGATGGGTCACCCCATTCCAGCCTTACACACTCCTGGCCACAGGAAGAAATGGTAGTGATAATAGTGACTTTCAGTGCCTTTCTCGGAAAATCTTTGAACAGTATAATTGACTGTTTCTTTGCAGTGCTGGAGGTCAAATCCAGAGCCTGGTGTATGCTAGACAAACCCTCTACCACTGAGTAATACACACACACACACACACATACACACGATGTTTTGGGTTTATTGTGGTTGGGATTTTTGTTTTGTTTTGTTTTGTTTTGTTGGTTTTTCAAAATAGGGTTCCTCTGTGTATCCTTGACTATCCTGGACTCACTTTGTAGACCAGGCTGGCCTCAAACTCACAGCAATCTGCCTGCCTCTGCCTCTCCAGTGCTGGGATTACCGGTGTGTGCCACTACACCCAGCTTGTTTTGCTTTTTTGTTTGTTTGTTTTGTTTTTTGAGACAGGGTCTTGTGCAACCTAGGCTGGCCTCAAAGTTACTGAGTAACTGAGATGGCTGTGAACTTCTAATTCTCCTGCCTCTGCCTCCTGAGTTCTGAGATTATATGTGTGCCCCATGCCTACTGATCTCTTTCTAATTTTCATTTAAGTGGTCTGGAAAATGTATGTGTGTTGGTCTTGCCATCACCACTCTGAAAGTTTTCTTTTGTACTTTATTGTCATCTATCCTGTGCCACTGCCAGGGCCTGGCACAGGTACTCAGGAGACTGAAATGGATGTGCTTCAGAGACAGGGTGGACATGGCGCTGCACACCTGTAATGTGAGGTGGAAGCAGGTGGGGCAAAAGGCCATCCTGGGAAGCTAGGAGACCCGATCTCAAAAAAAAAAAAGACTATTCCCCAGAAGAGCTGGGCGTGGTGGCACACACCTGTAGTCCCAGCACTCGGGAGGCAGAGGCAGGTGGATCTCTGTGAGTTTGAGGCCAGCCTGGTCTACAGAATGAGTCCATGACAGGAAAGACTACACAGAGAAACCCTGTCTTGAACAAACAAACAAACACAAAAGACCTTCAGAAGAATAACTTGTGTCATCGGTGTTGAAGTCAGGTAGAGGTGAGGTCCCCAGGGAGGATGAGTTGGAGAAACCCAGAAAAGTTGGAAGATGACCCTAAGCTTAGGACAAGCCAGGGTCCTGGGGTTTCACACAGCTCTTTTCCCTCTGGGCCTGGGGCTCAGTGAGAAACCTTGGTATCCTTTGACATTGCTCTTTAGGATTACTCTAGCTTGGCAGAGTGCCTGCAAGCACGCCAGCAGCGGATACTCATTGGTACCTAGTCCCTCAGGGTGAGCACTCCATCACTCATCACACATGATCAGTTGCCAGCTTGTGTCGGGTCCAAGTAGCCTCCTGAATTCTCCTTCCTTTTTTTTTTGTCCAGGCCCACATCCCTGCCCTGCTTCCTGGTGTCTGCCTCCTCCTTAGAAGACCTCCCTGCCTCCTTCAGCCCTGCTAGTGCATTCACTGTGGAGCAGGGAGAGCAGTGTCGCTAAAGCACAGCCCTGTTTATCACCCTGACCTGCTTAAACAAAACAAAACAAAACCACAACTAAACCTTCTGTGTAGGGGTGGGGTGAGAGCCTAGCAGTTAAAAGCATAGGCTGCTCTCTCAAAGGCCATGAGTTCAGTTCCCAGGACCCACACTGGGTGTGTGTAGCTCATGACTACTTGGAACACTGGCTGTAGGAGGATCTGATGTTTCTGGGCTTGGCTGGGTACCTGCCCTCAGGTGCAGGGCCACACACAGACACACAGATAGACACATAGTCAAAAATAAAATATATTTTAAAATCTTCAGTGCCAAACTGACTGGAAAAAAATTCAAAATACTGAGAAAAAGTGCAGAAAGGAGAATTATGGCTGGGCGGGGTGACGGATGCCTTTTAATACCAGCACTCTTGAGGCAGAGGTAGGTGGATCTCTGTGAGTTTTGAGGCGAGTTCCAGGATAGCCAGGCTATTACACAGAGAAACCCTGTCTCTAACAAAAAAAAAAAAAAAGAGAGAGAGAGAGAGAGAGAATTAAGAGAGAAAAGATGATAGTATATCGTCAAAGGGGTTCTGGTGGTAGAGAAATGGCTCATCAGTGAAGACCACTTATTGCTCTTGCAGAGGACCCAGGCTCAGCTCCCAGCACCACAGGCTCACAAAGGCCCATTTCTCCCATTCTAGGTGATCAAATGCCCTCTCTTGGCCCCTAAGGACTCCTGCACACGCGCAGTACAAATAAAAAGCCTCTGTGGTGGCCTTTAATCCCAGAACTCTAGGAGGCAGGCAGATCTCTATGAGTTCCAGGACAGCCTGGTCTACACAGAGTAACCCTGTATCAAACAAAACAAAACAACAACAACAAAAAAAGCAGAGGGCTTGCCTATCATGCAGAAAGTTCTGTGTTTGTTTCATTCCCAGTACCCCCTAGAAGGCAGGCATGGTAGCACATGCCTGAAATCCCAGTATTCAGGAGGCAGAGGAGGACCAGGAGTCCAAGGCTATATTGTGAGTTCCAGGCTAGACTGGGACACACAGGACCCTGTCTCCAAACAAAGCAGCACATGAAGGAAATCATCCCTCCACACCCCTGTGGCAGCCTGGGCCTTCTGCTCAGTGACCCTGCCCCATTTTAGTTCTTTCTTGGCTCCTATAGTATAGAACAAAGTTCTAGGAAGGTTCTATTGCTCCCCTGCCCTTAGCTATCTTCCTGGCCACACAAGCTTCCCAGTTTAGCTCAGGACTCCCCTTTTTCAGAAAGGCCCACAGAATCCTCTGGGCTCTGTCCTCACCACTCTGTGCTGTCTCTCCTGAGCCTACCATGCCCCCTTCCCTACCCCTCAGGCCCTGGCCTGTGAGAGAACAAGCAATAGTCCCCAGGGCTCAGCCCAGGACCAGGCAAAGTCACCAGACTGCTTGTTGAGAGTCTTGTTGAGGAGGGGAAATCTACTTGAAAGCCCCAGCTTCGCATTGACCTGCAGATGCCCATTGGGTGACTGGGCTGAGAAGGAAAGGCTATCTTCCCTTTTGGGTCAAGCTGTGGCACCCTAAATGCAGGCGCGTCAATCACCTCTTTGGGCAGGGCTTTGGCCCTCTGTGCAACCGAGAACTAGCTTCAGCAACTGAGTCTTTCATGTCCTTCAGGCAAGATGATGACCCTAGTCAGTCATCCTGGTAAACCAGTGGCAACTGGCCTCTTCCCTTGTTCGGGCAGCAGCACCCTAAATGTCAGTGCTGGCTCCCTTCCTCTGCAGAACTGGAGCCTCACTAGAGCTTGCCAGTGTCCACCACACACCCTCATTTCTACAGTCGGCTCCATCTTATTTTTATTCTATCTGTGCTGGAAGACCCTCCTGCTCCCCAACCACCGCCAAGTCTCTGGTTAAAAAAGCCCAAGAGCTTTCTAGGCATTGCTAACAAGACAGAGAACCGCACCTCAGCGTAAGCACATGGCTTCCCTTGGTGACCAGAATGCAGCAGTGGTTGGTCTGGGATGCTGGGAATTTCCCCTCCTCCCCCTTTTAATGACAAGATCTTGTTCCTCGGCCCACTGTGGCCTCTAACTTAGTCTCTGGAGTGGGAGAGCTGAATCCAGCCTAAAAACTGCTTTTCGCTGCACTTCGCCTCATCCTATGGACCACAGCCCTCAGTTTCCCTCTTTTCCAGATTTTCACTCAACAGTCCCTTCTGGGAATAGGACCCCAAGTCTCTTTTCAAAAATTCCAAACTTTCCCACACTCACAACCCTTCCTAGGGTGTCCTAGGGTCCCTAAAAATGCCATTAATACATTAAATTGTATAGAGAGGGGAGGTGTCCCTTACCTAGGCTCCTCCATGGCGGGTAGAGCTGGCCGGTCTCCTGCGACAGACCGGGCAGGGAGGATGGCGTCCTCTTTTATACTGTCAATTCCCTACCCCTCCTGATTTCCCCACACAGCTGCTCAGAAATGTGACACTCTGTCTATTTCAAGCTATCTCCTCAAGGCTGAGGCACCCTAGCCTCTGCCCAGTGTGACCTGGGCCAATGTTCTTCCCAGGGCAATGAGAGCTGCTGAACAGAGGGGGTGTGCTCTGGGGGTGTGTGGAGGAGATGGGGCAGCAGCAGCCTCACCAGGCTTGGTTCTGGACTCTGGTCAGTCAAGAAGGCACCCCACCTCCAGGCATCTCCTTTCATTTTGTGTTGTTGTTGTTATTATTATTATTAGTAGTAGTAGTATTAGTACTATTTATTATTATTATTACTATTATTATTATTATTACTATTTTACTACTACTACTTTCTTTCACAATGTCTAGGCTGACCTTGAACTTGAATAGATCCTTTTGCCTCAGCAAAAGGATGCAAGAAATTCCCCGAGCCTGAGGCTGTCCCCACACAGAGCCTGTTGTACTTGAGTCCATCCAGAGACAGGGAGGATGGGCTAGGTAGGCAAGGAGGGGATTACTGCTCTTAAACTTCCCTCCCGGTCCTTCCCTCTGTGTTGGCAGTTTGTTTTCCTCTTTAGTCTTCCCGCAGAATTGGAGTAGAAGATAGGCTTTTAGGTGAAGGAAAATTTATTGGGCTGACAGTTTGAGGTGGTGAAGGGATGGTTGATGGGTAAATTCATGAGGTGGACCGGAGGGGCCCTCGGTGGTCTTCACATCCCCAACAGGTGGCATCTCTAAAT
The DNA here is from genome assembly GCA_907169655.1 of Acomys percivali. Lineage (NCBI taxonomy): Eukaryota > Metazoa > Chordata > Mammalia > Rodentia > Muridae > Acomys > Acomys percivali. Next base: position 117,961,814 of record OU015752.1, on the reverse strand, counting down.
CCTGATGTTCAGAATATCTCTCCTCCACCTTCTCACAAGCTGGCCCCTTCTCCCATTACCTTTAACTGGGCACCCGAAAGTCAGTTATTTATAGTCAAGCCCAACCGAGGTCTGAGAGAAAGCTATGCTTACAAACATGGAGTCACCTGAGCAGGAGAGCTCCAGAAAGGGAAAGTCTGAGGTAACGGAGCGGCTGTTCCTGATTATCTAAGGCAGCAAACTCCATTCTAGCCCGGGGTGGGGGGTGGGAGGGGGGCAGGGCGGGACAATAGTGTTGATGTTGTTGCACGTGACCCAACATGTGTGCCTTATGCAAATTGTATGCAAATGAGCTAGATATGGCTAGTTAACTAGCTAGACGCACTAGGAGCGACCCTCACCGGGCTTCGTAGTCTGGTGGTCTGTGGCCCTGGCCCAGCCGGGTCCCAGGGCCACTGGAGAAGAGGCCAAGTCTCACAAGTCCCTCCTCCAACCTTGACCTGGCTCAGATCTTAGAGAAAGAACCTGCCATCTAAGCGAAGGAGAGTTTCGCCCCTCAACCATTCAAGGACTCTGCTCGTCCAGTTCCAACGCCCCTGACTGTTGTTGCGGAAGATAGGTGTCAGGTTACCAGTCCAGGGGCTATAGTTAGCCTCTGGGACTTTGTTCAGCAGTCTCGGATCTGCGCAACGTCTGCCGGCACTTCGGCCCCAGTCGGTTGCAAAGGACCAGAGAGAGCCCCTAGGCCGCTCTCGTTCTCCACCACTTCCAGGTGGGTCCCTGTCTTTGCCCCGTCCCTCTCCAGGCAGAGCCATATAACTAACTGTCCCACGTATACCATCCCAAAGAAGTCCTGGAGACCCCAGGTGTGGGGCCAGCCGTCTGGTAGTCATAGACTAGGGCTTGAGATAGGGACAGTAGGATCCGATGCCCTGCCCATCCTTAGAATCCCCTTTGGCCCCGCCCTGCATCGCTCCTGAGTTCCAGTCCTTGACCAGGGACCCTCTCAGGCTGCAGGAGGAAGGTCCTGGAGCACCCTCCACTGGCCTCATCATCATCCGGATCCTGCCATCACGTGACTCCTCCAAGGATGGTTCTGGAGGATCTACTAATGGTCCTCAGCTGCCTCAGCCTCCACACCCTCTGGAAGGTAACTCTCCGGACTATCCTTTGCCAACAAGGGTCAGGTGTGGGTCAGACGCTGAGAAGGTGGAGGAGGAGAAGGACCAACCAAGGAAATCCTCCCTCCTCCCAATCCTCTCTTCAGGAACTTGTATTCCAGGTGACTCTCCTCCATCCTCCCCCTCCCTAGGGGTTTGTCTCCAGCTCTCCTTCCCGCTTGTCTCATCTCACGCCATAGGCTCAACCAGGCAACCCCCTATGCCTACCAGTGTACTGCTGTACCCTCTGGCAGGTCCTGGAAACCACGCTTCACCCTCCCTCCCTCCCCCATCACACTCTGGGACTAGGGTTGGGCTGGGGACAATAAAACTTCCACCCCATCTTGAGTGTCGGATAACCCTCCCAAAGCAGGAGAGAGTGCAGGGATCTCAGAGCGGACAGTGACATGTACTGAGCTTCAGGGTTTCCCCAAGGACGAGAAATGTCTGAGGAGGATGGGGGACCAGGGCAGGGATCAGACACTGGCTACCATTGCCTGCATCTTGACTGTCAGAGCCAGGAAAGCACAGGAAATCAACTAGACTCGCCTCTCGAATGAGATGACCCTGTGAGGTTGGAAGTATCCTTAATTCATAGGTGAAGAATGTGAAGTCCAGAAAAGCCCTGACCTGAGAACTGCTCGAGATCCCACAGCTGGCAGGTGGTGCTTAAACTCCTGTCTGTCTGGCTCCACTGCCCGTGTTGCTCTTTGTGCCTGCCGGTTTGGGGTTTTGCCAACTGCATGCATCAGATGTTTGGGCATAGAAATGAAAATTGCCACTCCGAGCTTTAGTTACACTTTTGCCTACATGGTGCCTCCCTTCCTTACGTCCACAGGCCCAAGCTGTTCCTATCCTGCCCCTGAGCCTGCTTCCAGACACCTTTGATGATGCCTACGTGGGCTGCTCTGAGGAGATGGAAGAGAAAGCAGGCCCGCTGCTAAAGGAGGAGATGGCACGCCATGCCCTGCTAAGGGCATCCTGGGAAGCAGCGCAGGAGGCCTGGGAACACCGGCATCACAAGCTTACTCTACCTCCTGGCTTCAAAGCCCAGCACGGAATAGCTATCATGGTGTACACCAACTCATCCAACACCTTGTACTGGGAGCTGAACCAGGCCGTTCGGACAGGGGGTGGCTCCCGGCAGCTCTACATGAGGCGCTTTCCTTTCAAGGCCCTGCATTTCTACCTGACCCGGGCCCTGCAGCTGCTGCGTGGCACCAGAGGCTGCAGCAGGGAAGCCGGGGAGGTGGTGTTCCGAGGTGTGAGCGGCCTTCACTTTGAACCCAAGAGGCTGGGGGACTCTGTCCGATTAGGACAGTTTGCCTCCTGCTCTATGGATGAAAGAGTGGCTCGAGGATTCGGTAATGCCACCTTCTTCAATCTAAGGACCTGTTTTGGGGCTCCTATCCAGGCTTTGTCTGTCTTCCCTGCAGAGCGTGAGGTGCTGATCCCCCCAAGTGAAGTCTTCTTGGTCACTGGGTTCTCCCAGGATGGAGCCCAAAGCATAGTGACTCTCTGGAGCTATAACCAAACCTGCAGCCACTTTAACTGCGCCTATTTGGGTGGTGAGCAATGTGTGGGAGATAGAATGGCAGGGTGGGTGAAAGAAGCCAGCGTGTCCTGAACTCAGCCACACTTGGTTAGTGAGGCTGAGGTTCTGCCAGGTCCCGTGAGATCTGTGGAGATTCTCAGATGACTTGTATTCTCACTAATAGACCAAGGACCGGAGTGAAGGAGGCCAGATTGCTTCTGGTCTCAGTAGGCCCTGGCTTGGTAGGGCCAAGGAGATAGGTTCGTGCCAAGTTCAGCTGTGAAGGGAGGAACGGAAGGGAAGAGAGATGACAGTGTGGGTAGGAGCAAGGATGGGCAGGCAACCTGGAGTGCCTGGGGAGAAGTTGAAAAGGAGTGGTCTGCTTTGAGGCAAAGGGGGCGGGGTGGCCACAGGTAAGACTTTTGGGGTGTGAATTTGCCCCAGGGCCTCACTGTGCTATCTGTTGCAGGGGAGAAGAGGCCTGCGTGTGTGTCCTCAACAGGTAAGTCACTCTCCCGACCCCTCCCCAACCTCCCACTCCCCTGGCCCTGCTGCCAGCCTCACCATCTTTTCTTCTTTTCTCTAGCGGTAGAGCAGCCAGAATCATCCTCCACAGAGGCCTTGGCTCTGCAGACAGGGACGACGCTGCTCTTGGCCCCCAGGGAGTTGCAGCTTTCCAGAGCTGGGCCCTGAACGCCTCTTAGAAATCTTGGCAATGGATGACCCTACTATGAAGACTGGGCTTCGGATGGTCTCAAGAAGCAAAAGTGTGGTTCTGGTTCCAGTCCTAGAGGCCAGCTCTCCAACTTGGAGATCTGAGGCCAGGGCAGGGTTGAGAGAACCCCTCTATGTGGCGGGGACTTCCTAGGACATGCAAGGTAAAGACTGGATGGCTACTCAATTAAATGGAGTTGTGGTGTAGTGACATGGCTTCTATGATTGGTTTATTGCATGAGGTCATTTGTCCTTGGCAGGCTTGAAAGTCGAGGGACTGAAAACTAAACTACCCCGATCACTCTAGTTACACACTGTAACCTCTGTTGTAGAAGAAATCGTTTGTGTATTGTATGGCTGCAACACCTGTCCATTAAAAAAAAACCTATGGCCTATAGCTTAGGCAGGAAATAGGTGGAACTTCCAGCAGTCAGAAGGGATTCTGGGATAGAACCAGGTGCATGGGATTCAGCTGCCATGATGTGAGAAGATGGCTGCATGGTTCCTGAGCTCAGGTAACCAGTCACGTGGCAGAATGTAAATTAGTATAATGGGTTATTTTAAGTTATGAGCTAGTCAGAGAAAAGCCTAGCTATATGGCCTGGGTGTTTGTATATTTAATGAGTCTCATGAGTCATTATTCTGGGAGCTAAGGGACGGGAGGAAAAAACCACCTGCAGCATAATGGAGAACTGCCATCACTCTGTGCCTGGAACTGTATAAAAAGCCACAGGGGCCTCACTGCCACCATTCAGGCAAGAAAGGGATAAATAGATTCCCAGCCATGTCTGCCTGATGAGAAATGCAAGGCCAAGGAAGGGCACCTCCTCCAGGCCTCCCCACTCCCAGGTCCCCGGCCTCCCAGGCCAGAATTCTTTCCACTAAAAATTTAAGGAACCCCAAAGCAAGATTCTAAACCCCAAAGGTTAAGGCAATCTGTTTCTCTCTTGTCTCTTCACACGTGTCCATTCTGGGGGAAGTAATAAAGAAAGGGTTATATATATATATGTATGTATATATAATGTATTATGTATACAGTGCTCTGCCTGCATGCATGCCTGCAGGCCAGAAGAGGACATTAGATCACATTATAGATGGTTGTGAGCTACCATGTGGTTGCTGGGAATTGAACTCAGGACCTTTGGAAGAACAGCAGAACAGTCAGTGCCCTTAACCTTTGGGCCATCTCTCCAGCCCAAGAAAGGGTTCTTAGGACATCAAGCAATGAGGCTTGCCACCTGACTTCCACAGCAAATTTTATTGAGGCAAAAAAAAAAGCACCATGGTCTTCTAGTGTGAGACCTTGGCTCTACCCAACTAGATGGCTGCACTCAGGGACAGAAGAGACCCTTCCATTTAGGACTCACTCGCCCTTGGTCTCCAGACCTTCCTCCAAGGCCAAGTCCCCTGCCCCCTCCGCTTCTTGCGCCCTGTGCACCAGCACGTGAGCAGGAGAGGAAGGGCTGGACTCTACAGAAGCTGGAGTCCCAGCGTCTACTGTAGCATCAAGGCCAGCTTCTAAAGAGACTTCAGTCTCCACAATCCCAGGCATGGTCAACTCTGCTGGTGTCTCAGGGGTTGGGGGACCCAGGTTCTGGAAGCTGTTACGCACTCGGGTAATGTATCGACTGAGGATGCTGGCACCATCAGGAGGCCGTGGTGTCCCTCCTGCCGCCAGAGTCTTCTGCACACTGGCCACCTCACTTTGCAGTCGGGACACAGTCTTGGTCAGCTCTGTCAGTCTGTTGCCCAGGTCTGAGATGGATCATGACAGAAGGTGCGCCTGCTCAGTACCTCTTCTGTCTACCCCCTGCCCCCAGCCCACCCTCCTGAACCCAGGGACACTCTGTCTGGATTCTAAGGAAAGACTGGAAGAACTGAGGTATCTGGCGGGTAGAATGTGAGCACTGATGGAAGAGCAGCGATAAAGAAGGAAAAGCTTAGCCAGGGCTGGTGGTGCAGGCTTATGATCTCATCCATCTGGGAGACTGGGGAAGAAGATGGCAAGTTCAAAGCCAGCCTAGGCTTCAAAGTGAGTTCAGGACCAGCCTGGGCAGAAACTTAGTAAGACAGGGAAGAGTGAAATGGGAGGTGGAGCGGGGGGGTGGGGGGGGAGGGGGGGGGGGGGGTGAGGGAGATGGAGTATCTGATCTCACGGGTTGAATGAGAAAATGAGCATATAACAACATGTAAATAAAGGTAGAGTAATTGAGTCAGGGAGCTAGCTGGGCAAGCTGTGGCTGAATCCTAACGCAGCAGCGGAGTGAGGCGTGTGAGTCTGAGTGTGGGCACTCTTCCCAGGGGAGCCAGGAAGAGCAAAGGGGGAGGGTTAGAGGGGGGGGCACTGACCCTTTCGACGAGTCTCCTCGAACTCACGCCGGGCAGTTTCTATGTAGCGCTGCACCAGAGCCTTGATAACTCGCAGTCGGTAGGACCCAGGCTCTCCTTCCCCGGGCCCTGCCCTTGCCCCAGGGTTGGTCTGCAATGGAGGGCAAGAGTGAATTCCCTCCTCTACCTTCCTTCAACCTCTGTCTTGACCAAGAATAACGGAGAGAGGCAAAATCTATGCAAGCATTTTGTCCCTGGCCCGTCTCCTAAAGCGCAGCCCTGTAGGTTGGATGGGAGCCAGCTAGGGGAAGGCGACTGTGAGAGGAAAGTGTGTCTAGAGTGTGTGGTAAAGGCTGAGAGGTGGGGTGGGAAGGAGAGACCGATGACGTAGTGGCAGCCATGGGGCAAACCAGGGAAGCGTTACAGTGCAGATGATGGCGGGTCAGTGAGGCACTCAGATACCCAGCTGCCTCTTTCTGCCTGTCAGCTTTCTCATTCTTCAGGGAGCTTTTCCCGTATGCTATTAAATCACCCATGCATGTCTGATAGCCTGGTTGTCTGGAACCTGGGCTCGGGGTGGAGGTGGAATTATGTTTAGGCTGCAGGACGTGGGACTAGAAATGTAGGGCCCATCCAGAACCAGGAAGATGAAAATTAAGGCTGCGTGACAAGAGTGGGAGTTGGGATCGGGCTCTCAGGGGGCAAATGATGATGACGGCTTAGGTATGACAGGTGAGGAAGCAATGTCAGGCTGAGATGGTACTCACAAAGGTTGGGATTGGGGGATAGTCTGACTTCTTGCCTTTGCAGCAGGAGGTGCAGCAGCAAATGAAACGGAAAATTCTCCTGAGAGACCAACAAAAGAAGTTAGTCAGGGGGCGGGGCCGAGGAAAGGAGGGTAGGAGCTGGGCGGTGTAGATGGGTAAGAGCTCTGAGGCCATCACCTGAGAAGGTAGAAGGCAGCCTTCGGGGAGGGCAGGATGTTGAAGGGCACTGGCAATGTCAGGCCCTCTCGGAAGTAGGACAGGTAGAGCTTGGAGCGAGCAAACTTCCACTCCACATCAGCGTCGTCCTGGGGACCACAAGGCAGGAGGCTACACAAGGTCCATGCTTGCAATGGCCCCTTCTCTCACGCAGGCTCTCTCTCTCTCTCTCTCTTTATTTATTTATTTTGTTTTTTTGAAAGACAGAGTTTCTCTGTAACAGTCATGGCTGTCCTGGACTCGCTTTGTAGACCAGGCTGGCCTCGAACTCACAGTGATCTACCTGCCTCTGCCTCCCGAGTGCTGGGATTAAAGGCATGCACCACCACGCATCTCTCTTAATCTTAGTCCCATCTCTTGTTCTCCAGTGTGCCAACCACTGTCTTCTTGTTATTTGCACCCCCACCAATCACCTACATTTCCCTGGCGTGCCTGCAGACCCAACCCATTCACTTCCTTCTTGTGTCCCCACTTACTTTTTGTTTTGGTTTGGTTTTTCAAGACAAGGTCTCTCTGTGTAGCCTTAGCTGTCCTGGACTCACTTTGTAGACCAGGGCTGGCCTTGAACTCACAGCGATCCATCTGCCTCTGCCTCCCGAGTGCTGGGATTAAAGGCACCGCACCACCATGCGCAGCCCAAAATAAACTGCCATCCCACTTACTTTTAAACAATGCCTCCGCACTGAAGACACCACCACAAGAAAAAGTGCAAAGAGCAGTGGACTTGGAGTCTGTCAATACCAACAGTAGTACTGAGACCCTTGTTGTAGGAGAAAGTGTCCCGAGCCGTAAAGCAATAGCGGGAGCAGAGCAGGAGCCCAGGGGCCTTTGCACCTTATCCTCTCCTCCCCATCCTAGCCTGGGTCAGGTGACACACCTCAATCTTCTGGAAGGAGTTGGTGATCATGGCTATGAGCATGTTGAGCAACACGATGACCATGACGATGGTGAAGATGCCATACATGGCCCGGCCCACGAACTCAGCCACCAGGAACTGAGGCATGTCCACCACCTTGTGCTCTTCCATGCCGAACATGGTCCAGAACAGAAACTGGAAGGTTTCGTTGAAACTGACATGGTGCATCAAGTGAAAGACAGAAAAATGGGAGTAAGGTTGGGAGAGAAGCCTGGATCCTCCCCAGACACACTCCTCTCCCCTGAAGACCTAGCCAGAGGTACTCAGTATCCGGGAAGCCTTTGGGCCACACTTGCATTTCTTTCTTTTTTTGTTTTTTTGAGACAGGGTTTCTCTGTGTAGCCCTGGCTATCCTGGACTCACTTTGTAGACCAGGCTGGCCTCGAACTCACAGTGATCTGCCTGCCTCTGCCTCCCAGAGTGCTGGGATTACAGGTGTGTGCCACCATGTCCAACTGACACTTGCATCTTGCATTTCCTAGCACCAATCTTTATTCTTTATTTTAAAACATATTTTATTTTACTTGTGTGTGTATATGTGTGTGTCCTGAGTGTATGGATGTGCACCATGTGCATGCAAGAGCCCACGGAAGGCAGGAGAAGCAGTGGAGCCCTAGGAACTGGAGTTACAGGTGAGTGTGAGCCACCATCTGGGTGCTGGGAACCAATCCTGGGTCCCCAGCCAGAACGGTAAAGCTTTTAACTGCTAAGCATCTCTCCACCTTTATTCTTTTGGTTAATCAATATTTACTGAACAAAGAGGGTGCTAAGCACACAGTGATGTATAAGACAAGCAGAATCCTGCCTTTAAGGTGGGCTTAGAAATGAGGGAAGAGGGCTAGAGGTTAGGAGCACTGACTGCTCTTCCAGAAGTCCCAAGTTCAAGTCCCAGCAACCACATGGTGGCTCACAACCATCTATCATATGATCTGAAGTCTCTTCTAGCCTGCAGGTGCACATGCAGGCAGAACACTATGTATAATAAATAAATAAATCTTAAAAAAAAAAAAAGAAATGAGGGAAGAGGGTCTGGAGAGATGGCTCATTGGTTAGAGTACTGATTGCTCTTCCAAAGGACCTGGGTTCAACTCCCAACACTCACATAGCCCCCTCACAACTGTCTGTAACTCCCAAGATCTGACACCCTCACACATACATGCAGGCAAAACACCAATGCACATAAAATAAAAATTAAAAAATTAAAAAAGAAAAGAAATGAGGGAGGAATGGCTTGTGAGAGGCTGTTATGGACCACACAGATACAGAGCCTCACAGAACAAGACTAAAGTATACCATGGCCTTCCAACAGCAGGAATCTATGAAGAGGTCTGGACCGAGAGGGGCACCTGAATGACATTGGAAAAGATCATGTTGGTTGCTGTGACTACATGGGAGACAGAAGAGGAAGGCACAAAGACAGGAACATTTCCTGGTCTGGGTGTGGTGTACAGCACAGAGGCAGCAGCCCCAGGAAGCCCCTCCTGAGCTGCCTTCCCCACCAACCCCAAGCAGCATACCCTCATCAAGTGCTCACTGTCCTGCCCACACTACCCTTTGTATTTGGTGGGTGGAGTTGGGGGGAAAGGCACCTGACCCCCTGCATCTTGGCTCCAGCCTGCAGCGGGTAAATGGCATCATGGTGTGGGTGTGGCCCTTGGTCCAGAACACATCTTCATTGTAAAGGCACTAGAAGTCCTTTTACTAACAGAGAGGTGCTCACTAATATACTGGACCTAAACTACTTGCAGTCTATACCCACTGGATTTAACATCTGAAGACGATTTTGAGGGTGAGTGGATCTGCCTTTTGTCCCTCTGCCCCCCACATGGCATCAAGGGAGATCGTCCTGAATTTGACCCAATCTATTAGACCTCCACTTGCTAGTTTTCAGTACTCCTGGCTACCCTGAGCCATAGGCCTGCCATTTACCTTGCCTGAGATCTTCAGCCACATTGCTTTCAAAATTGTTTACATTCACGTATTTTTAATTATATTTTACTTATATCTGTGTGGGCCTGTTTGTGCATACATGTGTGTATAGTCTCAAAATGCCACAGCACAGGTGTGGAGGGCAGACAACTGGCAGCAGTCAGTTCTTGCCTCTCACCATGTGGTTCCTGGGAAGCCGACTGATGTCATCAGGCTTGGCCGCAAGTTCCTTTACTTACGGAGCCATCTCATTAGGTCAATTAGGTCTCTCTCTCTCTCTCTCTCTCTCTCTCTGTGTCTCTGTCTCTGTTTCTGTCTCTCTCTCTGTCTCTCTGTCTCTGTCTCTGTCTCTGTCTCTCTCTCTCTCTCTCTCTCTCTCTCTCTCTCTCTCTCTCTCTCTGAAACAAAGTCTTATGAAGCCTGAGCTAGCCTCGAACCTATTAAACAGCTGAGGATGACCCCCAGCACTGGAATTATAGGATGTGCTACAGCGCACAGCTAGGAGCAAATACTCCAGTAGAAGGATGGAAGAGAATAAATGTCAAACAACTGGCAGATGTGAAAAGTCACTGTTTCAAAATGTCTATTGTAGAAACTTTTTCAGTAAAATCATCAGGGTGGGTACATGGCCTGTAATTCCAGTATTTGGGGATGGAGACAGAAGGATCAGGGGTTGAAAATCATTCTCAATTATACATCAAGCCCAAGGTTAGCCTGGGCTACTTGAGAGCCTATCTCAAACTCCACTCACCCTCAAAATCGTCTTCAGATGTTAAATCCAGTGGGTATAGACTGCAAGTAGTTTAGGTCCAGTATGTTAGAATGCCTCTCTGTTAGTAAAAGGACTTCTCCTAGCGCCTTTACAACCAAGATGTGTTCTGGATCAAGGGCCATGCCCACATCATGCTCCTCTAATGTGCAGTGGCCCACACCTTTAATCTCAGCACTGGGGAGGCAGAGGCAGGCAAATCTCTGTGAATTTGAGGCAAGACTGGTCTACACAGTAAGCTCCAAGACAGCCATAGCTACACAGTGAGACTCTGTCTCAACAAACAAAGAGACAAACAAACAAGCAAACAAAAAGTGCTCCAAGAAAGAAAGAAAAAAAAATCAGAAAGAGAAACAAATCAAGCAAATGGCAGCAAAACAATGAGCAGTGAGCCGGGCGTGGTGGCGCACACCTTTAATTTTAGCACTCGGGAGGCAGAGGCAGGCGGATCGCTGTGAGTTCAAGGCCAGCCTGGTCTACAAAGTGACTCCAGGACAGCCAAGGCTACACAGAGAGACCTTGTCTCAAAAAACCAAAAACAAACAAACAAACAAACAAACAAACAAACAAAAAAACAATGAGCAGTGAAGCTTTGTGAAGGGCGCCGGTGCCCAGGCAAGGGTGCGGGCGCCCAGGCAAGGGTGCGGGTGCCCAGTGAAGGGTGCAGGTGCCCAGTGAAAACTGTGGGTACCCAGTAAAGACTGCGGGTGCCCAGGGAAGGGTGTGGGCGCCCAGTGAAAACTGCAGGTACCTAGTAAAGACTGCGGGTGCCCAGGGAAGGGTGTGGGTGCCCAGTGAAAACTGCGGGTACCCAGTGAAGGGTGCGGGTGCTCAGTGACTTTCCTCATTTAGTGTTTTCATGAGATTGACATTTTCCAAAAGAAGAGTTGGAAACAAGAGAATATCTAAGTGGATATATCAGTGTCAGAGAGAATCAATGAGGGCTTGGGCGAGTAAGAGACTTAGTTGAGTGAACCAACGAGGGAGGGAGAAAAACATGCTAAGATGGAAGGCCTCCCCCTCCCAGCTGCCCGTCCCCCCTGTGCCCCAGTCTCAGCATACTTGCCCAGCTGCTCTGTCTCCTGATAGGGCACATAGATATTGTTGAGGCCACAGAGGAAGGCGGTCAAGATGATCATGAGGATGAACATGAACCTGGCAGGGAGTAGGGCGTGGAAGGGTCAGAGCCCGTCCCCACCCTAGAAGTCAGGCTCTGTGAGGAGGAGCTAGGGCAGGGCAGGGGAAGGCCTTTTGGATTTTTGCCTTTCTGATTTCAATTTCTAGAAAAGGAAAAAAAAGGGAGGCATAGCAGTGTCGAAGAACTGGGATCAGAGACCCAGCCAAGGGCCCTTTCTGCTATTGGTGGTTTGTGATTATGGCTGCAGTGGGAGCTGTAATCCTCCCTTCTGAGAAATGCACAATTACACTTCTAAATTCTGCTTCTAGGTTCGCAGGTTCGGAGATTGCTGGAGCTCACAGTCCTGTGAGAGGAACACAGGTCAAGAACCCCCATACCCTACAGAGCTGAGGAATTTCAGAAGATAGTCTGTCGGGGGTGGGAGTGGGAGGTAGGGGGAGGAGCCATAGGCAGGGAGGGTATGAGGAGAGTACACACCGGATCATGTCGTCAATCATCCTGCCAATGGAAATCTGCAGAGTGCCCAGTGACTCGTGAGCTGGCAGAATATATGCCAATCGGGTGAAGCTGAGCATGCTGGTAACAGCGAAGAGCACCTCGGCCAAGAACTGCGGGTCTTCTGTGCGCCACTCACTTCGCTCTGTGCAGGAGAGGATGGAGCAGTGGCTGGGAGCCAAGGAAGACTTGCTTTGGGACTCACTGCTGGGCTGAGGCAATGTGATGGTAGGCCCCATTATCAACTTGACTGACTTAGAGTCACCCAGGAGAGACACCTCTATACATCTCTGTCAAGGTGTTTCTGGAGGAGTTTTTCTGAGCAGGGAAGACCTACCCTGAATGTGACTGCATTCCTGGACCGACTAAAAGGAAAACACAAGTGGAGCCAAGCAGAGCAGCATTCACATCTCTGCTTCCTGACTGTGGACACAACGTGATCACCCGCTTCTGGACCCATAATGCCTTCCTCACCAGGATGTACCTTGTCTCTTCAAGCAACAAACTGAAATAACCTCTTCCCATCTTAAGCTGCTTTGCTGGGTACTTCATCACAGAAAAGAGAAAGGTGACAAATACATGGCTCCTCACCTGCTGTGGTGAAATAGTGGCAGGTGGTGCTGTCTGAGGTGTCCTGGCAGTGCATGTAGGCAAGCCCAGCCAGGAGGAGGCGCAGTGCAAAGGACGCCAAGTACAGGGACAGGATTACCACATCCAGGAAGTTCCACCAATCCAGCAGGTAGCTGCGCAAGCCTTCAATCCACACTTCCTTACACTCAAACCAGAGGAAGCCTGGAAGGGGATGGGGGAGGGGAGGGGTGTCAGGAGAGGAGTGAGCCCAGCCTTCCCCCTTCTTCCGGGACACAGCCAGGTTGCAGTGGAAGGGCTTTAGTGGGGTGGGGGAGCTGAAACATTTAATCCATCCAAGTGCAAAGTGACCTTCTGGAAAAATAAGGATCCCCTCATTGGTGCAGACTGATCTCATGATTGATGTGACCTGCACAAGGAACTAGGCAGGTGGTACCCAGAGAGCAAGAAGCACAGGATGGGCTGGGCGTGGTGGCGCACACCTTTAATTCCAGCACTCGAGAGGCAGAGGCAGGTGGATCGCTGTGAGTTCAAGGCCAGCCTGGTCTACAAAGCGAGTCCAGGACAGCCAAGGCTACACAGAGAAACCCTGTCTCAAAAAACAAACAAACAAACAAACAAACAAACAAACAAACAAACAAACCACAGGATGGTGGTGGTCTACTGTTTTTCCAGATCCCCACCAAATCAAAAATCCTATTAGGCAAATATTTAAGGACTCCTTTTTATTTACTTATTTTTAAAATTTAACATCCCCCCCACCGTGTGTGTGTGTGTGTGTGTGTGTGTGTGTGTGTGTGTGTGCGTGTGTGTGTCTGCACGGCCACTTGTCACGACACATGTGTGGAGGTCTGGGGACAACTTGCGGGAGTTGGTTTTCTTTTCATCAGGGTCATCACAGGTATTGGACTCAGGCTGTCAGGCTTGGCAGGAAGTGCTTTTGTTCACTGAGTCATCTCAACCACTCGCCCTCTTTAGAAAGAGTCTCGCTATGCAGCCCTGGTTGGCTTTGACTGTTCCAACCTCTTGCGCGTTGTGTACCACAGCACCCAGCTGTTTTAAGATCTTGATTTGAAGGGACTCTAAATGGTCAGCCTGCTCAGTGTGGCCCAGTACCACATCTGGACAGGGGGACATCGGTAGCTGGCCACTCTTAAAGGGCTCTCTCATCCATACATACCTGTGACCCAAATCATGTGTAGCGAAGTCTCCCAGACGCTCTGGCTGCGGCCTTTGAAGGTGCTCAGCTGAGTCTCCATGATCAGGGACTCTCCCAGCAAGAAGATAAGGAACCACAGGTAAGAGGCAGAGTGCAGCAGGAACTTCAACACTGGGATCTTCAGCAGGCGGCCCAGCTTTGGGGAGACAGGAAAGCATGGGTGTCAGAGGCCTGCTGTCATCCTCTAGACTGCTGGGCCCCCATGTGAGTCTGCAGCTTTCAGATCCACCCACTCACCAAGGCATGTTCTAAGAAGGATGTGGCGGGCACCAGGCCCTATATTTTCTATCTGTTCTCTCCTTTGCAACATGTGAGGTCAGTGTTGTTTCGCCCCCAGCCGCACCGCCCAGCTCCCAATTTTTTTTTTTTTTTTTTTTTTTAGTGTGTGTGTTGTGGGGAGGAGCTCATAGGAAAAGTTCAAACTCAACTAAAGTGAAAGTAGCATCAGTGCCACTAGTATTTTAAACCTCCTTCTCTTAAAACCACTGGGCAACCCAGCCAGGAGTCTCTCTCCAGCAAGCACCTCTCTATTTCTCTTGCCACACTCTGGCAGTTTTTGCAACGCCTGTCCATGCCCCCAGATCCCTGTCCCCAATGGAGAGCTTGCTTCCAAAACACAAACCAAGGCATCACTCATCTTATTTTTAGTACCCGGGACTTGGGTGCCAGCCAGTAGCCAATGCAGAGAAAGGGCATGGTGAGGAAGATGAGAAAGGCGACAAAGAGTTTCCAGATGGTGGTGCTCCCACGCCAGCCAGCCAGGTTCCCACACCAGATGGAAGACAGAACTTGCTGGCAGATGGGGTGTGCTACAAACTAAGCAGAGATGGGCCGTGAGAGGAGATGGCCACCAGGCAGGAAGGTCAACGGAACCGGTTGGAATTCAGAGCCCTTACTTCCTGCCACGGAGGTTGAACCATCATTTGTCTCTGTGTCAGCCCATCCAGAAGAGAGGGGTCTCACTTGCCATATGACCATGGGCAAGTGCCTTCAGGAGGCCTCAGCATGAAGGACAGACTGAATGGGAAGATGTTCTGAGACTTTTCATGCCCCACAGCCTTGAGTTGAAGTCAGGCAGGAGGGGTTAGAGCTTGGGGTCTAAGTTCCAGAATCCTCAGCGTTCCCTGCCTCATTGGGTATATGTAGCAGACATTTGGATGGATGATCTTGAGGATGGAAGGGGCATGGAATAGGGGTCTCCTGTCATGAGGGCCAGGCCAGTGGAGATGGCACACTGCAAAGTTTGGGTAACGTGCCTTGTGGGTCAGGCTGTCTACATGTGAATGGGTGAGGAATCAGGGCTGTGGGAGGCTGGACAGGGATTCTGTCTTTAGCTTGGCTGTGGGTAGGGCATCTGATAAGACAGTGAAGAAGGAAAAAATCGCTAGGCATTGAACGCCTTGCTATAGAGAGTGAGGTGCCGTAGTCTAACAAGTCTAGGCCAAAGGCAAGAGGCAAAGCTACGTCTGTATGAGACCTGGATGTGGGATCTTGGTAGGGATTATTTTTCTAAGCGGGGTGAGTGCTCAGACTGAAGGTAACCAGGAGGGGATGGGCAACTTCCCCTCCTGCTGTCAAGGGCTCCTATGGAAAGGTATGCAGAATCAAAGTCTCAGAAGGTCCCTAGGATAAAGTCATAGGATAAGGCTGAAGGGGGACATGCTGTAGAGGGGGCAGGACAAGGGGGCAGGGTGAGGGAGGGTAGGCAGTAGGGCCCAGCTGACCTGCTTCTGGTTGTAGTTGACAGCCAGGCGCAGTCTTGCCAGGTTGGGGATGCCCTCCTCAAAGGCCTGGCCCAGGCCCTCGGCCTCAGGCTCAGTCTCACTATCTTCAGCCAGGTCATTGAGCACCGCAGTGACCTCACTCTGATTCCGGCACATGCCCAGCAGTTCAAAGCCGTAATCCTGGCAGAGGGACTCCAGGGCAATGTACTGAGGCTGTAAGAAGAGAGGTGTGTGTGTGTGTGTGTGTGTGTGTGCCATCAAGGCAGCCTGCCCCTGTCCCCCGCAGTGTCACTTCTGTCTGCTGTCACTTTGTTCTCTTCAGCTACCTCATCGATCCTTCTGCATTACCTTTGCTTACCTGATGCTATCCCCACCTCATCACCAAGTCACTTCAGCCCAAACCTACCACCTTTGCCTGTTCCTTGGACTTCTCAAATTCCTGACTCCCGTGCCACTGTAACTCTGACTCCACATACTTTAAGCATGGTTATTGTGTGTGATGTGTGTGCAGGTGCGCATGCCATAGCACACAAGTAGAGGTCAGGGCAACTCTGTAGAATTGGTTCTCTTTCGACTTTTTTTTGTTTGTTTTTTCGAGACAGGGTTTCTCTGTGTAGCCTTGGCCATCCTGGACTCACTTTGTAGACCAGGCTGGCCTCGAACTCACAGCGATCCGCCTGCCTCTGCCTCCCGGGATTAAAGGTGTGCGCCACCACGCCTGGCTCTTTCTACTTCTTTGTGGGTCCCGGGGATTGAACTCACGTCAGGCTTGTGCAGCACCCCAAGAGCTTTTCCTGTTGAGCCTCCTCGCTGTCCCACCCCTTATACTTCTCTTGTGCCCATTTTGTTCATCTTTTTGAGCATCCCTTTCACACGGATCCGGTACTGGCAGTTTAAGGGGATGCAGAAAAGAGTAAGGAGTTCTTGGGTGTTTATTTTCCATCATATCCTTTTATTTGGAGCTTTTCCTCTGCACAGGATCTAAGCCAGCCTTTGAAGGCCTAGGTTACCTTTGGTCCACCCTAGGTCCTCATACTTTTTTTGGGGGCTGGGAGGAAGTGTGGAGGTAGGTCTCATGTATTCCAGGCTGGCCTCAAACTTGCCAAAGATGATCTTGAACTCTGATGATCTGGCTCTAACCCTCCAAGGGGTGGGATTACAGGTATGATCCACCACAGGTAGTTCTGGGGATCAAAGTCGACCTCATCCATGGGAGGCAGGCGCTCTACCCACTGAGCTCTGCCCAGCCTCATTATATACCTTCTGCTAGGCGAGACAGGGTTCTTCCGTGTAGCCTTGGCTGTCCTGGCTTTGTAGACCAGGCTGGCCTTGAACTCACAGGGATCCACCTGCCTCTGCCTCCCAAACGCCTCTGCTCATCTTCTAACCAGCCTCTTCCCCAACTTAAATGCCTTTTTCCTTAAGAATCTTCCTAAGCCAGGCACGGTGGTGCACACCTGTAATCCCAGCACTTGGGGAGTTCAAGGCCAGCCTGGTCTACCAAGTGAGTCCAGGACAGCAAAGGCTATAACAGAGAAACCCTGTCTCAAAAAACAAAACAAAAACAACAAAAAAATGTCTAAAAAGAATCTTCCGGAAACACCAAAGCCACGGGGCGCTCTTCCTTTTCCTGCTTTCTGTGCTTTGGAAGCCCTGTGAGGAGCATCCACAGAGGCACTGAGGAAAGTCCTGGCAGCATCTTGTCCCCTTTTCCCATCTAGGATCACAAGTGTGAGAACCCCAACACACACAGTGCTACAGGTGAGCACACAGCGGGTACCCCAAAAGGGCATACTTTACTGAATGCCATGTCTAAGTCTTCAGCTGTTTTCTATTTTCTTCTCTTCCATCCCTTCGATGGATCTAGAGCACCCCTAGGGTACGAGCTGTACTCTCTGCCTAAGCCAAGTGCCCCTGGAGTGAGTGCTGTCAGTACAATGAAAGCCTGTTCAAGATGGAATTATAGATCTTAAAACCAGAGGCCTCAGCCTCTTTGGCCACTTCTCAAACTTCCTAGAACACCCACCACAACAGCCAATCCTGTCCTGGTGCGACAGCAGACAGTGGGCACCAAGGGCAGGCTCAAGTGAAGAGAGGAGGCAACCAACCTTAAACTCAGGCTCCTTTCGTGCAAGGCGCCTGAGCTCCCGGCTGAGCTGAAAGGCGGCCAGCATGGCATCCTCACTGGCCAGTGAGAGGTGAGCCCGGCTTGCAATGCCTCGGTAGGTGTTGATTCGGGATAGCGAGAATTTCAGCAGGTCATATCTGCGGGCATTGCTGCACTCAAGGCAGGCACAGGAAACTGGGTGGGGCCGGGCAATAGTGTGGCCCTGGTCCATAAGCAGCTGGGCAATCTCATACAGGTCCTTCTGACAGGCCAGTGTGAGTGGAGTGACCCCAGGGGCAAAGCGGGAGCCATCGATGGACGAGTCGAAGAAGGCAAGAGAGAAAGACTTGGTGTCTACTTTCCGGCCTTTCTCCCGTTCCAGCCGAGCTAGCAGGCGGCGTACCACGGCTGGCTGGTTTGTGTCCACAGCCACTAGCAGAGCTTCGTGGATCTGCCGGAAGTCAAACTTGACGTTGGCCAGCAGCACATCAGTGATGGCCTCATGGCCCAGACGGATGGCCAGATTGAGGGCTTCCCTCCAGGAGCGGTCCTCAGACTCTTCCACGTTCCGCAGAGGCCCACCTGGCCCAGGGCCTGAGGCATCCGAGCTGGACTCCAGCAGCTGCTGCACTAGACCTAGCTGGCCTTCCTGGATGGCCCCCAGGAGTGTGGGCGGGAACTTGAGCTTTTTGTTCACAATCTCAGTCCAGTTGGGCTGTGGCTGGGTGAAGGAGGAGAGAGGACAGCACTCTTGAGTCCCCAGACCCCTCTGGCTGGAGGCCTCCTACACCTGCCTTCGGGCCTCCACCCTCGACAATCAGCTATTATTATGCCTTCCTTGTCCCAAACACACATCACCAACACATGCTGTCTTGCCCACCTATTTATTATGTACATCTCTGTTAGGGAAGGGTTAGAGTGGGGACTATTTATTCGGCCCATTTCCATTCTCATAAAAATCCTACCTAACAGGGCCCATGTCAGTTCCCTGAAGAGAGGTGATGAAAGCAGGCGCTGGGGCCACACTAGGAGCCTAACCCGCACACAAACACACAGAATCCAGTTCCCAGCCTGCTCACTTCATCTTCCAGCTGCTCAGCTCTCTGAAGGACAAGTCCAGACATGTCCACAGGGAGGGTCTTTAAGCTGGGCTTTCTTTAAGCTCTCTCTGTGAAGAGGAACTCCCCCTCTACCAAATGCTCTCACTTTGCCGTCTACTTCGGAGGCCTCTCTCTCCTCCTTGGTGCTCTTTGTCCCTGCTTTTCTACTAGGCCCAGCCCTCTGCTCTTTTCTTGTAGGCCCAGGATCAGGGCTCTCCCACCAACAGCGCTGTCCATGCCTGTCCCACAGCTAGGCTGTCCCTGCATCCCTGAGGGCAGTGAGGAGTGGGACTGGGATTCCCAGGAGAGGGAAGCAAGGGTCTCTTACCGAGAGGGGATCCATGGCCGCACCCACCTCTGGGCAGGGGCTGAAGGCTTGAACTCCCACTCCGGCTCTCCCGGCTCTCCCGTGACTATGCCTGGCATCTTCCTTCACCCCCACTCAAAGCCCCACCCCGAGCCCTCCCTTTGCCAGGACCAGCTGCTCTCTCTCTGCCCTGTACTCTGGGGATGGGGGAACTGGTGTTAGTGCCGCATGAGGACATCTCCTGGGAAAAGGGAAGAGTACATAATTCTTCAGAGCAGAATTTGGACTGTCCTAGTCCAGGGGACTTTTCTGAGACACTGTGGTCCAGCTGTCCCATTGAACGGCTGGGAATTGGATTTGCTCAACCCTTACAGCCATGCCTAGAACTATCTACTCTTTAGAAAGGGGTCTCTCTGGTCCCTATGGCAGCCCTATGTGCAGGAAGCTGAGGGGTTTTCCTGCTACTGAAGGTCCATTTCAGACTCACCGTAAGTAAATATAAAGTTATGGAGCAGTCATCTGATTACACCTAGGACAGAGACCCATGAAGGATACAGAAGGTCAAGGCCACACAAGACTCAACATTAGCTTCATGCTCAAGACTCACTCATCTTTCCAGAACATCAGGGGACTTTATAATTTCCAGACAATATTTTCCCTTTGACTAAGCCTCAGTTTTCCTTTCAGGAAAATGGGCATTAGGGTAAGTACCATTCACCGAGGGAAACAAAGTCTAGGTAGTGTCTTAGGGCCTTGGAGAGAGCACCAATTCTTCCAAACAAACTCCCAGGGGAAAAACATCCTTATGAGAATTGGTGCCATGGTGACAAAGCTTTGACACCTGGGATTGGGGAGTGAGCTGGGTCCAGAAGTGCACTCAGGCAGGCAGAGTCCTGAGGTAACAGGTGGAGGGAAGGGAACCAACCCTTCGTAGGCACAAGAGATCCATTCCCCAGGCTCCAGCATAAAAGATCAACAGAACTTCGTGGCTCAGGCTGGAAAACCTTCCCCACACACGCTGGCATGTTCTTCTATTTCTCTCGCTGAGAAGTGTAACTCACAAATAGGGCACTGGACCCAGGAGGGCGGCGGCGAGCTCTCGGGGGAAGACACCCACAGCACGGAAGAAAAGGAGGCAGGAGAAGCTGGCTGGGGTGGGGAGCTCTCTCCACAGGTGGCGGCATGCAGAGGAAGAGTCTCCATGCTGAAGGAGCCTAGAGAGGAGACAAGGAGGCAAGCTGCGGGAGGGGAGCTCTCTGCTGCCACAGTGCAAATGCTTGTCTGGAAAAGTTCCCACGGCTGAGCATTCCAAACCTGAGAGACACTGCCATGTATCTGTTACTAGGTGCCTAGGGATATGGATGTCCTTACAGAATATTGAGTCTGCTGGAAAAGGTCAGCTAAGAACAGAGAGAACATTGCCAATAGTCTTGGACAAATCAAAACTCTCTGTGTGAGTGAGTGTTTGTGTGTGTGTGAGTGAGAGTGTTTGTCTGTGTGTGTGAGAGTGTTTGTCTGTGTGTGTGTGTGTGTGTGTGTGTGTGTGTGTGTGTGTGTGTGTGTGCACCGTATCACGAACTTAGGGAAACCAGAGGGTGATTGGATAGCTTCTCGATTCTCCATCTGATTATTTGAGACAGGATCTCCTATTGTACCCAGAGCTCATTAACTGTCTAGATGGACCGCCCAGTGAGTCCCAGGAACCTGTCTAGCTCTACACCCCCAGTCTGGGGCTACAGATATGGGCCACCACACCTAGCATTATGTGGGTGCTGGAGATACAAACTCAGGCCCTCTTAGCTGTACTTTACCCACTGAGCCATCTCCCCAGCCTTTACCAAACGTTTCTGCCAGCATTTATAGACTTCCTATCTTCCTCAATAAACGCCTGGTCTCTCCATCCCACGGTAATCAGTGTAACTCACCTGCACAAATGGGACACTGTCCAGTAGCCTGGACACCACCACCATCACTTTGGGTCTGAGGCCGGTGCTGCCTGTGTCTTGCTCTTCCTGTCCCCCTCCTACTTGGCTGAGAACTTGAGTTGGACAACAGTCTGTGGGAAAGAACAGGTTAAGGCCAGCTATCTGGGAGAGGCCATAACGGATGAAGGAACAGAGTGGAGACAGTAGCTCAGAGTCCTTGCTTTCCACTCCTATGACAGACTTGGAAGAAGGCAGCTAACCTTTGAGCCTTGACAACAGAGCTTCTATCAGTGTCCTCAGCTTTTAAAAATTAATTAATTTTGAGCCAGGCGTGGTGGCACACACCTTTAATCCCAGTACTCAGGAGGCAGAGGCAGGCAGATTGCTGTGAGTTTGAGGCCAGCCTGGTCTACAAAGTGAGTCTAGGACAGCCAAGGCTACACAGAGAAACCCTGACTAGAAAAAAAAAAAAACTTTTTTTTTTTGAGTTAGGGTTTTACTATGTAGCTCTGGATGTCAAAGAACTTGCCATGTAGATCAGGCTTTCCCAGAACTCACAGAGATCTGCCTATCTCTGTCTTCCAACTCCTGGTATTAAAGGCATTTGTCATCATGCCCAGCACCTTTTTCTTCCACTTTTCTGTTTTCTGAGACAGGGTTTCTCTGTGTAGCCTTGGCTGTCCTAGACTCACTGTGTAGACCAGACTGGCATTGAACTCACAGCGATCCTCCTGCCTCTGTCACCAAGTTCTGGGATTACAGGTGTGTGCCACCGAGCACGGCTGAGTGAGATATTTTGTACTACATACCATAAAATTAGCCTTTGGAAATATGGATTAAAGGTATTTCCAAGCTGAATAACTATAGATCGTTTTTATCAACCCCAAAGAAACTCCAAATGCATCGTCATCACTGCACAATTCTTCTGTCTGTTCCCACACACACCAGCAACCACTAACTTCAGGCTGGCCTGAGACGTGCTGTGTATCTCCGCAGTCTGGCCCTAGTGTGGGCACACCTGCAGTCTTCCTGCTCTGAGTGCTAGCCTTACAGGCCTGAGAGAGAAGATTTACATTTTATCACATTCTGGTTTCACCACAGGGCCTATTTCTAAGCCTGTGGACATGTGGACAAGGACAGCTTTCCACTTGGTTGTAGTCTAAAGTGTGCAGGCCTGACGGAAGCAAGTGTGGGGAAGGTTCTGGAGAGCAGTGAGGCCCGGAGATGATCGCTGCCCACCTACCTTGGCGCCTCCACTTTCCTCCGCTTCCTTCTGCCCGTATCCTTCTTCCTGTTTTGTTCTTCTGCTCTGGGCTCTGCGTTAAAAATGCTCATTAATTATTTCTCACCACACCAGGCATGGTGACACTTGTCTTTCATCCTAGCACTCAGGAAGCGAGGCTGGAGGACAGCACGTTCAAGGCCAACCTGGGATGGAGCATGAGAGCCTTTCTTGAAAAACAAAACTAGCAGTTTACAAAAGGCCTCCATACTTTAAGTTTCCTTTTGAGATGCTCTATCTTCTTTGTTTGTTTATTTTTTTCCCTTGTTCAAGTCTGATTTGAAATGCTTATTCCTACAAGACCTTTCCCTGGATTCTCTGACTGAACTTGTCATCTTATCATCTTTTCCTTCAAAGTACTCATGACAAGCATCTCTTAAGAGATGAGCATTGTTATTTTGTTTATTTTTGTTTGTTTGTGTTATTTTTGGTTTTTTGAGACAGGGTTTCTCTGTGTAGCCTTGGCTGTCCTGGACTCATTTTGTAGACCAGGCTGGCCTGGAACTCATATCGATCCACCTGCCTCTGCCTTCCGAGTGCTGGGATTAAAGTGTGCATCACCACTGGCTGCCTGTTATTTGGTTTATTATAGTATCTCTGGCACTGTACAAGGCCAGCAATAGAGATATTCAATAAATACCTGTCAAATAAGTGTTAGTAAAAGCCAGCAGTCACTATTTACTTATTTATTTGGGATTTCAGCAACACTTGGTACAGCACTGAACATATCTCAAAGTGCTTACAGAGTCTCAGTACCTTATCGAGAGCAGCTATCCCAAGTGCTTGGTTTCTTTTCAGTCTCCTCTTAAAATTATAAGCTTATATGGCCAGGCGTGGTGGCACACACATTTACTTCCAGCACTCGGGAGGCAGAGGCGGGTAGAGCTCTGTGAGTTTGAGACCAGCCTAGTCTATAAAATTGAATCGAGGTCAGCCAAGGCTACACAGAGAAACGCTGTCTCAAAAAACAAACAAACTTTTCTCCTTCTAGCCACTGAAATGACTCCCATTACCCACTGCCTGTTTGTACTAAGGGCCCCTCTGAGTGTGGGTGATACCTAGTAGTATCTCTGTATAGAAACACACTGACTGCTAGGATGTAGTAGTGCACGCCTTTCACACCAGCACTTGGGATCTGTGAGTTCCAGGCCAGCTAAGAGTTAAGTGATGAAACCTTATTTCTGGGGGGTGGGGGGTGAGGGAGCTCTGACTTCTAGCTGGCACTCTCTGCTTCCCTTTTGTTTATTACTGAAATAGCTGCCACACTGTGAGACGCTGACTCACCAGCCTCCAAGAATGAGTTGGAACAGCATCCTTTCCAGAAGAGCCCTAGACAACTGCAGCCGTTTCTTTCTTTTCTTTTCTGAGCCAGGGTCTCACCTCATGTTACTCAAGCTGGCTTGGAGCTCTCTATGTGGCTGACAATGACCTTACCTACTGACCCTTCTGCCTCCTCCACTTTCCAAATGTTGGGACTGAGGTGTTCACTATAATTACCTTTCTGAGATGACCAGAGCACCAGCACTGCAACAGCTCAGGGATTATTTGATTTAACTCTTTTCCTATAAACATGAACTGAGGCAAAGACAAATTCTTGATTCCTAGGCCAGTGTTCTTACAGTTAGTATATAGGGTTTAATTTCTCTTCTTCCCTTCACTTGACGACAGTGCGCTCTTCCCCGTACATCGTGGTAGAGCCAAGGAGGAAGGGCAGTGCTAGGCAGAGGAGGGCTACACCAGGGGGCCTCACCTGCACTCTCTGCATGACTGGAACCTGCTTCCCCACGGCTGTCGTCTGGGCTTACCACACTGGCTGGAGGCACCTTACGGGCAGCAGAAAGCACCATGCAGGCTGCCCGCCCCAGAGGCCCTGGCTGCAGCTGCTTCAGCATGCCTTTAAGCTCTGAAATTTCCTTGGTGCTCCTACAGGGACACAGTATTTAGTTTGACTAATGCAGACATTATTCTATTCACTTGAACCAAGAAAGATGGTTCATTATCTTGACATGTTTAAACCCAAAGGGTTTTTCTTTTGTTTTGTTTTGTTTTGTTTTTTAAAGTTTTGTGAGACAGGGTTTCTCTGTGTAGCCTTGGCTGTCCTGGACTACCTTTGTAGACCAGGCTGGCCTCGAACTCACAGAGATCCACCTGCCTCTGCCTCCCAAATTCTGGGATTAAAGGCACGCGCCACTACGCCCAGCTTGATCTAAAGGGTTTTTGTGCTATGAGCTATGTGGTCTTTCCCTTACAGGAGAAATATCAACAGCAGGTACTTACGTCTGGGGATCTGGGAAGAATGTCCTCCGGATAGAAGGATTATTCAGCCAGGGGCTAGGGTCAGACTTCAGCACAGAAGACTTCTGAGGAGAAAATGGAGAAGTAAACAATACCCATATTCACCAGCAGGGGGCACTGTCCCTTAGGAACCAATATGACTGTATTCACAGTATCTTTCATAGGCTATATTTGCTGCTGTGAGCAAAGAGTGAGGCTTTTGTATGCTGAGGGATTTTTCATGATCAGAAGGGCTCTGGGAATAAAAGACTCCACATCAGAGTAAAAAAGACCTATGGGGACTGGTGGAATGTGTAAACTTTTGAGTTTGTCTCTTGTAAACTTTAAAAATATATATGTCTCAATTTAAATTTATACATAAATAAAGTGAAATTGTATAGGTGTGTATTATAGAAAGCTCAAGATCAGCTACAGAGCAAGGCCTTTTCTAAAAAAAAGAAAGAAAATGTATATTTGAACATTAAAAAAAGCTTATAGCCGGGTGTTGGTGGCTCACGCCTTCAATCCCAGCACTTGGGAGGCAGAGGCAGGCGGATCACTGTGAGTTTGAGGCCAGACTGGTCTACAAAGCGAGTCCAGGACAGCCAAGGCTACACAGAAAACTGTCTCGAAAAAAGCAAAACAAAACAACAACAAAAACCTTTTAATCCCAGAGGCAGAGGCAGATGGATCTCTGTGAGTTCAAGGCCAGCCTAGTCTACAGAGTGAGTCGAAGACAGCCAAGGCTGTTACACTGAGAAACCCTGTCTCAAAAAACAAAATCAACCAATGAAACAAACCCCAAACCAAAAATACACCCCTCCCCCAAAACCCATTATTCCAGGGCCATGTGGCACTCAGGAGGCAGAGGCAGGCAGATCTCTGAGGCCAGTCTGGTCTACAGTGACAGCCAGAGAGACACAGAGAAATCCTGTCTTAAAACAGAAACAAAACTCATGAGAGATTTACCTGCCTCTGCCTCTCAAGTGCTCAGATGAAATGACATAGTCAGGTACATATCTAAAGATCCAGAGGGCTTTTCAAGGCAGTGGGGCAGAAAACAATGCCAGAGGGGCTGCCTTGGGGCTTTCAAGTTGCTGAAAGTGACAGCTTCCTGCAAACCCAGAAATAACGTATGAGGTGAAATTGAGATCTGAAAACAATTTCAATTGTCTAAAGAACAAATGGCCAAACAGCTTTGTGTAGACTATTCAAGGCTCGCTCACATCTCTACTATTTAAAAGAAGAGGGGCAGGGCATAGGGGCGCACGCCTTTAATCCCAGCACTCCAGAGGCAGAGGCAGGGGGCTCGCTGTGAGTTCGAGACCAGCCTGGTCTACAAAGCGACTCCAGGACAGCCAAGGCTACACAGAGAAACCCTGTCTGGGTTTAGAAAAACCTAAAATAATATTAATATTAATATTAATATTAATAAAAATAAAAGAGGAAAAGGGAGGAGTTTATGCCACCAGACCAGGGTGTTAGGTCCAAAGGACACTCCAACTCTCCAAACTGCACAAGGCAGTCCAAATATCTAGCGATGGGCTCATCCTGGACTACAGGAGGATTTCTGGTAGTAGATAAAGCCAGCAATCCCCAGGGACTTGTGAAGCCAGTTCCCCTCTAGCAAGAGGACTTAATTCCCTTATTATTGGCAGGAGAGACAAATGGCTACCTGTTGTGCCTGTTAGCTTAGGAAAGTGCATGCTGGCATTTATGCTCGCTGGGCATCGACCTGTTCCACATATCCCTGCCCTTCCCGTCTCCTCTCCTGCCCTAAACTCCAACGAGTTCGCAGGCTTCTATCCCTTCAGCTACCTCTTTTCCTTATAACTCTGCTATTTGATCTCTCTCCGCCCACGCCCCTCCCCCACCCCTATTTCCACCCCCCTCTCAGATAGCACCATGGACTGCTCATGTCATTACTTTATACACAAGGAATCTATTATTCTCCCTCTCTGGTTACTTTTCTTCAACTGAGCATTCAGTTCTAATTAGGAATTGAAAAGCTAGGGAAAAGGAAATTCTTTCCCACCATTGCACATACCTGGTTCAGCCCAGAGCTCTCAGGGGCTGAGGGACCCATCACAGGGCCAGCCGAAGAGTCCAGAGAGGAACGCACTTGTAGGAAGGCCAGGCCAAAGGACTGATGACGTGTGAAAGGTTGGGAGCAGGTCAATCGAAGTCGATCCCATGATTCTCCTGAGGCTGGCGTCAGGAAATCATCTCAAGGAAAGAAACAGAGGAAGGAGGGGCTGGAGAAATGGCTCAGTAGTTAAGAACTCTTGCTATTTGTTGAGGCCTACTTCTTTGGGTAGCATAACTACAGACATTTTATTTCATGCCCATCAGCCACATCCCCGCTCGTTGCTGATGTGTAAGAAGATGTATACACGGTCAGGTTGACCACAAACTATGTTTATGATCAACATACACTACAACCTTTTGTTTTGGAGACAGGGTTTCTCTGTGTAGCCTTGGCTGCCCTAGAATTGCTTTGTAGACCAGGCTGGCCTCGAACTCACAGGGATCTGCCTGCCTCTGCCTCCTGAGTGCTGGGATTAAAGGCGTGCCCTATGGCCTTATTAATCAACAAAAATTCCCCAACTGCCAGGCACACTTTTAAGGTCAGCTATAACTTCTTGTTAGCAAAATAACAAGTCAGAGCTGACCACCCTGTTCCACTCTCCACATCCCCTCCCACTCTCCCCTCAACCCCTGTATGAGCTAATTGCAGGTTTCACCTTTAAATATGCAATACCACTTCCCCTCAAGGACTCGGTTCAGATTCCGAGCTGGCTGCCTCACTGAGCTCAGAAAATAAAGGTTTCATTTTAAGCATTTTGTCTTGCCCATCAGACCATTTGTCTGTTTTATGGTTGTCATGCCAAATTTTGTTTCTATGTCTATAATATTACTATGTCTGCAAATTTGTTATATTGTTTAAATGTTGGCTTATGTTTTATATTCTGAGAAAAAGGACAACCTTCATTAGCTGGCCATTAATTCTAACTCATTTAAAAGATTCCCAGAAAGAGAGGCAGCAAAACTGCCGGGTGTGGTGGTACACACCTTTAATCCCAGCACTGAGGAGGCAGAGGCAGATGGATCGCTGTGAGTTTGAGGCCAGCCCTGGGCTACTAAGTGAGTCTAGGACAGCCAAGTCTACACAGAGAAACCCTGTCTTGAAAAACCAAAACCAAACCAAACCAAACCAAAAAACCCCGATAAACTAGCTGTGCCCTTGGAGCCCAGCAACTCTAGTTCTAGGGGATCCCGTAGCCTCTTCTGGCCTCCTCAAGCACAAGTACATATAAACACCCTCCTACATATACATAAATTTAAAATTTTTTTAAATTAAAAAAATATTTAAAGAGGAGAGAGAGAAAAAAAGTGGGCATGCATTGCATGGTTGTAACCTCAGCACTTGGGAGTAACCTCAGCACTTGGGAGCCAGAGGCAACAGGATCAGGAGCTTAAGGCTAGCCTTAGCTGCAAAGCAAGTTTGAGGTCACTTATGTGAGACCCTGGAGAGAGGGAAGAGAAGGGGAGCGGGTGTGTGCATATATCTGTGTGTGCATGTGGGCTCGAGCGACAGAGAAGAGAATGTGTTGCACTAACAGTTATTAGGCAGGAGGCAGGAAGGGAAAACAAACTGAAGGAGGTCAAGACAGGGCCACAGCTAAACAGCAAATGTCCCTTCAGGCTTTGCTACTCAGGGTTTGGAAACATGTGAGGCAGGCCCTTTTAGCCTAGTTCCTTGTCTTCTTCTTTTCTTTTCTTTTTTCTTTTTTCTTGAGACAAGGTCTCTCTACGTAGCCATGGCTGTGCTGGACTCACTTTGTAGACCAGGCTGGCCTTAAACTGACAGCGATCCACCTGCCTCTGCCTCCCAAGTGCTGGGATTAAAGGCGTGCTCCACTACCGCCTGGTTACAGGAATCCTATCTTTAAAAAAAAAAAAAAAGATTTTATTTATTTATTTTGGTTTTTCGAGACGTGTCTCTGTGTAGCCTTGACTATCCTTCACTCGCTTTGTAGATCAGGCTGGCCTTGAACTCACAGTGATCCTCCTACCTCTGCCTCCCAAGTGCTGGGATTGAAGGTGTGCGCTACTGCTGCCAGGCTAAGATTTTAATTATTTATTGTATATAATGCTCTATTTGCATGTATACCTATATGCCAGAAGAGGGCATTAGATCACATTACAGATGATTATAAGCCACCATGTTACCGGGAATTAAACTTAGGACCTCTGGAGAACAGAGAGTGCTCTTAACTGTTGAGCCATCTCTCCAGCCTCCAAGAATTATCTTATGCATCTGTTATAGTGTCCAGTGAACATAGAGATTTGCATAAGTAGAATTCATGAAACACCATATATTATATAAATATAGCCAGCATATATGTAGCCTTTTACCACATGTAGAAATTCTATACTTTTTTTTGTGCTAGAAATTAAATGCATTTATTCTAATAAAATCCTATCAATCACTGGGTGTGGTGATATATGCCTGCAATTCCAGGACCTGTGAGACAAAGGCAGGAAGTAGTTAAGGCTAGCGTGGGCTGTACATTGAGACCCTGTCTCAACAACCAGAACCCTAAAACACAATAATGTATCAGATGCAAACAAGTCACAGGGCAAATATAAGTCACAGCTCATAAATACCCCCACCAATCACACCAGGCAGAACTCACCCATGGGCATTAGCTTAGCCTGTTGCCCTAACCGATGTGGCTAAACCTTTGCACAGGCACCCTCCCAGTTTATACCCGGCAGCGCTCAGACCTGCCCCTACACTGCTTCTGTGCTTCTTGGAAACACCCGGACATCTGCTTTTGCCCTCTTTACCATCTTTAAACATCCGGACCCCTGAGCGGTTCTTCCCCTCCTTTGAATCAGTGAGGGACATTAGCATGGTTGCAGGGAGAAGGGTGACGAAAGGCCTGTCCAGGGGCCAGGAAGAACGACCCACATCAATCTGTACGAAAGCACAGCCACAGTTACCTGGGGAGAGGAAAAATGGCGAAGGCTAAGGATGAGAATGGCTACACGTGAGAGTACTGGGTGGGAAGAGGACACTCCACTCTAGAGCTAGTCGGGAGGCAGAAAGTGCCGGCAACACGTGGAGTCCAACTGGAGCAGAGTGAGACCCTACCTAGTCCATTAAATGACAGCGAAAGTTCACCGTGGCCATCTCAGCCTGAAACCTACCTGCCCTGGAAGGTGCCACGAGGAGCCCAACATCTTTCTGTGCTAAGACAGCCAAGACAGTGGTTGTTTGGTTTTGGTTTTTGTTTTGAACAGGGTTTCCTCTATGTAGCACTGGCTACCTGAACTTGCTTTGTAGACCAAGCTGGCCTTGAACTCACAGCGATCCTCCTGCCTCTGCCATCCGAGTGCTGGGATTAAAGATGTGTGCCACCACGCCTGGCTCAGCCTGCTTTCTTATAGAACCCAGCACTACCACCAGCCCAGGGATGGCACCACCCACAGTGGGCCCCCCACATTAATCACTAATTAAGAAACCACTCAGCCGGGCGGTGGTGGCGCACGCCTTTAATCCCAGCACTCGGGAGGCAGAGGTAGGCGGATCACTGTGAGTTCGAGGCCAGCCTGGTCTACAAAGTGAGTCCAGGACAGCCAAGGCTACACAGAGAGACCCTGTCTCGAAAAACCAAAAACCAAAAAAAAAAAGAAACCGCCCTACAGGATTGACTACAGCCCAACCTTATGAAGGCATTTTCTTTTCTCTCTTTCTTTCTTTTTGGTTGTTTTTTGAGACAGGGTTTCTTTGTGTAGCTCTGGCTGTCCTGGGACTAGCTCTATAGAGCAAGCTGGCCTCAAACTGGAGACGTTTTCTTTCTTTCTTTCTTTTAAAGGATTTATTTACTCACTATGTATTCTGTGCTCTGCTATGCAGTACACCTGCATGCCAGAAGAGGGCACCAGATCACATTCTAGACTGTTGTGAGTCACCACGTGGTTGTTGGGAATTGAACTTAGGACCTTTGGAAGAGCAGTCAGTGCTCTTAACCTCTGAGCCATCCCTCCAGCCCTGGAGGCATTTTCTTAATTGAGGCTCCTTCCTCTCAGATGACTTTAGCTTATATCAAGCTGACAAACAAACAAACAACCCCCCCCCCAAAAAAAAAGCATTGGGGGCTGGAGAGATGGCTCAGCAGATAAGAACGCTGTCTGTTCTTCCAGAGTTCCTGAGTTCAATTCTCAGCCTTTCTATCATGTGGGTGTACATGCAGATAGATCATTCATACATTAAATAAAATCTTAAAAAAAGCAAGCACATCAGTGATCCCCAGGCAGAAGCTCATCTCACACTGGGGGTGGTGGCACACTCCTTTAATGCCACTACTCAGAGGCAGATGTGAGTTTGAGGTCAGCCTGGTTTACAAAGCTAGTCCAGGATAGCCAAGGCTACACAAAAAAACCTGTCTCAAACAAACAAACAAACAACCCCTCCAAAAAAAACAACACCCCCCAAAAACCCCAAACCAAACCAACCAAACAACAACAAAAAGAAGCTTATCTCTTCCTCCCAAGTGCTGGGATTATAGGGAGTATGCCGCCACAACTGGCTATGTGTGTTTGTGAGTTTGGGTGTGTGTAGAGGTCAAAGGATAACTGTAGGCATGGGTCCTCATCTTCCGTTGTCTCTGTTGCTTGCCCACATACCTTCTGCCTCCTGTCTCCCCACACGATCACTGGGGTTACAGGTACGGATTACCCTATCTGGTTTTCATATGGGTTCTGGGGATTCAAACTCAGATCCTTACACTTGTATGGCAAGACTTCTCCTACTGAGCCATCTCTCTAGCTTTAAATGTGGGTTCTGGGGAGTCAAACTCAAGGACATTACTAACTGAGCTAAAGCCTCTGCTCCCTATGCTCTCTGTGAATAAAGACCCTGGAGTTCTACCACATCAACCCTTCTCTCCGGGCAGGGCTTATTCCAGAAGGCTGCTCAGTCAGAGGGACCTGAGACAGTTGAGGGGAGCGTTAGTCATCTTACCGACATCAATATAGCTGATGTGCACAGCCCTCTCCAGCTGCAGCTCCACTTTCAGCTGCCCGCTCTTGTCCTGAGGGCAGCTGAGCCAAGGCCCCCTATGACTGTCTGGGTTCAGCAAGTTCTCCACAGGGTATTTGGGGTCCTACATCAGAGAGAGGAAGAGAAAAATCAGGAGGGTTTTTGAGCTCACAGGGAAAACATGACACCTAAGGATAAGGCAAGTTGGTAATTCCAAACCTGCCGAGGCCTCTCAGCATGACAGAAAGGCACCAGGGGCACCCAAGGAACTCAAGACAGCCCGACTCTCACACAGTGTAGCTATCACTCACCCCAACTCACTCATCAGGCCACCTCAGCTAATCCTCCTAAGGATTCTTGAGTTGTTACTATTACTTCTGCCTAGTTAGATAAATACACTGAAGCGGGGGTGGGGGTGGGGGAAGGGGGTTGGGGGGGTGGGGAATGGGGGACGAGGACACAAGCTTCAAAACTGAGGTAAGACCTTAGGCTAAATAACCAAACCAAATGGAGTCCCAGGTTTTAACACTGCAGCACATTAATATTCTTTACTCATAAGCCCGTCACACAGACGTTTATACACCTCCAGAAATAATTCTATGAAATAAAGTTTTTGTCTATGTAGCCCAGGCTAACCCCAAACATGAACTACTCTGAGAGTTGGAATTATAGATGTCCCACGACACCCACAAAAGACTGTATTCTTTCTCTTCTCTTTGTTTGTTTGTCTCAGCAATAAAATACTTCTTTTAGGGTTGGGGAGATGGCTCAGAGGTTAAGAGCACTAACTACTCTTCCAGAGGTCCTGAGTTCAATTCTCAGCAACCACATGGTGGCTCACAATCATGAGATCTGGTGTCCTCTTCTGGTGTGCAGGTGCATGCAGGCATAGCACTGTATACATAATCAATCAATCTTAAAGGAAACATTTCTTTTAATTGTAATTTTACATGTATGTGAATATTTTTCTTATAAAACAAATCTCTAAGTAAAATATGGGTTTGGGAAGGAAGCTAAAGACATACCTTTATCCTTCTCTTCAGCTTCTAGAACAGTCTCTACAGAGACCATGAAGTTAGAAGACAGCTAATACTCTGTAAGACCCTATGACAGGCCGGGCGTGGTGGCGCACGCCTTTAATCCCAGCACTCGGGAGGCAGAGGCAGGCGGATCACTGTGAGTTCGAGGCCAGCCTGGACTACAAAGTGAGTCCAGGACAGTCAAGGCTACACAGAGAAACCCTGTCTCGAAAAACCAAAAAAAAAAAAAAAGACCCTATGACAGAACATTTGAAGGTGGGATTGCTGGTACACACCTATAATTCCAGCACCCAGGTGACTGAAGCAGGATGACTTGAGACTCTGAGGCTAACCTGGGATACTCAGGGAGTTCAAGGCCAGCCTGAGCTACATAGTAAGACCTTCTCTCAAAAAAAAAAAAAAAAAAAAAAAGCCTACAAAGGCGAACAATACTTGGCAGCAAAGGCCAATGTGATTTGAGGCCAGCCACATCTACACAGGGTTCTAGGCCAGCCAGGGTATAGAGTGAGACTTTGTCTTAAAAACAAAACAACAAACAAAGAAAAAGGAGGAAGAGGCGGACAATGACAGTTCAAACTGACTTGCAGGTAAGGAGGGCGAAGGTAGTTTTCATTTAATTTTGTGGTGTAAGTCAGGTGTGGTGGTGCACGCCTTCAATCCCAGCACTCACGGAGGCAGAGGCAGGTGGATCTCTGTGAGCTCGAGGCCAGCCTGGTCTATAAAGTGAGGCCAGGACAGCCAGGACTACTACAAGAACCTGTCTTTAAAAAAAAAAAAAAAAAAAGACTGGAGGAAAGGGCGCGAAGTCCCCAGTAATCCCCTTGGTAGATTGGCGTCAGGCCCAAAGCCTGGGATCTAGTCTGAGATGGGAGCTGTAGAACTTTTAGAAAGTGGGCACATTTGATGGTGGTCACTACAGCCTCATAGGCCAAGTACGGCCTTGCGTGCCCTTGATTAAGTTCAGTGGCAGAGTAACCAAGCCGCCCTTCTAGGGAATCTGGTATAGATAGGTCCAGAACTTTGTCAGCTATCTACAAAGCATAGACAAGTCTCCCAAGTCTAGCCACATCTTTTTTTTGGGGGGGGGGGCAGGGGTTGTTTTTTTTCCAAGACAGGGTTTCTCTGTATAACAGCCCTGGCTGTCCTGGACTCTGTCCACACCTTTTAAGCATCAAAAGGAAAGCAATCATGGACGGAGACTAATATACCTGAGAGGAAAATGATACTACATGGCTGATCTTCACAGGAGCCATCGGAGGCCACCAGCTTCCTTAAGTGCAAGGCAGTATGTGCTTCTTCCCAGGATATCTTCTGTGACTACGGTGGCACTGCCTACGTTTTGCTCTTGGTAGCTTTTGGGAGAACAAGAATATTCACATTACTCCTGAAAGAAGAAAAGAAAAAAAATAACATAAGCTACTCCTTTTTGTTTCTTTTTTGGGTTTTCCACACAGCCCTGGCTGTCCTGGGACTCACAGAGATCCGCCTGCCTCTGCCTCCTGAGCGCTGGGACTAACGGCCAGCTTCTTGTCTCTTTGCTTCTTTCTGGAGACAGGGTTTCTCTGTGTAGCCCTGGCTGTCCTGGAACTGACTCTCTAGACCAGGCTGGCCTTGAACTCAGATTCATCTGCCTCTGCCTCCCAAGTGCTGGATTAAAGGTATGCGCCACTACTGCTGAGCTCATTCTTGGTCTTTGATAACAAGAGTTATTTACAGTAGTTGGCTCACTTCTCAGGGCTACCAGGGGACTGCAGGGAGCAAATCTGGATCACCTAGAGACATCCCACCTCCCAACTATGAGACAGCCTCAAGAAAACAAAGCAGCCTATATATATATGATGGATTTATAATTAGGTGAGCTCCCAAGAACATGAATGGTGCCTTAAATCATTCATCTCTATGTCCCTAGGACACAGTAAAGATGGGCAATAAATGTACAACTAAATACACTATATAATTCTGCTTTGTCTGCTCAGGTAATCTTCCTGAATTAGATCTTCATTCCTCTAAGCTAGGTGTGGTGTACCACATCTATGATCCCAGCATTTGGGAGGCTGAAGGAAGAGAACAGAGTTTAAGGCCAGCCTGTGCCACATAACAGTTCAAGGCTAGCCTGGGGTACACAGCCAGACCCTGTCTCAAAACAAAGTATTCTTGGACAAGTGAGACAGATCAACATTGTTTTTCTAACCTATTTTGTTTTTAAAAGCTTACAGGAAGGCTGGAGAGTTGGCTCAGAGGTTAAGGGCACTGGCTGTTCTTCCAAAGGTTCTGAGTTTAATTCCCAGAAAGCACCTGGTGGCTCTTAACCATCTACAGTGAGATCTGGTGCCCTCTTCTGGCATGCAGGCAGAACACTGTATAAAATAAATCTTTTTTCAAGATATTTTATGCCTGGTGGTGGTGGTGGTAGTGGTGCACACCTTTAATCCTAGCACTCAGGGAGGCAGAGGCAGGCAGATCTCTATGAGTTTAAGGCCAGTCTGGTCTACAGAAAAAGTTCCAGGACAGCTAGGGCTGTTACAGAGAAACTCTGTCTCGAAAAACCAAACCAAACCACCACACCAAACCAAACCAAACAAACAAACAAACAAACAAACAAAAAAACCCAAAACCTCACAGGAGCCAGGTGTAACATTTTGCACCCATTATCTCAGCCATGGGGAGGGTGAGGTGGGAGTAAGAGTTCGAGGCTAGCTTGGGCAACATAGCAAGAACCTATCTATAAATAAATAAATTCATACAAAATTTCATCTAGGTATTGCAGGTGGTCTTTTGCTAGACTTTGTTGGTTTGCTTGGTTTTTCTGGAGACACAGTCTCACTTAGTAGGCCAGGGGAGAACAGAACTGACTATGTGGTTCAGGCTGACCTTGAATTAATGGCAAGCCAGCTTCCATTTCCCAAGTGCTAGGAGTACAAGTGTGAGCCACCATACACAGCTCAAACCTTCTGTGTGCACACAGAGGTACATACTCATGGTCAATGTCAGGTGTCCCTTATAATTCTCCATTTTACTTTTTGAGACAGGCCCTCTCGACTCTCAACCTAGCTCAAGGATCCTCCTGTTTCTGCTTTCCAGGGTTGAAATTATAGGCACCAGCTGCTATTGCTATTTTGATTTGTTTTTTTCTAGACAGGATTTCTCTTTGTAGCCTTGGCTGCCTTGGACTCAATTTGTAGACCAGGCTGGCCTTGAACTCACAGAGATTCCCCTGCCTCTGCTTCCCCGAGTGCTGGGATTACAGGTGGGAGCCATGTTGCCAGGTGACTGTGACTAACTAAGGTTTTAAATATATCTGAATGTCAGCTGGGTGTGGTGGTGCATGCCTTTAATCCCAGCACTTGGGAGGCAGCAGCAGGCAGGTCTATATGGTGGGTTCCAGGATGGCCAGGGCTATATAGAGAAATCCTGCCACAAGACAAAACAAACAAACAACAAAAACCTTGAATGTCTTTAGGTGAGGGTCTCTCAAGTTCTTTGTATTTATTTATTTGTTCAGATATGATCTTGCTACATAGCACTGGCTGACCGTGCTATGCAACCCAAGCTGGCCAGTACTTTATTAAATTTATTTCTTACATTTATGTATTTAGTGTGTGAGTGGACAGGAATATACATGCAGGAGTCAGATTTTCTCCTTCCACCATATGTGTCTTTGAGATGGAAAGCAGGTCACTAGGCTTGGTGAAAATTGAGCCACCTCCCCCACCATTTATATTTTATGCATACTTTGCCTGCATGTATTTATATGTATTACGGGCATGCTCGGTGCTGGAGGAAGCCAGGAGCGAGTGTCACATCTCCTGGAACTTGGAGTGAACTGTCATGTGGGTGTTGGGAACTGAACCAGCGTCTCCTGAAAGAGCTGCAAGTCTTCTTAATCTTGGAGCCACCTCTCCAAAACCCACACTGAGCCATCTTGCTGGTCCTTAAGAAATTATTACTGAGGTTAAGTTCTTACTATGCTGTTTAGCCCAACCTTGAACTACAAATACTTCTGCCTCCAAAAAGGTAGGGATCTCAGGCATGGGCCACCATCATGTTCGTGCCAGGGTTGTCTTGAATGCCGGGGATCAAGTAATTTCGCCTCAGCCTCAAGAATAGCTTATACCATCAGACCTGACTTTTTATTCAAATAGTCTTAGTTTCTTACCTAGTCCCTGAAATTATGAGTCCATAAATCCTGACACAGTCCTGGCCACGATGGCTTTCTAATGTATTCATCACTCAAGTTTTCTTTCTACCTTTGTTTTATTTTGACTCTCTCCCCGCACCCTTCATCACTTCAAACAGCTCCAGCCTTCCAATTCTTACTTGGCATTTAACCAAGTCCCTCTCATGTAACAGCTCTACGGATATCTCTTGACAGATCGTGAGCTCCCTGACAACGGGATTTTTGTTTGACTTGCTCTTAGATATCCAACGTCGTAAGAGGAAGAAACACGAGGATGATTGATTAGTAATTGTCTGCTGGTCATAGAGGTCCCGCCAGGTTCTTTTAGCTCTCAGTGTTTCTGAGGCTTAAGACCCCGGAATAGGTTGCTCTGTTTATTTTCTCGTTGGCCACCCTCCTCCCTTTCAGCTACTCCTCTCCAATCGACAAGTCCCAACGCTTCTCACCCTCGTCCATGAACTTTAAAAGTCGAAGCAGCCTCAGCTCCTGGGTTCCAATCTTATTCTCCCGCCAATTCTGTCCGGTAATCTCCGCCTTCTGGCTTCAGGCACCACCCAGCCTCCTGAAACTCAAGAACGCGTTTTGGGTCTTAAAGAAGCCGCTGTTTCTGAAAAGATGACGCCTATCGAGGCAAAACAATAGTTACTACATCTTAAGAAGCAAAACAACAACAACAAAAAGACCAAACAACAACAACAACAACAAAACCCCCGCGTGCTTGTGTTTTAAAGTATATTTTTAGTCTCTGTAATCCTCCCGTAGAGAGAGGAATTTAGACTTCCGGGTCGGACTCGGTGCAGCATGGGAAATGTAGTTCTTAGTGCACGCATCTCAGCCTGTAGCCTAAGCGAGGGAGCGTCGCGAAATTTGTGCATTCGTAGACTCTCCCTTTTGCTCTCCACAGCGAGGACTGGTGAAATAGTTACACCAAAATAACACAAGAACAAGTTTTCGTTTTCCGAGGACGCTTTCCTGCTGAAGCTTGGCTGTGCATGAGAGGCGTCCCTTCTTAATCCCGAAGGAGCAGGTAGCCGGTCTCTTGGTTCCCTACAGGCGTCGGCCTGTCTTGATGCTCCGCCCAGTTCGCACCTCCAATTGGTTACAAGCACTTGAGCGGCGGAAGCAGCTGGCTCGCGGGGGACCGGGGTGGGGGCCGGCCGTGAAGATGGCGGCAGTGGTGGAGGTGGAGGTTGGAGGAGGTGCTGCTGCGGAAAGGGAGCTAGATGAGGTAAGAGGAATTGAGAGACTAGAACGGAGAGGCAGCTTGAAGGTGGAGGGAGAGGAAGTAAGGGATGAGAGCCGGAGGTCCTAGGAGAAACGGAAAAGATCCCGAGGAAAAAGAGCTTGCAGGGAGGCTGCTGGTTTTCCGTGGGGGAAATCTGGGGACTTCTGGCTCAGGGACCCCGAGGCGTTCATGGTGCAGTAGATTGGCATTAGCGTTAAGGGTGGTGATGGAGGGCAGGGCGAAGGCCCGAGGGATGAGAACGTTAAAGATTTTGAGATTATTACATTAAGGTCCAAGGTAGGTAGAGTTCAGGGGCTTAAAGGAAGCATTAATTGGAGGGGCGTGGACTTCTGTAAGGCAAGGCCGAGGCTTTCAATGTGGTAAAGGACTCCGAGTTTGACGTGGAGGTTGGGGACACAGACCAGGAAACAGTGCTAATAAGCTAGTATTACAGCTTTGAACTATTTTTAGATAGGAACCATCTTATTCTTATATTTTAGGGTTTGTACATACCGCATGCTCAGTAAAGTTTTGGTCAACGAATGAATGAATAATTGTGAATGGAGGGATAATTGTGTAACCGAACCGGTCTATTTGCTCACTGAACAAACATTGTCACTTCTGTGACAGTTCCTGGGTTAAGTGTGAAGTCTACAGTGTAGTTATGGGCTAGGAAGAGGCATTGCGTTACAACTACAGTGGTGGTTCTGAGAAGAGCTAGGGAGCTTTTCAGTTGTCGGATGATTTTTCTACTTCCATTCTCATTCTCTTTCATCACCCCGCCTCCCCCCCCCCCATGGCTTCCTTCGGGGTGAACTTGAAAAGGTATGAACCCTTTATCTAATGGACATTTGAACAATCGGTATTGAATTACTGTTGGTCCTTGAAGGTCCTTGAACTTGAAAGAAATGACAAGTACAAGTTTCTGAAGAAGAGAGAGAGAGAGAGAGAGAGAGAGAGAGAGAGAGAGAGAGAGAGAGGATGATGAGGGACAACACCTGAGGAAGCCAAACGGCCAGCGGTAACCGAGGGTTGCTTTGTGGTCTTCCATGTGATCGCGTATGGGTAGAGTTAAAGCAGAGCAGTGATTGTCAGGGAAGGAAGTAGTGGCGTGCCCCTCTGGAGGGTCCGAGTTTTTGAGGGCTCTTGCTCTGTGTTTGGTATGGGACAGGTTGCTGAGGAGTCTCAGGAAGGGAACAGGTTTAGGAAATAATCACAGTTAGTTGGAATGGTATGAGGCTAATTTGTTTTCCCCTCGTCCTTATTGGAATTAATAAACCGAGAGCGCGAGACTAACAGGTAACAGGTGGCCTACTTTCTTACCTGCCAATCGCTGGAGACTAAAGGTGTTTGAATACTACTTGGTTGGAAAGGCGGGGTGGTGGTAGAAATAACCTCCAAGGACCCTTCTAGTTTTAAGTTTCTGTGTTTACGATTGGCAGCATTAATTGAGGTGTTTTTTGAAAGCACCTTAAAATTGTAAATAGTGTACTGAAATTAAGACGTATGGTTCGTTGGTCATGGCTCTTCATTGAGATAGTTTCATGCGTCTTACTTTTTGGAGACAGGACCTTGATATGTGTCCCATGCTGTCACTGATCTCTTTCTCTCTCTTCCTCTCTCTCTCTCTCTCTCTCTCTCTCTCTCTCTCTCTCTCTCTCTCAATCTCTCCATTTGTGTACCACTAATGCCTGACTGACTTCTGACTTTTTGCTTTTTAGTGTTTGAAGGAAATAAGTACCATGAATAAGATGATATAGATTTCAGCGTTAGGTCTGCAGGTCAGGTCAACTTTGCATGAAGGCACTAGCATTCCATCCCAGAACCCTCGTGGCTTGTGTTGTTTTTCCAAGAAAGAATATATCCTTGTTGTAAGGAAATTCTGTGCGAACTGGTTCTATTCTTTTCCTTATGAGTTTAAGAAAGTAACGTGAGGAGCAGGAAGTTGTCTGGACGCTCCAGAAAAAAGGTCTGCACTGGCAGCCCTCAGTTTGTATGCCTTCTGCTAACGTCGGCTCCTCTGCTGTCTGTGCTCGCACCTTCACTAGTGAAGGATAAGGCGCACTGCATCATTAATATGTAACTACGGGGACTTACTATGTGTCATGCCTTGGGAATTCAGAGGTGAGTAAAACAGGATCTGTACCAACTTACAGTCCAGCGGGTACATGTACAAATAGCCTATTATAATGCCACTGCGTACGTGTTGGAATGAAAGTGTGTGACAAGTGCAGTGAGGCACAGCAGACAGACCTAAACTTGGTTAGGGGAAGTCATGCTAGAGATGAAAATGAGCTCAGAAGCTAAAGGTGGAACCTACCAAAAAAAAAAACAAAAACAAAAAAACAAAACAAAAAAACCCTGTGATTTGCTTGCAGATCAGAGTTGCTTTCAGGTTGCACTTTCCGCATGACGGACATACACCTTACTCTTGAGTCCAGGTTGGAAAAGAATAACGAGGAGCCTGGTTAAGATGGGAGGGATGCAGTCCAGGTGCAGTGGCGCACACCTGTAATCCCAGCACTCAGGGAGACAAGCAGGTGGATCTCTGTGAGTTCAAGGCCAGCCTGGTCTACAGAGTGGGTTCCAGGATAGACAAAGCTACACAGAAAACCCCTGTCTCGAAAAAGTTTTTAAAAAAGGAGGAGGGGGGCGGGGCGGCGGGGTGATACGCTTTTCGACTTTGGAAAGAAAGCACATGTTGGGATTTATTCTTCAGAATATTATGCCTATATCAACAAAATCAGATATCATTAGTATATACATTGGAATAGCAGTTCTACCAGTCCCATTTTTGGGTCTGCCTGTTTTATTTCTCTTGAAGTTGAGAAGCAACTTAGCACTGCTAATAGCCTCTTCTGCCTTGGAGAAGAGGATAATCAAATGGGCTTATTTGGTAGAACTACCGTAGAAGCGGACACTGTTTATCAAGCCTTTTTTTTTTAAAAGACTTATTATTTATACAGTATTTTGCCTGCATATGTGCCTGCATGCCAGAAGAGGGCACCAGATCTTATTATAGGTGGTTGTGAGCTACCATGTGGTTGTTGGGACTTGAACTCAGGACCTTTGGAAGAACAACCAGTTCACTTAACCTCTGAGCCATCTCTCCAGCCCTCTTTACCTCCACATGACCCAGAGAAGGGACTCTGAAGCTCTTTACGGAAAGAGATAACCAGAATGAACAACAACAGCAAGCATTTGGGGATTACAAATGGGAGGTAACACAGAAATTATTAGAAGCAGATGGAATGGGATGGAAACTGGGAGTTATTATAGGATAGCTTAGGAGGTAATATCTGCCTTGCCCCAGGTAAAGGCCCATTAAAAAAAAAAAGTTCTTTACCTTTATTATCTCATTTATTACTTACAGTAGCCATATGAGTTTAGATGCTATACTAATGTCACTTTGTCTTTTCTTTAAAAAAGATTGATTTTAATTTATGTATATGTGTGTATGCATACAAGTGTGCTGGTATTTGTGGAGTCCAGAAGAGGGTGTCTGATCCCTTGGAGCTGGAGTTCTAGATGGTTCTAAACTCCCCACCGTGGGTGCTAGTGCTCTGTAAGAGCAATGTGTGCTCTTAACCACTGACCTATCTTTCCAACTACAGCCCTATTTTTATTTTTTATTTTATTTTATTTTTTAATATTTATTTATTATTATGCATACAGTGCTGAAAAGGGCATCAGATCACATTATAGATGGTTGTGAGCCACCATGTGGTTGCTGGGAATTGAACTCATGATCTCTGGAAGAGCAGTCAGTGCTCTTAACCGCTGAGCCATCTCTCCAGCCCTACAGCCCTATTTTTAAATTTTCTTTTGAGACAAGGTCTTGCTAAGTTTCCCAGGCTGGCCTTGAACTCAGGATTCTCTTGTCTCAGTTTCCCCAGCAGCTGGGATTACAAGCATGCACATCATGCCTGGCAAACTACCCTTTTAAAGACCTGAAGCAAGAACTTGAGGCAGCGTTTCTCATACATAAGGCCTTTAACTTACAGATAACTTGATCTTGCCAAATTCTTGGTCATAAAGTGTGATTATTTACATGTAATTTACATGTTCTGGCTCCTATTTTTTTTGTCTGTCTCTCTATCTATATATCTTGAAACAGAGTCTTAGGCTGGTCACAAACTCACAATGTACCTAAGGATGATATTGAAAACCGCTTTAGTCTTAACCTGTCCTTTAGGGTTCTAGCCAAGACTTGCTTGGCTTTTGTTTATTTTTGTGTTATTGAGATAGGCTCTCTCTCTCTATCCTAAGTTGGCCTTGACTTTTCCTACCTCAGCTTCTTGGGTGCTGGGATTACAGGCATGTACTAGCATATGCACTCTCTCTGATCTTACTCATATCCCTAGGTTTATTCTTTACCAACTTATTCATCAGATCCTTTTGTTTGTTTTTTGAGACAGGATCTTGGTGTGAACCTCTGGCTGCATCAAAGCCGACATGTAGACTAAACTGATCTTGAACTTTGACCTCTGCCTCTAAATGTTGGGATCACAGATGTGTGCCACCATGCTTAGCCTATTCTTCAGATTTCTGTGTGCTAGTCACTATTCTTTGCCTCATAATATGATGAATAAAGCATGATGTCCACAAGTAGTTCGTAGTCTAGGGCAGGTGCAGAGATGGATGAAGAACATGTCACAGCTGCTGTGACTGTGGAGAAGCTGTAGTTAACAAGGAAGGGCTACATCATAGCTGCTCTTCCCTGCTCCTTTCAAAAGCCCCAAACCCAGTCTGAGATAATTCTGTTCTCTTGCTTTTTCAAAGCGTAGTTGTTGTTTTGTTTTTATGTTTTCCCCTTGTGGATCTCTCCCTGTGGACGTGTGATAAGTGTGCCTTGTTTCCAGGGATTTGTTTCTCTGGGGATGCTTAGGCCAAGCTATGGAGGGATTGAGGCAGTTGTGACTCGCTTAATCTTGGATGTCTGACTGTCTTTGGATTTTTTTTTTCCAAGACAGGGCTTCTCTGTGTAGCCTTGGCTGTCTTGGAACTCACTCTGCAGACCAGGCTGTGTGAGAACGTAGAGATTCCCCCTACCTCTGCCTCCTGAGCGCTGTGATTAAAGGTGTGCGCCGCCACCGCCCTTGGAATTTCTTCTGTATGTAAATTGAATGGTAGCATAGTTCAATGGTAGAAGAAACCCACAAAAGGAGGAAGCAGCAGACCCAGATTTTAGAGTAAGGAGAGAAGATTTGTTTTATTCATAAGTAGCCAGCTGCTAACAGATGGATAGAAAGCTGTGTAGAGAAGGATTCTGAAGTCAAGGCACAGCAGAAAGGAACCCAAGAGAAAATGCTGAAGCCCAAATAATACAGAGTACTTACTCCAGGCCAAGTATTTTAAACACTTTTTCTTTGTTTCGTTCTTTTTTTTTTTTTTTTGAGACAGGGTTTCTCTGTGTATCCTTGGCTTTTCTGGACTCAGTTTGTAGAGCAGGCTGGCCTCGAACTCACAGCGCTCCTCCTGCCTCTGCCTCCCGAGTGCTGGGATTAAAGGCGAGCACCACTGCTGCCCAGCTAAACACATTTTCTAATACCTCAGCTTTACAGGCTAGGTATACTCTTATCTCCATTTTATAGATTTGGAAACTGAGGTGTGGATGGTTTAAGAGACTAACCTAGCGTCAAGCACACAGGTAAGTGACAGCTGGTCCCCTGGACAATACAAATGCTGTCTCCTTCTTGTCCTGTTCTCCAAGTGTTCCCACTATGTAAGTGGGGGAACTCATTTCCACAGCTGACTTTCCTGTCTTGTGCTTTTTCTCCCACTGACTGCCTTTCTCCTTGAAAGCCCTACTTGCTCTTTTATCTCTGGTACCTGGCATAGAGTATGATTCAATGGCTAAATGAGCTTAGAGTTCAACCTTTCCGTACCTCAGCCTTTATCTGTGAACTGATAGATTTGGACTCCGTGACCTTTGAAATCTCTTGCAGCTTTGAAATTAAAAGTCCTGAATCCCAGTGTTGTACTTTGTGTTTCCTACTTTTTTTTTTTTTTTTTTTTGGTTTTTCGAGACAGGGTTTCTCTATGTATCCTTGGCTGTCCTGGACCCGCTTTGTAGACCAGGCTGGCCTCGAACTCACAGAGATCCGCCTGCCTCTGCCTCCCGAGTGCTGGGATTATAGGCGTGCGCCACCACGCCCGGCTGGGTTTCCTACATGTTTTGTCAGGTACTTACTGCATACTTAGTGAGTGTCTGACCAAGTGAGGACATGTTTGTTCCCATGGATGTGTACCGACAGCATTGGGATGAGAGGAAAAGACTCACGGTCGTGAGGGAGTGAACAGAAAGGCTGGTGCACCCTCCCTTGTCGGACCTTTGACTTCCAGTGATCGGTCTTACTCGAGCAGATAGCCTGGTGTGTTTCTATGGGTTTATAACAGTGCCCA
Organism: Acomys percivali; assembly: GCA_907169655.1. Taxonomy (NCBI): domain Eukaryota; kingdom Metazoa; phylum Chordata; class Mammalia; order Rodentia; family Muridae; genus Acomys; species Acomys percivali. The sequence continues at coordinate 117,917,445 of OU015752.1, read as the reverse complement.
GCTCACCCGTGCTTTTTGTAGGGATTTTTATGTTGTTTTTTTGAGAGAGGCTCTTGCTGCATAGCCTATGCTGGCCTCAGATTCCTGTTTAATCTGTTGTGATTATAGATCTGAGCCATCATGCATGGCTTACTCTTAATCTTTTTTTTTTTTTTTTTTTTGGTTGCTATTATTTGTTTCTCTGTGTAACAGAACCCTGGCTGTCCTGGACTTACTTAGTAGACCAGACTGGCCTCGAACTCACAGAGCTCCACCTGCTTCTGCCTCCCAAGTGCTAGGATTAAAGGTGTGTGCCACCATATTTGACACTTTTTTTTCCTTTGAGACAGGGTTTCTCTCTATAGCCAGGCCTGTTCTTGCGTGGCTCAGGCTCGACTCCCAAGTACTGGTAGCACAGGTATGTGTCCTGATGCCAGGGTTTTTGCCAGTACGTAATATAAACTGCTTATGGAGCATTTCTGCTTTATTTTAATGACACATTGCTCCTTACCAGTGAATCACAGACACAGAGCCTGAGGACTTACTGTTTGTCTCTATGGATTCCAGTACAGATTTCTATCAGCACTTACTGTATTGTGTTGTTTCATTTCCCTATTAGGCAATGAGCCTGAGGAGATGGGACTGTATCATGTTTCATCTCTTGCATTCCCTGCACCTACACTTGCACAGGAGCTTGTATAGAGTTTTCATTCAGATCTCTATTGAACCTTCATCCTCAGTCATACCCATCAGCCCCCGCTGAGACCCCTAGGAAGTGGCCTTTCCGTGGTCTGCCTAGTGTATAGTTACAGGCAATTGCAAGCTGCCATGGAAGTGTTGGGATTTGAACCTAGGTCTTCTAGGAAGAGCATCCAGGACTCTTAGCTGCTGAGTCCTCTCTCCAGCCCCAGCCTGTGCTTTCTTTGAATACCTCTGCTGTAGTCCTTTAGATTGGTTAGGATTTTAAATTCCATATAGCTTCAACTTTTTGGTCCTTTTCACAACTTGTCCCAGATTCTGCTTCTTTGTGTCTCTGACTTTCAGAGGCACAAGCACTTCTAGAGAATAAGTGCCCTGGGGAACTGGTCTCAGTACATCTGAGGCTGTTTAGCCTAAAAGCTATTCCTAGGAAGCTAACCAAAGATCTGTCTAGTGTCTTACTTATTTCATCTGCCTTTACTTCTTTATGTTTTCTCTTCTTGAAGTCATTTGTTATCCGTGTTCCTCAGAGGCAAACCGAAAGGTAAACACAAACTCATTACTGCCCTCTAAAGTGTAGTTTTCCCAAGAGGATCCTGGGCCATAGCCATGGGGTTTTTGGCCCTGGGCAGCTGGGAGAAACCGGGGGAAAAAGCCAACTGGACTCTTTCCCTTCATTGCTAGGAATAACTGAATATACTCTATTACTCTGAAGCTTTGTATGATATTTTTTTCCTTGTTTCCCTTAAGATTGAGTCTGTCTTTTGAGATTATTATATAGTGTTCTGCAAAAACACTTATTTTTCCCCTATTCTGATGGTGTCAATAATACCTAACTTTTCTAGTGTTTAATGTGGACCAGGCACTATGGTTAAGCATTGGCTCTTTTAATTCTATTTCAATAAATGGTTCTTCTCATCAAAACCAGCACAGAAGTGATTTATTCAGGGCCACACAGCTTGTAAGTGGAGCTGGGATTCAACCCTGAATATGTGACTCTGATCTTTGTTTTTGGTGTACGCTAATAATATGGATTTACTCTCTTCAAATTTTATTGTATATTTATTGTGTATTTAATTATACCAGGTACTGTTTGGGAGCACTTTAGAGATTATGACTAGATAAAGAGACTGTCTCTGAGAGTTTAAGAAGACTTATGGTCAAGCAGGGAGAGAAACCTATTACATAGTAGTATTAGTTGGGGCTAACATGAGGGTGATTTTGAATGCCAGGCTGAGGAATTTATATACATTTATTCATCTTTTCAGTCTTAAGCTATTTAATACCAGATATTATGTTGGGGATGAGGATGTGTCCACAAAGATGACGACACGACACAGCTAATTGTGGGGTAAACAGATCTGGTAACACGTTGCTGCCATATGGTATAAATGTGTTAAGAGACTGTGATCACAAAAGAGTGATGAACTCTGATGAGGATCCTCAAGTAATTAGTAAAATTGCCTAGTATGTGTAATGCCTTGGGTTCAGTCCCTAATACCTTGAGAAAGAGACTTAATAGGGAAGATGCCTGTGGGGTGTGTGTGTGTGTGTGTGTGTGTGTGTGTGTGTGTGTGTACGTGTGTACGTGTGTACATGCAGTTATATATGTAAGTGAATGTGGAGAGTGTTCATTGTTGACACTGGGTGTCTTTTTTTTGCTCTTCACCTTGACTTTTGATGCAGGATCTCTCACTGAACTCTGAGTTGACTGTGGTTAGACTGACTGGCCTGGGAGCTTTGGAGACCTGCCTGTGTCTACCCACCTTGCCCTCAGTCTTAAATGTGAGGTTACAGATACACTACTATGCTCAGCTTCCGTGTGTGCTGGTGATCCAGACACAGGTCTTTCTCATGCTTGCACAACTAACTCAGCCATTTTTCTAGTCTATGATTTAGTTCTTTTTCTTTCTTTACTTCTTTCCTTTTATTGTTAATTTTTAAGACTAGTGAACTGGATTGGAGAGATGGCTCAGCAATTAAGAGACTGGCTGCTCTTCTAGACGTCCTGAGTTCAATTCCCAGCAACCACGTGGTGGCCCACAACATCTATAATGGGACCTAATGCCTTCTGGCCTGCAGGTGTATATGCAGCTAGAAAACTCATATACATAAAATAAGTAATAAAAAATCTTAGAAAGAATGAACGAAAGAAAGAAAGAAAGAAAGAAAGAAAGAAAGAAAGAAAGAAAAGGAAAGGACTTTTGGTCTGGAGAGATCACTCAGCAGTTAAGAGCACTGGCTACTCTTCCAGAGGTCCTGGCGACCACATGGCGGCTCACAACCATCTATAATGGAATCTGATGCCCTCTTCTGGCATGTAGATGAATATGCAGACAGAGAACTCATATATGTAAAATACATAAATAATTTTTCTTAAAGAGCTGACTATTCTTTTTACTTCTTTGTTTTTGGCTTTTTTTTTTTCCTTTTCTTTTTTTCCTTCAAGACAAGGCCTCACTGTTTAGCTCTGGCTGTCCCAGAACTCACTTAGTAGACCAGGATGGCCTCTAATTCACAGAAATCTGCCTGCCTCTGCCTCTCAAGTGCTGGGATTAAAAATGTATGCCACTAGGTTTTCTATTTCTTTCTCCTCTTTCTTCCTCTCCTCTTCCTCCGCCTCCTCAAGATTTTTAAATTATTTTTGGGGATGAAGAGATGGCTCAGAGTTTAGACCCTTGCTACTTTTGCAAAGGACCCATGTTTGATTCTCAGCACTCACATGGAGCCTCATAACCATAACTCAAATTGCAGGGAATCTGATGACCTCTTCTGGCCTCTATGGACAATGCATACATGGCTGTGCACCACATATATACATGTAGGCAAAACATTCATACATATAAAACAAAATGAATAAATAAAAGATGTATTGCTTTTATTCCATGCATATCAATGTTTGCTTGCATGTATGTACATGTTCCATGTGAGTGGCTGATGCCTGTGGAAGCCAGGAGATCCCCTGGAACTGGAGTTACAGAGACAGTTGTGAACTGCCAAATAGGTGCTGGGAACTGAGCTGGATTCTCTTCAAGAGCAGCAAGTGATCTTAATCACTGCGCTATCTTTCCAGTCACCCTGATTTAGTTCTTAAGGGTTATGTTTGAAAGCTGAATTTGGTGGCACATGCCTATAATTCTAGCATCTGGGAGGCAAGAGCAAGATTTTGCCACAAGCTCAAGCCCAGCCTAGGCTATATAGTAGATTTCAGGCCAGTCAGGATTACATAGAGAAAACCTGTCGGCACCAACCTTTAATTCCAGCTTGGGAGACAGATGCAGGTAGGTCTCTTGGGTTTGAGGCCAACCTGGTCTACAGAGTGAGTTCCAGGATGGCCGGGGCTAACACAGAGAAACCCTGTCTCAAGGGAAAAAGCAAACAAACAAACAAAACAAAACAAAAAACCCAAACCAAACAAAAGCAAAGAAACGAAAAACTAAACCAAAACTACTGTAAGGAAAAAAAAATTGTTTCAGTTCAATAGGTATTCAAAATCTGTGAGATAAATGAGTGGACGTGCAAAGTCTTTCCGGTATTAAACAGCATGGAATATTCTGGGAACTACCAGAAGCTCTGAATGGGTAGAGGTAGGTTAATTTAGGGGACAGCAGTGAGGGGTGAGATTGGAGTGGCCTCTTGAAAACACTGGGACTTTAGAGCAGGAGAGTAACATTTTCAGTTCTTTGTCTCAGGAGTCTTGAAGCTAGAATTAGTATGGAAGTTACTTTTGAAGGGATCAGGTTTAGGGACGGAGAAGAAATCAATTAGGAAGATACTATGGTAGTCTGGGCAAGATGACTAAAAACCCAAGCTTAAGCAAAGGCAGTGAGGACAGAGAACAAAGAGGAATCAGGTATAAAAATATTTCACAGTTGTGCTTGCGTTTCCTTGTGTTTTGGCCTTTCTATCCTTCGCCTAACACATTCACTAAGCATTTCTTTTGCAGATTTTAAAGATTGTGTGTGTGTGACTCCACATTTACCATCATTGTTTTGAGACAAGTTTTCATTGAGTGTAGAGTTTGCCATTTCAGCTTGGCAAGCTGGCCAGTGAGCCTCCGGGGTCTGCTGGTCTCTGTCTCCTGGTACTGACTGGGGTTTCTGTAAATGCTGCCATGCTCTACTTTTATATGCATGAGCTTAGGGCCTCATGTTTGCACAGCAAGCACTTTATTCATGAGCAGCCTCCCCAGCTCCTAGTCTTCAGTTCTGAGACAGGGTCTTACCATGTGGCTCAGACCGACCTTGAACCTCTGATCCTCCTCCATCAGCCTGTGGAGTTCCAGGATGGTGGGCATAAGTCTATGTAGTTCAAGTTGTTCAGTAATTCGTACTTCTTCACCAACAGACCCTCTTTCACTTACAATTAGGTTTGTCCTCGTAAGTCCACTAAGTAAGTTGAAAGTAGAAACTAAAAATACTTTACTTGATCTACAGTTAGCGACCTAGCATCCTGTAGAGTTTAAGTTGTTTAACCCTTGTGCTGCTGTTGTTATTGACTGAAGTTCAGCTTGCTGCCATGGATGTTTCACAAAAGGGCCAGCGAGGTACCAGTAGTTGCTGTTGAGGAATTTGTTTCCTACTGAGGAAACTAGATAATGAACAAGTAACAGGATAGTTCCAGATGGTTGATGTGCTTTGAGAACAGTAGAGTAACATGATAAAGGTCACTAGAGAGAAAAGGCTGATTTACATATGGTGCTTATGGAGAGCCTCTAAAGAAGCCATACTTAACCAAGACTGGATGGAGTAATTAAAATTTAGCAGTTTCAAGATGGAAGTAGATATATTTCAGGTGAAGGGAGAATAAATATAAACTGGTAGGAATGAACTAGATATGACCTGTAACCATAACAAAAAAGCCCATGTGAGTGGGTCATGGTTATCAAAGGAAGAATAGTGCTATGTAAGATCGGGGAGTCTGGCAGGGTTAGACATGTAAACCCTTGTTATGCTTTTAAGCATGTTGACTTTTATTGAGAGGAGAATGAGAAGATTTTTGAAAATGAGAGTGAGGTGAATTGATTTGCATTTTTAAAATGATCTTGGTTACTTTGAGGAAACTGGATTGTTGGAGTCAAAGAGGACAGTTAAGAGACTATCACAGAGAGGTGGAGAGATGGCTCAACAGTTAAGAGCACTGGCTGCTCTTCTCGAGGTCCTGAGTTCAGTTCCCAGCAACCACATAATGTCTCACAACTATCTGCAATGGAATCTGATTCTCTTTTCTGGTGTACGAGCAGACAGAACATCCATATACATTGAAAAAAAAGAGTTATCTTAAAAAAAATCACAGTATTCCAGATGAAATATGTTAGAATTTTGTAGTTGAAGGGCAGCTAGTGTGTTCAAACTGCTGTAACAAAAACACCTTAGCCCGAATAATCTGCAAGTGACAAGAATTAGTTCTCACAGTTCTAGAGTCTGAAAAGTCCAAAATCAAGGTGCCAGCCTTTTGCTTCAGTGGTTGTACCTTGCTGCTACATGCTCATCCTAATCCTTCCCAAACAGTTTTACCAGCTCAGGACCAAGTATTCTAACAAATGAGCCTATATTTAAATCAGCACAGCTGCTATGGCAGTAAGGGCAGTCAGGACCCTAGCTCATTCATGCGAAACATTAATTATTGTTATATTCCCAGTCTGGAACTAAGTGTAATTTAAGCTTTTGAATGAATATATATCAATGAATAAACTTTCAGAATATATCACAAAGAAAGTGATAATTGACCTACTACATCTTACAGGGTAGAAAGGAGTGAGCTAACCAGGGTAGGGGCGAGAATTTGAGGGAGCACTGTGGTGTGAGAGAAGGACATATTAGGATGCTATCTGACTCCACGGGACTGAAGTGGAGGCTGTTTGGTAGAGGTGAGAGAGTAGTCCAACTAGAGGATACAGTACCTTGTGTGTCATAATAAGGAGCTGAGACTTGACAGATTGACTTGTTTGTGTTTTAAAATTAGGAGTAAAGCTGGCATTAAAGGCATGGGCTATCACTGCCCAGTGGTGGCACACACCTTTAATCCCAGTACTCAGCAGGCAGAGGCAGGTGGATCTCTGTGAGTTCAAGGCCAGCCTGGTCTACAAAGCGAATCTAGGGCAGCCAAGGCTACACAGAGAAACCCTGTCTCGAAGAAGAAAAAGAAAAGAAAAGAAAAATTAGGTGTATGTGTATATCTGTGCATATGGTGGGAGGTCATGATCTTGTTGATAAATATGTTCATGTCCTCTGCTAAATTGTTGCTGAGTTCACTTGGTAGCATTTAGCTTTGGCATATTCCACGAGACTAAAAGACATTTTTGCTTTTACTTCTGTGGTAACTAATGAAACTGTTAGTTTCAATGAGCAAAGTATTGTAACTGATTCCAGAAATTTAGAGTAAGATAGCTTTGGTGTGAATCACACTATTTCAGTTTAATAGAACATGCATACCATCTGAGGCAGCCCTCTCATTTTATAGATGGGGAAACTGAGGCACATGGAGATGTGCCCTGTTTATTGACATAGCAATGAATAGTTGTGCCAGATTGGAGCCTAAAAGTGCTTGTCTCGTTGAGAAAAGGATAGCTGATATACACACAAGGCACATCGCATGGGTTGTCACTGTTCATTTGGCCTGGCTTGTTGTGCACATATTGGAGAATTTTTAGGGAAAGCAGACTGCCCATGTGGAACAGTGAGATGCTTCCTTTACTCTTTCTTCTCTTAGCCTGTGTTGTCTTTGCTTATAATACTTACGTAAGAAATAATTTCATTGGGCTGGAGAGATGGCTCAGGGGTTAAGAGCTCTGGTTGCTTTTCCAGAGGACCTGGCTTTGATTTCCAGAACCCACATAGCAACTCACAACTATCTGTAACTCCAGTCTCAGATCTGGTGCCTTCCTTTGACTCCTGAGGGCACTAGGCACACATATGAAGCACAGATGTATATGGCAGGCAAAAACAACCTCACACATAAATAAAATATTTTATATTTATTGTCTTCTGTATTAAAAGGCAAGTTTTATAAGAATAATTGGTTTATGCTTGTTTAGTAATTAAGTGAATGAATGAAAGAAAAACATTTATTGCTGTCAAAATTCCAGACTTCTTTCTTTGCCTTTTATATTTGTAGGTTATTGACATGCCAAGGATTCGCCACCACCACAACCTTTCCTTTTAAACAGTTTTCACTATGAGTCCAGGCTGGCCTGGCCTTGAATTTATAATTCTTCCTGCCCCCGGCCTAGCAAGTGCTGGAATTAAAAGTGTGTACAACCATTCCTGGCTTCCATGTCAAACTTTCTGTTGTTTTTCAAAACACAGAATGCTCACTTTTCCCCAGTGGTTATCAGTTGTTACATTGTTGATAAAGAGTTAGGTGTCTCTTTGGGGGAAGCTTTCAGCCAATGTGAGATTTAGTTTGAACCTAAAACCTACTCTGAGTGTTCAGATAGGCTTAGTAGAGAAGAGAATCTTTTTTTTTTTTTCCTGGTTTTTTCAAGACAGGGTTTCTTGGCTGTCCTAGACTCACTTTGTAGACCAGGCTGGCCATGAACTCACAGTGATTGGGCTGCCTCTGCCTCCCAAGTGCTGAGATTAAAGGCATGTGCCACCGTGCCCAGCCCCACAAAAATGTTTTTATTTCTCTTGGAATTCAAAGCAAGTGTGGTCTGTAAAATGGCTTGGATTGCTGGGCAGTGGTGGCACACACCTTTAATCCCAGTACTCGGGAGGGAGGCAGAGGCAGGTGGAACCCTGTAAGTTTGAGTCCAGCCTGGTCTACAAAGTGAGTCCAGGACAGCCAAGGCTCCACAGAGAAATACTCTTTCGAAACCACCTCCCCCCCCCCCAAAAAAAAAAAAAAAAAGAGGAAAGATGGCTTGGATTGGGCTGGAGAGATGGCTCAGAGGTTAAGAGCACTGACTGCTCTTCCAGAGGTCTTGAGTTCAATTCCCACAACCACATGGTGACTCACAACTATCTATAATGAGATCTGATTGATGGCCTCTCCTGGCCTACAGGTGTATGTGCAGACAGAGCACTGTATACATAATAATAAATAAATCTTAAAAAAAAAAAAGATGGCTTGGATTATACATCCTTATACTGATGCATTGGGGTATGTGGTTGTGTGTGTGTGTGTGTGTGTGTGTGTATGTATATATATATATATATGTACAGAGTCCACCTGTTGTGTCCTGTCATGCTCAGTCCATATATCTCTTCTGTGCTAGCTGGTTTTATATCAACTTGGTACAAACTCTACTAGTCATTTTGAATGAATCAAGAAATTGCCCCCATCAGATGGGCCTGTGAGTATGCCTGTGATGTATTTTCTTGATTAATGTTAATGTGGGAGAGTCCACTCATTGGGGGTGGTGCTACCTCTTCCTTGGATGATGGAGTACAAGCTGTAAGATGATATAGCTCCCCAGCTTGCTTTTGGTCATGGTGTTTTATCATGGCAATAAAAACCCTAAGACACCATCCTTCTCTTGTGCTGGAGTTACAGACACAGGCTGCCTTACCCAGCATCTCCATAAGCACTAGGGATCTGAACCTAGGTCTTCAAACTTGCACAGCAAGCACTTTACTGAGCCTTTACCAATCATATTTTTAAAAATGTGTTGTTGTTGTTGTTGTTGTTATTATTATTATTATTATTAATTATTATTATACTTTATTCACAATCCCAATTGTAATCCCCTCCTTCTTATTCTCCTGTTCCTACTCTCCCTCCCTTTCCTTCCTGTAGACTTCCGACAGGTGAGGTCCTCCTCCCCCACTGTCTGACCACAGCCTATCAGGTCCCATCTGCATAGCCTGCATCCCCTTCCTCTGTGCTCCCCCAGGGCCTCTCCCCTAAGGGGCAGTGAACAAATCACAGGCACCAGAGTTCTTGTCAGAGACAGTCCCTCCCTTGCCCCATCCCCGTGTGGGGAATGAGCTGTCCGTTGGCTACATCTGAACAGGGGGTCTAGGTTCTCTGCTTGCAATGTCCTTGGTTGGTGCATCAGTTTGTGCAGGCCCCCTGGGTCTAGATCCACCAGCCTTGACAGTCTCCTTGTGGCGCTCCTAACAACCGCCCCTACTGTGTTTCTAGCCCCCAACTCTTCCATGCAATTTGCAACTCTTCACCCAGAGTCTGGCTGCGTGTCCCAGTATCTCTCCTGATCCCACACTGGGTGGAATATTGCAGAGGACATCTATGTTGGGCTAATATCCACTTATAAGTAGATATATACCGTGTGTGTCTTTCTGGGTCTGGGTTACCTCAGTCAGGATGATCTTTCTAGTTCTATTTGCCTGCAAATTTTAAGATTTTCTTGTTTTTGATAGCTGAATAATATTCCATTGTGTAAATGTACGAGAGTTTCTTTATCCATTCTTCAGTTGAGGGACATCTAGGTTGTTTCCAGATTCTGGCTCTTATGAATAAAGCTGCTATGAACATAGTTGAGCAAATGTCCTTGTTGTATGGTGGATCATTTTTTTGGGTATATGCCCAGGAGTGGAACAGCTGGGTCTTGAGGTAGCACTATCCCCAGTTTTCTGAGAAAGGACCAAGTTGATTTCCAAAGTGATTGTACAAGTTTGCACTTCCACCAGCAATGGAGGATACAAGTCATATTTTTGAGTTAAATTTTATGGAGGAATGAAGTTGGACCCCTGCTGCACAACATATACAAAAATTAACGCAAATGTCAGTGAGATGGCTAAGTGGGCGAGGGCACTGGTTGTCAAGCCTGATGACTTTAGTTTGATCCCCAGAACCCACATGATGGAAAAAGAGAACTAACTCTCATAAATTGTTCTCTGACCTGCATACTCGTGCTGTGTCATTTACACTCTCCAAAATAAATACATATGTGTGTGTGGAGGGGGAAGTCAGAGACAGTGTCCCTGGATCCCACATGGTGGAGGGGAAGAACCAACTCCTGCAGGCTGTCCTCTGACTTCCATTCCTGTCCTGTGGTGTGTGCTCCATTCACAGTAAAAATAAAATAAAAAAATATATAATAAATGTTGGGAAGAATATGGAGAAATTGGAGCCCTCACATACTACTCATGAGACTGTAATATGCTGCTATGAAAAACAGCTTGTTGGTTCTCAAAAAAATAGAGTTGTCATGTTGTCCAGCACTTACACTCTAGCAATGTTCTTAAGAGAAATGAAAACATACTTTTACACAACATTAGGGACAAATGTTCATATAGCAGCATTATTTGTAAAGCTCAGAAGTCAATGACCCTAGTGTCTGCCAGCTAGTGAATGGAGAAATATGTATGACATATCCATACATTGAAATGTTGGCAGTCGAAAGGAGGAAACAACTATATATGCTACAAAATGAATGAAACTTGAAAACAGTTATGCTATGTGGAAGAAGCCAGCCATGAAGGACCATGTTACTGCAGTATTATATGAGCTGCCTATATTCAAATCTATATGGAGGCAGAAAGTAAGTAGTTACCACAGGCTGGGAGAAGAATAGAAAGTGACTACAGTTATGTGGTTTCTTTTTTGGGTAATTGTGGCCCGATTCTGTGAATACACTAAAACCCATTGATTACTGTACTTTACAAATGGGCTATTTTCACTGTGTGAATAGATCTTAGTAGTGAATTGTTTTATTTTTAAATAAAGAACCATGCATATGCCTATAGATGCAAATTGTGAATATGAGTGCTGAATATAGTAGCAATGTTTCTCAAACTTTAGTGTGCATATAACTTATTTCAGTATCTTTTTAGATTGAAGATTCTGATATATACGGGATTTTGTGTGAATTCTGGAATTTGTTTCATAATAAGCTTTCAAGGTGCTGGTATTATTGTATTGAGATACACAGAGGAAATGTGTAGAGGATGTTCTAAAGAACTTTCTAAAAACCCAGGAGGATTTGTTCAGTGCTCTGTAGAGAGAATTGATTTGGTGGAAGAGAGGGGCTTAAGGGACAAAGCTTATGTAAAAACAGATCAAAGAGTGAATGCTGTTTGTAGAGGACATGAGGTCTGCCTGTGGGGCCTAGGGGTGGGCACTTAAATCCTAACTATCTGAGAAAGCAAACCCTTCAACTTTGATCATTCTCTGTTTTTGTAAGATTTTTCTCTTGCCCCCTGTCTAGCATTCTTGGTTTAATTCCTTTTAAATTTGGATTTAGGTAGGTTGCATGACTAGCGGCCTTGTGTGATCCTAGGAGCGGAGAGGTTGGCTAGCAGTAAAGCATTCCTGGTTATGGGACCATCAATAATTATCCTTTCCCTGAGAGCTTGCCTAATTTTCTACCTGAGCTTCAGACAAGGTACCTTCAGATTGGGTTTCTGCTTGGTCCCAGATGAATAAACTCCTTTAATGAGGTACCAAATAAAGATGTCTTTACAGATGGTACAGGTTAATTATAGCTGTAGTTTACAGCTTTCCTTGTTTTTCCACCTTGAACCAGAATGGTTTGAATGTAGTTTAAGTAACATTTTGGTTCAGGACACAACTATTAAAGCAAGATCATATGTTACTCTTAACATTTATACTACTTTGTGAAGTGCTAATGATCCTTTAATCCCCAATTCTAGGCTTAGCCTTAGGCTTGCTCTTCTGATCTCTTTTCTGGGGCTCTGGAAGCATCACTTGCTTCACCAGCTTGAGTTCCCAGCCTCTTCTAGTAGTTTACAGTGTGCCCACTCTTCCTGGAGGAAAGGCAGTTCCCCAGCAGGGTCCTTCCTCACAGCCGTATTGTGGAGTCAGAGGCCCTATTCAGTTGGTGGAAGTAAGACACACAGAATAGCGTGCATGGTGCACTCCTAGGGACACCTCCATGCCTGCTCCAGTCTTCTTTGTATTCAGTTTGCTCTTCAATGGATTTTCTTTCTTTCTTTGTTTTTATTTTTTTAAGATTTATTTATTTTATATATACGAATGCTCTGTTTTCATGCATGTCAGAAGAAGGAATCAGATCTTATTACAGAGGATTGTGAGCCACCATGTAGTTGCTGGGAAATGAACTCAGGACCTCTGGAAGAGTAGCCATCTTTCCAGACCTCAATGGGTTTTCTTACTTTATTGAGTATATACCCGTTTTAGTTCCTCACATAAAGGTGGTTTTTGTTTTTTTTGGTTTTTCAAGACAGGGTTTCTCTGTGTAACCTTGGCTGTCCTGGACTCGCTCTGTAGACCAGGCTGGCCTGGAACTCACAGGGATCCGCCTGCCTTTGGCTCCTGAATGCTGGGAGTAAACGAGTGTGCCACCACTGCCCGGCCCCACATAAATTTTTAAAATACGATTTATCTAGATGCTTTCCGGAATCAAATGCATATTATTTCCCTGGATACTTATTAGGCATTTTCAAGTGTTTGTAAACTCTCTTGTTTCAGCTTGTCTAGGTAGTGTGGTGGTTTGTTAGCATACTTACATTATGGAAGAGGATTTTTCTCAACTTCTTAAGTATTCATTGACTACTTAGTTCTGTGCTGTTCTCCTTAGAAGACATAAAAGAAGTGTAAAGCCTGTGTTGGCCCTGAGGCATCTCCCCAGTATATGGGAGGTATATGTAGGCCAGGCAAGAGCTGGGGTGAGGCATTCAAAATGCTGGGTCACAAACTTAAGGAAGCACTAGGTTACACAAGTACAGGATCAGTTCCTGAGACTGCGTGCCTTCTTAAAGTTTGAGCCCCAGATTCCTTGTTTGCCCTGGCCTGGTCTTGGCCTTAAGCAGTTAGATAAATTGGAAAGCATGTCTATGCTAGCATGATACTGTGAATGAATGTTCTAGATCAATGTTTCTCAAATTTCACATTTATAACAGTCAGCTGGAGAGAGATGGCTCAGTGATTAAGAGTTCTCAACAAAGGCCCAGGTTCAATTCTTGGCACCCATATGGCAGCTCACAACTGTCTATAATCCAGCTCCAGGTAATTTGACAACCTCACACAGACATACATGCAGGCAAAACACCAATGCACATAAAATAACAAGTGTTTAAAAAGAATCAGATTTTGATGTAGTGGTCTGGGGTGGTGCTGAGTTGTGCTGTTTTTTTTCCCTCCCTGGCTGGGGATTGAATCCAGACCTGTGAATGCTGGGCAAGCCTCCAGCAAACACTCAGGTGATCTGTGTGATTCCTTGTCCATACTTCAAGAGAAAAGGAGAAAATTCACTCTAGAGAAATTCAATAAGGTGGAATTGCAGCCACCTTTTCAAAGGATAACTTGGCTTCCAATAGGAAGAGAAAGAAATGGGTGTTGTAAGGAGAAGGGATTGTATGGAAAGACCCAGGGACAGCAGTGAGTCCCATGTGTTTGTGGACTGGGCTGTAAGTAGGTGAGCTTGGAACAGTGTGGGTCTCAGTTGCAAAAGGCTTTTCGGTACGTAGCATGGAGTGAGGGCATTGGCTGTTCCTTAGGAAATGAGATCCTTCCTTTTCTGTTTCTGAGCCTTCCAACTGAACTTTCCTAGATTTTTTTCAATCTGTTTGTTCTCTCTTGAAGTATCTGACCTCTGTTCCGGGAGACATGCGGCCTGAGTTAGGGCATGAGAATAAATTCTGTGAGGCAGCATGTTGTGGGGCAGGAGAGGGAAGGAAGGAAAATGGTTGATTTCATTACCCTGATGGAGTCAACAAAGCCTTGGGTTGTTTCGTTTTGTTTTAAAATGTGTTTTGTTTTAAATTTAGGTATGGAAAAGCCAGAAAACTCTGCTTAGACAGGGCTGAGCACTCCCACTACACACAGGACAATACCTGCTGATGTATAAACCTTGACTTCATAGTAGAATGAAGTTCTGTGTTTTATTTTAAACAGTTTATTTAAAACGCCCCTTCCTTCCTCTCCTCCTCCCCTCCCCTTCTCTTTCCTCCCTCTCCTCCCCTCCCCTCTCTCCCTTCCTCTCTCCCTCCCTCTCTTCCTCCCTCCTCCCCTCCCCTCTCTCTCTCCCTCT
>OU015752.1:117853385-117902839 GCA_907169655.1 Acomys percivali | reverse complement strand
CCCCTCTCTCTCTCCCTCTCTTCCTCCCTCCTCCCCTCCCCTCTCTCCCTCCCTCTCTCTCTCCCTCCTCCCCTGCCCTCTCTCTCTCCCTCTCTTCCTCCCTCTTCCCCTTCCCCTCCCCCTCCCCCTCCCCCTCCCTGTCCTCCCCTTCCTTCCATCTCTGTGCATGCCTGTGTGGGTATGCATGCGTATATGGAGGATAGAGGTTGACTTTGATGTCTTCCTCAATTGCTCTCCACCTTATGCATATTGGGGCAGGGTCTCTGACATGAACCTGAAGCTCCCACTTTCTACTAGCCCAGCTGGAGGGATTCCCTGCCTCAGTCTCCCTAGCATGGGGATTATAGGTGGGCTATTACAGGCAGATGCAGATGGCATTTCCTGTGAGTGCTGAGGATCTGAACTGTTATAGTCTTATGCTATGTGAGAAGTACTTTATTTACTGAGCCATTTGTTTCCCCAGCCCCATAAAGTGCTTTTCTGAAGTTATTGGATTGGTGAGAAACCAGGCCTTGAACATATTAAATATGAAAGGAAAGGAATATTTTTAGTAATGTTTTTGCTAATTTTTTGAGAATTTCATATATTTTGATTTTATTCATCCCCTTCCCCCACTTTTCTACCCATCCAGCTTCATGTTCATTCTTCTCTCTATAAAAAGTCCATTGAGTCAGGTTTGTGGCTAAGGCATGCCCCTGAGTGTGGTCAGTATACCAGTGTCACACCACTGAAAATTGACTCCCTCTCCCAGCAGCGATCAAAGGCCCGTAGTTTCCTCAGCTAGATGTGGCTTTGTTCCCACCTCCCTTCCTTCATGTTGGAAATAAAGGAATATGTGTGTATGTATATATATATAATTTTTTTTCATTCCTCCCCCCTCTACCTGCCAGGGTTTCTCTGTGTAGCCCTGGTTGTCCTGGAACACACTCTGTAGACCAGGTTGGCCATTAATTCAGAGATCTACCTGCCTCTACTTCCTGAGTGCTGGGATTAAAGGCTTGTTTCTAAGTTCTTATCTCCTTTGCTGTCAGGGAACATTTCCAGCCCTAAGTTCTAGAATTTGGGCATGATTCTATATGGCTCAAAAGAAGTAGAAGCTGCACTGTGAATGCTATGGATGTCATATTCTGGAGCAGAGATTTTTGATAGGGGCAACTTTTGTTCCCTGGAGTAAGTCTATAGATGTTCTTCCTGCATGCTACTGATTATATACAAGACTTGCTCCTTCCCCCAGCAAATAAAAACCACCCCCAAATATCAGTAGTGCCAAGTTTGAGAGGCCCTAGGTGGAACCAAAGCTTTGAGTTTAGAAGGCCATGCACTTCTAAGGTCAATAGCAGATCAGGACCAAAGATCACCTTGCCCTGGTCTAATGTTCTACTTGTTCCTCTGTGGCCATTCAGGTGTCAGTATATGGCAATATTTTATCTAGCTTTCTATTTTATCCTAGTCATACTTATTATTTGTAAACTGTTCAACTTTTTTTCCTCCTTCTCCATGTAATTTCCTTTGCCATGAGCATTCCTCTCATTTCTGGATAATATTTTACAGTCATTCCAAGAAACCATCCCTGGTTTATAACAACCTAGATTGGGTTAAAACCCACTTAGTCATTCTTCTGTAGCCTAACCTTATCATATAATGTAGTTCCACCATCCCGTGAGCATCTTGGGAGTTAGGACTCCCGGTCTTTGATTGCATAGCTCAGCCATGCAACATTCATTCAGTCATAAAACCTGAACCAAACTAGCAGCTAAAGGGAGTGATCATTATGATGTAGTGGTGGGAAGGGCTTCATATCGGCTGTAAGGTATGAAGCTTCCTCCTTTGATTCCTTGAAAATATTGATGAATGTTGAGCCCTTTATTTTAGGTGGGGGCAGTTCTAAGTCAATGACAGATTTTTCTGGTGGTGTCTTTCTACAGGTTGATATGTCAGACCTCTCCCCAGAGGAGCAATGGAGGTAAGTGTGGCAGTTCAGGTCCCACAGGCTAACCCAGTTAATTTCGTAACTATTCTTCTTCTTCTCTGTTTATGGGATGTATTGTCTTATGACCAGTTGGGCAGGTATTTTGGAAATCTTTCCAAGTATCTGGGTCACTTCTGAGCAGCTCACTCAGTCCTAGAGTAAGTAGATACTTGCACTAAGCAGGTACATTTGGTGAAATGAGTTTTGCCATTTACTAGCTATGTGATATGTGGTAATTTATTTGACTTCTCACTGCCTCTTTTATCACCGCCCCCTTTTTCCTATACCTAGGAAATGAGAGTTAAGCTCTCATTTATGTTAAACAAGTCTACTTCTGAGCTGTAATCCCAGCCTTCCTTTTTTTTTTTTTCAAGACAGGGTTTCTCTGTGTAGCCTTGGCTGTCCTGGACTTGCTTTGTAGACCGGTGATCTGCCTGCTTCTGCCTCCCAAGTGCTGGGATTAAAGGCTTGTGCCACCATGCCCGGCTATTTTGAAGATTTTTAATTGGATTATATGTAGAAGAAAGCCACCAAGATTAAAGGTGTTCATATCATTTTACGTGAACAGTGATTAAAAGACTAGGACCTAGCTGGGCATGGTGGCGTACACCTTAGTCCCAGGACTCTGGATGAAGAGGCAGTTAGGTCTCATGAGTTCAAGGCCAGCCTAACCTAAAAAGGAAGGAAGATAGGTAGGTAGAAAGGAAGGAAAGAAAGTAAGCAAGGTAGAAGGGAAGTGAAGTTGGTTAGGACAGTTGACCTGAAAGGACACAGGAAAATGGTTATAGAAACAGGAAAGATTTTTTTGTTTATTTATTTGCTTTAATGCAATTATAAATATTTGACAGTTTGGTATTGGGAATGAGGTGCAGCTATGTCTTTTGTTTTCACAGAGTTTAGGATTAGGTACAGTGTATTAAAGCTGTAGATAGGTACATTTGTTTCATTGTAAAATATATATTTATGTTTTAAGACAAAGTTTCACATACGTGTTTTAGACAGGCTTGCCTCAAACTCACAGAGATGCACCTGCCTCTGCCTCCAGGATGTTGGGATTAAAGATGGTGCTGTGCCCAGCTTATCTATCTGTCCTATACAGCCCAGACCAGAAAAGGCCAGCTTTAGATTAATAAGATGTTTCCAGATATGCCGTCTGGTTATTGAACTTCCTCAAGCTCTTGAGGAGGCTGTTTACGTGATACCGATGATGAAGACACGGTTGTGTTAGTACAGACTTGAAGGCAGCAGTTTTTAGCCTTCAGTTAGTCCTAAGCTCTCTAGCCCTGACAAAGAGGTATGGTGAGTAAAGCAAGACACTTACAGTGTCATCCTTTAGTGGTGTGATAATAAATACTACAAGTCTAAGGCTTTATGGCTGTAACCTCTACTTTCTTCTAGTGACAGACTGAAATAGGATGAAATGGGCAGTGACACAAGCTTCTCCTGGCGTTTCCTTCCTGATTCAAGAAAGGCTTCTTATTTTTCTGCCTCAAGGGGCAAGCAGCCCCTCTAATCCTAACAGCCTCAGCTCTAGTCCATGTCCGTTTTCTCAGGCGTGGGTCTTAGCTCCTAGTTCTCAGGGTACCCTTCAGTTGAAAAGCCCAGAGTTGCTGGGCATGGGGACACACACCTTTAATTCCAGCACTGAGTTTGAGGCCAGCCTGGTCTACAGAGTGAGTCCTAGGATAGCCAGGGCTTTGCAGAGAGACCCTGTCTCAAAAACAAACAGATAAGTGAAAAATCCCAGGGCCGTGTTCTGAGCTATGGGCTGGAAGAGACCCTAGGCAGCACTGCTCCTTTACCTCCACACCATTTCTTCCTTGGCTCACCCTATCTGTTTGGCTTTCAGGGTCGAACATGCACGAATGCATGCCAAACATCGTGGCCACGAAGCCATGCACGCTGAAATGGTCCTCATCCTCATTGCTACCCTGGTGGTGGCCCAGCTGCTCCTGGTACAGTGGAAACAGAGGCACCCCCGTTCTTACAATGTAAGCCACTTCTCACCTCCTAAAAATGCTCTTTGAGACAGACTCTCATGACACTCAGGAAGGCCTTGAATTCACTCTAGATGAGGAGGACTTTGAACTCATGAGCTTCCTGTCTTTATCTTCCAAGTTCTAGAACTACAGGTGTGTACCACTATACCCGGCACCCCTCACTTTTTAGTTATCAAGAGTCCCTTTTTAAGTGTCCCAGGGTCCAGCTTGACCCAGGGGACATATAGACAGAAAAAATAGTAGCAGTGAATTTTCCATATGGAAGGATGAGTAGTTTGTTGGGTATACATATGTGTGTCTCTAAGGGGCAAGTGATTTGGTATGTGAAAACAAGGGTAAAACATGAGATTACACCTTGTTTGCTTGTTTATTGGATTGCTTTGAGACAAGGTCTCACTGCTTAGTCCTAGAACTCACTGAGTAAACTAGGCTGGCCTCAAACTTACAGAGATCTGCCTTCCAAGTGCTTAGGTTGAAGGCATGTGCCATCACTCCCAATCCAACATTGAACTACTTTTATGGCCAGAAAAAAGTAGATACTTACTTTTCAACATTGTGAGACAGATCCATGAAGGGAATTCAGTAGCCATTCATTTGGAAAGGAGATCACTTGACAGGGAAAGCCATCACTTGACAGGGAAAGCCAACACTAGTTCTGGTCTTTTTGTTTTTTTAAGATTGATTTATTTAGCCAGGCGTGGTGGCATATGCTTTTAATCCCAGCACTCAGGAGGCAGAGGCAGGCAGATAGCTGTGAGTTCCAGGCCAGCCTGGTCTACAAAGCAAGTTCCAGGACAGCTAAAGCTACACAGAGAGACCCTGTCTTAAAAAAAAAAACAAAACCCAAAAAACTCAAAACAACCCAAAAGCCAAAACAGTGGATGGTGCTTGAGTAATGACATCAGAAGTTGTCCTCTTGTGTGTGTGTTTTATATACATATTATATATATACATATATATATACATATACATATATATATACGTACCTGTACTCACACATATATATAAGAAAAGCAAGAATGATAAAACTCAAGATTTGGATCTTGGTAGCCTTGTATGAGAGGGAGATGGGAGAATAAGCTAATAAAGAACACATAGTTAAATATAAGTAATTTTAGTTGTTTCACTAAATTTGTTTTTGTTTTTGTTTTTGAGACAGGGTTTCTCTTTGTAAGAGCTCTGGCTGTCCTGGGCTCTCTCTTTGTAGACCAGGCCAGCCTTAAACTCACAGAGATCTACCTGCCTCTGCCTCGCTAAGTGCTGGGATTAAAAGCGTGTGCCACCATGCCCTGCACTGTTTTACTATAGGTTGATTAGTAGTTTCAGTGATTGAGTACTGATTGAAAAGGGTAATAAACAGAGATGCATGGCAATTACAAGCAAAAATATGTCTGTTAAATATATTACAATGTCTTTAGCATGCGAGGGAATTGAAATGACTCCCTGGAAAATGCCTTGTTAAGGAAACACACTGAGGCTGTTGTAAAGTAGCAGAAATGTGCAGTGTTTGAGGTAGCCATGGGAACTTTAAAAAAGTGTGTTTATGGCATGCCAGAAAATGATGGAGTTGATAGATAAGGCTTATGTTTCTTTCCAGCTGAATACAGTTTTGTTCTTCACTAGTGCAGGTTGGCAGCCCAGCCCATGTGACCCCCAAGTGGAAAAACACTGGTCCTGTTCTTCTAAGTGAGAGTTTTCATCAGTGACCATTGGCATTTTAGGCCAGTTTATTCTTTGTGTGGTGAGATGCTGTACTGTGTATCACAGAATGTCAGGTGTGTTACGCAGGGTTCTCTAGAGTAACAGAACTTATAGAATGAATCTCTCTCCAGCTAGTCCAACAATGGCTGCCTATGAAGAGAAGGTCCAAGAATCCAGTAGTTGTTCAGTCATAAGCCTGGATGTCAGCTGGTCTTCAGTACACACTGGAATCCAGAAGACGTAGACTCCAGTGCTAGTGAGGGAGTGGACTTGCTGTTGAGGGTGAGAGCAAGCAGGCAAAGAGCAGAAGCTTCCTTCTTCCATGTCCTTCCTTCCACTCCCAGCAGAAGGTCTTCCCACCTCAAAAGATCTGGGTTAAAGGTGTGTCTTCACACATGTCAAAGATCCAGATTAGAAGAGGATTAACCCGCTTCAAATGATTTAATTAAGCAAAACTCCCTCATAGGTGTACACTCAGCCATTTTGGGCTAGTCCATTCCAGATGTAGTCAAGTTGCCAACCGAGAACAGCCATCACATCAGGGATCCAGAGGCTCTACCCAGTCACACCAACACCTTTCAGAAGCCATCCAAGTGTGTGTCCAGGCTTTGCACTGTGCTTCGCACAGGAGTCCCTGATGAGCAGCTCTGCTCTGCACTGGAGGAGCAAGGATGCTGCCAGCTCTGAGATGGGTGGCCAGCAGGGGTGCTGCCCGCTGACCTCTAACTTAGGTGCTCTTGGCATCACTTGCTGGCTGTAGTTTAGGAGCTCAAGTCTTGTTTTTCACGGTCAAAGGAGAGATAGTTCAAAGTAACTTACTTGAAACAAGATAACACTGTTTCTTTTTTCTAAATTTCATAAATGCTATTTTCATTTCCAGCAACAATAAAAATACCCTAAATTACTTATAGTTTACACTTGATAACCATTACCCGAAAAAGGGTTTTTCTTGGCTAGACATACACTAGTGTACCTGGTGGTACACTAGGCACTAGGCAGGTCCAACACCACAAAGCAAAAGTGCTATGAGGACAGGGGCATGGCTCAGAGAAAGAGGGCTTACCTAGCATGTACAAAGCTGTGGGCTTAATGCCTGCTTCTAATGAGTAACAACAAAATGGCCTAGTGAGGTGATTCTGAGTAGAGCTCCTGAATATAGACCTGATGACCCAAGTTTGAGCTTGGTCTCCCAGGAGGTGGCTGGAGAGAACCCACTTTAGTTGCCCTCTGGTGTCTACATATGCACACACAGATAATATGTGCACACCTGCATCATGCTCTCACTCTCTCTCCTCCCTTGCTCGCTCTCCCTCCCTCCCTTCTTCCCTCTCTCCTCCCCCTCATTTACTCCCGTTCTCCTCTTTCCCTCCCTTCCCTACCCTTCTCCTTTTCTTTCCCTCCTCCCTCCCTCCCTTCATTCCTCCATCTCATATACACTATATAAAAATAATAAAGTATTCTAAAACAAACAAACAGCCAAGCTACTATATAAGATAGGTCATGGATTTCTATCCACTTTCCAGACTAATAAATGATCAAGCAGAATTTGAAGTAACTTGTTGGGATAATATGATTGTTTTTTGTTTTGTATTTTGGTTTTTTGAGACTAAGTTTCTCTGTGTAACAGAGCCCTGGCTGTCCTGGAACTTACTTTGTAGACCAGGCTGGCCAGACTCACAGATATTCACCAAACCTCTGCCTCTGGAGTGCTGGGATTAAAGGCCTGGTACACCATGCCTGGCTATGAGAATACGTGTTAAATTGTAAAACTAGAACCCAAACTAAAATCTAGCTATTGTTATGATTGTTGTTGTTTGTGTATATATATATATATATATATATATATGATCTCATATAGTCCAGGCTGACCTTTAACTCACTATGTAGCTGCAACTGATCTTGAATGCATAATTCTCCTGCCTTTTACTCTCCCAAGTGCTGGAATTACTAGTATATGCCACTGTGTCTAGCCTTAAAACTGATTCTTTTTTCTTTTTTATTGTTTTATGTATATGGTTGTTGGGTTTTTTGTTGTTGTTGTTGTTGTTGTTGTTGTGGTTGTTTTGGTTTTTCAAGACTGGGTTTCTCTGTATAGCCTTAGCTGTCCTAGACTCACTTTGTAGTCCAGGCTGGCCTTGAACTCAAAGCAATCCACCAGCCTCTGCCTCCCAAGTGCTAGGATTAAAGGTGCCACCACCGCCCAGCTGTTGGTTTTTTTAAAAAATATTTATTTATTTATGCATACAGTGTTTTGCCTGCATGTCACCTGCATGCCAGAAGAGGGCACCAGATCTCCCCTATGGTTGAGAGCCACCATGTGGTTGCTGGAAATTGAACTGGACCTTTGGAAGAGCAGCCAATGCTCTTAACCTCTGAGCCATCTCTCTAGCCCCATGTATATGGTTGTTTTGCCTGCATATGTGTCTATGCACCACTTGCTGCAGAGGGCAGAAGAAGACATCAAATCCCCTGGAACTGAAGTTTAGACAGTGTGAGATACTTTGTGGATGCTGGAAATTGAATATGGGTACTTTAGAAGAGTAGTCAGATGTTTTAACAGATGAACCATCTCTCCATCTCTTTTTTTTTTTTTTTAAGTGCAGTGTCTTTTTTCTTTTCTTTAATATTTATTTATTTATTTATTATTTATATGGTATTCTGTGTGCATGTGTGCCTGCACTCCAGAATAGGGCACTAGATCTCATTTTAGATGGTTGTGAGCCACCATGTGGTTGCTGGGAATTGAACTCAGGACCTCTGGAAGAACAGACGGGGTGCTCTTAATCTCTGAGCCCTCTCTCTAGCCCTCTCCATCCCCTCTTTAGGTATATGTGCACACACATGTGTAATACTAGTACTTTTTTTTAATTATTAAAGTTTATGTGCATTAGTGTCTTACTTGCATATATGTGCATTACGCGCCCATGGAGGTCAGAATAGGACACCAGATCCTCTGGAACGGAAGTTATAGGGAGTTGTGAGTTGCTGTGGAACCAAACCTAGGTCCTCTGCAAAAGTAGCCAGTGCTCTTAACCTTTGACCCATCTCTCTAGCCCCAAAATCTGATTCTGGTGCTGCTGCTGCTGCTGCTGCTGATTCCTCCTCCTCATCCTCTTCCTCCTCTTCCTCCTCTCCTCTTCCTCCTCCTCCTCCTTTGAGACAGGGTTTCTCTGTATAGCCTTGGCTGTCCTGGACTCATTTTGTAGACTAGGCTGGCCTCAAACTCGCAGTGATCCACCTGCCTCTGCCTCCCTGAGTGCTGGGATTACAGGTGTGCGCCCCCATACCTAGTTTAAAATCTGATTCTTAATAGCTTTTTTCTCTCAGAGGCCTTAGGAGATTATTACTTCCTACCTGTCCTAGACATTTCTGCTTTTAGAGCTCCTGAGTTTCCTTCCTTAATGGCTGCCTGAATCCTTTCCTTGAATCTCAAGTACTTTTACAAGCCCCATTTTGTTAGTCATTTCATCATTTAACCTCCCCTGCCTTTCAGGGTTCCTTCACAAACTCAGGATGAAGGCAGGGAGGCTGCTAGGGAGACAGAAGATCTGCATTGGAAACCTACTACAGGTCAGACTTGCTTTGGCTTCTGTGTAGTTTTCATCATCTATTCAGAGTCTAATATTACTTACTCCTTAGCTCCCTCAGGGATGTGAGGGAAAATGAGAAGTTTATGCCTGGAAAAGTATCTGTCCTATTTTTAAAGATCTCCAAGGAGAAGCTTTCATCATTCCGTCTGCTACCAAATATAGTTTGCTTGCAAGCCCCACCCTAAACAGCTGTTACTTCCTGGGGTGGATGAGCAGCTGACTCTCCTACCTGGAACCCTGCAAAGTAATGCAGATTTCCCCCTTAGACTTAGGCATTAAGAGGAGGCCAGGTGTGGCGGCACACACCTTTAATCCCAGTATTTAGGAGGCAGAGGCAGGTGGATCTCTGGATCTCTGGATCTCTGTGAGTTTGAGGCCAGCCAGGTCTACAAAGCAAGTCCAAGACTTGCCTTTGTTACACAGAGAAACCTGTTTCAAAGAACAAACAACAAGAAAAAAAGCCAGGCATAGTGGTGCGCACCTTTTATCCCAGCACTCAGGAGGAGAGGCAGGCAGATCTCTGTGTGTTTGCGGCCAGCCTAGTCTACAGAGTGAGTTCCAGGACAGCCAGGGCTGTTACACAGAAACTCTGTCTCCAAAAAACAAAACCAACCAACCAACCAAACAAACAGAAGAAGAGGATTTCTTGGGTCCCATTTCTATGAGAAAAGAAAATGTAATAAAAACTTGGAGTTGTGGTACACACCAGCCTCCTTGCAAGCTATCTTCACTATAGGCTCATTTCTCACCATTTCCTCAAAGACTGCTTGTGAATATGCCATGCTCCCACAGGCCTGAAACACCCACAATCCCCTCCTGCTTCTGGACTTAGGAGGCCATTAGACAAAGATTAAATCGTGCCTCCTTTGGTCTCTCCCCGGTGGGTCGAGTGCTACTCTTCTGTCCTTGTTGACTGCCAGGGCTTATGTCATTCTAGAATTTATTTTGAGAGAGTTAAGTTTTTATTTTTCTTCAGTATACTTAAATAAATCCTTGAGGGAGATTTATTATTCATATTGAATTACCCAGTCCTTAGCGTGTTATCCAGTAAGTGTTTGTTAAATGGCCACTTGACTGATTGTTATTTGGAGAGGGACCAGCTTGGGAAAGAAGCTGTGGTTCTAGATAAGATACCAGTCTTAGGACACTCATAGTAAAAAGTAGCGCTTCTCGGGCTGGAGAGATGGCTCAGAGGGTAAGAGCACTGACTGCTCTTCCAAAGGTCATGAGTTCAATTCCCAGCAACCACATGTTGGCTCACAACCATCTATAACGAAATCTGTATACATAATTAAAAAAAAAAAAAGTAGCGCTTCTCTAAAAGACAAAATCTGGACCCAGAGGCAGGAGAGGCACATGAACTTTATCAGTAACATACGTTAGGAGAGTGATGGTTGCCTTTGGAAACAAAGATGGCCATTTGCTATCAGTGGGGTAGGAGGAAACTGCCAACTGCATCTCTGCCTTATAGACCATTCTAGCAAAGTGTGACCTTGCCAAGTCAGAAACAACTGGACACGTCTGCTTATTGGGCCTGTTTCCAGATGTTTTATAACCCTGATAGCTCTTATGGCCACTGTTTTGTGTATATTTACAAGTTGGCTAAGGCCCCAATGACAGAGCAGAGAACTCTCATCCTGAGTATGCTTTTAGTTAGGCAGCCCGAGGTTGCCATGGTGTTTTGGCAGTGGTCTTGGCAACTGAAGCCCCTCAACATGCTTTCCATGAGCCGCTCTCAAGTCACTCTTTTTTCTATGCTATGCTGGGACAGCCTGGGAGATTTCTTTGCTTCATATTAAGCTTATTGGTTAATAGAGTGTTCCATTAAGAAACCTAGAAATGACTTTGTTCTGAGTTTTTTGTTTGTTTTTGTTTTTTAATTTCCATGTTGGTTACCTGCATGTTTGTTCTGCCCTAAGCTATATGATATCCATAATTTAGTAAACAAGTCCTTCATGCTCTTAACTATTTAGAGATCACCTGTTATAAAATGATTAAGATGTCATGCAACAAATCTGGTATAAAGGGGGTTTATTGTGTGTTGGGTCCTGGCCTGCTGGAAAAATCAAATCAGGGTTCACCTGAAAGAGGGAGTGGGGATTGAAAGTAGGATACAGAGACACGAGAAATAACCAATCAAGTCAGGACATTTCTGATCAAGATTGACTTTATTGCCGACTAGTAGGAACATATATAGAGCAAGGTCAATAGGATCTATTCTAATCCCACTCACCCTAGCCCCCATGCAAGAATTCAATAGCCTGAATTGCTCCCTGTGGAACTTCCTAGTTCTCTGAATAGTTCCCTGTAAGAAATTCCTAGATCCTCTGGGTGGTTCCAAGTTGGGACTTTCCTACTTCTTACAAAGGTAAATAGTCCAATGATAGCCTAGAACACAAGACCTCGTGAGGCAAAGGTCAGCAACTCAAAGGTCACAGCATACAGCCTAAGCACAGGATTTCTGGCATGGCAGAATTTGGCATGGCTTCTTCCCACAATTGTGGAAAAGGGGGAAAGAGAGAAGAGGGTGCCCATTGACAGAGAGAGAAACAGAGACAGAGAGAGGGAGTGAAACCAAGAGAAAGTCTAAGAAGAGGCTGGCAGGGGTCCTTTTGATCTGGTATGCACCTGCTGCCGCCAGGTGATGACGTAGGCCCCTGAAAGGCAGGCTGGTGCAACTGCCTGTGAACTACCGTCACCTCATACAGAACTGTCCCCAGATAGTTCCTGTCCACACTGCTGCATCTCTCCTCTGAACAGTTCTGTCAGTACCTGACGCTCTGCATAGCTGCCTAGTTCATATATTGGAAGAGAGGCCAGGGCAAAAATTTGCCTTATTTTGTACAGACACAAGTGTTTATTTTAAAACTGTTGAACTCAGTATGTCTCTATAAACCTTGCTACCACTGCCAATACTAATATTAAATGTTATCCTTAATGAAGGTGAAACATGGCAGCAGGGAGAAGGGGCTCAACAGTTAGAGCACTTGCTGCTCTTGCAGAGGACCCAGGTTTCAGTCCCAGCACTAACGTAGTGGCTTGCGACCATCTATAATTTCAATTCCTGGGGATCCAACCCCTTCTTCTGACCTCCTCAGCTACCAGGCATACATATGTACATGCAAGCAAAACACTTTATACATAAGCATAAAGAACTCTTTTTTTTAAAATCAAAAATGAAGTTTAAACTTACTACCCAAGGGCCTAGGAGTGGCTCAGCAGGTGAGAGTGCTGCCACCAACCCAAAGCTGAGCTCAGTCTTTCGATGTCATGTGGGAGAAGGAGAGAACAGATGTGTAGATTTCTGTCTCTTCTCGCTCATTAGCTTTATCTACAACCTATTCCGTTTCTTTGTTTGGCAGAATTGTACAAAATACATGTTTTCCATCACAGATTTTTTTTTCTTAGCTCCTAATGTGTTTGTATTGATTGGTTTCTGGTGGTACCTTGTCCTATATAATGTGTGAAAAAATATGTATTTTACGGACCATTGTCTTGTAGTGCATACTCTCTCTGAAAATCAGAGAAAAACAGATTCAGTGATTAATGAAGCCCCTGCCCCCAATTCAATTAACTAGCTACTGTTCAAGCAACAGTGGTGCTATTTCTCCTTTGTAGTCTTTTAGACTTTAGTTGCCTCCAAATTCAGTTTTATTGGGAACCTATTTACTACCTGTTTTTTCCTTGAAAGGGTTTCGTTTTGTTTCTTTCTCCCGACTTTTAAAGTTTCTAGCTAGGTGGTGGTGTATGCCTTTAGTCCCAACACTCAGGAGGCAGAGGCAGGTGGATCTCTGAGCTTGAGGCCAGCCTGGTCTATAGAGCGAGTTCCTGGACAGCCAGGGATACACAGAGAGCCCTATCTTGGAAAAGCGCCCCCCCCCAAAGTTTTAAAATAAATTTTTATATTTTAAGAGAAAAAAATTAAAGTAAAATTTACCTTGACCTCCGAGACTGGGCTGGTTGTTTTTTATACAATGTCTCAGTTTTTCAAAAAGCTAAAAGGAGCTCAGGAATTCCTGGTTTGTTTTTTTGTTTTTGTTTGTTTGTTTTCAGAAGATAATGTGGCCAAACCTTTTGATTTGATTCTTTCCTAATCTCCGGGCTTACTATTTTGCAAGCAGTCCCAATGAACCTGTTAATTGTGGCCAGGCATGCTGGCACATGCCTTTAATCCCAACACTTGAAAAGCAGAGGCAGGAGGATCTCTGTATCTCTGAGTTTGAGACTAGCCTGGTCACTATAACTTGTCCAGGACAGTCAAGGCCACACACACAGCGAAACTCCGTCTTTAAAATAACAAACAAACAAAAAAACAAAACCCAAGCAATGTGAAGCACAGACTTCTTCCCACTTTTAATATGAGTCTAGTTGTTCAGCCCCTAGTTCAGTTGTGGTTGTTTAGTACAATGCCTTGTTTGTTTGTTTGTTTTTTCTTCTTCCCAGTGTTTCTTTTCTTTCTTTTTTTCCCCCAAGATAGGGTTTTTCTATGTAGCCTTGGCTGTCCTGGACTCACTTGGTAGACCAGGCTGGCCTCGAATTCATAGCTATCCGCCTGCCTCTGTCTCCTTGAGTGCTGGGATTACAGGCATGTGCCACCATACCTGGCTTCTTCCCAGTGTTTCTTAGACTAGCACCTGGATCCTAATTTGGGCAGCCATTTGTTGGTACATTCTGTTGTGTCTGTACTTTTAATTTGAGGCCAAAGTGTGTCAGAGTGCTTCTCTAGCGGGTCAGTTGTGGGTTCCAGTGCAGTAGCACTGAGACTCAGGCTGTATGTTTCACGTACAGTAGCCAGTACTCTTGGTCTCAGCAAACAATAAACTCTAACAACAAGTCTCTCTCACCACCTCATTCCCTATACTCAGGATTGAACCTTAATACTCACACACACTAGCCAAGCACTTTCCCCCTGAGCTATCTTCTCTGTCTTCCTCTCTGTTTTATCTGTAAAGTCATACTGAAACACTACGGCAGGGCCTTGGGAAGGTGGTTAGTGGGTAAACGTTTGCCAGACAAGCATGAAGACCGAGTTTGGATCCCTAGTATCCAAGTAGAAGCCAGGAGTGCCAGATAGCTTCTAAGGCCCCAAAGATGGGGATGGGGACAAGTGGATCCTGAGGCTCACTGGCTAACTAGTAGAGCCAGAACAGTGAGCTCCAGAGTCACTGAGACCCTGTACCAAAGGCTAAGGCACAGGAGAAGATAGAGGAAGACACTGGGTGTCCCTCTCTGGCTTCCTGCACTGGTAAGTACACCTGCACGCATATTCGTGCACACACTCAAATTAAGGCCGTAAAAGCAAAGCCTTAATATGTATGAAAATGTCTCAAGAGGGGCAGGAACAGTGCCTAGCAGTACAACATCCAGGGTTCCATCCTTAGTGTTCCATAGACCAGGTTTAGCAGTGGGCCAACGCATTCCCAGCACTTGGAAGTTGGATACAAGAGGATTAGAAGTTCAGTGTGATGCTCTGCTAGGAGTTCAAGATCAGTTTAGGATAAATGAGACCCTGGATTAAAAAAAAAAAATTGTAGTGAAATCCACTATTTTATATACTAACTTAAAAAAACAAAATAAATAAAAAAAGAATTCTCGACAAACAACAAAAGCCAACGACATATTTTCTGACCACAGGAGACTCTATAAGAGAGTGGCAGCTATAGACAAGTGAACTGGAAGCTCCATGCTGCACTGCCACTGTAGCGGCTACCATGGTGCCTTAAGAATGCTTGAATGTGCTGTTAATACATATCTAACTTCAAAGTAAAATAATGTATTAATGACTTTAGTATTTTGTGGCTCGGGACATGTATCATGAGTAGAACACTATGGATTCACTGCATAGGCACAGAAATGTGCCTATCCATTAGGGAATTTGATTTCAATTTAGTCTTACTTTGCTTTTAATTTGTTTGCCCACATTTATTGATGCCTTTTGTGTACCAGTTCCCTGGCATTGCATTCTATTATGTGCAGTAAATAGTTGACTATAGCCTAGTCACTACCCAAGAATAAATTCAAAGCCTGTTTCATGCACTGAGGTGATACACACTGAGGTGATGATGGAAAAAAAAATGCTTTGGGGCACTAGGTATTCATAACTAGCTCTGATTGCAACGGAGACCAAAGGCTTCAGATGTCTTGAAAAGCAGAAAGGGAGGCAGGAAGGCTATTGCAGCCCAAGGGGAGCAAGTTGATTTACAGCATAGGGAATTATACCAGTTAGTCCCACCATGGGTGTCTTCTCCTATTTTTACTCATGGGGGCAGGGAAACTAACGAAGTTGGAGAAGATGGGTAAGAGATCGCAAGAGCTCAATGGAAAGCAAACACTATGTCTACAATACAGTTCAATGAAGGATGAAGTGGGAGAGTCAGGAATAGTGCCAGCTCTGTCATTTTGATCACGCTAATGGAGTCATGTTTACACTAAAGTGAAATGTCACTGGGTGTGGTGGCGCATGCCTTTAATCTCCGCACTTGGGAGGCAGAGGCGGACGGATCCATGTGTGTTCCAAGCCAGCCAGGGCTGTGTAGTTGAGACCTGAGTCAGACCAATAGCAACAGGAAAGGAAATGTGAGAGAAGATTAGGCTAAGCACACAACGTAGTGGACAGGGCCGCGAAGCAGGAGCCGGCTGGAGCTGAAGTGCCTGTGTTTGTGTTTCAGATGGTGACCCTCTTTCAGATGTGGGTTGTTCCCCTCTATTTCACAGTGAAGCTGCACTGGTGGAGGTTCTTGGTGATCTGGATCTTCTTCTCTGCTGTCACAGCCTTCGTTACCTTCCGAGCCACGAGGAAACCTCTGGTACAGACAACCCCCAGGTGAGAGTGTAGGTAGAGGAGAAGAGCCGGCTTTTCTTTCCTCTCTTTTAAAGATATTTTTAAAATTATTTTATTTACTTTTGTCTTTTACCTCCATGTATGTCTGTGTGAGGGTGTCAGATACCTGGAACTGGAATTATAGATAGTTGTGAACTGACATGTGGGTTCTGGGATTTGAATTCGAGTCTTTTGGAAAAGTAGCCAGTGTTCTTAACCACTGAATCATCTCTCCAGCCCCAAGATTTATTTTTCAAAATTGTATCTGTTTTGAGTGTTGCCTACTTGCATGTGTGTTTTGCCCACAGAAACCAGAAGAAGGCATTAGATCCCCTGCAACTGCAGTTACAGATTATGGTGAGCTGCTCTGTAGGAACCAAACTTGGGTCTCCTGCAAGGACAGCAAACGCTCTCAACCTTGGAGCTCTCTCTCCAGCCCTCAGGCCTGCGCTTCTTGGCGTGAATGCGTGGGAAAGCATGGGAGAAGGATTGGTTTAGGTGAAAATCAGAAGGCCTTACTCACCCTTTTGTTGTTGCAGGGCCTCTGTAAAACAGGCTGACTGGGGGACCCACTGCCCCGGCCACAGGTCCAGAATTCCGAATACGCCCCTATCCTTCACTTGAGAGTCTGCATCAAGATTTGTTGGTGTTAAGAAAACACAAAACAAACAAGCTTTTGCCATCACTGTGCTCTCATTTTAAGTACCCTTGTCTTCCTTCCGTGACCCCTTCTCTGAACCCCTAATTAGATTTTCCGTTATGCTTTCTATTAAGACCCTGTAGTTTACCATCATAGAACCCATCAGAATTTACAACAAGATGTTATTTTGAGTGTCTGTCTCCCTGACTAAACTATGAGGTCAGGACCCACATCCACTGTGCTGGTAACTGTATATCCAGGCCTTGCCATAGGGTCTGGCACATACTAGCTTACTCTGAATTTTTGTTGAATGAATGAATATCAGTAACGAATAGCACTTCCTTCTTATGTAACAGAGCTACTGCCTCTATAATTCTTTGTTTTATCACAATGTGTTTTTGTTTAATCCTCCCAATCAGCTTGTGAGGTCATTTAAGATCCATGCCTGACAGAAAAAGATATTTTTCTCATTCATTCATTCATTCATTCATTCAACAAGCACCTGCTATGTGCCAGGCCCTTTGCTGAGCACTGGGGATACAGAGCTGCATAAGACACGGTCCCTGCCCTCAAGGAGGAGAGGGTCGAGAAAGCACCTGTTGGAGTGCATTTGGGAAGTGCCATGAGAGGGCTGCACGGGCTTAAATCTACCAGGGGAGCTGGCTGTCCTCACCAAAGTCTCCCAGCATGCAGACCACTCTTGAGCTTCACATGTTCTGTTTACTGCACACCTTTCTCTGACCCTCTAAGTTTCACTGAGAGTGAAGATGGTGGTCTAGAAGCTTCTCCGTGGCATCTCTAGACCCAGAGAGTAGGCACAGGATCTAGTGCCAAGTAGATATGGGGTTGGAATACGTGGCATTGTAACTTGTGAGCAATGGGTCCTTGCCTTTCCAAGCCTTGAATTTTCAACCCTAAAAATGTGATAAATTCTCAACTTCATATAAAGTGATTTTCCAAAATAAAAGGCACACTTTCACATGTGAGTGACCAAGTGTTGGGCATGGTGATATAGGCCTGAGCCCCAAGGAGACAAGACTGTGAGTCTGAAGTCAGCCTTGGGCCGGAGCGAACCACTTCAAGGACAGCTGAGGTTACACACAGTGAGATGGTTCAGTGGAGATGCTTCTTAGTCACCTAAGGTAACCTAAGCCTGCTGACTAGTTTGATTCCCAGAACCCACTCCACAAAGTTGCCCTCTGTCCTCCACACAAGGGCCACATATATACACACGAAGTTACCAGTGGCAAACAGTATTAATGTCTAGCTGAAATGACTGAAATATTGTTAGTAATATGGCAACTTCTTTTTATAATAGTAAATAACATTGATGATGCTTCCCAGTTTCATAAATGACCTTATTTATTCATCTAACTTTAGTAAATATATTACAAGAAATTGGCTCTAGCTGGGCACAGTGGTGCACTCCTGTAATCCCAGCATTCAGGGAGGCAGAGGCAGAGGCAGGTGGATCTCTGTGAGTTTGAGGCCAGCCTGGTCTACAAAGTGAGTCCAAAGTGAGAAAGGAAGTTTGCTTTTGCCCATTTGTGCAAAGAAGTGAACTTGCTTCAGAATTAGGATTTGACTTATGTAGCTTATTTAGCAAATAACAGTTTACTAATCCAAGATAAGTAGTAGAAGACTTAGATTTCCATGTCTTTCCTGCTGTCTCTTTCCCTTATAGGTGGGTGTCATTTTCCGTTCAACACTATAAGATAGTTGGGACCTTTCCCCACCCTAGAAGCTGCTTAGCCAGAGCTGGAAAGCATAGGCTGGAACCTAAGTGTCCGTCCAGGGGTCTAGCAGAGATGCAGTAAGTTAGTTCTCGGGAAGAAAGAAGGCTTGGGCCAATTATTCAAGCAAATTACTAAACTGCTCATTTGTTATTATCTCAGATAGGATGGTTAACGACTGTTTGAGCTAGGATTTCTGTTCCTGTGATGAAACACCATGACCAAAGCAAGTTGGAGAAGAAAGGGTTTATTCGGCTTACACTTCCATATCGCTGTTCATCACTGAAGGAAGTCAGGACAGGAAGTCAAACAGGGCCAAAACCTGTAGGCAGGATCTGATGCAGGGGCCATAGAGCAGTGCTGATCACTGGCCTTCTCCCCATGGCTTGCTCAGCCTGCTTTTTTACGGAACACAGACCCACCAGCTGCCTGGGAATGGAGCTACCCACAGCAGGCTGCTCTCTCCCACACCAATCACTAAGTAGGAAAATGCCCTACATGCTTGTCTACAGCTGATCTTCTGAGTGAGATTCTCTCTTCTCTGATGACTGTATAGGGTCAGTTTGACACAATACTCTGCAGTGCAGTGGCTCCTGGTGTCGGGGACCACTGCAGCATTTACAGAGCTCTGGTTCTTACAGAGACTCCTCTCTCCTTCCTGAATCCAGCTGGAGTTCACTACTCAGATCCCACATTGCTCATTACTTAGTCCTGGGGTATACTGCATACCTTCAAGGATGTGAAAAACCCCACTGTACTCCAACAACACAAAGCATACACATTAATTCAAGGGTACTGTTTGAGTGTCTTCCTCATTTCTTCTCCAAAGAAATATGTCACTTCAGAAGCAAATTCATGAGACATCATTCCTAGTATTATTGGCCTTAAGGACAGGAGCAAAGCTGCAGTCAGACTAGCCAGACCCAGGCCTGCAGCCAGTTCTGTCTTCAGCTCATCTCCCCTCGACCCTGTTCTAGCAAGAACACCAAGCCTGTGCATGTCGTGTTCTCAAGGCTCTTAGTTTTTTACCTCTTTACCCAGCTAACCTGCATTAGAGAGGGCAGAACTGGCTTAGGGCAGCAGTGACTTTCATTTGCTTGAATCTGAAACTTATTTTTCGGGCTCTCTTTTCTTGGCTCAGGTCCAAGAAGGCACAGCGCATTCTCGGGTATGATGATTTAGGGCCATTCCCACAATCGAGGATGTGAACAGCTTTTGGCAGTAACTGGTGCCCCATTGATGTGAGAAGGAGGGTTTCTCATGATTGAGTGGCCCCGAGGCCACCGTTCTGTGCCAGCTGTACTAACTTTCTATCTCCTTCCTCCAGGTTGGTTTATAAATGGTTCCTGCTAATCTATAAAATCAGCTATGCCACTGGCATTGTTGGCTACATGGCCGTCATGTTTACCCTGTTTGGTCTTAACTTACTATTCAAGTGAGTGCCCTTTGCTTTTACATCTTTCTGGTGTTTGGGGAGGAATGGCTGCAAGTCCTGGGTATTAAAAAGGGAACAGGGTACCAGAAGCAGCCCTCTGTTTTGCTGTCAGAAAACATGGAATGTCTGAATACAGACAAAAGGAAGAGTCCCAAGTCATTTGCATTTCCTAAAAATTGGTATTCAATGGAAAAGTATAACAAAAGTCAGCATAATAACCAGTTACCCACAATTCCATTTCCTAAGACTAGTTTTTATCTTTGTACACTATTCTGCCTGACTAGACCAGGAGCTAGCAAGCTTTACCCTTTGGGTCAAAACAGCCTATCATGTGTTATAGTAAAATAGTTTTTTTTTTTTTCATCTGTAATCCAGGCTGACCTCAGACTTGGCTTCTCCCCCTCAGCCTTCTTGATGCTGGGATCATAGGCTTGTACCGTCACACTTGGAACACGGTCATTCACATTTGTTAATTGTCTGAAACTGATTTTGCACTCAAACAACAGAGTTGAATAGCTGTGGCAGAGACCATTTGGGCCATAAAACCTAAAATATTTATTTGGTCCTTAACAGAAAAGGTTTGCATATCCCTAGGCTCTGAGCTTAGCTGGCCACACTGGGAGCAGGTCCACTTAGAAGAACACAAGAGAGGACGCACAGCAGAGCAGCGCTGCAGGGACCTCCATAGTAGTCCCAGAGGTGAGGTGGGACAGACTGTCTACACTGATGACTGCGGGCAGCACACCGGCCTGGGGGCCCCGCCCCTCCAGGAACATGTTTTATTCCATGAGTGTCCTAGTCCACAGGCAGAGTTGCCTGTGGTGTGGCTGCCCCTCCATACTTGCAAGACTTCAGGGAAGTAGTCTAGAATGGTACCCTGTGGGCAGTTAAGCCCTGCTCTGTTGTTGGGCATGTGGGTTCTTCCATTCAGTGCTATCATGGGCACAGCCCCAGCAATAAGTGCTGTTGCTATTTGCTTCCTGTTGTCATAAGTTTTCTAGAAGATCTACAGCACCTTACAGGCCCTCTTCCCACAGATGAGCTGAAGCTGAAGTCAAGCTGTCCTGAGCTTAGAGGCCAGAGAGTGCAGTGAGTCAGTGGGCAGCAGAGGAAGCAATGTGTTCACCTAGATGAAGTGGTTGATATTGAGTGTGGGCCGTAGATCAAGAGAGTCCCAGGCCAGCCTGGTGATGTGTGCCTGTAATCCCAGTTACTAAGAGGCCAAAGCAGAAGTATTGAAAATACAGCCTAGGCAGTCTGGCTCAAAACTAAAAATAAAAATGGGCCGTAGATGCAACTTAATGGTAAAAGGCCTAGATGGGCAAAGTTAAATCCTCAGTACTGAAGAAGGGAAAAGAAAAAAAGAAAATAATAAAAAAGAAGAGGAGGAGCAGTCCATGTCTGCGACAGTGATTAAAAATCAAGTCTTAGTTTATGACTGGAAAGACCATTGCCTTAGTGTTCTACTGCTGTGAAGCAACCATGACCACGGCAACTCTCATAAAGGAAAGCATTTGATTGGGGGCTTGCTTACAGCTTTAGAGGTCAGCCCATGATCACATTAGTTTAAAACTAATTCGTTTTTGGACTAATTAAGTTAGTCCATACAGGTATAGCGCTGGAGCACTAACTGGGAGCTTTACATCCTGATATGTAGGCAGCAGATGAGGAGAGAGCACACGCATGTTCATAGACTCCAGACTGTATGTTATTGGTCCTAGGGGTTTTAAACTAATGTTATAGGAAAGATCCATATTTTCCTAGTAAATAGGCTTGAACCAAAACTTAATTTTGATGACATTATACCAAATATGTACTTAGACACCTATTCAGTAATAACAAATATTTACTAGTTTTGTATATGCTTTTAAACTATCTTTGACAAACTCTTTCTGTAAAAGGCCAAATGTTTTAGGTTGTATGGGAGAATAAGGAAAACCTAAGCTATTATGTGTAGTACTTATAGATAACTAGAGAAAATGCCTAGCTCACCAGGTGCCCTGCTTCCTTGGAGGTACAAGGGCACATTTCACACATGTGAGATGCTTTGAACAATTTCTGTCAGTTCAGACATTCCTAGAAGAGACTGGCAAGAGCTAGAGGGTTGTTTCAGTCTTTGCCTCACTTCTACTCAGGTCGTAGATGTCCTGCCTGGCCTTTGATGGGTCCAGCCTGGTCAGTTTGGGTAGCTAGCTGCAGGTGAAGACATTCGGCAAGCTACTTTTTGTTTTTTGGTTTTGGAGACAGGGTTTCTCTGTGTAGCCTTGGTTGTCCTAGACTCACTTTGTAGACCAGGCTGGCCTTGAACTCACAGCGATCCGCCTGCCTCTGTCTCCCGAGTGCCCTACCATGCCTGGCCTCAGTGAGCTACTTTTTTAAATGAAATCCCCATTACTTGGTATCCAGCATTTACCAGTAGTGGCGTTGTTAACACATAGCTCCCAAAGGTCCTCCAGGCAAGCACGAAGCCTGGCTGGGTGTCATGTCAGATTGGAACTACAGCCAGAGTTGAGCCTAGGGACCAGGTTTGTGGGGCAGTGATAACTAGCTTGGTCTTTGCAGCTCATAATAATGGCTTTCTCAGGAGATGTTGTGGACGGTATAAAAATAGCAAACAGGTTTGTTCATAGTTTACTAACACTTGCCCTAGCTTTTGAGTGATCTGGCTAAATTTAGAGTTTTCCTTGAGTGTCCCCAAACAGTAATCCAAAACAGCTGTGTCTCAGGGCAGGCCTGACTGCCAAGGTGCTTCCCACGCAGGGTTAAACCAGAAGATGCGATGGACTTCGGCATTTCTCTTCTCTTCTATGGCCTCTACTATGGAGTTCTTGAACGGGACTTTGCAGAAATGTGTGCAGACTATATGGCGTCCACCATAGGGGTAAGTTCATTGATGCTTTTTGTTTTTTTAAGATAAGGTCTTGCTGTCTATGTCACCCAGATTGGTGCTTGGACTCAGAATTAGACTCAGGAGCAGTAAGATTACAAGTTTGTACCGCCATGCCCTGTTATCTGTGCTACCTCTAAATTGTTGAGGTTAACATCACTTACTTGATGTAAGACGAAGGTTCTAAAATGAGACAAGCTGCATAAAATCCAGTAGTGTGCATAGAGATTGATTCTTGAAATTTAGAAAGTCAGATTTTACATGTACCCTGGAATTTTAACTTTTGGGTCAGCATAGGAGAGAAACACTTTACCCAGTAATACGGTTAACATTCATTTAACAAATTCCTTTTTAAGATTTCATATATGCTTGGGCCCTGTGCTGTATGTTAAGACTTAAAAGGTATAAATAAAACATGTGCCCCTCTCTGAGGAACTGTTGGCAGTTCATTTTGCTAGTGAAGAGGCAGTTATTTTACTCAGTGCTGTAGCCATTGGTAACTTTTCTTATGCAAGCAACACTAATTAAACTCAGTGGATCACATACATAAAATCTGAATATAAAAATAAAACATGGCCCTTGCTCCAAATAACTTCACTTACTAATGAGAAGGGTAATATATTAAAGTGATAGACAAACATAAAAGTATGGCTGTATGCAGTATTGTGAAGGAACGAACGGTGCCGTGAACACATATGACCTCACTGACCTCAAGATGGCTTCCTCAAAAGAATTACTTTCAAGCTGACTTTAACATGAGTAGGGATAAATGAAGTGTGCGCTGGTCAGAGGGCAATAGCGTCCACAAGAGTCAGCAGCATTGAGTGTGGGCAGGGTTTGTTTGTTGGTTGGTTGGTTGGTTGGTGTGTACACATGCACATGCCTTTGGAAGCCAGAGGACAGCCCTGAATGTCATTCCTCAGGAACCGTCCACCTTGCTTTTTAAAACAGGGTCTCTCATTGACCTGGGCTTGCTGATTTGTCTCAACTGGTTGGTCAGCAGAGATCTGTCTCTACCTTCCCAGCATGAAGATTATAAGTGTGCACCATATCTGTTTTTGTGTGTAATATATGTATTTGCGTGTGTGTGTGTACACACATGGGTGCAGAGACCAGAGGTCAACTTGAGGTGTCGTTTCCATTTTATTTATTTTTATTATTGTTTTTTGTTTTTTTTTTTGTTTTTGAGACAAGGTTTCTCTTTATGTAGCTTTGGCTGTCCTGGAACTTCTCTAGACTAGGCTAGCCTCAAACTCACAGAGAGCCATCTGCTTCTGCTTCCTAAGTGCATTTTATTTATTTTTTGTTATTATTGCCTATGTGTATGATGTGTGGATGTGCATGTGCTGTGGTTCTTGTGTAGAGCAGAGAACAAATTTGTGGGGTTGGGTCTCACCTTGATCGAATTCAGGTCATCAGGCATGCATAGCACGTGCTTTACTTCTGAGCCATCTCAACTGTCCTCCACTTTAATTTTTGCAGTAAGATCTGTCACTGAGCCACGAAATCAATTAACCTAGGATCCCTGGCCAATGAGATCCAGGTATCACCTGTCTATGCTCCCAACCCTCTCCTGCAGGGAGTCTACAGATGTACACAGCTGTATGCAACGTTGTGTTTTGTTTTGTTTTGTTTTGTTTTGTGTGTGTGTGTTTTAATGTGGGTACTTAAGATCAAATTCAGGTGTCTGTGCTCATGCAGCAAGCTCTCTACTGACTGAACTGTCTCTGTGTCCTGAAAGGGTAGGTAGTTTTGAGGAACTAATGCTAGTTTCTAGAGAAACAGTCAGTAGATGAGAGAAAAAATAAGATTGTAATCTTATTTATCATTGTATTTGTGTAGGATGATGGGGACAGTGCACAGCAGAATGCCTATCTGCACGTCAGAGAACAGCTTTGTGTATTCAGTCATCTCCTTGTGCCTTTAGGTGTACTCCAGGCGCTGAACGCAGGCCGTCAGATCTATGTAGTCTGCCCAAGATTGTAATTTTTTACTAAAAACACTGAAGGACTAAAGAGATAGCTCAGCAGTTAAAATTACAGTCTTCTTTTCCAGTGGACCCAGATTTGATTCTTAGCACACAGCCATCTGTAATTCCAGTTCCAGGGGATCCTGTGGTCTCTTCTGGCCTCTCTGGACACCAGACACACACACATGTGGTACACCCACATGGA
Source organism: Acomys percivali (assembly GCA_907169655.1). NCBI lineage: Eukaryota > Metazoa > Chordata > Mammalia > Rodentia > Muridae > Acomys > Acomys percivali. Next base: position 117,877,890 of record OU015752.1, on the reverse strand, counting down.
TGCAGACAAAATTCTCATACACATAACACAATAAATGATTAAAAAAAACACTGAGAGGCTCAAATAGAAAATGACTATCAAATTCACATTAAACAATGATGGTTCTGGCTGCTGGGTAGAAAACAGGTTTTAGAGATGAGTCCACATTAGACCAGACCCTTTGAAGAGGCAGTTCCAGGGATCTGGGAGAGAGAAAGGCACGTTAGATGAGATGGTTGAACAGGAAGAAGTGACTAGCTGAGGATTATTGGGGAGATAAGTCTGACAGGATGTAGTTTGGTCTCAGAGCAGAAAGAAATGTGGGCATGACAGTGCCTTTCCCATCATGCCTTGTCCAGGGACAGGGCACTGCAGGAGGTCAGGTGAGCAGCTGCCTCAAGCTTAGAATATGGGATGTAACAACCAAACCAAAAGACCCAAGTAAACATCCCTAGTTTTTTATATTAGAAGCACATATTTTAGTATGGTTTTGCTTTGTTTTAATGAATATGGATGCTTTGTCTCTATGTATGTGTACTGCAGAGGTCAGATGACGGTGTCATTTCTGAAACTAGAGCTATGTGTGGTTGGGAGCTACCTGTCAGTGCTGGCAACTGAACCCAGCTCTTCTGCAAGAGCAACAGTGCTCTTAACTGCTGAGCCATCTATCCAGCCCATTTGGCTTTTTGTTTTGCTTTGGCTTTTTTTCGAAACAGGATGCTCTATATAGCCTTGGCTGTCCTGGACTTGCTTTGTAGACCAGGATGGTCTTGAACTCACAGAGATCCACCTGACCCTGAGTGCTGGGATTACAGGTGTGTGCCACTGCGCCTGGCTTCGTTTTGGTTTTTTATAAAAGGTGTGGGGGGGGGAGCGGGGAGAGAATATCTGATCGATGCTGTGAGGAAATCTGTATATTCCAACCTTGCATTTATCAGCCAACTCATTCTCTTCTTTGTGCAAGCAACAGTTATAAACTTTCACAGGATGAGCAGGTGGCACCTCTTTACAAGCACTCAATTACCTACTTCTAGTAAGATCTTAGGGTCTTTTTGGCTGGTGATGGGTAAAATGCTCAAGATCCCCCCTCCCGTCCCTCCTCCCCCTCCCCCACCCCGGCCTTTCCCTGGTACTGACCATTCTTATTCTGTCTCTAAATTCAACTTCTTAGTACCTCATGAGGGGACTCATGAGTGTTTTTGCCGTCTTCGCCAGCTTATTTCACTTTATAAAATCTCCAGTGTTCGTTCATATGCTAGAATTACCTTCCTTTAAAGTTTTATTACAATTTTTAAAATTGTTTTCAAGTATGTGGGTATTTTGCCCCATGCATTCCTAGTGATCGCAGAAGTGCATTAGTTATAGAAGTTCTGAGTCTCTGGGCACACGCCTGTAATCCCAGCACTCGGGGAGGCAGGTGGATCTCTGGTCTACAAAGCCTGTCTCACAACTTAAAAAAAATAAAAGAAGAAGAAGAAGAAGAAGAAGACGAGGAGGAGGAGGAGGAGTTGCTGCTGCTGCTGCTGCTGCTGTTGTTGTTGTTCTGAGCCACCATATGATGCTGGGAATCAAACCTCAGTCTCTAGAAGAGCAGCTAGTCCAATAAAGTGCTGAACCATTGCTCCAGCCCCAATGTCCTTCCTTTTAAAGGCTGAGTAGTATTCTGCTGTACTGCACACATGGTCAGCCTCAGTCAGTTTTTAATCTTAATCTTCTGTACATTCTAAGGCCACAGCTTCTGTCTATAAAGGAATTATAGTTTATTTTATAAATGTGTGCCCAAGTTACCTCAGAGCCAGAAACTAGAGCAGTTTATCGCCCATGGCTAATGCTTTGATCTTATAGCCTTGTGGTTAATTGATTTCAGGGTTCCTAGAAATAAAACTAAGGTTTTATAGTCTTATCAACAAGCATTCTCAGTTCCTTTCCACTGGGCTGCATTACCTCGTTAAAACGTTTTCCTTTCACTTCTATGAAGATGTCTGCCCTATGAACTAAAGTAACTTAAATTGTCACGGGATAGTGGATAGAGCCTGGCTTTTCCATAGGGCCACTATGAAGCCATAAGCTAATCACTGTCGTTTCTACTCATGTTAGAAGTTATTCTGGGGTGGAAGGATTGTGAAACGTTTTGTGGTACTTTCTTCCTCTGAGGGAGTTCCTGGTGAAGCTCTTTATGTGGTGCATTGGGCCACTCGTTCTGCCTCGCTCTGAGAAAGCCTCTGACTGAGGCTTATCAGAGTTCCTGGACAACACCAGAATGGCAATGTGTGCTGTCCTTACTACTGAAATAGTGGAGGGAACTTGGGCTGGGCTGTTTGCAGAACCTAGCCTTTTCTCTGGTATCCGTTTTTTAAACTGTTTATTTTGTGTGTTGTTAGTGTTTTGTGCACATGCATTTCTTTGTACCATGTGCATGCCTAGGTGGTCTTGAACTCAGATCCATTTGCACCTGCCTGCTGAGTGTCGGGGTTAGGATACACCATGCCTGGCCTGATCTGCTCTTAGAGAGCTGTGTGCCATTGTGCAGGTTACTTTGCCTGTCTCTGCCAGGCACTTTCTTCGTTTATTTGGGAGTTTTTGAAACAGGTTCTTACTATGTAGCCTTGCCTAGTCTGGAAGCACATCAATATATTAATTAATTAATTAAAAGAACCCTGTCTTTAAAAATAAACAAACAAATAAATAAATAGTAATGGTTAATCCACACAAAGAGGAGCTTTTCCTGTGAGGAGCAAGAAACAGGCCAGTAGCCAAAAGTGAAAGTGGCCAAGAAAAGGATTTATTTATTTTTAATTTTTCAAGACAAGGTTTCTCGGTGTAGTCTTAGCTGTCCTGGACTCACTTTGTAGACCAGGCTGGCCTTGAGCTCACAGCAATTTGCCTGCCTCTACCTCTGGAGTGCTAGGATTAAAGGCATGTGCTCAGTGAAAAGGACTTTTTTAAAAATAAAAATATAATTCTAAACCTGGTACGGTGGTGCATGCCTGTGATCCTTGCACTCAGGAAAGCAGAAACAGGTGGATCTCTGTGAGTTCGAAGCCAGCCTGGTCAACAAAGGGAGTTTAGGACAGCCAGGACTACATACACTGTCTCAAATAAGACCAAAACCAAACAGTTAAAAAAAAAGAAAAAGAAGGAAAAAGTGAGCAGAGGACCAGCAATCGTCTCTCCACTTCCTGACTGCACATGCAGTGTGACCACCATCCTTACCTTCCCAGACAGACAGATTCTTGGGTCTCTCTGTGTAGCCTTGGCTGTCCTAGACTTGCTTTATAGACCAGGCTGACCTTGAACTCACAGCGATCCTCCTGCCTCTGCCTCCCAAGTGCTGGGATTAAAGGTGTGCTCCACCAAGCCTGGCTTAGATTCTTATAGCTTTTCTGTTTTTCCCTCCTGCTCTCACCCTCTAGTTCTACAGTGAGTCAGGCATGCCCACCAAGCACCTTTCAGACAGCGTGTGTGCTGTGTGTGGGCAGCAGATCTTTGTGGATGTTAATGAAGAAGGCATCATCGAGAACACGTACAGGCTCTCCTGTAATCACGTGTATCCTCCCTGTGCTGCATGGCTCCTGAGCCCACACTCCGCCATGGCGGGAAGAGGGTGGTCACTGTGCTGTGTTGTCCTGAGTTGGAGTGTAGGCGAGCCAGGAGAGAACCTACAGCTTTCCTTACCCTTTCTTCCAGACCGGCACCCTTCTCCTTCAGTAACAGGTAGTTACAGACTGCCAGGTCACGGAGAGCCCAGGCTGTAGCCGGCGAGGCTGCTCAAGCTGGTGCCTGTCACAGGGGAAGGAACACTCAATGGAATGCTGCAGTTTAGAGTCCAGTGCCCTAGTCAGAGTAGCTACTGAGCTCCCACTCTGTGCCACGGTGAGAGTTGTGTTATCACTGCCCTCACTCCCCTGTGAGGGAGCATTGAGAGCAAAGGGGCCTGCTCCAGATTGTACAGCTGTAAGAAGTGAAGCCACGATCTGAACCCTTCTCTAGAGCTGATGCTCTGGCACTTTGAGAGCCAGGGTGGGGCTGATGTGCCAGTCTGGCTTTCAATCACTTCCCTTGACCAATGCTGCTCAGATTCCATGAGTTCTGTATCCGAGGCTGGTGCATCGTGGGAAAGAAGCAGACGTGTCCCTACTGCAAGGAGAAGGTGGACCTGAAGAGGATGTTCAGCAATCCGTATCCTTTGGGTCCTTGCTGAGAGTGGGTGGTGGGAAGAAAGTACTGGCGGTGTCTCAGTCCTCTTGGGGCCAACCTGCTGCCTCCAACCTAGAATTTGCTTACCATTCAACCTGGCTTCTGTCCTGGGGAAGTGGGGTGTGACATGAGGCAGGCCAGAAACTCAGCTTCTCATAATTGCTAGTGGGAACAGCCACTGTCACTTGCCATGTGTCTGCTTCCTCTCTAGCAAGCCCTTCACCTGTATCGTCACTCTTGACTCCCTAGCAGTGTCCCCAGTTAGCTCACCAGTGAGTGATGCCTTACCCAGCTGTGTAACTGGAGAACGCAGAAAACCTTTACTGTTTGGGCAGCCTCCTCCACTCACTTCCAGTGAAAGACCTGTTTGACTTGGCACTGTCCTTCCTACCCAGCCATTTCTCTGGCCCCACACTCACTTCCCGTGGGGTCCACGGATCCAGCTCTGTCTCAGCTCCTATCCCAGCTGCCTTTGTGGCCTGTGGTTCCCATTCCCCTCCCTCTATCCACCCACAGGACTGTTGAGAGGACATCATGTTCCTAGTGCACTGCCAGTCTCTAACCAGGACACTGGCCTTTCCCATTTCAGGTTTCCCTAGGCCAATCCAGAACACTTATGAATCTCTAGCCTTGCTGGGGCTTGCGGCTGCTCTTAGCTCGCAGAGACCTAGGCCTAGGTATCTTAGATGACTCCACCCATTTCAGAAGCTTCTCTGTGGCCTTTCCTCCCAGCAGCTGCGCAGGCATTCTTTCCTCTCTTTAGACCCCTTTCCTTACGTTTAGATGTTAATAGGAAAGGAAACAGAAGACTTTCTGACTTCGGTGGGGCTTCCTTTCACGTCTCTGTCAGGAGTGGGCTCCTTATGAAAAACCTATTGGCTCCTTTACCCTCTGACTCTGTCCTGTCCTGTGACTGTTCCTGGGCGGGGTATGAATAAGCATCTACTCAGCCCAGATCGGGAACCACCCAAGTCCAACTTAGTGACCCAGTGAGTTTCACTGGTATTTCTTACAGGAGTATGGGTTAAGGAGTTCTTTACAGGGGCAGAAATGACTCAAAGACAGCTGCACCACCAAAGGCTGCCACAGGCGATGTCTCCTGAAAGCCACAAATCTGAGCTTACTGCAGGCAGTTCAGTTGGTCTGAGCCTCTTCTGGGCAGTTTGGCTAGTCTGAGAGGCTTCTAGGAAGCTCAGCTGTGTCAGTTTTCACTGCTTATATACATTTGATGAAGGAGAGGTCTAGTGTATCTGGTGGTTTCAGGGGCTTCCTAAAGCTTTGAATTGTTTACTTTCTTGCCTTAAAGAGCTTCCCCATTTGGTGGGATGTTTTACCTCTTTAGAACAGCCTACTTCTTAACAAGCTTTCTGCCAAGATGGAAGCATTTATGTGGAAGGAAATTGCTACACAACATGCCAGTAGACCCAATGTTTTCCTTGATGGAGAAAGCCTTAAATTTTATGCATTGCAAGAACTGTCTGGGGGCCAGGAACATAGCCCGGTGGCAGAGTACTTGCTTAAAGACTGCTAGTTAGCCCAGGTGAGGGAGGCATGGACAGGGACATGACACCTTTAATCCCAGCACTTGGGAGGCGAGGCCAGCCTGGTCTACAGTTCCAGGACAGCCAAAGCAGCACAGAGAAAGCCTGTCTCAAAAGAGCAAAAAATCCCTACCCGTATCCCATTCCCAGCCCCCTCTGTCATAGACAGGACTCTAGGGTGTGTGTCAGATGCAGGCTGGTTGTCATCTCTGAGAAGGTGGTGCATGGAGGCCCCACATGGATGCTGTTTGTGGGCATGTTTCACCTTTCCACTTTTCATGCCTGTCTCCAGTCCCCTCTGCTCTCTTTCCCTTGATTCTCCAGAGAATTCTGGAGTTCAGCCTTTCATTCCAATGTGGAGAACTTAAGAGAAGCTGGGTGGCTATTATTTTTTTCCAGCGCTGTGGAGCAGCTTAAAACTGGCAGACCCAAGGAAGGCCTTCCTCCTAGCATGCTGGATGACCCTAACAACTCCTGCATATAGTGTCTGAGCCTTAACTTTCAAACAGCTGGGAGAGGCCTCATGTCATGTATGGACAGCTGTTGGACTGGCTTCGATACTTGGTGGCCTGGCAGCCTGTCATCATTGGCCTGGTACAAGGCATCAGCTACATCCTAGGCCTGGAATAAGGAGGAATCACACCCTTGGAGAGCCTACCCCACCCGCCATGGACCTCAGGGCACTCTCCTTGCTGCCCACAAAGACTTGGGTGGGAAAGACTCAAAGGCACGTGGGCCACTCAGGACCTCCCCAGCTGTATCTGGGTTGGGGGGGAGAATGATGGAGAACCAGCCAGTGGGGCTGTCCACAGTGGGGGATTTTTAAAAGAAAATTATTTTGATGAATATATTTAAATTTTTTTATTGTGGAACATAGGAATTGTCCCCCACTCCCAGGCCTTACCCAGGGCAAGGCAAAGCTCCTGTATTGTAGGTTGGGAGGAGTCTTCTCCCTTGGGCTGAGAGCACTGCTGGGTTCTCTGGAGGCTGAGTGCTTCCACCTACCCTCCCTTTCCCTTCCCCATGCAAGGCTCCAGCCTGGTTTGCACTCAGTGTAGAAGAGCTCAGACTGTGCCAGATTAGCACTGAGTGGTGAAGGGTCTTCATCTTTGACTGGGATAAGATGGATGATGTGCCTGACTCTGTTCCCTTTTTGACTGGAAACTAAAGGCTAGGTTGGCAAAATCAATTGACCTTTCCAACTAGGGAAGCCCTGTGGCCTCAAAATTCACTGACATATTTTGGGACAACTGGAAGTATGAATAGCATAGATAACCTGCCCCTGAGTAGCCCTACCAGGCAGGTATAGACACATCTATATATAGTTGGACTGTGGAACCTACGTTGGCAGCAGAGAAGGTTGCAGCTTCTTGTGCAAGTCCACCCTCAGCCTGCAGTGTTAACATGTGCCAAAGGCTGCTCTGCACCATCACTTCCTTCCCGAAAGCCTGAGAGTGTGTATGTCTGTGCGTGCACATAGCAGACAGACTAATGGATCTGTTTCTGCCAGTCATCAATGCATCCTTGAAGCTAGGAGGGGTTCCCAAGCAGGGAACATTCCTACGTGGGCGTGGTCATTTGTGGGCTCTTCCTGGGCCTGACAATAAGAATGGGGGGATAAGCAAGAATAATGTCCAAGTGAATACAAGTTCTAAAAGGGGCTTCTCCTAAGCAGGCCAAGCTGTAGTACGAGTCTGAAGAATGTGGGAGGGCAGCACGGGCTCGCAGCACGGGCTTTCTGGGGAAGTTTGGCCCCTTTGAAGGCAACAAGAACCAAAATAGGATCTTGTCATCACATCTGAATAAAGCTCCATGAGCTGGGCTGGAAAGCTGAACATCCATTTGCTTTTCTTTTTGCCACCTCTTTTCCTGTCACCCCTGGGGTGTCTTGGCCTCTTGTGTCCCAACTGAGAGCTGGTAGTATAGTCACTGGCACTGCCTTCCCACCCATGCCCTCCATCAGTGTGGGTCCTGTCTGTGTCATTACAGGCCCTGAGGCCTTACTGGTTCTCACTTCAGACTGAGGTGGCACTCCATCCTCACTGCTGGAGACTAGTACCCTGCTACCTGCTACTGCTCGGCCTGTGGCCTCCTGTGTCCCTCCATCCTCATGGGAGCTGAGCAGAGGCCCAGAGACTGCTCTTCCTTTGGTATTTGCCCTCCCTCTCCCTAAGGTCAAGGCAGCTCTTCCTGCTTTACCTTTGGCCTCCATTGCTCTCAGGTAGAACTTAGTTCCTCTTCCTGCACCTGCACCCATCCCCCAACGGAGTAAGACACCCTGCCCCACCCCCAGGGTGTTGGGGAAACTGCACAATCTCTGGACCTAACTCCTGGAGATCCTGGATTCTGAGGGGGTTCCCTGCATTCTGCAGCCTAGGTGGTAGAGGGTAGATAGAGTTGCTCAGAAGAGATGTGAATGTGACAGAGATGGCTTTTAGTCTCCTGCATTTGAACCAGCTATGCATCTTTATTCCTTGTGGAATCCTCCAAACCTGATTGTCACCAGCTTCCCCTCTGATCACAGAACCACCCACAGGCTTATTGGCTGTTCTTTCTGCTCCCAGAGGATCCGGCATGACATTCAGGGAGCATAGCTTCAGGATTTTGTCCAATTCTAATTTTGTTCCTGCCAAGGGCCAGCCCCTGAGCTCCTGGAACCAGTGTTGGGAAAGTGCTTCCTGGCTGTTTGGGGTCAGCTCTCTGCTTGGCTGAGAGTTTTGTACAGCAGCCAGGTAGGGAAATTGCTATTTCCTGTGGTGGGATTTTCCAGACCAGGCAGCCACACTGAGCCAGGTCCCTGAAGCCAGGTAGGGAGATCTATACTTCGCAGTGGACCCACACAAGTGGCTGCCTGTGAAGGGTGGGTGTAAAATGATACAGCTGACCTTGGGGCTGGGGGGGAGCCTGTCAGAGGCTAGGGTGTCAATGGGCCAGTGTGGCACTGAGTGTAAAAAGGTCAGTGATTCAATTTGGGGTCCCCAGTACCAATGGAAATTGTCTCCTTGGACACAGTTCTGAAGGTTTGGTTGTATGAAAGTTAGCTGTGAAGGGTGGGAGGGGCTCTACAATCCTGACTCTTGGCAAGACAGTATTGACCCATGAGATTGATCTGTCTCAACCCTTAGGTGGCCTTAGTGGGGTGAGGTAGACAGAAGATGCCACTGAGAGTTTGGGAAGGGGGCCTGGGCATCCTGTCTAATGTGGTCATTGGGTCAAGGGGTGGAGCCGCCTGTTTGGGATTGGGATTCCTAGTTAGAGTGAAAATGAAAGTGAAATCATGGTTGAGAGTTTTCCCAGAAGCTGACTACAAGCCTGCCCTTCACACACAGAGGGCTGCTACGGAGAGTGTTGCTTCCTAGGTAAGTCCCTGGCACTTAGTGCCTTCTCCTTTCTGGGTTAAGACTGGATTCGGGAGCCTTTATATAAATGAAATTTGGGACTGGTATGAGAGGAAATTGTTTCTAGGTAACAACAGCAGTGTCCTAAGTGCCCATAGCCCAGCTTGTGGCTAGAGGCCTGCCCCTTCAAGTACCAGTACAAGTGGATGTCAGTAACCCTGGCTGAGGGAAAGAACTGAGATGCGGGGCTGGCTGACCTTTACTCACCTTTTTCTAGAGGGAGTCACAAATAGATACCAGACTTGCTAGCTCCTGACACATTGATCATGTCGAGACACTGCTGGACAGCAGGTGGGACATGGGGCTTTGTGGGGTCATTCTAAAAGAACAGGGCTTGTGTGGCTAATGACCATCATCTGCAAGAAGTTCCATCCAACTCTAGCATTGCTCTAAGATTTTCTATAGCCTTGTTGGCTCTGGCTCCATCCATTTCAAGGCTCCCTTGTACCACGCTGGGGGGTAGGGGGTGGGCGGCTAAGGGGTCTCCACCCACTGACTTGGGTGAGAGCCTAGGAATATCTGGCAAGGGTCCTGTCCTAACCCAAGTAGCAGCTTGTCTCTGACCAAAACAGGTGCTAGGATGCTGAGCTTTACCTCTGCAACCGTCTGTTCCTCAGACCCCAGTTCTTGGTGGGTCCTGCTTCTGTATGTTGTCGTTCTGGCCAGAGCCACATCTGAACCTCAGACAACTGCCACTGTCTTAACTGGGAGCTCAGAGGACCCATGTTCCGACTGGTCTCCAGAAGTCTCAACAAAGCCAGCACTGGACGTCACCTGGCCAGAGGATGAAGTGCCACTGAGTAAGGAGCAAGTGTCATGGGAGGCCCAAGAAGATACAGCTTGTCAGAGCCAGGCTGTGAACACAGGGTTCAGGGGTTGGGTTGACTTGGGAGTGTAACACCTCCCCACTGCCAAGAATCACCAGTCAGGCCAGCTTCTACCATTTTCTACTGCCCAGCTCCCAAGATGGTTCCTATAGAAGAGGCGTGTAGAACCTCCACAGGCCTTGGTTGCAAGGTACTCCAGGGCATGGCCCCTGTCCAGAGCCAGCCTACCTTCTGGCCATTTCAGAGGACCATCAGCTTACTAGCATAACCCTACTGGACCTGGCATCCAATTTTAGATACTGGGTGCTGTTTGAGAAACCCTCCCATGGAAGGAGGCGCAGAAGTGGATGAGTCACATGAATTTGGGACATTTCCCTACATTCCCCAGGCCTAGGGAGATTATGCCTGGTTTTCCTTTAACATTTTCTTACGTGGGTAGGGCACAGGTCGTATAGATTTCTGACTCACGGCTAAGGGGTGCTGGCAGGGTAGGGAGGCCTCTGTTTTATAGATTAACTAACAGTCATATGTGCCCCTAGATGGAACGCTGACCTTGTCCTGTACTGCCTGCAGCCGCTTCCCCTACTTCAGCATCCTCTACTGGCTGGGCAATGGTTCCTTCATTGAGCACCTCCCAGGCCGGCTGAGGGAGGGTCACACAAGGTGAGGGTCATAGCAGTCAAGCTAGCAGAAGGGAGGATACCAACCCCCCCCCCCCCAACCTCTCATGATTTCCTTCTGCTCCTCTAGTCGGGAGCACAGGAATACAAGCACCTGGCTGCAGAGGGCCTTGGTGCTGGAGGAACTGAGCCCCAGCCTACGGAGCACCAACTTCTCCTGTTTGTTTGTGGATCCTGGACAGGTGTCTCAGTACCACGTTGTTCTGTCCCAGCTCTGGGTAAGGAACGTGAAGGGAAGGCATCCAGGGATGGGAGGCACTCTGCTCTTTGGGGAAGAAAAGGATGGGCTTTGCCAGGGCAGCCTGTAAGCTAGTGACTGTTCTGAGGTCAGTCAGAGGGGGAGGTGAGGAATTTAGGACTGCAGTGACAGGAGGGGCAAGAACTCTTCCTTAGCTCTGACTTTTATATCCCCAGGATGGGTTGAAGAGAGTCCGGTCCCCTTCTCAAGACACCCTCTCCAGTCACAGCCCAGGACCCACACCATTAGGGCCAGAGGACAGCATGAAGCCAGCCACAGCATGGCCTTGACTAGAGCCTGGATCTCATCTACCTGGAGGGTGAAGTCTCCACCATAGGCTGCGTTCACCTGTGGGCAGCTGAGCTTAAGCTTCATTTCTACCTTAGAATTCCATTCCTTCTGTCCACCCGTCCTGTTAACGTCTCTAATGCCTTATTCGCCCCACTGGTCTTCTGATGACTGATGGCGCCTTAGCCGAGCAACAGGAGCTCTGCCTACACTCATCATGACTTTCAAAGGCATGGCAGCTTTCTCACATTCCATACAATCTAACAGGTGAACCCTGAAGCCTGGTTTAGATGTAACTTTGGCAATATCCACACTCAGCATGGACTTGAGTCCTTGTTTGCCCCCAGAGTACTGTTTAACAATGAAGGGATGGGGCAATGGCTGCTTCAGATCACAATTTTATCGTCAATCTCAGCAGGACCCACAATGACTCCTCATAAAGCTGCAACTTTTCAACCTCTGATCTTTTTAGTTTTATTTTTTTTAAGCCCTACTACTGTCTGCAGGGACTCTGCCTGTCTCAGGCAGGAGCAGGCACTGTCTCATTCCTATTAGAAATTCAGTATTAACAGGAACCTCTAAAATATAGCAGCCCATAATACTAGTTTGGAACAGGGGCCAGAAACAGAATGTAGGAAGATCCTGGAAAATGTGGTCCCGAGAAGGAAGGTGAGAAAAGGGTGGTCATCTGAAGACTCCGCAGGGCCAAACACAGGCTCTTTTTTCCAAACTGACCCAAAGAGCTCAGCACTCAAGGGAGAAAAATAGACTTTATTTACAAGTAATAACATTTAGAAAAGATCCATCCCCGGCCCTTAAAAACCTTCCCATCGTTCCATCTCCTACCCCAGTGCAAGTCTGGGGAAGGTGAAGTGTGAGCTACCACTGAAGGCTGTCCACTATCCCACCCCTGAGACCCAGGACCCATCTGTCCTGGAAAAGAGCATCCTCCAGGCAGCTGTGTCCTTGTGTAGATGGGAGTAGGTAAGAGCAGAGGCTCCTACCAGATCATGCCCAATGCTGGGCTTCAAGAGCAAAGGCCTTGCTAGGCCCAGCCACCAGGAACAGCAGGAAAGCAGAGCCTGCTTCTCCAATGGTCCCTTCTAGGTCCAGAAACTAAGGAAGACTGTCTGGGCTCAAGAATCCAGCCTCAAATCTAGTTATGATGGAGAAGTGGACTTTTCTCCAAGAAGGAAAAATAATAATAAATCAGGAGGCAAGATAGGGAGAAGACCACACACTGTCCAAGCTCCAAGCCTCCTGGGCCAGCTCTGAAGGTACTAGTGAAGGTCCAGGTACCAGGCCAGGGTTCAGGCAAGCATCGCCGTCTGTAGGGGGAAGAGGGGCTGGCCACCATTGGCCTGGGAGCTGAAAGAAGGCACTGAGGGACAGTAGAAGGAAAAGGACCAGGCAAGGTCAGTGCTGAGGACACAGGTATGGCCACGCACTGGTGTAGACTCTTTAATGCTTTGCCTGAAAAAGAGAGAGAGTCACTTGGCCAGATTAAGTACTGTGTTGTCAACCTCTACTGACTAATTCAGAAAACCCCTGGCTGGGACCTATCCCTTTGTGCATCCCATAAACACCTATCTTGAGGTTACTGGTCTCCAGCCACATCTAAGAAAGGTGGCCCTCAGTTAAGAATGACAAAAGGTGTCTCTTCTTGACCCGCCCCCCTCCACTGGTTTAGCTTGGCCCTGCCTTGAATGCTGCCCTATAGTCTAGGAGAGTGTTCCTTTTACTGAGTTACCTTGCCCTTGGCCCGAGGGGCGGCAGCAGCAGCAGCAGCAGCAGCGCTAGTGGTGGTAGTCGCAATGCGTGGAGAGCGGCGGGTTCCACTGCGAGTATTGGGGGAGACCTTTGCTGGGGTCTTCTTTGATGCTCCTCGCCGGAGAAGACTACTTCCCAGCTTCTTGGGTGTGTTAAGGATGCTGAAGGCCATTGACTGGCGCCGGTCCGCCTGTGGGAGAAGGCTTGTCAACCTGCTACTCTGGGGCTCTGGCAGCAAGGCCTCACTTGGCCTGCCTTCTTCCCCTCCAGTCCCAGACTAACCTGTTTAAGAACTGGTGCTGCTTTCTTCTGGGCGTCAGCAGTGCTGCTCTGCTTCCGTCCTTCGTGCCGGTCCCTGGGAGTCATGGGACGTGGGAAGCAGCTGGTAGCTTTCTTGGACTATGAGGCAGAGGACAGACAAATGGGCAGAAAATGGCAAAAGGACATGCCCTCCCCAACTCTGACAGAGGCCCTTCCAACAGTCTGCACATCTGCCCTTAAGAGAGGCTTCCCTCCAATTCACTCCTAAGACTCAGCAGCAGGTTCACAGCTGGATGCAGTGCCAAAAAGAACCAAACACAGACGCACACATCGCCTACCTCAGGAGTGCCAGGGCCCTGGTGGGTCTCTGAGGAGACGCGTTTGCGCTGCTGCCGGGTGGTGATGCCAGCGCCCTCAGCGATCTGGGTTGGCTGCATGCTGGCTCGGCGCAAGGTTTCCCGGGGGTCTCCGGTTTTCATCTCCTCATCAGTGATGGTGGCCAGGCTCAGGGAAGGCTGCACGGGACAAGAGGCAGCAGTCAACGGGCCCCAGTTGTGTGAAGCAGGAACTAGGGCTGGATCCTTAAAGCTCCTTCCTCCTTCCTGTTCTGTTATCCACCTATACCTTGATGAATAGTCAATGGTCCCAAACAGTAATATCCCTTCCTTCCTGAGTGACAGCTGCTAGCTATTCCATGTGGAAGCATGACAGTGGCCTTTCCAGTAGATCAAAGACCCGGGACATATATTCAGGCTAGCGGTCTTGAGGTGACCCCACATCTCACCCTGGACTCCAGAGGATAGCAGGTCTTCAGGTGAGGGGGGCATACTCGGTTGCGCTGCTGCAACTCTGCGATGCGGTTCCAGTCGTCCAGCTGCTCAGGCTCGTCCTGGCAAGTGCCCATGTAGAAGCTGTTCCTTCCTATGGAGGACAGAGAGAGCATACGCAGCTGCAGTCACACACTGTCTACTAATCTGGCCAGAGTTTTGCGGCCACTGTTCCCTTCCATCTTCCTGAGTAGGCTTCAGGCTAGATACGCAAGTCCTGTTGCGTGCAGATGTTGTAGACCACAAGGGGCACCCCATCCAAATATTTGTCTCAGGGAGGCATACTCTCTTGTGGGAGGGCAGAAGAGGTCCTAAGCAGAGGCTGTAGCATCTTCTTCACCTACCAAGGCTTGGTACCCCACACCAGGAGAAACTGAGGGTCATGAATTGATACCCAGGGAGGTCCCTAGAACCTATGGGCAACTTCCAAGAACTTGCTGGGCAGCCTGACTCCCAAAGCCCACTATTTCCCAGAAAGCATCTGGAGGACTCCCACAAGGGTCAGCTTACACGGGGACTCTTAAGCGTCTGGAGCTCAAGCATCCCTGGGTCAGACTGCTCCTTTGCAGCCCTAGGACAGACAAGGCCCTGAGATGGCAAGGGCACATGAGGGGCAGCAGTTCTGGTACAGGAAGGCAGCAAGGCCCCGAGCTTTTGAAAGCCTGCCTTTTCCCTATGCCAAGATCCACCTCCACTCTAGACTAGGATTGTGGTGAGTTCCTGCAGCAGCCTCACCTTGCGGGGCCCCACTGGACACCCTGGCCTGGGAGCGACGAGCAGAGCTCCGAGTGGTAGGCCGGTAGCCAGGCAGGCTAAGCAGGGCCAAGTTGCCATCATCAGGAGAGCCCAAGCGAGCCAGAGACTGGGTGGAGGAGGTGGCTCGCAAGTTGCCTTGGGAAGCAGGGGCCGACTGCGTGCTGTAGAAGGACGAGTTGGCGCTGTCTGCCTCTTCCATATCTAGTTTCTGGAAGAACAAATCATTGCAGTCACACTCTATAGCAGCCCCACCACCTTCCTCTGCCCCAAGCTCCCATGCCACAGCATGCACTGTTTCCACACTGCTTTAAAAAGGTCGTTAGGCTGCACGTGTGTAAACAGGCCACATGGACAGAAGCTCTTGAACGATGCTGAGGTTGCCAAGACTGCTGCTCACACTGTTTGGAAGGAGGCATTGTCAGCCTATCTCTGGGGTAAGAGGCAAGGTGCGTACCCTCTAGGCACACAGCTAGCAAGTGGCTAGGCTAAGAGCCAGAACTCACTCAGCCCACAGCCTCTGCTGTGCCTGTACCCAAGGTTCCTGGGGTCTCAACATTATTCTACATTCTCTCCTGGCTCTCAGTGTACTGGAGGGCACAAAAGCACCTTTCCCCCTGCTCGCCAGCACCCTAGGGACAGAGAGTAAAAGAGAGGGTGGGGGAGGGAAAACACCCATGTCCAGAAGCAGTAGTCCATTGAGGACCACGCCAAGCTACATGAGGGCTGCATGGGGAGACCAGAAGCTCAGGATTAGCTGATATTTCCTATATTCTGCTCTGCCTTCCTGTCAGAAAAAGGCCCGAAACAAGCTAATGCCCTCTTTAAGACCTCAGCATTCCCGTCTGTATCTTACGGTTTGTTGGTCATCCCTGAGTGTTCCTGACTGACTGATGGCCCCTGGATAGGAAGTGGCATTAATATCTTGCAGCCCAACACCCAGTAGACTAACCTTGGTCATGGTAATGTTGATGATTTGTGTGGTACGCCGGCGAGCAGAGCGGGTCTTACGGCCGGAGTCAGGGAAGGCATCCCCGAGAGAGTCCAGGCTGCTCTCCAAGGGGGCCTGACCCCGAGGTGGAATGGGGGTGAAGTAAAGACTCTCGAGGGATTCCACTTTGGGGGGGCAGGCGCTGGGAGATGGGTGAGGCTGGCTCTCCAGGGACACTGGTGCCATCTGGCTGGGTACGAGGCAGCTTGCTGTAGAAAAGCAATTTGCTGAGATGCAGATCCTGGGCTAAGAGACATTATTATGTCTGTCTCCTTGCCTTGAAGTGACTGTTTCGTACACTTATGTCAGGTAAATGTGGTAAAGCACACTACCACTGATCTTTCAAGGATACCAAAAGGGGGCCTTGACTGGGGCCTGTGCAGTCCACACTCACCTACTTCTAACCCCTTCGTCCTGGCGGCTCTTAGCCCACATCCTGCTCTCTAGGCCAGACAGCCATGGGCTCAGACCTCCCCAAGATGCCACAACTACTCCACAACCAACAGAGCCCACTGTAAACCCCTCTGCCGTGCCTCCCCCTCTACCTCCTAGCTTACTAAGCATGGCATCTTCACAGGCCGCCGGCAATGAACATGGCTATAATCCGACCTCTTCTACCGCACTCAATCACAGTCAACATTTTAAGGGGCTCTGCTAGCTGCACACCTCTCCCTGGTCAGCCTCAGCTCATCTTACCTAGACTTAGACTGGCATATGAGAGATGCTACAGAGTGGTGACAAGCAAGGACTCAGGCCAGGCTGCCAGGCTCAAACCTAAGCTCCATCACTGTGGAAGCCTAGGCCAGTGACTGTCCCTCTAAACCCCAGTCCTATCTGTTTAAGGAGGTACAATGAATATAGCCTACATAAGATGGCTGCTGGGGGAAATGAAGTCGCTACTATTCTAACTACTCAGAACCCTGGCAGTTAGTGCCCTATGAATGTTAATAGAAACTAACTGTACTTCTAACCCTGACTTCAGTGCTGTCAGGAAACTCTAAGATACAAATCCAACCTTGCAGTCCTCAGTTTCAGCACTTTCGAAGCTCGTCAGTCTTTAGGATCAAGTCCAGTCAGCCTCTAGGCTCAAGCCTCCTTGGCTCACACAAGCATCAGAGCTCAAAGAAGCTTCCTCCAATGCTTTCCTAACTGTTTCACTTCTTCTTCACTTCTACTGTGCCCTAAGCACGTACCAGAACCACAGGCTAAAACAGCGTGCACCCAGTCAACAGGCACCGGGTAGAGGCATGTCCCCTGACCTGGCGACAGTGCATGGCGTTCCCTCCTCCAAGCTCAGATCCAGGCTGTCGATACTTAAGTCCAGCTGGGGTTTCACTTGAGGCTCACGGCTCTTTAAGGCATCAGTTGCCACCTGGAATTTGCCCAAGTCTCGAAGCTGCTGGTCGGCATGGGCAACCTGGGAAGTAAGAGAGAAGCCTGGAGTGGGGTGGACTCGGAAAGGAGGCTGCGGCGTGCAGCCGTGCAGGGCTGAGGCGCCTCTGTCTGAGTAGCTGCTTACCTGTGCCTCTAGGCTGCGCACCTGGGCAGTCAGGTGGCGGCAGGCCTGTTCAGCCTCCTTGGTCTTCAGCCCCGCCTGCTGCAGCTCACGACCCAGGCGATCAGCCTCAGCACGCAGCTCCTTGTTCTCCTTCTGCAGCTGCTCCAGGTCCTGCAGCTGCTCCTGCAGCTCTTGGTTCTGCTGCTTCTTGGCATCATAATGGGTCTTGGCTTTCTCCATCTGCGGGGACAGGCAGGGTGGGAGGGTGTGGCAGCACCCAGTGCCAGGAAGGAGGAGAGAGCAGGCCAACTCCTGGCCCCTCACCTGTAGTTTGTAATGCTCAGCTGCCTGCTCCTTCTGGCTCAGCTGGGCCTGCAGCTCATTCAGCTGGGCCTGGAGACGCTGGATCTCCTGCTGGCTCTCGCCTCCCTGAGCCTGGAAAGCCTGAGAAGTCAATCAAAAAAAAGGAAGCTCTGGTTACTCCACCCAAACCCACTGGCCTGCTCTTGCTGTGCAGGCTCCACAGGTACTTCAGAGTTCTCTAATAAACTCTCTCAGACACTTAAGATCCCTCAGCCCAACACAGACATCCTCCCTCCCCCACCTGCAGCCTACAAAACAAATCCCTTCTTCTTCCCAGGCCCTCCTGTGGACACTTTGCTGATCGTCTGCGGCTCTAACATTTGCCACAGGTCTGCCTGCCATCCATGAGGCCAGGTACCAAGGATCTTACCCCTGTGCAAGTACATTAGCTCCCAAGGGAACAGAAACTGCTCTTCAGAGAACACCCTGGTGTAGAGCACAGTGAGAGACAACTGCACATGCATGCTGGATGACAGGAAGGCATGTATCCAAACACCCTGAGAAATGGCTTTTAGCCTTCTTTTAGAGATGAAAAGCGCTCAGGGAGTCAGGCAAGCTGAACAAGGCCACCCTGAGCACAGTGCAGTAAGACCTAAACTTGGCTGACCTAACTCTAAAGCCTGTGGGGGCTGCCTCCCATAGGGACCCCAAGTCCTCAAGAGCAGACCAGCAGCTGATTCCATCCCCTGCAATACCAGCTTGATTTGCTACCGGTACTAGGTGGATGCATCCCACCAATATCTCTGTTAGCTCATAACAACTCCTAAAATAAAACATGATAAACCTGCTTATTTGTTCATGACAGATGATGTAGGAAAACTGAAGCCCGAGCTCCTTAAGCTGAGACCCACCATGTGCTACACCAGTCCCAATGGCACTGGTGCCTAATCCTTTGCCCTTAACTAAAGCATGAGAAGCTTAGAGCTACAAATAACAAACATTGGAACAAAAAAGGTAACATAATTAGAAGCATTAAGAGGCATTAAGAGTTTTAATTGAGGCTGGGTGGTGGTGGCGCACACCTTTAATGCCAGCACTTGGGAGGCAGAGGCAGGTGGAGCTCTGTAAGTTCACAGCCAGCCTGGACTACAGATCGAGTTCCAGGACAGCCAAGGATACACAGAGAAACCTGCCTCAAAAAAAAAAAACAAAAACAAAATTAGTCATTATGGTACCTACCTAGTGATCCCAGTAACTCTGGGCTGCATGACGAGACCCTGTCTCCCCCGCAAACCCCAAAAATATTTTTTAAAGAAAAGAGAAATGCATTCTAAGAATGAGTATTGTTGGGAGCTGGAGAGATGGCTCAGAGGTCAAGAGCAGTGCCTGTTCTTCCAGAGGTCCTGAGTTCAGTTCCCAGCAACCACATGGTGGCTTGCAAACATCTATAATGTGAACTGCAGGTATACATGCAGGCAGACTGCTGTATACATAATAAATAAATTAATTAGAAAAAAAAAGATTATTGTTGACATTCTCAGCCCTTGAACGCAAACTACTTAGAAGGATGCTGTCCTGGGGTGGCGGGGTCTGTCGCACTGTCCCTGTCCTGCCACCAGCCACACACCTCCTGACTAGGAATGTGGCTAGAGTAACTGAATAACAACAACAACAAACCGCCCCGCCCCCCTTTTTGAGGTGATGGAAACTGAACTGAGGGCTTTCCACGCTCCAAGTAGGTGTTCTACCATTAAGCTATACCTATATGCCTTGAATTTATTTATTTATTGAACTGAAAAGCATAGGTGGATGTAATAGAAGGCCTTTCTGTGAGAGTTCCCTAAAGACAAAGTTTCTGAGACCCAGGATGGCTTCCTGGGCAACTAGGCCCCTAGGCTGCTCCTGTCTGGCCTGACACTAACATATCCCAAGGGCTTAGAGAAGAATGCGCTCCACCGTCTCTCATCCTGAGGCAGGGGACAGGCCTGTCACACGTCTGTCCCACCTTTAGCTTCTCTTGCTGCGCCTTGCTGGCTTGGTCATACTCCGTCAGCTTCTTACTCAGTTCTTCCATCTGAGGGGTAGGAGACAGAGAACACACAAAAGATTGAAGATTCTCTGAATGCAACAGCTAATCTTGGTTTTGAACTTGGCCACTTCTGCAAACAGCTAAAACCCAAGTAGCTGAGCACACCTATGAGGGAGTTTTCTTGATTGGATCATTTAAGGTGGGAAACCCCATGCCAAGTCTGGGCTGCGCCTTCTGGTGGCAGCCCACGTAAAGGGCCATGGAAGGAGGTTTGTGCTCTTTGCCTGTTTGTCCCCACTCTCTGGCTTCCGGTGTGGATAACCAGTCTAAAGGTTTCTATGTGTGCCCTGGAAGAATTAAAACCAAAATTCAAGTCCCAGCCTCAGAAGGTATCAACAGTTATAAACTAAGGGCACTTATTGGTTAAGGAATGAGATCCTGTAAATTAGGATGGAGATGTATTGGATGACTCTACTGAGGCTGAGGATTTCAAAACCTCAGATTCTGAACGGTTTATCTCACCTGAAGTAGCTGTCTCCCAATAGCTTAGCCTCTTGCAATATAGCCCTCTCTGCCTTTGCCTGAGGGATTTAATCCTTCATTGTCTGGCAAATCAGCAGTGGCTTGCCAGGCAAGACAACACTGCTGTTTCTCAGGGCCCACCAATAACTTATAGACATAAGGCTCCTACAGAACCCACATCCATCAGGAGGAGCACTACCCCACTGAGGAGCTAAATGACTTTGCTAATTCATTCAAGTATTAAGTCTGGGGGATTTATGTGGCAATGGGTTTTAAGGGTATGGATAATGGAAGGAACATTAAACTGGATCACGCTGAGTTTACTGATACGGGCCAATGGAGTAGAAACTCTAGATTGAATATGAAAGCTTGCACAGTTGCGGGGAAGAAGGTGTCAAAATTTGGTGAAGTATTTGTCAATAAGCATTTGTAAACAGGAGCTGTAGATGCCTCATCTCCCCTGGATTGATGATGATGGATATAGGAGATAGAGCTCAGGGAAACTGCAATGCTTGAAGGGGTGCGCTGTGAAAAACCAAACCCTCTACAATGGACAGGCCCATTCACGAATGCTGTGAGATGCAAAATGGTGAGCAGGGCACCAGCATTTGGAAGAGCTTTACTTGTGCTAGATCCTAAGAGTCAGAGATGCTGCTGCTCAATTGGATAAATTAAATGCTGTGTGTTTAACTGGGCCCAGAAGTAGGAGACCAGGTGGCACCATTGAGCTGACAAAGGCAAGGTGATCATAGTCGTCCTAACAGGCAGGCAGCACAGGCAAAATTATTTTTACGGTGGCATAACTTGTATGGAACTTATACTGCCTAATAATCAGTCATGGTGTTTTCCAGGGATCTCTTAAATATATTTCATGTTCTTGGGAATCTCCTAGAGTCAGCATTAATTTAGAAATCAGTACCCCAATAGACTTTACAATCTGATTGTTTCCTTTCCCCAGTTACCTTGTAAACGGATATATATACATATATATGAAGCCTACTACATTTTCAAGAATCTTGGCCAGTGAACCAGACTTGAGCCCATGTGCAGACACAATCCCTTGAATGAAGGGATGGCCAGATCTTCTGAGGAAGAACCTTGATAGAAGTTTTACTGTTAGCCTTTCTCCAGTCCTTCCCCAGAGGGACCTACAGCCTTTACAAGGGGAAAGAAAACAATCAGGCTTCCCGGGGTCTATGAGATGCTGCTTCTGAGTGATGCTAATTCCAGGAGATCCCGGGAAACTCTGTGGCCCTCCAGTTACAGTAGAGGCTGATGGAGGTCAGGTGATTAATGGAGTTTGGGCTGAAGTCCGACTCACATTGGTTCCAGTTTGTCCCCGAACTCATCCTGTGGTTGTTTTCCAGTCCAGAATGTATAATTGCGTTAGATATACTTAGAAGTTGGCAGAATTCCTATAGTGCTTCCCTCACCTGTGGAGTGAGGGCTATTATGGTTGCGAAGGCCAAGTGGAAGCTAGTAGAGTTGCCTCTACCAGGGAAAACAGTGAACCAAAAAGCACTGCCACATCCCAGGAGGAATTGCAGAAACTAGTGCCGCCATCAAGGACTTGGAAGATGCAGAGGTGATGGTTCCCACCACATCTCCCTTTGGCTCTATCTGGCCAGTGCGGAAGACAGACGGAGCATGGAGAATGACCTATGATTACTGCAGATTTAAGTAGTGACTTCAAATGTAGTTCTTTACCAAATGTGGTGTCCTTGCCTGAGGAGATTAACACATCTCCTGGTACATAGTATGCAGCTAGTGATCTGGCAAATGCCTTTTTCTCAATACCTGTCCCTAAGGTCCACAAGAAGCAATTTTCTTTCAGCTGACCAAGTCAGCAGTACACCTTTACAGTTTTACCTTGTGTGATAATTTACTTTGAAGAGATTTTGGTCATCTGTCTCTTCCACAAAACATAATACTGGTCCACTATGTTAACAGCATTATGCTGATTGGATCAAGTGAGCAGGAAGTAGCAACTATTTGGACTTCTTGGTAACATATATGAGCATCAGAGGATCAGGAATAAATCCAAAATTAAATGGCCTTCTACCTCAGTGAAATTCTTAGGAGTCCAGTGGTGGGGCATGCAGAGTTATTGCTTCTGGCCCCTCAGACCACCAAGAAAGAAGCAAAAAACATTCAGTGGGCCATACATCAAGTGACTCAGAAAGCTGCCAGCTTTGAGTAGGGCCTGGATCATGAGAAGGTTCCTCACCAGGTCCAGGCGGCTGTGCCGACTGCTGTCTACCACATGGGCCATATAATCCAGCACATGCAATGGTACTCGAGGCGTCAGTGGTAGACAGGGATGCTGTTTGAGCCTATAGGTGAATTACTGAGGATTCATCTTTGAGATTTTGAAGGAAAGTTCTATCATTATCTACAGACCAATATTCTCCCTTTGAGAAACAGCTGTGGAAACTGAACACCTGACAAAGAGACACCAAGTTACCATGAGACCTGAGCTGCTCACCAAGCCACAGAGTAGGATAGTCACAGCAGCAATCTATTATCAAATGGAAGTGGTACACATGTATGTGACCAGTCCCGAGTAGGTCCTGAAGGCACAAGCAAGTTACATGAAGGAGTTGTCCAAATGCCTATGCCTTCTGCTCCCCAGCATGCACCTACAAAACCACAAGGGTGTCCCATGATCAACTGACGGAGGAAGAGAAAACCAGGGCCTGGTTTACTGACGGTTCTGCATATTATGGAGGCAGCACCCAGAAATGGACAACTGCAGCATTAAAAGCCTTTTATAGGACAACTCTGAAAAACTGCAGGTAAAGAGAAAGCTTCGCCATGGGCAGAACTTTGGGCAGTACACGTGGTCACACATTTTGTTTAGAAGAAACGGCCAGATGTACAAACTATTCAGATTCATAAGCTATAGCCAATCAATTGGCTGGAGGATCAGGGACTTGGAAAGAGCTAGAGGAAAACTGCTGAGAAAGACATCTGGGAAGAAGCACATGGAGAGACCTCTCCAAACAGGCAAAGAACACGAAGATACTTGTGTCCTACGTAAATGCTAATCAAAAGGTGACTTCAGCTGAGGAGTTCAATAATCAAGTAGATAGGACAATCAGCCTCCTTCCCCAGCCATTCCTGTCATTGCCTAATGGGTCCATGAACAGTGTGGTCACACTGCAGAGATGGACTATGAGCTCAACACCACAGACCTCCATCACAGAGGCTGACTTGGCTATAGACACTGAAGATGCTAGATCTGCCAGCAGCAGAGATCAACACTGAGCTTTGTCCTTACTGGAGTAGATACTTTTTCTGGTTATGGATTTACCTTTCCTGCACATAATACTTGTGCCAAAACTAGCATCATGGACTTACAGAATGCCTTATGCATGGAAATGGTATTCCACACAGTACTGCTTCTAACCAAGGAACTCACTTTGCAGCCAGAGAAGTGTAACAGTGGCCACGCCCATGGAACCCACGGTCTCAGCATGTTCTCCATTAACCTGAAGTGTCCAGCCTGACAGAATGATGGAACGGCCCAGTGGAGACCCAGTTACAGTGTCTGGAGGCTAAGGACAGGGCGGTATACGCCTTTGAATCAGTGTGCAATATCGGGTAATATTGTTATAGAGTTAAGAAAACCAGCTAAGGCAGTGGTTCTCAACCTTCCTAATGCTACGACTCTCTAATATAGTTCCTTATATTGTGGTGACTCCAACCATAAAGTTATTTTCATTGCTACTTCATAACTGTAAATTTGCTACTGTTATAAATGCCAATATCTGACATGAGTGCAACCTCTGTGAAGGGTTGCTCAGCTCCCAAAGGGATCTCAGCTGCAGAGCCGCTGAGCTAAAGCCACATGACCGGAAACTAGGAAGGTTTCTTTCATATTTTGTTAAAAATGTGTTTGTGGACAGGCGGTGGTGGTGCCCACCTGTAATCCCAGCACTCGGGAGGCAGAAGCAGGCGGATCTCTGTTGAGTTCGAGGCCAGCCTGGTCTATAGAGCGAGTTCCAGGACAGCCAGAGCTGTTATACAGAGAAACACTGTCTTGAAAATTAAACACAAAAACAAACAAAAAATGTTTGTGTATATATAAACATATTAAACAGGTATTTGGTCTTTTCTTTCGATTTTTCTGTCATGTAATGCAACATCAAATGAGATAATATCAGTGGTTATTTTTAAATTGTGAGACACTAAAGGGACACTATCTACTCTAGAATATATAATGCATTTGCAGTTATACATGGGATAGTTATAGCCTTTGGGTCATAAATTATGACCTAGTTATTTTCATTTGGAAATTAAGCATGGATAAGGTGATATGCTCATTAGTCTTGGTTTTCAGCTTGACCACATCTACAACCAAGGAAAACCCAAGCAGCCAAGCATATTTATGAGGGGTTTTC
>OU015752.1:117741939-117853375 GCA_907169655.1 Acomys percivali | reverse complement strand
GGGGGCAAGAACAGAGCACTTGTGGTTGGAGAGATGACTAAGTGGTTACAAGCACTTGAAGTTCTTATAAAAGATCCAGGTTTGGTTCCCAGCTCCCACATACCAGCTCAAAATGGACTATTACTCCAGTTCCAGAGGACCTGACCCTTTCTTCTGGTCCCAGATGGCACCAGACATGATGTGTGTGTACACGCACACACACACTCAGACACATAGACTTTTTAAAAATAGAAACGAACAGGACAACTACTCTGCTCTTCTAACAGAGGTTGTCAAAGTACATTCTTTCATTTCTCCCTCCTCCCCCCAAACAGCCAAAGCAACGCTCCCAGACCTCTTTCCAATCTCCAAGGGCTGTTAGAAATATGATAGCAGCATGGCCGCTGTGGTTAGCATTGGAAGAAGAGAATGCTGGAAGACAAGAGCAGAGCAGCGCACACCCAAGCCCCTCCCCCAACTACCACAAAGAGAAAGAGCAAAGGGGGATCACAGCAGCCCCAAGCACCCCTGCTTCCTCCAGGCATTCTGGGAGCTGAAGCATGAACAGGCAGCAGAGGAAGAAGCAACAGGCTCCAGTGCTAACTGCTTGCTTTCCGATTTGATCATGCCCCATTTCCTTAGACTATCTACAGTGACTAGGAAGGGGAGTGGAGAAAGTGTTCTCACTAAATAGGGAGGGAGGACAGAGATGCCTGGGAGGGAGAGAGGGAGGTAGGGAGAGAGGGAGGGAGGGAGGGATCTAGGGAGGGAGGAAAGGGGGGATCTAGGGAGGGGGACAGACCACATGGCCCACTGGGGAAGACCTTTTCTACTCCTCTCAATCCTAGCTCCTGCTTCAGAAGGCTCTCTGTGAGTGAGGCTCTGGATAAGGCCGCAGAGAGGATTGGCTACATACTCTGAGCTTGTTATGTTCTCTGCCCTCCAAGGGGTGCCTCACTTGTCACCTTCACACTTGGCATCCCACACTCTGGAGCAGAGAAATGCAATAATCACAAGAATTGGATTTGTTGCCAGTGCACCTGGGAAAGATGAAGCTATGTTACCTCTTGTGAAAGAGCGCAGAGGGGGAGAGGCCGACCTGGGATGGGCAGGATGAGGCCCAAGAGAGGGCCTATAACACTGTACTCCGGGGCAGCCTGGGCCTTGATTCCATGGCTTGACCCTGCCTTTCACAAACAGTTCACAACAGGAGCTGGCGGAGCAAGCTGCAGCCGGGGTCATGCACCGAGACTGGTCACCGCTTAAGCAGCCAGCATTTATCGAGAACCCCAGGCATTACCTGCTTAGTCTGCTCTCTTTGAAATACCTCTAGTTGCTCCACCTGTGCATGGGGGAGAAGCAATGGAGACAGTGAGATGAGGCTACTGCCAAACGACCTCACTTGGGCTCTGATACTTCTTCCAAAGAGTGTATGTGGTCAGCACGGGCGGTGGGGGGAATGACGGTGAGAAGGTGGGAGGGAGAGAGAGACAGGAGGGGGAAGGCCTGCTGGAGCCAGTAACAGGATATACTATGCCTGTGATCAGAACACTTGGGAGGTGAAGGCAGGAAGATGAAGAGTTCAAGGCCATCTTTAGCTATATAGTAAGTTCAAGGCTAGGATGAGTTACATTAGACCCTGTTTTAAAATACCAGTCAGTTTGCCTGCTTCAGTTTGACTCTTCAGAATCAGCTTTCAAAGAAAAGGAGGCCACAGATATTGTCCTTACTGGGGTGAGGGTGAGGGTAGGGGTGGCTATAACCCCAGGAGGCCTCAAATTCATGATGCTCCTCCTGACTTAGCCTCCCCAGTGCTGAGATTCCAGGTATGCACTACCACAGGCTGTCGTTAACATTCTCTTTAGGACAAACTTGGGAATCTGTTTCCTTTTTGTGCTACCCAGTGAATGAAGGCAGCGGGCTACTGCAGTACAGACTAAGGGGTGAGCAAAGGGCTACAGCGTGTAGAGGGCGTAGAGTGAACGGACACTTTACCTGGGCGGTGAGTTTCTGCCTCTCCTCCTGGAACCTCTGCCTTTCCTCTAGAACCTTCACCTTGGCACCTTCGTACTTGGCAGTCATCGCCTCCAGCTCTCGGGTAGTACTCTGTGCTTCTTGTCGCATCTCAGCCAGATGGGTCTCAGCATCAGTGCGCACAGCTGCCAACTCCTGCACGTACTTCTCCCGGGCTTGGTCAAGCTCTACTTCCAGAAACTGCCGGCCGAGGTTGGCCCGCTCTCCCAGCCCCCGGTTCTCCTCTGCCAGCAGGCCGTGAGCCTTCTTCAACATGCTCAGCTGCTCTGCATAGCTGGCCTTCTCTGCCCGAAGCTGCTGGGCTGCTCGCTCCTGCTCAACAACCTTCTGCCGCAAAGACCCAAGCTCTCCCAGCTCCCGCTGTGCCCGCATTAGCTCTGCCCGAAGCCCACCAGCTGCCTGCCTGCTCTGCTCTATCTCCTCCCGGTGGCGCTTCTCAGTGGCTGCCTGCTCAGCCTGCAGCTGCTGGCAAAGGTGCTTGGCAGGCAGCAGCTCGCTTACCAGGGCCTGTGTGCTGGTATGCTCCAGCTGCAGGGCAGAAAGAGCTTGCTCCTTTTGGAAGAACTTTTCCTGCCAGGTCTTCAATTCCTGGCCCAGTTCCTCCGCTCGCTCTGCCTGTGAGGCCAGCTCCTGCCTCAAGTTCTCTGAAACTACACGCTGTTTTTCCACCTCCTCCCGGAGGCTCTGTACCTCTTCGCGTAGAGCTGAGCTGCGCTCTGCTGCTCTGGCACTACTGCTGGCTGTTTCCACCTGAAGTAGGCGCAGCCTCTCTTCCAGCTTCTGGCTCTTCTCTGATTCAGCTACAACCAGGCGCTTCAACTCCTTGCTCTCCCCCTCCTTCTCTAGAACTTGGCGGTTGAGGATGGATACCTCTTCTTCCAAGCTGCTGATAAGACTGCTTTTCCTCTCAGCCTCCTGCTGGCCACGCGCCACCTGGGCCTTCCACTCTTCCTCAGCTTTGCTATGGTCCTGGGCTTTGGCACGGAGGGCTGTCAGCTCTCTTTGAGCTGAGGCTGAGGCACCTTGGCTGTTTCCTAGCTCCCGAGCCTTCTCCTCTAACTGGCCCTGCAGTGTCTCCAGGGCTTTGTCCTGCTCAGCCCGGGAAGCACGCTCAGACTCCAGGCTGTGTGTCAGGCCTTCAACCTGCTGCTGCCGCTGCTGACACTGTTGCTCTAGTTTGCTGACCGCTGCCCGAAGCGCCTCCAATTCGGGGCTTGGTGCCTCTGTCTTTCCAGCTGTCTCCAAGTGGGTTTCCGGACCAGAAGCATCTTCTCCAGCGGTACCCCCTGCAGAGTGCTCTTTTTCTTTCTTGACTAACTGGGTTTTCAGCTGTTCCAAAGTCTGCTGAAGGTCCTTCAGCTCTGCTCTTTGAGCTGCCTCTTGCCCACGAAGTTTGGCAAGCTCCTGATCTTTGCCTTCCTTTTCCGTTCGGGCATGGGCCAGCGCGTCTTGTAGGGCAGTAAGCTCCACGCGCTGCTCATTGAGGGTGTTCTGCAGCCGCACCTCAAGCTCTGCCTTGGCTGCCCGCTCCTGAGCCAGGTCAGCTTGGGCCTGGCCCCGCTCCTGGGTCAGCCGAGCTACCTCCCTCTCTTGCTGGCCACGTTCCTCTTGCTGCTGCCCCTGGCTCTCCATCAGGGCTGCCCTCAGCCTCTTCAGTTCACTGCCCACTTGCTCAGCTTCGCGCTCCATAGCCTTTAGCACTGCTTGTGTACTGGAGAACGGCCGTCCCTGCTGCTCTTCCAGCCAGTCAGACTCTCTGTTTCCAGCCCTCGGGGGCTCTTTGAGCAGCTCAAGTGAGGCTGTTTCTTGCTGCTCACCTGCCCTGAGCACCAAGGCCCTCAGGCAGGCCACCTCCTTATTAGTGGCAGCCATCTTCTCCTGCAGAGTGGACATATCATCTGCCAGCTTCTGTGCTCTGACTTCTTTCTCTTGGATCTGCTGGAGGGCTTTGGCCAGGCTGGCATGAAGCTGGGCCAGCTGACTCGGCTGCTGGCCCTCACTGTGGATCTCCTCTGCCTCCTCCTGCGCCTCCTGGCCAGCCTTCAGAGCCACTAGCTGCTCCTGGAACATGGCGCTGTATCTTGCCTCCTCTTGTTGTCTAGCTTCAAGCCGCTTCTGCCAGCTCTCAAGCTCCCTGAGGAGCTGTTCACACTCACTCTTAGCTCTGCTCTGGGAGGCGGTGCTCTCTGCCAGCTCACGCCGCAAGGCTGCAGTCTCAGCCTGATGAGCCCCCTCGAGCTGCTGTAACTGGGCCTCCAGCCCCTTTCGTCCAGCCTTCTCTTGGTCTAACTCCTTCCGTTCCTGCTCATGCTGCTCCATGAGGCTTCGGGACTCTGCCTCCATCTTAGCGACACAGCGCTGCTGCTCCTCCAGGGCATCTGCAGCCCTGCGCTTCTCCTGCTCAAGGCTGCCCTCAGTAATCTTCAAAGTCTCCTCAAGGGCCTGCAGCTGCTCTTGGAGCTGGGCCTTCTCTTGGACAGCTTTTTCTCTCTCAGTTGCTTTTTGCTGCTCAGCCTTCAGCTGGGCCTCCAGCTCTGTCACCTGAGCTTGGGCCTGATGCTGTTCCTTGTGAGCAGCTTCAATGCAGGCGCGGAGTTCTTCTATCTTTTGGCTCAGCTCTGCCTTTTCCTGCTGGGCTTGTGTGACTGAGGTCTGCGCGCTGTCCCTAGCTTCATTAGAAGCCTGAAGTTGCTGCTGCAGACTCTCTAGCTTGGCAGCCCTCTCCTTCTCCAATGTTTCCAGCTGCTGTCGAACAGTGTCCCGTTCCCTTAGAGAGGCCTCTTGAGCCTCAACAACGGTGGCCAGTTGCTGGGCGTGATCCTGCCTGGCCGCCTCCTGTTCCTTGGCTGCATCTTCCAATTGCTGCTCCTTCTGCTTCAGGCTGCTGCTCAGCTGCTCCACCTGCTGGCGGAGGCCTTGGGCAGCCTGTTCTTGCTCTTGCAAGGTCTGTAGCATCTGAGCCTGTTCCTTTTGGGCCTGTTCTTTTAGGCTGGCCAGTTTCTGATCCTGCTCCTGCAGGGTGGCATTGAGTGCTGTCAGAGAGGCCACCTGGGCAGTGAGCTGAGCCCCCTGGGCCTGGGAGGCCTGCTCTAGCTCGTCCTTGGCCTGGCTGAGGTTGGAGATGGAGCTCTGCAGGTCAGCAATCAAGCTGGCCAGTTGCTGCTTTTCTTCTTCAAAGTGGCCGCGCTCAGCAAGCAACTGGGCTTCCTGCTGGCCACGTTCACACACCAGCGTCTCTATGCGGGCTTGGAGCTGGGTGTTGTCTGCAGCAAGTCTGGCTGCCTCTTCCTTCAGTGTTTCCAGCTGTTGGGATAAAGGGACAAATGGGGATCAAGAGAACCCCAGGAACCAAGGCCAGCCCACTGTCTTACTAGCTGCTTCTGTCTATTCTTACCTGCAAGGCGTCCCCCAGCACCTCACCCTTCTCCTGGGCTGGGCTCTCCCCCAGCTGAGCTGCTCGTTCTTCCAGCTGGGAAAGTTTTCCCTGAAGGATTTCATTCTTCTCTTCAAGACATTTCTTGGAGTGAACAAGAGACGTGTGAAAACAGAGAAATGGAACAGTCACCCAGCTACTGCATGGGCCCTCACCTCACACACATCACACAGTGTAAGACTTCATCACCTTGTTACCTAGCTCTCCCTTTGCCCTGGCTCAGGAAGAAACCCCCAGAAGCCACGGGTCTGAGCAGGAGTAATGGTTCTCCCAAAACTATAGAGATGGAGAATGAGGATCAAGAGTTAAAAGACCAAGATGGGCCCCAAGACACTGTCTCAAAGCATCATCAACAAAAAAGAAAACATGGGTCTGGAACTCCTAAGAACCTGACTTTCTACTACCAATTCCATGGATGACTTAAGACAAAATGTGCAAAGCTTACTTCCAATCTCCTTCCCATGTAGCCTTCCTGACACAAGCTGTGACTTGCACACTGCCCAAATGCGGCCTGAGCATCTACACCAGTCGAGCCGCATCTGGCCCACATCTGCTCCCCTCGAGTGTGGGGACAAAGCAACATGATGGATTTGCCTCTGAGCTCCGAATCTACCCACAGGCTGAGGCACAGTTACTGTCTCTTTCACAGTGGAAGCTCCTATTTCCCAGATTCTAAGTGCTGTGCCCAGGAGCTACTTGGGTTAGGAAGTGGCAGAGCTAGGCTCTTAGTAGCAGGAACAGGAGCACAGAGTGTACATCCCTAATCTGGAGTTTGGAATCCAAAATGACCCCAAATCCAAAACTTTTTTGGGCATCCTGTTGGAGCTCAGAAAGTTTTGGATTTTGAACAAATCACTGAGGTAGAATCCTGTAACTCTGGTATACAGGGGACAAGGACTGGAGGACAGATTCCAAAGCCAGTTTAGGCTACAGAGCTGGGCTGCTGTAAATTAAAAAAAAAAAAAAAAAAAAAAAAAAAGGTTCAGACTGATTTAGACTTTAGATTAAGGGACGAGCAATTTATATTATCTATGCAAATGTTCCAGAATGAGAAAACCTCTCTGATACATTTATGATACCAAACATTTGAGCAAAGAATACCCAACCTAAAATCACAACTAATTCACTAAGAGCTTACCAGCTGCCCTTCAATCTCACAATAGCTAACAGGCTCAGTACCCTTAGAGACTGATTAACGTTTCCAAGATCCACACTTCAGAGTTCACAGCTATACTGCACTCAACCTAGTCCCTCTACTATTAAACCCTGATGAGGCAGCTCATCACTCCAGGACTCAGCAGAGCGATGAGCTATATGTACAAAGTGTGGCCAGCTCCCCAGACGAGGGTTACCTTATCCTGGAGGGCTGTGCTGAGCTCATTTTCCAGACGAGCCTGTTTCTCTGCCCACTCCTGAGAAGCCGTGCTGTGCTCCTCTATCAGGTCGTTGAATGCACCCTGAAGTTGTTGCAAGTGGCTTGCAAACTCTCGCACCTGAGGCATGAGCAGGGTGAGAGCTAGTACCCCGCTCTAGCTACTCCTTGAAGCCCAGGCCCTGGGGACTCCAATGATCCTTCCCTACCCTGAATCCAATCACAACCAGATCTCTTATTCAGGACCATCCATCATCACTTAGAGCTGCTGGAGCACCCTTGCAGGAACCAGTAACAAGAAAAAAGTGACTGAGGTCCAAGCCAGGTTCTAGATAGTCCTCTCAGCCCGCTCGGGGAAACCTCCCAACTACTTGAGCCGGCCAGTCCCCCTCACCTTAAAGGAAAGGTCCCCGTTCTCCTCAGAGAGCTGGCTAATCTTTCGATCCATCTGGTTCTTCTCTGTCTTCAGGTTCTGACACTGCTTCAACGTCTCATGCAGCCGCATGGTGAGGCTGCCAGGAAGAGGAGCATGAGACTAGTGTGGTCCCTACCTGGGCCAGCAGGGATGGGATGCCGGCAGGGGCCAGGGAGAGCCATACCTTTCATTCTTGCTGCGGAGCTCCTCCAGCTCCCCAGGCTCCTGTGAGCTGGCTGCTTGCTTCTCGTTCAGCAGAGCAAGGTGGTCAATGCGCTGCTGCATCATGGCTATCTGTGCATCTGCCCGAGGCAGGGGAGGATACGAGAATCAGCAAAGATACAGGGGACACGAAAAGTGCAAAGGAAGGACATGGTATCCATTCCACAGAAAAGGGACATGGTGCCAGAACAAAACCCAATGTCTAACAGGCCAGACTGACACTTACGCCAGAAATGAGCTCACAGCTCCACTGTCAGCACAAGGGACAAGATGGTACACAGAGCTGTCACCAGGGCTTCCCTGGGTGCAAATCCCAAATGCTCCCCATCTACCAGCACCCACACACTGTCAGGTTCCTACCCTTCTCCGTGAGGCACTTCAGGCTCTCAGACAGCTCCAGCTCCAGCTCATCCCTGTTGTTCCTCTCATCTGCCAGCTGTTTCTTCAGCCGTCTCATCTGGAACTGTGGGGTCTGCAGGATGTCGCCCATAGGGGAGGATGGAGAGCCTGAGAGGAAGCTAAGGAAGGAGATGGCAAAGATGCCACGGTGAGCCTAAGGTCTGAAGTCAGCAGCAGCAGCTAGGGTGGGGCAGCACCAGTGAGCGTAACGACCCCGGGTTAGGAAGCCACTGTGCCTGGTCTGTCTGCAAGGAGCCTCGCGTTCCGGGGAGAGCCCGCAGAACCTTTTCTCCTCCTCCTCCTCTATGCCTTAATTTCCTGTCTGAAGAATTGGAGATGTATATTTTCCAAGGAAGAAGGGAGCTACTTTTGGGGGCAGGCTAACTCACAACACATCCCCAGTCTACACACTCTCAAAGCACTTAATGGTGTAAAAGGCTGGCCAACAGCTTAGCCTCCAGTACCCAAGAACTGACTAGACGGATGTGGAGACAGGCCCAGGACGTACTTGTTCTCGCTGGAAGATGAAGCGATCCTCTGTATTTCTAGGAAGCGAATCTTCCTCTTGGCCTGGTGGCTGGGTGGAGAAAGCTCTTCAGAGAGTGTGCTGGAGTAGGTGTAAGGAACTAGGGCAGGAAGCAGACAGAGCAACAGTGGTTAGCAAGAGCTGAGCAGAGCAGGACAACACTACCTGAGTAGGGTGACTTTGCAGACACCACAAACTGAAGAGGAATTGCCAGGCAGAACCTGACGCATGAGCTCAAGGTGTTTTTAAAAAATAAGTGCAAGGCTTCTACTTCCTCAGAGCAAAGTATTCAAAAGAGCATGGTGGTGTGACAAAGCTCCACTCATAGCTAGAAACTGGAACAAGCCCTCAGGTCAGCACTGCAGAGGCATCATGAGAGCCCAGTGTCAAGTCTGCCCACAGACCCTATGTTGGTGCCAGCCTCTGTGAAACACTTGCACACCTAGCTCTTATATCACCAACATGTAAAATACTCTCCTCCTGGTTCCCACGACCACTTTCTCAGGACTCCATTATCTCTAATCACCCCCTTCTCCCTCTTG
Organism: Acomys percivali; assembly: GCA_907169655.1. Lineage (NCBI taxonomy): Eukaryota > Metazoa > Chordata > Mammalia > Rodentia > Muridae > Acomys > Acomys percivali. Next base: position 117,844,453 of record OU015752.1, on the reverse strand, counting down.
CCAGACATCTGATGGGCCCTCTTTGCTCTGCCCACAGTGCCAGCAGCTTCAATGGCAGACAAGCTGACCTGCAAATCTGTATCTGACTCAGAAAACTTTCTTACATTTTAGACTCCCGTTCTAACATAACCGTGAACATGAAGAATCTTCAACAGCCAGAAGAGAATTTGGCTCAGTCCCAGGAGCAGCAGCTGACCTCTTCATGAGAGGTGGAGACTCTCACTTCGTGAGGTACTCGGCATGTCTACACTCAATCCCCTTACCAGGTTTACTGGTTTTATGTACCTGACTCTCACCTACAACGAGCTGCATGAAAGGAAACCTTTTCCAAGGTTTCTAAAATGTGTTTAACTCCAGCTTCTAAGCCTACAGTTGAAAAGAAAAAGACAAGGGGACAGAGATGGCTGAGCAGGTCAAGCAGATCCACGGTCAGTTTCCATCTTCTGCATGACAGCTTACAACTTGGAGCTGTTATTCCACTTCCAGGGAATCCGGCCTCTGTGGGCACTCAGCACACACATGGTGTGTGACCGCATGACATACATGCAATAAAAACACCCATACATATAAGATAAAATAAAATAAGTCACCCAAAAAGCAAAACAAAACAATGTGAGAAGCGGAAGTCAGTATCACCCTAATGCAGATGAGGTCAGTTCCGAGCACCTGCTGAACTTCTCTCAGGCAGCAGGGGCCCACTCCAGATGGTCTGAGATATTAGTGAATGGCTCAGAGGATCCCAGAACTCCTCTGCTCAGAGAGAGAGAAAGGGGGAAAGGAGGGGTCCACACAAGTGGCCCTACTCACCTTTCTCCAAGAACTTCTCTAGGTCCTCAGTAAGGTTCAGGGAATCCTCACGATCCAGCATAAACTTCAGGATGACAGCTAACTCAGCCTGTGCCATGGGGAGAGAAAGGTGCTAGGGATGCCACTGAAGGGGGACTCAGCACTTATCCCCACAGTGCTCAAACCCCAGGGCATGCTGGACCCTTCTTTTTCCCATAATACTGAAGCTCCACGGCCTGACCCACAACACATCATCAGCTCTACCTGTTCGTCCCCTACCAGAAAACTTTTAAACATAACTTTAATGACATCTTGCAAATAACCTCTACCAGAACAAAAAATCAGTGGAGTAACAAGTACACACACAGGGACACCAGAGGAAAATGACGTCATTTCTACATGTTCTCCAAATAACAGAGAAGACAACTAAAAACATGCATGTGAAAAAGGCCTCAGAAGTCAATCTCTTAAAAAGTTAACAGCTGTGCCTGCAAATGAGAGTACTGGCAGTATCATTTCCTTCTTTGTACTTCAACATGTTCTGCTTTTTAAAACAATGAATGGCTGTCATTACTACAAATATTAAATTTTTAGAGAAAAATAATTTTTATTTCATGAGAAACGATTAGGGGCTGGAGAGATGGCTCAGAGGTTAAGAGCACTGGTTGCTCTTCAAAAGGGCCTGAGTTCAATTCCTAGCAACGACATGGTGGCTCACAACCATCTATAATGAGATCTGGTGCCCTCTTCTGTCATGCAAGCGTATATGCAGGCAGAGCACTGTATGCATAATAAATAAGTAAGTCTTTTAAGAAAGAGAGAAAGAGCCAGGCGTGGTGGCGCATGCCTATAATCCCAGCACTCGGGAGGCAGAGGCAGGTGGATCGCTGTGAGTTCGAGGCCAGCCTGGTCTACAAAGCGGGTCCAGGACAGCCAAGGCTACACAGAGAAACCCTGTCTCGAAAAACCAAAAAAAAAAAAAAAAAAAGAAAGAAAAAAAGAGAGAAAGGAAGAGGCAAAGGAAGCTCAGGCTGAGCTGGCAAGTGGGGTAACAGCACAAGAGCCTACCTGAACCCTATATTCAATCTGCTCCCAGTCCCGGGGATTTCGGGAGCTCATGGTGGAGTGATATAAAAACAGCATTACCATCTAGAAGCCAAACAAAGAGGTACAGTCACTGAGCGAAGATAGGTCTCATCCTAGTTCCCACTCGAGAGCTGTTTTGAGGACTCTGAGCTATTTATTCTCTTTCAGAATTTCTATAATTAGCAGTCCCAAGTCACCATCCTTAATAGTTCCAGGAGGCGAGATGGCTCAACGATTAAAAGTACTCTTCTAGAGGACCAGGGTTCAATTCCCAGCACCCACATGGCAGCTCACAACTGTCTGTAACTCATGTTCCAGGGGATGGTACCCTCACACAGACATACATGTAGGCAAAACACCAAATGCGCATAAAAGTAAACCTTAAAAAAAAAAATCCCGGGAGACACCTTATTTTCCAAAATAAATCGAAGGACTCACCAGGCAGTGGTGGCACATGCTTTTAATCCCAGTATTCAGGAGGCAGAGGCAGCAGATCTCTGAGTTTGAAGCCAACCTGGTCTACAGAGTGAGTTCAGGATAGCCAGAGCTACACAGAGAAATGCTGTCTTGGAGAGGGGGAAAAAAAATCAACAGGCCGGGCGTGGTGGCGCACGCCTATAATCCCAGCACTCGGGAGGCAGGGGCAGGTGGATCGCTGTGAGTTCGAGGCCAGCCTGGTCTACAAAGCGGGTCCAGGACAGCCAAGGCTACACAGAGAAACCCTGTCTCGAAAAGCCAAAAAAAAAAAAAAAAAAAAAAAAAATCAACAATCAATCAATCAATCAATCAATCCAAGGGCTCAATGCTCACAGAGCAAAAGACGGGAGTCAGAATTTCACACAGCTGAATTTCTTGACTTGTGGAATCATGAGCATAAACTACATACCAACACCCAGCAGAGAAAATGAAGTCAACTGAGCCTGGAGAAAAATATGATGATCACTGAGTGAGAACTGATTCCTGCAAGCCTCCATCATGGGCATTAGTGTTGGTCAAGTGACGTTCTTTGTCAAAGACCATGGAATTCTTAGACAAAAGATGACCTCTAACGAAGCCAATTTGCTGGCCTTGCCTCCACATCTGAAGAGTCCCAGAAACAAAATTCTCAGCACTCCTCCATCAGGTCCAGAAAAGCCTTGCAGATTTCTCAAGTCCCTGCCACCCAAGTCTGGTATCCCACAGGTACCTTGGCCAGTTCCATCTCGGACCCCTCCATCACTTTCTGCACAGACACCAGGCATTGTGAAGATGAGGGATGCTTCCAGTTTTCTGCAATGATAACCATGTAGCAGATACTGAGCTCTCAAAATGCCTCAACTTCAGAAACAGAAGCACAACCTCCGAGGAGACAAGACGAAGGACCCTTTATTCCTAATGTTCTCTCTCACCTGAAGTCGTCAGTTCTACCTTGGGCAGCCAAGGGCTCCATGGACCGCAGTAGACTAAAGCTGCCAGGGCGACAGCCGTAACTCTAGGCCGAGACCCACACTCCCCTGGCAGCTCATCACTTCTTCCCCTGAGCATCACAGAAGGAGCCAGAGCTATGAGATCACTCTGTAGTCCTATTCCAACTAAGGCTGCAGAGGAGGTCTACAGCTGAGTGCAGTTAGATGACACTGTGCCCTTATGCTGCTAGAACATTTTCACATAGGGACAAAAATCTCACCTGCTCAACAATTCTCTTGAAGTAGAAATGGCAGCCAGCAGCTCAAGATGACAGATTCTGAGATACACGGATGACCAGGGAAGGGGATGTGACATGCTCCGTGCCCCAAGTTTCACTAATATCTTTTATTTAACCCTCCCATTTATTTGATGAGCAATTATCATTATTTCCACATAACACAGAGAGAATCTATGTCTAAAAAACTGGCCTCTGCCCTTTACCTACTAAGCAACTACCCAAGAAAACTATTTTTCCTGCAAGGAAAAGGAGTTTTCTTACAAGGGTAATGTGAAACCCTTTCTCCCCTGTCTCTTCAAAGTAGGGAGAACACAAGACCAAAGTGATATCAACCCTCGGGTCTATCTGGACCTGACATGGATTCTGGGACTGAAGAGGCCTCCTCCTCCTCCTCCTCCTCCTCCTCCTCCTCCTTTTTTTTTCTTTTTTTGAGACATTTTTCTTAACATAAGCTGGTGGTGGAGGCATCTCTAGATCCCGGGAGGCTGACGCAGCTGTTTGTCTTTTTGCTAGAGTAAGGTGTCCTGAACCTTTTTTTGGTCAAACACCTATGACCGAGTCCTCTGGTTCCCAAGTCCCAGGAGCTCAGAGCTATCCAGCTAGTTAGGATACTTACTCTGTAGAAAACTGCAAACAAAGTCTAGTCTTTCTGGCAGTGGCTGCTGCAGGATTTGTTGCCCCTCTTCAGTGTTGTGGCTAAAACAAACAAAAAGAGCAAGCTTACCACAGGAGCAGTTACGCATCTTTGCCTCACAGCCTACCTACAGCCCCCCTTCCCCTTCAGGCCCAGTCTGTTCTAGGCCTGGAGGCAATAAAGAAGATTCAAGAACGTTACTTTATTTTGATGAAAATGTGTGGCGGGTGAGAAATGGAGACTTGAAGCATGGGGTTCTTCTATAAACCATGACACTCTGCTCAGCCATTTGTAGTGCAAGAAAGTTTTATAGGAAAGAGCTGGGAAGAGATGGCAGAAATGAACGAGAAGCTACATTAAACAGCCAGGGGTGGCTCAAGTCTAACACGTCAGGAAAGATGGCAAAAGTAAAGTGAGAGAGGCCCATAGGAAGAGAGAACAGGGCCACGATCTGAAAGACTGGGTGTCAACAAGGCTCTGAAGTGACAGGGCAAAGTTCTCACACTCCACTCTAGGCACAGGAAGAAATGGCTGAAGACTGGGGACTCCAAGAGGTCATGACAAGAAGCAATCACTCTTCATGAACGCCCTTGCCTTCCTCCAACTATCCCAACAGCCAACACAAAGAACAGAGAAACAAGCAAGGGAGGCAGGCAGCTGGGAGTGCTCCCACACAGCCAGCCAGGCAGCTTCATTTTCTGAGGTGACTTTGCTTCTCTACCTTATGTTAGAAGACTAAGTTATCTCTAGGTGTAGCTGGGAATACTAACGATCAAAGATGTCCAGACACCTCAAGACCTCAGTCCTCAGATATCAGCCAAGGTTCTGGAGAGAAGGGCTGGCCCTAGAACCTTCCGGAGCTAGAGACATCCTTGTAAACCCAGGTGCACTTATACCATGACCATGAGTTACCTCACCTTTTCCTGGGCACAAAGAGACTTCTTCCAGGTAAAGCCCCTCCCCATTCCAATCAAGAGGTATTGGAGCTGCTAGCAAATAAGTGTGACTCCTACAGTCTTGAAAAGTGCTAATCTGACTCCTTTAAAAAACAATAACAAAAAACTTCCCTACCCACCCACACTTGGAAATTCAGTAACCCGCTGCCTCCATGAGAAGAGTATCATATTTACCTAAAGTAAGAGATTTCTCTACCCAAATGTTTGCAAAAAAGACTTGTTTAAATCAAGTGAAGCTAGGTGTGGCACTTCCACCTAAAACAATCCCAGCATCTGAGGTAGAGGCACAAGGATTAGGCATTCAAGGCCAACCTAATCTTTAAAGTATATGTGTATAGATATATGTAGAAGAGACTTTCCTGAAGGTGCTGCCAAACCATACTCAAAAGATTCATTTTGCTGAGTTGTCTAGCATCACCTTTTTGGGGTGCAGCTGCCTGAGTCCCCTGTGCCCTGTAGGTAACACACGCGTGAGCCAGCATAGTAGATGGGGAGAATCGCTCTTGGGTCTGCTGCCAGCACCTGTATGTGGTGCTCCATTACTTCTGTGCATCCCCCCGGGAGAAGTAATGCAACATGGACCACCCTACTGCTTTTGTAATCAAGTCGAGGAAATTCATCTTTGCTTCTAAAAAATAAAATAAAAGGCTTTTCTATGTGTGGGTGTTTTGACTGCATGTATGCTATGCCCATGGAGGTCATGCCCATGAAGTCATAAAAAATATATATATAAATCCCCTGGAACTGGAGTTACATAACATGTGAGCCACCATGTGGGTGGGAGGAATTGAACCCAGTTCCTTTGGAAGATCAACCACCAACCAGTGCTTTAGCTGCTGAGATGACTCCAACCCAGAAATTAATTTTTCCAAAAGCAAAAAATTCTGGATCTATTCTAAATTCAAGACAATGAACAAAACCAGGAGTTAGTTACCTAGTTACAGGAATAAAACAATGAGATGAGGAAGAAAAAAAGGAGGAAACAAATTCAGTGAGAAAAAATAAACTAGGCTACTGACAAAAGATTTTGTGAGGGAAGGAGGAAGGGAGCTCTGCCTGTCCTGGAACTAAGCACACCAGGCTGGGACTCACAGAGCTCCACCTGCCTCTTCTTCCCGAGTACTGGGGTTAAAGGGTTAAACCACCATGCCCTGCTTAGAAGACTTTTCACTATGTTGCTCATATGCACCAGCAATTCTCCTGCTTCACCTTCCGAAGCAGCTGGAACTGCAGAACATGCCACCACCCCTAGCTCAATCAATGGTCCTAACCACTATGATAAAGATTTTAGTTAGCTATGGTGACAACTGTCTACAATCCTCGCACCTGGGAAACAAGATCAAGACCATCCTTCAATACAGTCAGTGTGAGTTTAGCCAGAGCTACATGGGACGGTGTCTCACAACAACAACAACAACAAAACCACAAAATACAATTTTAAATTCTGATCTGCTACCAAGGGAGTACTACAAAGTAGATTTAAGAAATAGTCTTTTCCCCCCCTTGGTTTTTCGAGATAGAATTCCTCTGTGTAGCCTTGGCTGTCCTGGACGCGCTTTGTAGAGCAGGCTGGCCTTGATCTCGGAGCTCTGCCTGCCTCTGCCTCCTGAGTGCTGGGCCCACTGCACCCAGCTAAGAAATAACATTGACATTGTACACACAGACACAAACTACAACAAGAAGGACGGTGAAGCCCTGAGTGTCTGGTATCCAGGATGAAGCACAGGAAGTTTTCTTTAAAAACAAAAAGTGGGCAGTGGTGGTGAAGGCTTTAATCCCAGCACTCCAGAGGCAGTCGGGTACATCTCTCGGAGGCCAGCTTCGTCTACAGAGCAAGTTCCAGGGCAGCCAGGGCTACATAAAGAAACCCTGTCTTGAAAAACCAAAAATGGAGGGGGAAGAGGAAGAGGATGGAAAGGACTACAGGACGGAGGCCAGTGGCCTAACATAAGTCACCACAGTGCTTAATTGTCAGGCCTCAATAGCTGGGTAAAAAAATGGGAGCATTTGGGCCAAAGGTGATTTCTTTCAAAGTAAACAAAAGTTATCTAAAATTCCTGTAAGAAACCCCCCACCCCACACTCAAAGTTCAAAGGATAACATAAAACCATTCTAATCGGCGTATCTGTCCTGGGCTGCTACTCATCAGCATCTGACTTGCCAACAAAGAATTCCAACTCATCCTTACCCACTTAAACACACTTCTGGGCCAGTGAGAAGACTTAGCAGGTAAAAAGCTATAGACTCACAAGACCGATGACCTGAGTTTAATCCCTAGAACCCATAGGGAGGAGAGAACAAGTCCTGAAAGTTATCCTCCGACCTCCTCATGAACGCTGTGGCACACAAGCACCTACATTCAGTTATCACACATAGACACACTAACAATGAGATAGTGAGGCAAGGTGAATCGTGAAAAGAGGGGCACAGAAGACTACTTTGAAACAGGAAGATTGGAAGTTCTTGGGGGAGTCTCTTCCAATTGTGCATAGGGCCTTGAAGAGCCTTCCATGCCACGGTCAGAAAGGCTCTGGATAGGACAATACTGAATCCTCTCCCACTGAGAGGTCCAGAAACTAGAAAGGCAAAGTCAAGGTGTGAGTCTTTGAGCCCACTTACTCTTCTAATAGCTCAATCCCACCTGATTTTCTGCTCAGAGCTGGGAACTGGAAAGCGTACTCACATGCTGTTAATAATCTTAATGAAGATGCTACAGTCCTGGAGCTGCAGCACTGTCTCCACGGGGTCAGCAACATGCAGACTGTTCACCTGCAAGCCAAATCGAAGAGTCCGCTGAGATTTCGTAGAATGCCAGAAGCATGAAGTTCACAACATCCCCTAGGTGCTGGCACCATTGTGCCACTGTGAGTGCCTACAGTTGTAGGCTACAGGAGTAAAGGGGCAGGTGACTCCAGGATCCCCACCACCGCACATCATTGCCCCCTTTCTCTTTCAAAAGAGTTTCACTATTTACTCTAAGCTGTCAAAAAAAAAGATTTTTTTTTGGGGGGGGGGTGGTTCGAGACAGGGTTTCTCTGTGTAGCCTTGGCTGTCCTGGACTCTCGTTGGAGACCAGGCTGGCCTCGAACTCACAGCAATCCACCTGCCTCTGCCTCCCGAGTGCTGGGATTAAAGGCGTGCGCCACCACCACCCAGCTTCAAAAAATGTTTAATCCCTCTAGCTTCTACTTACAAAATGCTGGGGTTGCAAGTATTTGCCAGGCCACCAAGATTTTTAAGCTATACCTACTCACCCAGTGAATGTGCCCATACATAGCCACCGAAGGCTTTTACCAGTAAGAGCCCACTGTCTGAGCTCTCCTGGGGGCCCTAGCTTCTGAAGCACACTAAACACAATGGGAAGACCCAGGTTGAGCAGGAAGACTCAGCAGGTGACTGCACTTGCTGCCAAGCTTAATGACTTGAGTTTGATCCTCAGACCTCTGCTTTGTTCTCTGACTCTATGTGCATGTATATACACACACTATACTTATAAATAAACGTAAATAAAATATTCATTTACAAACATACTCTTTAGTCTAGAAGGAAGAAAAAGAAAAGAAATGAAAGAATAAAATAAGTTATTTTTTAAAAGAGAAAGAGCCAGAAAGAATCAAGTTCTCAATTCTGATCCAACTGCCTGCTCTTTTTAACCCTACAAAATTCATCAGGGGTCACATACAAATATTTCAAGTACAAAAGATACTCATCTGCCTTTACAGTTAACTTCTGTAGAAAGTTCATAAATGAATCCCACAGGCACTTGGGCTCAAGGTTACCTACCTTTACTCCTGCTAATTAACTAACTACATTTGTAACACATAGAGGGGAAGAAAAAGAAAAAAAGCCAGCTTAGGAATGAGGCTGTTTCTCACAATTTTAGAAAGTGGTTACATGGAATCAACTAGACTCTAGTGTTTATAAATGTGCTCTTTAAAGAGAGCAATAGGCTTGGATCCAGTGAGAGAGTTCAGCGGGTAAAGGTGCTTACTGCCAACCCTGACAACCTGAGCTCAAGCCCTTGGTCCAACATGGTAGAAACTGAGAACCAACTACTGTAAGCTGTCCACTCTCTCTGGTCACACACAGATGCTCATCGACATACAAAATAAATGTCTAAAATAATATGAAGTAGTAAGTGAAGTCAGCACAATGCATGGGCTACAAAGCAAGGTTCCACCTCTCATATACATCTCCCCACCCCACCCTCTCTTTTGTTTGTTTGTTTGTTTGTTTTGTTTTTTGAGACAAAGTTTCTCTGTGTAGCCCTGGCTGTCCTGGAACTTGTTTTGTAGACCAGGCTGGCCGTGAACTCAGAGATCCGCCTGCCTCTGCCTCCCAAGTACTGGGATTAAAGGTGTGTGCCACCATGCCTGGCCTTCAATTCAAATCTTTAAGGCTCAAACTTAATAGGAATAAAACTGTAAAATCCTAATCTTATAAAAGGAACTAACTTGTCATAGTCTGTTAAAAATAATTAAGACACAAGTTAATGGTCAGTCACCCTGTAAATGATCAAAGTTTTTAATGTGCTCAGAACTGTGCTTGTAATCATGCTAAGTACAAACGTAATTCATCTACAAGGATAAGTTTAAGCCTTCTGTCCATGTTGTCAGGTTAAGCCTAAAACAATAAAGGAAACATAATTTGTTTAAAATCAGGTATACTTAATATATTAGATGATGGCTTCAAATTCTTCGAAAAAATGCTAAATATGGCATTTTAAGTATTCAAGGAAAAAGGGCTTTTCTTTTTTAAAAAAAAGATTTATTTATTTGTTATTGTGTACACAGTGCTCTGTCTGCATGTACACCTGTAGGCCAGAAGAGGGCACCAGATCACACTATAGATGGTTGTGAGCCACCATGTGGTTGCTGGAAATTGAACTCAGGACCTTTGGAAGAGCAGTTAGTGCTCTTAACCTCTGAGCCATCTGTCCAGCCCCCGAAAAAAGGGCTTTTCATGATAGACAGAAATGCCAGCTCCTAGTAGCAGCCCCGACTGGGGTCTTCTTTAGAAGATGGGACAGCAGACTTCACCTGGAACTTTCTTCAATGTGGCTGCAATGAACACTCACGTCACCTGGCACCAGGAAGCTGCCCAAACTGTGGGCAAGTGAGACAAGTGTGAAAAAGTATACTGCCCCTCCTTGCCTCACCAAGGTGGGTCAGTTTCTCAAGTCCTCTGGAGGAAAGTCTCTAGGACGTTCTGGGCCTGGCAGCCTAAGACTGATGCAGCAACGGGACCTCTGCCCTTAACAAAGCTGTCAAGACCCCAGGAAGATTTCTGTTTGTTTGTTTTGTTTTTCGAGACAGGGTCTCTCTGTGTACCCTTGGCTGTCCTGGACTCGCTTTGTAGACCAGGCTGGCCTCGAACTCACAGAGACCCAGCTGCCTCTGCCTCCCGAGTGCTGGGATTAAAGGCGTGCGCCACCACGCCCGGCTTTTATTTTTAAATTATGTATATAATTATACCTGCATGAGTTTATGTTCAGCAAATGCCTTCACCTAGAACTGAATTTATAAGCAATTTGTAAGCTGCCTGATGTGGGTACTAGGAACAAACCCTGGTCCTCTGTAAATGGAATGAGTGAGTGTTTTTCAGCCACTTCCCTCTGAGTAATTTTTTAAAGATAGTTTTAATTATCAAGTACATGTATATATTTTATTTTGTGTGTGACTGCATATATGATATATGTGTGTGTACATGAGCACACAATATATGGTATATGTATTCATGTCAGAGGCAACTTCTGGCATCAATCCTTACCGACCTTGTTTGAGAGAGGGTATCTTTTCTGTTATAACTGTTCTCAGCTACACAGAGCAGGCTAGCTGGCCTTTGAGCTTTGGGGAGCCTTGTCGCAGGAGCTGCCATGCCTGATTTTACATGGGTTCTGAGGACCTAAACTCAGGCCCTCATGTTCATGTTTTATCCACTGCGCATCTCTCTAACCCTATTATGTGTATATTTCATATCATTCTTTTCACATAATGAAAGTATTGTTTCGAGCTGCTATTTCATAAAATTAATTCATGAACATTTTGCCTCCTTGCACGTAGGTGCATCAAATGCATGCAGTACATATGAAAAGGCCAGAAGTTGGATCCTCTGGAACTGGAGTTATAAACAGTTGTGAGCCACCATGCGACTACTGAGAATCAAACCTGAGTCCTCTGCAAGACCAGCAGCAGATGCTCTTAACTGCTGAGCCATGTCTCCACCCCCAATAAATAACTCTTAAAACAAAACAAAAAACAAAAACCCTAGTCTTCTATCTACTCTAACAAGACTAGCTTTGGGTGGTGTGAAAGCTGCCAGTGAACTCTACTCTCCTCTATTGGGAAAAGTCAATGAAGCATTTTCAGAAAAACCAGGGCTCATCAACAAATCCTGCTATGAAAATGGTTGGCTGATCAAGAACTGAGCAACCTTTCAGAACTAGATGAACAAATGAGTAAAGAAACACATTGAGAAATATGTGAATTAAGGAGGCTTGGATAGCTCAACTGATTAGGCTCCTGACCCTGAAACTGAAAGAAATATGTGAATTACAGTGAGGACTGAACATAGCACCCCTAAATAAACTATTACAAAGTGACTTGCTCTGCATTGTTGTCTTAAATTAATGGTGGGTAGAAGACTTTAAATAACATTTAGGAATACTGATGGAAAACTCTCAATACTGCTACTGGAAAAAAAAAAAATCTCCCTTAACTGCCTAGAAAAACACAATGTAATCATTTTCATAATAACCAGAGACTAGGTATTTAGATTATTATAAACTCTGGTATTCAAAAACTTTGAGTTATCTATGATAAAAAGTAGTTGTAAAAGTTCTGCATTTTGACCAAGTATGTCAGCACATGCCTTTAATCCCAGCACTCAGGAGACAGGCAGAGGTAGGTAGATCTCTGTGAGTTCGAGGCCTGCCTGGTCTACTGGAAAAAAAAAAAAAAAGTTCAACATAGCAATGCTACCCTAAGTATCACATAATATTACAACTCATTTACATGCAATTCTGGATTTAGATAAAGACTTAATGATCTTCCCACCAGGAGTGCAAGAAAGTATGTACTGTACTGTATCAGGTGAAGGACAATACTGTCTTAATTTTACAATATGCTATGTTTGGTTGCCGTTATTTTTATTCAGTGAAGCAACACCTTTGCACCACAGTAAGAAATACATAAAATATTCGTCTTCATTTTTAAAAGGAAGAAGAGGAAGAAACAGAACAGTGGAACCAGAAAGAAACATACTAAAGACAATGAGGAAGACTGTTGTTGGAACATTAGTTCTTTGAAGACCAAAGTTCCTGCCAACATGGGCATCAAGGTTCACAGTCAATCCTTTAGTCAGAAAAACATACAGCTTGGTGTGGTAGTCCATACCTTTGATCTTAGCACTCAAGAGGCAGAGCTCTCTAAGTTCCAGGCCAGGCAAGACTAGCTACCTAGTAACACACACACACACACACACACACACACACACACACACACACACCCCAGAGAAGATCAGAGTGGGTTCACATGGTGTCCCAGTGTTGTGCTCCATGACCAAAAGAATACCTCAGAGAAGCCTGCGCTGAGCTACAAAGTCATTGTTGTCAGCAGCAGCAGCAGCAGCAGCATCTTTGGCAATATGAAAAGTTAACCAGTCTGCAAATAAGAAGCCTTTGCAGAGCCCTGGATTATAGAATGTTCTGTTGCATGTCTGCAGTTTCCTGAAGATGTACAGCAAAGAAAGAAAGCTACTTACCCAAGAGAGGAGCGTGGCTGCCCGGGTGGCATGGAGTGTCATCTTGGCGGTCCCAGTCCGTCACTCCAGCACACCTGGAACCCAAGAGAAAAAGCATGGTTAATAAATTAGAGATCTCTGTTCAATAAAGAGAAGAAAAGAAGTTCCATTTACCAGCTCTGAACACATCAACAAATCACTAGCATTCAATCCACTAAGGCAGCACAGAAAGTTTGAAACGTCAGAATACATGCATGCATAAATTACTCTAAAGCTTATATTGTCAGGGTTGACTACAAAGAATCTTGTACTCAACTAAATGCTCATAATCTCCCAGTTGGTGGAAAACACAACATTCAAGGTTGGTCTGTGTCCTGCTCTTTGGTACATGATGCCTTCAACAAGGAACAATCATGGTTTGTAAACCATCAGGGTCTGAATACTGATCCCATGGGACCATCCTCGTGTGATTTAGACAAATAATATAACTCCTTTCCTCTGTTTCTTCATCTGCAAAATGGATCCATACAAATCTCCCTGCCTTACTGTAGTAATGCAAATAGCACAGTGCCTAGCACATGATAGATAATCAATATGTAAATGACCTTTGTTCTTTAATAGAAGCGGTTGATTTCTGATTCTAGCTTATAACCAAGCCATGGACTTGGAGATCTTCCTGTCTCTGTCGTCCCAGCACTGAGATTAAAGAGAAAACCATAGCACCTAGCTTTTAGGTGGGTACTGAAGATAGGAACTCAGGTTCGTATGCTTGGGCAGCGAGAACTTTACCCACTGAGCCATCTCTCCAACACCTACACCCCCAGGGGACATTTATGTAAGAGTAGGCACTTGTCCCAGTATTCTTACCCCCAATTCACTTTGCCCCTGGGAACCTGCCACTTGCCTGCCAGGAGACCCATGGGATTACAGAACTGTCTAAGTATTTCCCAGGACCTATCAGCCCCATGATTCCCAAAATCTTCAAGAACACAACTGTCCTCTCCCAGCTCCTGTAACTGCCCACTACATCACTACTCTAGAAGGAGTGACAAGAGCAGGAAAGCCTTCCACCTACACAGCACCACAAGTATTAGCATCTCTAAACCCTAAGGTCAGCAGAACCAACAGCTGCCTAGTGCTTTCTGAACACAAAGTACGAGGAATAAAGAAAGAAGAATGAAGAAGAGATTCATAAACTGGTAACCCACTTCCCTTCACCCCTTGGAATCTCTACTCATCAACCAACCAAGAAATTCTTTTTAGTCCCAACTTGTTTTTCCTGTCCTGAAAGCTACATGAGAAACAGAAGACAATGACATCATCACTGCCTTTGCGGGGTTTTTAGGAGGGTGAGGAATAAAATTAAATACCGAAATCACTAATAGAAAAAAAATAATTAAATGTTAACTATAAGTAAACACTAATATAACTAACTACTTCCTGACCTGGCAAAACCCAACGTGATAACTACCACGTGTCATATCAGTGACACAGACTGAGAGATGAGCCAATTTACATGGTCTTTGGACACAGTTAAGGTTTTCTCAGAAGGACAGACATGCTAAGGGGCCCATGGGTTCCTCAGTCCTGGAAGATTTCTCTGTGGGCACTGACTGGGTGCCCAACTCTTGGGACCAGACCAACCAGTGCACTGAAATTGGGCTTTGTTTTGTGTAGCTGGCCAGCCTACAGCGGAGAGAGCAGGCTTAGCCGGAAGGATGAAGGGGGCAATAGTCAACTACTCAACTGGGGTGCCAACTGCGGTTGTTACAGCTCAGTATGAAATGCTCACTTAATCTGTGTAAGGTCCTGGGTTCAATTCCCAGAACTGGAGTAAAGAATAAAAAGAGTCTCTGCAATCTTCAGTAACAAGATCCCCTGGAACCCTCACTATGCAGACACTTTATTTACAACAGGAAATAAATCTTGCCCACTCAAAGATTCTACAGCTGTGCTGCTTTAAAAAAAAAAAAAAAATCACCTGCGGTTTAAGCAATCTCTTCTCTTCATCTCAGAGGCAAAATTTACAATTCCTGGTGTCCTCCCCAGAAAAACCTATCTAAAACTAGTTCACTGCTCAAGAACTCTTGCATCAAGGTCAAATGTCTTTTCTGAGGTCCCCAGGCACAGACATTAGGAATCTAGTGCTAACACTAGAAACTGCTGAAAGCTCTTGTCATCAAAGTTAGCAAAGAGCACTTCCTCAAGACACTAGGGTGCACAGCTTCGGGGAGGCATAGCCACGGTTTAGCAATGCTCGCTTCTGTGAGTAACAACATTGAAGCCAGGGGCAGATAGTGCTCAGCACTGAGGCTATAGCTTTAAGCAGACTTTGGTGTAGCAGCCAAGGGCTCTCAGCCAGAGCACCATCGTCTCTCCCCTCCCCCTGAAATCTGAGGCAGGCCCCACCCAGAAGACTGGGTGATGGTGATGGAAAAACAGATTCCCTGCAATTGTAGCCTTCTGTGAACCATTTCACAGAAGGATCTGAGACCCACCCCCACTCACTCTGACTGGGCATGTCAGAAATAAAAACAACGAAATTCAGATGGCAGGCCGGGTCCCTGAACTTCAGAGTTCCCACATACCTATTTATTTGAAAATGAAATGTATCCACAACCCAAAACTGAGGCATCACCACAAAGCTGATGAAGGACCTACCCTCTCTTTCCCCATTCCAAGGAAGACAGAGAAGAAGTAGTGACCCTGGGAATGTATGCTCCCTCTGTCCGCTTTACATTTTTTAAGCCATACCATAATTCCCTCCCTATATTATGACCAATTTCCACACTTACAAGGACTCCTCTATGAGCTGGGCAGTGGTAGCTCACACCTTTAATCCGAGCACTGGGGAGGCAGAGGCAGGGCAATCTTTCTGAGTTTGAGGGCAGCCTGGTCTACAGAGTGAGTTCCAGGACAGCCAGGGCTACACAGAGAAAGCCTGTCTTGAAATACAAAACAAAGAAACCTCCTATGTTTCCACAAAAGATGTGAGAGTGACACTCAAGAAATACACTGCCATCTGGTTTGCACTCTCTCTGGATCAGGAGTTTAAGACTAGCCATTGTTTCCTACAAGGGTTGAGGCTAATGTAAACCACCTGCTAGAGCAGACCAGAGGGTCAGGCTCTGGGGGTCTCTTCTGAGAAAACTGTAGGTTTAGGAGAAATCAAATAATGCCGGAAAGTCTGAGACACGGCAGCATTCCTCCCATGCTCCACCCCAGGTCTGGGCTCCAGTTCCCTCTTAGCAGCCAACTGTCTGAATACCACCACCTCACCTCAAGATAACATCAAAGTGAACTTTAGTCTTAAGACAGCTACCACCTGTCCTAACTCTCAATTTATGGGCCCCTGCCACCGCTGAACCCTCATTCTTTTACTGCTCCTACTCCCAGAATTTTTGAGGCCATAGAGGACTCCACTTCAAGGTGTCACTCCTCAAACTCAGCCCAGGCCAACTCAAGGTTCCAAAGGCCCAGAGACTCACAGCTAAGAAAATGGCTGCCTTATCTATATGCCCAAGTTCGGGAGCAAAACTCACCATCACTTACCCTGGAAGCCACCTGGCCCATAGCCGTAAAACTTCCAGGCTCTTGCACCTCGCCCTAAAAGAGCTACCCTCTCCTCCACCTGAGCAACTTCTGCACCCACTGAACACTGAGGTTGGAGCTCCTCTGGGAAGAATACATCAAAAGCCACAAGCAAACAACCATTTGGACCTTACCCTGGCAAAGGCCAAAGTACCCTGATAAAGTGTTTATTCACCATACAACGGAGGCTGAGACAGGAGGATTGCTAGTATTCAGTCTTTAAAAAAAAAAAAAAAAAAAAAGGCCAGGTGTAGTGGTGCACACCTTTAATCCCGGCCCTAAGGAAGCAGAGGCAGGCACATCTTTGTGAGTTCAAGGCCAGTCTGGTCCACATACCAAGTTCCAGGACAATCAGGATGACAGTGAAATTGTGTCTCAAAAAAGCAACAAAAAGGAACTGTCTCGTTTGTGTATCCTCTGGCTTAAAAAAAAGAAAAGAAACAGAGTTGGTTTTTTGTTTTTTGAAGATAAGGTTTCTCTGTGTAGTTCTGGCTATCCTGGAACTAGCTTTGTAGACCAGGGAGGCCTTGGAACACAGAGATCTGCTTGCCTCTGCATCTGAATGCTGAGTTTAAGAGCATGCTCCACCACCACCTGGCCCAATGGTAGCGGGGGAGGGGAGGTTGCTTAAAAAACAAAAGGCGGAGCTGGAGAGATGGCACAGTGGTTAAGAGCACCACCTGCTCTTCCAAAGGTCCTGAGTTCAATTCCCAGCAACCACATGGTGGTTCACAACCATCTGTAATGTGATCTGATGCCCTCTTCTGGCATGCAGGTGTACATTCAGGCAGAACACTGCATACATAATAATAATAAATAAATCTTAAAAAAAAAAAAAAAAAAAAAAAAAAAAGGCCAATAACTACTCCACTCCATGAAAAAATCAGTCTTTCCTCTGTTTGGGGGGAGAGTCCTGAGTAGGCTATATGGACCAAGTATAAAGTGTTCCTCTGCATTTCTGCAATCAGAAGCAAAGGAGCCTGCTGGATGGATTCTCCACTTGCTCTAAGGAACTAACTTTCAGCTCAGGCCTCTTTCTCTTCACACAGCCCACCCTCTCTGTGAGCTAGATTTTGGCTCAGAGTCCTGAGGCTCTGGACAGGAATGAAGAAAAGACTTCAGGGAGAACCCACATTCCTTTCTTTCTTCAAAGGTTGCTTATTAGTTGTCCTTGGTGACTCACACCTCTAGAGCACTTGGAAAGGCTGAGGCAGGACGGTGGCTCTGAGTTCCAGGGCAGGCAAGGCCTCATAGCAAGACCTTGTCTCAAAAGAGGCGGGTGAGGAGGGGAATCATGCCTGAAGAGTTAATGACCTAAAAGCTTCAGGTGACTAAGAAACTCCCAAAAGTAAAGTTGACAAGCAAATAACATCTAGGAACTGGGAAGCTCCTGACAAGAAAGGCAAGACACCAACGTCTTTGGTATTATAACTTTGAAACTGAAGACCAACAGATCTGCAGATGGAATCTTCCACCTCTAAAAGTTCCCTTTTCTGCGCTATAAAACCCGAGCCCCAGGATCTCTGCAGTCTCCACTCCCGAGAGAGACTGCTGCCCTTCATTGTTCTAACTAAAGGACAATCTGCTGGTGTTGAGGTCAGTCTCTAACATCACCTGGCTTGATCCGGAGCTATAAACACTGATACCTGTGCCTTTCCCCATCTTCTGTACTGTCAGCATCTGAAAGGTGTTAGCAGGAAGGTTGCGTTCATCAGCGGCGGCCTACAGGCACAGATGTGTGAAGGGCCCGCGCAGGCGCACATACACAGCCCTCTGGGGCCGTTCATCTACCACACTCACACACAGCTACTACATTCACACACTCTGATCCCTGGCAGCTGACAAAACGGACACGTTTTCATTGTCCAACACCGCAAACGCACCTAGGACTACAAAAGGAAACAGGGAAGAACTCTACTGGGCTGTCGCTACAGCTCTAAGGCAGGCGCACACACTACTCCCTCCAAACAAAAACACGCTGACATCTATGAGGGGAAAGAAAGGCGCCAACTCCCGGATGTTGGCAAGCTCTGCTGCCAGCGCCTGGTTTCTCAGTGTGTTTGCTTGCTCTCCCTTTCCTCTCCCTCCCCTTTAAGGATGGCGCAGGAAAGGGAGGTGAGGGGGATGAACCACCCCACCCCCTCGTCCATTTTTGAAAAAACAAAACGAGAAAGAGTGAGGGAGAAAAAGTCTTAGAGCTGTGGGGCCTTACCGGACTCCTAAAGCCAAACGTATCTACAGGTTTTAATCCTCCATTAGCATTTAAATCTTGAAAGGACAGAAGTATGGGGGGCAGTGGAAAGTAACCCCACACACAAAAGAAAAGTTGTTGGGTTTCTTCGCAGTCCGCCAGGCAGAAGCAATCTTCCTGGCTGACAGCCAGAAGTGCGTCACAGCCAGGAGTCTGCTTTCTTTAAAGGCACAGCGAGCTTCCGCGCGGTCTGGGAGCAACAGCGAAGCCAAGAGCTCTGGGGGAGGGGGAACGCCTGCCAGGAGGACCGAGGCGAAGCCTGCCCGTCCCCTAAAAACACAGCAGAACGTGTGGGGGCAGGGCGCACGCCGGCAGGCACCATTGCTTAAGAGCGAGCACGCGCAGCAAGGGCCGCCAGCTGCGGAGTACACAGACAAAGCGCACCCACCGAGGCCGGCCTCACCAACCTGAGATGGCCAAGACACTCCCCCTTCGCTGCTTTCCACCAGGGCTTAAGGCAGCAGTGATGGCCTGTCCACCTCTGAGACCAGCCCCGGCGGGCAGGCCCAGAGTCACCGACCTAAGGCCAGCCCCTGGCGGGAAACGCGCCCGGCGCAGAGGAAGCCTGGGAGCCGAGCGCAAAGGAGCCGCACAACGCAGGCCTTTTACAGGGGCCGCTTCCTGCGGCGCCCGTGCCGGGGGCGTGTCTGCAGGCACACTCACAGCCGCCCGCCAGCTCCCCAGCACACAAAGCGCAGGCCTCCTTCCACCGCGCTGCCTGCCCCAGGACTTGGCAGCCGAGCCCGTTCCCTGCAGGAAATCTCTTCCGCCAGTACCTTCTGCGTAGCAAGGCCAGGATGTCATGCCACCCAAACAAGCAGCCCAGGCCGAATCGAGCTGCGGAGCGGAGGCCTGCGCTGTCCTGTCCGGGTTGCTGCGCTATTGTTGACTGGAATGGCCGCCAAAATCCCAGCTGTGCTGCCAGAGCCTAATCCCCAGTTCCTCTGGGCATTTGTGGGGAGGGGCTGAGGGGCCAAGGCACAGTTCTGAATATGGCAGGCACTGGCTGGAGCCCTCCACAGGCACAGGGACTCATCCCCAGAGTCTGCTGCAACTACACGACTAAAAGAAAAGATGTCTGACTCAGACAAAACCACACCAGCGTGTCTACCCACTGGACAGCCAAAGCCTAACTCACATTGTTGTCAGAGAACCATTTATCAGGGGAAGCCGACCAGAGAGTTAAAAGGAATCCCCTCACCTCACAACTAGAAACATCTATTGAACTATATGCAACACATTGCTATTAAGGATTGCTGGGAATGCCCCTAAGAATTATACCCAGTATCTGAGGTAGGGTTATATTCCAAGATGGTACATGTTAACGCATATAAAAGACAAGAAATTAACCAGTTTAGCTTGGGGAAGGATTAGGAAACTGAAATGATATTTTAATCTGGATCTCAAAGCACAAAAGCACAATTTTCCTCTAGGGAAAGGGAGGAGAAAACAGAAAGGTGGGGTAGCAGTGAAAGAGCGGGTACCCAGGGTGGGTTGAGGTCAGAACTGGAAAATCTTAAACGTCAAGGAATCAAATAAAAAGGGTTTTGAATGTTTTAAACAAACAGTTGTGGTGTGAGCGGTATTTACCTGATAAATGGTTCTGACAACAATGTGAGTTAGGAGGCTACCCAATAGGTAGGAAAGGGACTGAGGACACAGATGGTAGAATAAAAGACAATAGCTAAAAGAGGAATGAAAAGCACTGAAGACAGAGAAGCTGACAAAAAGCCAGAGACTCAAATCCACCATGCTGCTGCACGCTTATAACCCTAGCAATCAGGAGACAGGCAGAAAGCAAGGTCAAGGCCTGCCTGATCTACTAGTAAAGTTCCAAGCCAACCAAGACAAAAGTAAGACCCTATCTCAAACAAAACAAACCTAGACAGAAATAACTGTACAGGGGACGAAAATATATTGAAAATGTGAAATGAAATGTGAAGTGATGAGGGTCTGAAAGAGAAATAGGATATAAGAAAGTAGCTGACGCCTACTAAGTACCTACTAATGCGCCCCAAACCTTCTACTGATGTAAGAGTAACATTTTATTAGGCTTCAACCCTGCGCCCCCCAAACACACACACACAGGGTTTCTCTATGTAGCCTTGGCTGTCCTGGAATCACTCTGTAGACCAGCCGGGCCTCGAACTCACAGAGACCACCTGCCTCTCCCTCAAAGTGCTGGGATTAAAGGCATGTGCCACCAAGCCCAGCAAATCTCCTCTGCTTTAGGAATATGAATATTAACTCAGTAACATTTATAAAGTGGCCAGCACACTGACTTTCAGCACATAAGCTGCTAGTGGGTACTTCACAAAGGTTGGTTCCTGTCACCAGTGTGTCCCAGCAGTGCTGAAAATTTTGTAGATGTTCCTCATGAAACAGGGGATGATACCTCCAGTAGGGCTGCCTTTTCCCCATCAGTCCTCTTTTTAGGCCTTACTTTATAAAGACACTTCAAATCTCAATTCCTCCAATATTCAACAGTTAACAGTAGATAATTGGGACAATCACTACATTGTATGGTTTTTTTGTTTTTGTTTTTTTCTTTTTCGAGACAGGGTTTCTCTGTGTAGCAGTCCTGGCTGTCATGGACTCACTTTTGTAGACCAGGTTGGCCTCAAACTCACAGTGATCCATCTGCCTCTATTTCCCAAGACATTGCATGTTTTTATGTTTGGATTTTTTTTTATTGTTTTTTGTTTTTGTTTTTCAAGACAAGGTCTCTCTGTGTATCCTTGACTGTCCTGGACTCGCTTTGTAGAGCAGGCTGGCCTCAAACTCACAGCGATCCACCTGCCTCTGCCTCCCAGTGCTGGGATTAAAGGCGTGCACCACCATGCCAGCAGGATTTATTTTTAATAACCATGTACAGGAAGGTAAGATGGATCAACAGGTATACCTGACTTGGGTTGAAGTCCTGGAACCCACGTAGTAGAAGAGGTTCTTTGACACGCACACACAAACACATGTTTTTAAAAGTATTTAAAAATTTTAACAACCATGTACACTGATCAAAATATGATTTTATATGTATTTGCACAAAAGTCTTAATCTTCCATCTAGAATGTCAATCCCTTAAGGACATACCCCACTTCCCTCTCTATGAGCAGCCATAGTCCCTAGCTTACCAAGGCTCATTAAATCTGTTCCACTGAACTACATTTGGATGGCAGCTTTCCAAACACAACCTCTGGCCACCGAAAGAAACGTGTGTGCTGAGTAGAGGAGATGAGGTTTTGGTAAGATCCATGCCCACCACTGAGGAGGCCCTGCTGAGGCCTACAGCCTCTTCTCACTATTCCTCTGCAGTCTGTACTTAGCAATTGCTATTCGTAGAAAAGAAAGCTTGTATTCAAAGGACTACCACAAATACAAATGCTCATATTTATAGAAAAGAAAGTGGCAAAAATAATTAAAGACTGTTACAACCAGCATCCCAGAAAGTGTATGGGGTGGAAATAAAAGGCCTGCTAAACTCCCCACCCAGTCTCTGCAGCCCCATCTGATACTGTCAGACCTGAAACTTCACAGCCAAGACAGAAGTGAGACTGTATCTCCCCATCTTGCCTCTAAACACAAGGTAACAGGTTCCAGGTGAAAGGACTTAAAAGGCTTGAAATCTCTTCAGGAATTTCTCTGCCAAGTCCTTAAACTTTTAGGCCAACTAACGTATGGGCTAGCCAGGAAGTTTAGCTAGTTTCTCCACTACTCTCTCTTCTGTGCAGAACAAAATTACCTCAGATATTCCCAGCCAAGAAATATCACTTAGCTCCTGCCTGGTTCTTCAAGCCACTTATTACCAAACCAAAAAAAAGGGGGCATGGGGGCGGGAATAGGAATACTGAAAATACTTAAAGAGGAACTCAACGCAGGAGTGAGTTCTGATAAAAAGCATTCAAGGATCTGGCAATATTCCATCTCCCATTGTAATCAGTAGGCTACAACATTTAATGTTCCTTTCTTTATTCTTGTTTTAAAATGTCAGTATTGTAGCCGGCCATGGTGGTGCACACTTTTAATCCCAGCACTCGGGAGGCAGAGGCAGGCGGATCACTGTGAGTTAGAGGCCAGCCTGGTCTACAGAGCGAGTCCGGGACAGCCAAGGATACAGAGAGAAACCCTGTCTTGAAAAACCAAAAAAGAAAATAAAAAGTCAGCGTTGTAAGTTTTAATGTGAGGGCATGGTGACGCATGCCTTTAATCCCAGCACTCAGGAGGCAGATCTCTGGGAGTTTGAGGCCAGCCTGGCCTATAAAGCAACTCCAGGACAGGCAGAGTTCTATCACACAGAGAAACTCTGTGGGGGAGGGGGGAGTCTTTATGCATATTATCCTTTTGTTACAGTGTAAACAAATGGCAGGGAAAGGCTAGCGTATGTGAGGCTCTGATTAGATCCTTAGCAATGAAAAAAAGTAAAGGCACAAAGAAAGTCAGTCCCTGAGATAGCCCAGAACTGGCATTATTTTAATCCAAGTAAAGGCCTCTACAACCTGGTTCCAGTTGTACCTCTGAGTCATTTATGCTCTTACCCAAGCTCTCAATCCTGCCAGGTAGGTCTTTAAGGTTATAGATTTTTTTTCTGCAGATTAGTGGGGATGTCTTGTATAGAGGACTGGCTCTCAAGTCATACGCAACTGGGCTCTACATCCAAACTGTTGGCTCTAACACTTACTAGCTACCTTAGACAAGGTATTTAATCTTTCAGGTTCACTTTCTCTAAAACAGAGATAACCAAAGTATTTACCTCATTGAGTTAATGTGACGAATACATACATACATACATACATACATACATACATACATATGACAAATGTTTAGTATAGTGCCTCATGTTATTAATTACAGTAATAGCAGCAATAACAATGATGGTCTAGGTATTTATTACGCCAGGATAGCAAGTAGCAAAGTAAAGACCAGAAGACATTGCATGTGGTTGTTATAAAGTTCATGTGGGCGGTGGTGGTGGCACATGCCTGGTGGACATCTGTGAGTTCAAGACCGGCCTGGTCTACAGTGAGTTCCAGGATATCCAGGGCTATACAGAGAAACCCTATCTCAAAAAAACCAAAAAAAGTTCAGAAAATCTAAGGTTCAGGGGTTGGGTGGCTTGTTTACATAAGCTAGTCTTTTAAGCAGTGAGTTAGTTATCTACCATGCCCAGCACTATTCTCGATTGCTCAAGAGAAAAAAGTCGGGGATCGAGAGATGGCTCAGAGGTTAAGAGCACTGACCGCTCTTCCAAAGGTCCTGAGTTCAATTCCCAGCAACCACATGGTGGCTTACAACCATCTATAATGAGATCTGGTCCCCTCTTCTGGCATGCAGTTTATATTCAGGGGAAAAAAACTGTATACTTAATAAATAATAAATAAATCTTGAGAGAGAGAGAGAGAGAGAGAGAGAGAGAGAGAGAGAGAGAGAGAGAGAGAGAAAAGTCATTGAATAAATAAGCTAGTATATTATCAACAGCTCAAAGGAACCTATACATCTATCTTCTCAGAATCATGTCTTTAAGTCAAAACAATCACATAGCTTTAAAAATAATCACTAAGGGCTGGAGAGAAGGCTTGGTGGTTAAGAGCACTGGCTGTTTTTCCAGAGGACCTAGGTTCAGTTCCCAGCACCTACGTAGCAGCTCACAACTGTTATTCCAGTTCTAGGAAATTTGATGGCCTCTTCTGGCCTCTGTAGGCACCTGGCACATACATGCAACACAGACATATATGCAGGCAAAATTACCCATATAGAATATGTATTTTATATATTATATATTTACCCATATAAGATAAATATTTTTAAAGAAATCATAGCCAGGTATGGTGGCACACACCTTTAATCCCAGCACTCAGGAGGCAGAGGCAGGTGCACCTTTGTGAGTGAGCTCAAGACCATCTTTGTGAGTTCCAGGCCACCCAGAGATACAAAGTGAGACTCTGCCTCAAAAAAACAAATATAGCAAAACTCATCAGAAGCAACAAGCATTGAAGAAAAGCCTTCTACTAGAAGGGGAAGAAAAGGGAGCTGAAAGGAAAAGCTGTCACAGGAGCTGGCTGGAGGGATGTACTGTCAGAGGTCTGACCGCCATTACCATTACCCTCTTCTCTCTCTCCAGAGGGCAGTGGCTGGTTAATGAGTCACTGTTGGAAAGCCTGGAGCTTCCTGGGGAGAAAAGCAAGGGCAAAGCAAAACCCAGAGAGGACTGATCAGTAAGTCCAAGAGGTTGCAGTCAGTTCTCCCTCAAAAAGGCCTTTCTAATAAAACTCCTAGGAACCTGTTTGCCCTGTTTTAGTGCCACAGTGCCTGCATGTCCCCACAGGCAATATATCTGGCACAGTATTTGCTTATAAACACAGAATTATGAAAAAGGTGCAAAAGAAACCAAATCAGCAGAGATCTGACTATATGTTCCAGAGACAGCCTCCAATCCACAGTGGCAGAAAACATATATTTGATGTTGAAAGCCCTTGGAGGTAAGTTCTGGACAGGTCGCCTCCTACCTATGTGACTCTGTGCAAACCACTGTCCCTAGCTTGGGTCTCTGGAACAAATGAGATTTGGATAGTCTATCTAAAGTGTTCTTCCACGCCCCAAAGTGCCCATGATTCTATTCAAAGGACACAATACCACCTACCACCAATCTGGCCACAAAACTAGTTTTCTAAGAATTCCTACAAAGTATCACTGTTAGAGATTCCTTTCCAAATAACTGTCCCAGAAACAGGCACTGTATTTGTCATCATAGTAGATCCCATGCCTAAAGAAAGGAATAGGTGCACACTTTTAATCCCAGCACTCAGGAACAGAGGCAGGTGGACCACTGTGAATTCGAGGCCAGCCTGGTCTACAGAGAGAGTTCCAGGACAGCCAAGAATACACAGAAAAATCTTGTCTCAAAATAAACAAAACAAAAAAGAAAGACATTCGTAGGAGGCTGAAAGCGGCAGGAGAGCACTGGCCAGGCTAGGAGGCACGAGGAGATGCGGTGGATGTAAAAGCGGAGAGAAGTGTACTAGGTGGACTTTTAATTGCTTGGGGGCCAGCGCTTTGTGGTAATCTGAATAATGTCCCTCATAGAAAGCTTAATGGTCAGGGAGTGTCTCTATTTAAGAACAATTAGGAGGTGTGGCCTTGTTGGAGGATGTGTGTCTCTGGAGATGGGCTTGGAGGTTTCAAAGCCCACAACTGGCCCGGTGTACTCGAACTCTCTCCCTCTCCCTGCAGATCAGGATATAACTTTCAGCTATTGCTCTAGTACCATGAGTGCCACAATGCTCCCACCATGACCTCCACCATGAAGATAATGGACTAAACCTCTGTTATTGGTTTGTTTGGGGGTTTTTTTGTTGTTGGTTTTGTTGTTGTTGTTGTTGGGTTTTGTTTTGGTTTGGTTTGGTTTGATTTTTTTGTTTTTGTTTTTGTTTTAGACAGAATTTTGCTGCATAGTCTTGGCTGTCCTGGAACTCACTCTGTAGACCAGGTTGGCCTCAAACTCACCAAGATTCAACTGCCTTTGTTTCTTGAATGCTGAGATTAAAGGTATGTGCCACTACCACCCATCTTAAACTGTAAATAATCCCTCATTTAAATGCTTCCTTTTCTAAGAGTTGCCTTGGACATGGTGTCTCTTCACTGCAATAGAACAGTGACTAAGACACCCCCTCACCTAAAATAGCTACCTGGCTAGCTCCACCTGACTTCCTGAACGCTAGGATCAAAGGCCTGAACCACCACACCCACTTCTTTGAGGTTTTTTGTTTTGTTTTGGTTTGGTTTGGTTTTGGTTTTGGTTTTGGTTTTTCGAGACAGGGTTTCTCTGTGTAGCCTTGGTCCTGGACTCCCTTTGTAGACCAGGCTGGCCTCGAACTCACAGAGATCCTCCTGCCTCTGCCTCCCGAGTGCTGGGATTAAAGGCGTGCACCACCACCACCCAGCTTACCTGGTCAGTTCTTACATGGGCTTTTGAAAAGGTGACTGGCTAATAAAATGATGCCTAATGCTATTCTGCTATAATCACAGATTGGTGCCTACCCGATTGTCATCAGAGGGGCTTCACCCAGAAACTGATGGAAACAGATGCAAACACCCACAGACAAACATTAGGTGGAGTTTGGGGAATCCTGTGGAAGATGGGGAGGAAGAATTGTAGGAGCCAGAAGGGTCAACACCACCACAAAAAAAATCCACAGAATCAACCAACCTGGGCTCACAGAGACTTAACTGCCAACCAGGGAACCATCTCTCCAGACTTGGCCAGCCATGGTAGCGCACTGTAATCCCAGCACTTGGGAAGCTGAACCAAGTAAGATCAAGGCTGTATTCAAAGCCAACCTTGGCTACCAGAGAGTTTCAAGTTCAAGAACATCCAGAGTTATATTAGTTCCTGTTTCAAAAATAAACAATCAAATAGAAAGTAAAGAAAAAGTAAATATTCTCAAATGAAGTCTTTATATACAGCCGTGGGATACACATAAAAGTAGAAGGTTTATGTAAAAATATTTGGAGCTCTGTGCCTTTGTTTCCAGCTGGTTCTTAAAGCCTTTATATAATGACTTATAAGCAGGGTGCAGTGGCACACGCCTGTAATCCAAGCACTCAGAGAGGCAGAGGCAAGCAGATCTCTGTGAATTCGAGACCAGTCTGGTCTAAAAAACAAGTCCAGGACAGCCAAGGCTTCACAAGGAAACCCTGTCTCAAATAAATAAATAAAATAAAATCACTGTCAGTCCCAAACAGGAAGTGGCACATGTCCAAAAGAACTGACTATAAAAAAGAAGAGACAACTTTGAGAATCACTTGAGAAGTTTAGACAATCACTTATAAGAATGAGAAAAGTAAAATTCTAGAAATACGTTTAAATTTCTAGACTTGTGAATAGATACCAAAAAAACAAGGCCAGCCTGGTCAACAAATCAAGTCCAAGACTACACTGAGAAACCCTGTCTAGAGGGAAAACAAAACAAAATAAAAAGTATGTGTATGTAAAAGTAGTAACAATTCCTTTTCACTGAGAATAGTATTATCTTTATCAAACAAACATTAATACTGTTATCCTTACTGACGAGGTTTTAAAATGTTGACCAACAATCCAATTATCATGAGACTCATATAGAATTAATATTTAAACTCTAATCTGTCTCACTTCAAAGTTCATCATCTAAACCAAGCAGATTGAGAGTTAGGTCTCTGGGTTGTCTCTTAGTTACAAGAAATCAAGAACTAGTGAAAACTCTGGTTCTGAAGTCACAGGTTCGGGTCCCATTTGAAACAGTGACAGTAACTAGAAAGTCTAAGACAGGATGATCATGCTCACTCTCTTGAAAATAAAAGGCTAGTCTATTAATCCGCAGTTGAAATTTATCCATCTTCCAAAGCCTTTGTCTCACACAGATGTAGTAAGTATCTGCATTAAGAAAGGAAAATAGAGCCAGGCATGGTGGCGCATGCCTTTAATCCCAGCACTGGGGAGGCAGAGGCAGTGAGTCCAGGACAGCCAAGGCTACACAGAGAAACCCTGACTTGAGAAAAAGAAAAAGAAAAAGAAAAAGAAAAAGAAAGGAAATAGATTATTTTTGCAGCGGACACATGGACACATAGATTCATAACTGATCAGAGTCCTGAGAATAAGTATCACCCCAAAGGTTCAAAGAACACTGCAGAAAAAGGTGACAGAAACAACCTAAGAGTCAGAAGGGTGGAGTGTGGTAGATCACTGTCTTTGGGGCATGACAGGCCACTGTACTTTAGAACTCATAGCAACTGTGATTACAGAGCAATCCAAGACCAGGCCTGACAGCATCCTGGAATGGAGAAGAGAGATGAAGACCCACCCCTCCCTGAGGATCTCATAGGCTATAAGCTCTAATGGTGAAAGAGGAAGACTTTCGGTTTTTCGTTGTTGTTTTGGTTTGGTTTGGTTTTTTTTGTGTGTTGGTTTGTTGGTTTTTCATGACAGGGTTTCTCTGTGTAGGCTTGGCTGTCCTGGACTCGCTCTGTAGACCAGGCTGGCTTCCAACTCACAGTGATCTGCCTGCCTCTGCCTCCCAAGTGCTCGGATTAAAGGCATGCGCCACCAGGCCTGGCTGTGGAAGACATTTTCTTTTCTTTTTTTTTAAAGATTTATTTATTGTATATGAGTGCTTTATCTGCAGAAGAGGGCATCAGATCACATTATAGATGGTTGTGAGCCACCATGTGGTTGCTGGGAATTGAACTCAGGACCTCTGGAAGAGCAGGCGGTGCTCTTAACCACTGAGCCATCTCTCCAGCCCGAGAAGACATTTTCTTAGATGGTATAGCCACTGGTAAGGTGCCCATGCTGCTGAAACCAACCCTAGTGAAAAATCACTGTGTCATTTAAACAAAACAAAATAAAACAAAACATTAAAATAGATGGAGCTAGCTAAGGAGATCATTGAAGTGTGAGAATAGAGAATAACAGAGGGTAAAGATGATCAAAATAGTCACGTACATGTATGAAAATGTCAGGATGAAACCTACTACTATGTATAAATTAATGCTAATAAAAACTTAAAAATTAAAGAAAAGAGCAAGGCATGGTGGCGCACACCTTTAATCCCAGCACTAAAGACGCAGGGGCATGTGGATCTCTGTGAGTTCAAGGGCAGCCTGGTCTACAAAGCAAGTCTAGGACAGCCAGGACTACACAGAGAAACTCTGTCTCAGAAAAACATAAATTAATAATAATAATAATAATAATAATAATAATAATAATAATAATGAGGAGGAGGAGGAGGAGGAGGAAGAGGAGGAGGAAAAAAAGAAAATAAAAGAAGGGAATTTGGGCATGGGGCATATGCCTTTAATCCCAGTACTCAGGAGTCAGAAGCAGGCTTGTCCATGAGTTTCAGGCCAGCCAGGGCTACATAGTGAGACTATCTCACTATGGACGTTAGGAGAAATTCCCAATTTCTACAATTTCTTTGAGAAATGTGTTTTCATTTAGGAATATTTACCAGAAAGCTAGCAACCAAATGAGTGTTATCTATAAAGACAGTACATGTAGTTAAGAAAATGAATTTAAAGATCATCATTCATTCTCTCTCATTTTTGGTCCAAAGCACATACCATTGGGAACCTATTGCCCTCACCAGAACAATCAATCAGTACTTGTGTATGGCTCTGTATCACTCACTGATCATGTGTCCAACATTTACAAAGTATTTCAGTGTTCCTCATAGCAGCTCTATAAAGAGGTATTATTTTCAGTTTACCAAATAGAAACTGTTCATTCAAAGAAATGGACAGAGTTAAGATAGTAATTACAGCTGAGGTACACTAAAGCTGTATGTCTCAGGACTACACACACCTAATTTCTTGAACAGCAGGTACGTATAAGATTTCCCAGTCATACGAGAGTACACAACATCAAATTATGAGCCCAATTCTCCCATTCAGAATATCTTGGTAACATCAATGAAGTCTGTGAGATTAGGGCAAAGAAACTGAGGCAAGTTTAGCTAATGAGGGGGAAAAAAATGACCCTGAAAAATGTAACTGTTCTGCATCATTACTGCTAAAATACTTCAATTTTTTTTGTTTTGTTTTGTCGAAATATTCTCAACTCTAGTCTGAAACTCACTCTGTAGCCTGCTGGACCTCAAACTTACTGTCACCCTGCCTCAGCCTCCTGAGCACTGAGTTACAGGTATGAGCCACTAAGCCTGGCTCAATTTCTGAGGTAATAAAAATGGCCAGTGTTAGCCTGGCTAGTCTACAGAGCACATTTCAGGATAGCCAGGGCTACATAGAGAAACCCTGTCTTGAAAACCAAAATATATATATTGGAGGAGGAAAAAAAAAAGCCAATGTCACTAGGTATGGCAAAACAGCTCAGTGAGTAAAGGCTTTGCCCAAGCCTGACAACCTGAGTCAGATCCTCAGATGCTGTCTGTAACCTCCACACATGTCACAGCAGCCACGTAACCTCTCTTCTTTCTCTGTCTCTCTCTCTCAAACACACACACACAGTGTGATAAAAAGCCATGTGTAAGACTTTAATTCCAGCACAGGTGGACCTCTGTGTATTTGAGGTCAGCCTGGTCTATATAGCATGTTTAAGAATAGCCAGGGCTACATAACAAGACTGCGTATGAAACTTTAATTAATTAATTTATTCACTTTACATCCCAACAGTAGCCCCCCCCTCCTCTCCTCCCAGTCCCTCCTTCCCTCTTTCCCCTTTCCCCTCCTTTACTCCTCAGGAAAGGGGAGCCCCACCCCCAGCCCTCCCAAGTCACATCAGGACTGAGCACATCCTCTTACCCTGTGACCTGGTGAGGCGGCTCCACCAAAAGGAAATGATCAAAAAGCAGGGGAAAAAGAGTGATAAAAATGTTTTAAGATTTACCAATAATAGCTGGGCGTGGTAGCACATGACTTTAATCGAAGCACTCGGGAGGCAGAGGCAGGTGGATCTCTGAGTTTGTGGCCAACCTGGTCTACAGAGCAAGTCCAGGACAGCCAGGGGTACACAGAGAAACCCTGTCACAAAAAGTGCCCCCCCCACCCCGAAAAAAAGATTTACCAATAAAATGTATCCCAGTTTTAGTGTTAAATTTTTTCAAATGTTTTTAACGTAATGAAATACATTATTTGGATCTCAAGAAGCATTCCGAAAACACAGATATGAGAAGTATTTACCTGTTTATACAAACTAGTGGTTTTGTTTGTTTTTTTCAGAAAGGATCTCATGTAACCAAAGCTCATCTTTAACTTGTTTTGTTGCAAAAGCTAGCCTTGAAAGCCTGATCCCCCTACCCTTTTCTCCCAAATGCTAGATTTACAGGCATGTGTCACCATGCCCCACTCAAATTCTTGTTTCCTAGGTGAGGTTAGAAGGTCTCAGCACTCGGGAGGCAGAGGCAGGCGGATCACTGTGAGTTCGAGGCCAGCCTGGACTACAAAGTGAGTCCAGGACAGTCAAGGCTACACAGAGAAACCCTGTCTTGAAAAACCAAAAAAAAAAAAAAAAAAAAAAAAAAAAAAAAAAAAAAAAAAAAAGAAGGTCATTAAATTAAACACATATTGGAAAGCTGAGAACTACAATGCTGATTCCCTCACTAATGATTCTGTCTACCTCCCGAATGAGTCCTGAAAACGCAAAACACGTTCTGCATATTAAGTCTATTTTTACTTTCATAACTCAGTAAAAATCAATTAAGAGCAGGGCGTGGTGGTGCACATCTTTAATCTCAGCACTCAGGAGGCAGAGGCAGGCGGATCGCTGTGAGTTTGAGGCCAGCCTAGTCTACAAAGTGAGTCCAGGACAACCAAGGATACATAGAGAAACCCTGTCTCAAAAAAACAAAACAAAACAAAAAACAAAACAAAAAAAAGGGGGGGGGTGAGATTTTTATCTTTTAAAAAAATGTTGAATAAGGCAAAAATTAATCTGCTGTTCCTCTCCAGGTTCTCCCCAAGATGAGAAATGTGACATATTTCTATGTCCTCTAAACACATAAGTATAAACGTATTAGATATGGATTTTGTTGTTTTCCATCTTTAGAATACCAGGTTTACACTTTATACTTTGAGACTTTGGTTTGCAATCTGTTTATCTCACTTACTAATTCACCAAGCATTACGGAGGTCGCTCAGTAGTAGAGTCCTTGCCATGCACATTTTAAAAAAAGTTTTTATTAGAACTTGTTTATATGTATGCCTGATGCACGTATGTATACCACTCGCATGCAGGCATCCTCAGAGGTAAGACAAGGCACTGGAGTTTCTGGCAATTGTCAACCACCATATGGGGCTGGGAATCAAACGTTCATCCATGTAAGAGTGGAAAGAGCTCTTAACAACTGAGCCATCTCTTCAGCCACAAGAACAGTCATCTATCTACTCAGGTATCAATAAAAAAAAACTCTAACTCCTATGTTTTTAAAGCTGTATAGAAAGGAAATATTATGGTGTGTTTTCTTATTTTCTTATTGATAGACATGGCTATTTTCCTTTTGAGCCAGGAATTTAAGCTGGCCAGTCTCCGGAATAACTGGGACTACAAGCATGTGAAACCATGCCTGGTGACACAATTTGTTACCATTTAAAACAAAACAAAACTGCAATGAAAATTCTGAAGAGATGGCTCAGCAGTTAAGAGCACAGCTGCTCTTCCAGAAGTCCTAAATCGAATTCCCAGCACTCATAAGTGGCTTACCATCAGCTATAACTGTGGTCTCATGAGATCTAATGCCTTCTTCTGGTGTGCAGATGTACATACAGATAAAACACCCATGCACATAATATACATAAATAAAGTAATCTTTAAAAAAAGAATTCCTTTATGTACTTTTTGGGGGAGGGATGGGAGGATGTTTCAAAACAGTATTTCTCCGTATAGCTCTGGCTGTCCTAGAAGTCATTCTGAGGACCACTCTGGCCTCAAACTTAGAGATCTGGCAGCATCTACTTCCTGAGTGCTGAGATTAAAGGTGTACCATCTCTGCCTGGCTTGTATATATTACTTATAAAACAAACAAACAAAACTATTTTTACAAACTTTCTTTGTCTTGTTTCTTGGATTTCTCTGGGTAGTTAGAGCTGTTGAGCCATGGTCTTCTTATGTAACCCAGACTGAACTTAACCTTTGATCCTCGTGCACTGGCTTCCAAAGTGTTAACGGAACAGGCTGGGACAAGCCATACCTGGCTTTTTTGAGATAAGTCTCATGTAGCCCACACTGGCCTCAAACTCTCTATATACCTGGCTCCTCCTGGTCCTCCTGTCTTTACTTCCCAATTGCTGGAACTAAGACATGTACCACATCTGGCTTTTTAAAAAACTATATGTAGTGTGTGTATGTGTGTGTGTGTGTGTGTGTGTGTGTGTGAGTGAGGGGGGAGCATTCATATATAGTCAAAGGTCAATTTCAAGAATTAGTTCTCTTCTTGTAATTTATGGATACTAAGGGCCAAACTGATAGTCAAGCTTACCAAAAGTGCCTTAACTAGTGAGCCACCTTGTTTGTTTGTTTTAGTGTAGGCCAGGCCAAATTCATGATCTTCCTGCCTTACTCTCCTGATTACTACAATTACAAGAATATGCCAACCATATCCAAACACTATGCCTCCCATACTCAGAACTATCCAGAGTCCAGTATAATCACGGAAAGAAAAAGTAACTTGGAGGATGCTAAGCTCTCGCATGAAGCCAAGTGTGGTGACGCACACCTGCACCTGCTTAGAGACTGGTGAAGTATTGCTTTGAGTTCAATGCCAGCTGGAAGAGGACATACTTGAAGTCTGGACCAGACAAGCTTAGATTACAGAGTCTATCTCAAAAAAGAAAAGAAAAATGAAAGGAAAAAGGAAGCTACTGTTACTGTTAGTACTAGTTACTGTTAGTACCTATTTTACCCTCCTTTCCTAGGCACCTACATGTGCCACTCCATCCTCCACATCAACATGTGGTCCTGCGTCCTAATCTCAGCAGCTGCTTCTAACTCAACTCATGTAGACAGATCTGGCTTGGGGACGTAATCCTACTTTGTCACACTCCTGATTCTGACAAGTGCAAACAGGCTCACCAGCTTAGTTATCTGAACAATTGCACAAGAAAGATATATTACTGCTGCAAAATAATATAATACAGTAGCTAAAATATATATACCCATACCCCATATACCCCAATATATACCCATACATAATTAAAAATAAGTTTTCAAAAGAGAGTGTGTGACAGATGGAAACACAGGCCTCGGGTATTACACAAAGACACTGGAACACAATTATCTGTGCGACCCTGGGAAGCGGCTCAGTTGGTAGAGTGCCTGCTGGGCAAGCATGAAGACCAGTGTTTGGGTTTTTGTTTTTTGTTTTG
Organism: Acomys percivali; assembly: GCA_907169655.1. Taxonomy (NCBI): domain Eukaryota; kingdom Metazoa; phylum Chordata; class Mammalia; order Rodentia; family Muridae; genus Acomys; species Acomys percivali. Next base: position 117,809,882 of record OU015752.1, on the reverse strand, counting down.
TTGTTGTTGTTGTTTTTGAAACAAGGTTTCTCTGTGTAACCTCAGCTGTCCTGGACTCACTTTGTAGACCAGGCTCGCCTTGAACTCACGGAGATCCATCTGCCTCTGCCTCCCTAGTGCTGGGATTAAAGGCATGTGCCACCACGCCCAGCAAGACCTGTGTTTGTATCCCAAAACACCTGCATAAGAAGATGAACACAGTGGCACATGCCTGTAGGGATCTATAACGAAATCTGTATACATAATAAAAATAAATAAATCTAAAAAAAAAAAAAAAAAAAAAAAGAGGGAGCAGCTGCTAAGAAAGCAGCTCAACTCTAGAGTGCTTGCTTCTCATGGCCCCAAGTTTAAATGCCCAGTACCACTCCCTCTGAAAGTCTCTAATATATCTCCATATTAGTATAGAAAAAATTCCCAACTTTTAAAGCCTTGAGAAAAGTCTTAGAATGTTCAACTTTCTTCTCCCATTTTGCTATGCCTGAACATTCAAGTTCATCAATGCAAAGCATGCTGCACTGATGACAACCCTAGTATGAATACTTCTTTCTACACGCAAGCTAATCTTTCTCTGAGACTAAACACAGCCATACCGACTCATTTCTGTACTGTTTAAGGCTGTATTTTTTTCTCTAATAGCAGTTAGTAGCTATAACCACATGGCCTAGAAAGTCTAACATACTTCCTAGGCACAAATAATAATCCACACTTAACATCTAAAGGCCAAACTGGCTACAGTCCAGCTATACTGTAATATGGTTCACTGTCACATGAATTTAAATACAGCATATGTCTGGCATTCAATATTGAAAAACAAGACTTCAAAATAATAAAAAATAAAATAAATAAATAAATAAATAGAAAGAAAGACTTCAAAACACACAAATGAAGCCAAAAGACTACCTCTTACCACTGGGCTAAGACATTAAAATTTTGCAAGCAAAGCGTGGTGGTGCACACCTTTAATCTCAGCCCTTGGGAGGCACAGGCAGGTGGACCACTGTGAGTTTGAAGCCAGCCTGGTCTACAAAATGAGTCCAAGACAGCCAAGGCTAACATAGAGAGACCCTGTCCCGAAGAAACAAAAACAAAACAACAACAACAACAACAAACAACAACAACAAAAAAGACCAAGACCTAAGTGAATTGGGACATGATAAACTATCCCTCCCTCCTTCCCTCCCCGTCCCCCCCACTTTCTCTCGCTCTCACATATAGAATAAAATAAAATTTCCTTAGCGTATTTGGAGCTGGAGAGTGGTTTAAAACACTTATTCCTCCAGAAGATCTGGGTTTGATTCCCAGCACCCAAATGGCAGCTAAAAATCATCTATAATTCCAGTTCCAGGGGATTCAATACTCTCTTCTGCCCTTTGTTGGCACATACATGCAGGCAAACGTTCATACATTAAAAAATAAAATAAACTGGGCCAGGCGTAGTGGTGCATGCCTGTAATCCCAGCACTTGGGAGGTGGAGGCTGGCGGATATCTGTGAGTTCAAGGCCAGCCAGAGCTATTACACAGAGAAACCCTGTCTCAAAAAAGCAAAAAAAAAAAAAAAAAAAAAAAAAAAGCCCCCAAGTTCTCTAAGGTCCTACTTTCCAGTTTCCTTTCCGATCTCACCTCCAGCTCATTCTCTGAGTCCAATTCAAGTGTATGTCCCCCAACATGCCTGATCTCTCCTAGGTTCTGTGTCATTGGCCATGGTGGGAATCTGCTGCAACACACTGTCCTCTCCACCTCTGGAGCTCCTGTGCCTTCTCTCTTCAGCCCTCCTAGTCCCTCCCACAATAGGCAACAGTTGTCCTTCCTTCCATGAAGCCCCTATCGCTTGTTCCGCTACATACTTTACTGCACTTCCCCTACAAGGATGCTAACTGTGTATCTGCTTCATCCAAATTAAAATCCTAGAAGACACACACACACACACACACACACACACACACACACAGCACTCCCTACAACACCTGTACAAGGTAGCTGCTCATGCTTCCTGGAAGAATGACAGATAATTGAAGGGATTAGTGATTTCCTTCGTTATGCGGCCAGCAAGGCCAGTCAAACAGGACAGTTCCTGTAACTGTAAGTCATGCACCTAGCACAAGAATGGGTAGCAAGAAAAGAATGCCAAGCGCCTGCACCTTCAGGGACTGGCCAGCTGAGTGTGTCTGCACCATCGTGACTAAAAGGAAAGGGCGCTGAGGGAAAGAGGAGACACAGGAAGATTTGGCCTGCAATCCTCCGCCAAGTGAGCGCCTTGTGAGCTTATTTCTTGGGGTTATCTACAGGTCAAAAGGATAGAAAAGCAACTGGTTGGGCTGTGTTGTTTCTCTAGCAACTAGCCCTGCTCTCGGGCATTTAACCTCTAACTGGGTCCATGGGGCCTTTTCTCTAAATGAATCCTCCTGCGCCAGTCAAAGAACTCCTTCCAAGAAGGGCTCAGAGTTAACAGCAGAAAAGGCTGCCGATGCTCATGTCACAAAGTCCACACTATGTTTTAATGAATGCTGCCCCACCTTCTTTAGACAATAGTCCTAAGGAGGGCTTCTCCCAGCCCAGCACGTCCTGTGATTGTGTTTCAGGGGCGAAGTCCCAGAGGCTGCTTCTCATTAAACAGCTGCTTTGAGTTTGATTACCCACTGTAGCTGCAAGTAGAACTGTCACTATAATTTAGGGGTGAAACTCCACTGCTACCCCAGCTCTTAGGCAGCTTCGTACAGATACTTTCCCTCTTCAAACATTAACTAAACTGTGCTCGGTGCACAATCCATACATATATTAATACAAGAATATTTAATACCTTTGAAAGTTAATATTTGCAAAGCCAAGAGGACCAGACACCAAAAAAAGACAAGAAACTCAGGTGATGCAACCTCACAGATGGCCCCAATAACTGTTTCCTCAGAAATCTGCATCTGGGACCATTTTAAGACAGCTAGCTAGCCGGGTGGTGGTGGCGCACGCCTTTAATCCCAGCACTCGGGAGGCAGAGGCAGGTGGACCGCTGTGAGTTCGAGGCCAGCCTGGTCTACAAAGCGAGTCCAGGACAGCCAAGGCTACACAGAGAGACCCTGTCTCGAAAAACCAAAAGAAAAAAAAAAGACAGCTAGCTAGATCATCCAAGCATCACAGACTATTCCAGACAGGACTTCAGTTAAGCTCTGAACTTTCTCAGCATTCAGAGACTGAACATCCAAAGTTAGAGCTAGTTTTCTTTAGACTGGACAATATCCTAATTTTCTTGGGCCCCTCAAAAGAAAAACTACATCCCAAATCTGCAGGAAGCAATTTTTAAAAACTACTACGCCACACCAAAAAATTTAAAAAATAAAACTATGCTCTATTCCCAAGAGGAGTGGATCGTTTTTTTATCATTCTAGGGGTGATAGATATTTTGAGATTGTTTTTAAATTGGTTGGTTATAGAAATGATAAGTAAAAGGGTAGATTATTAAATCTTCTTTTAGGCCAAAGGACATTAATAAGCCAAAAATCTTACATTGGTATAAATCTTTGTATATTAATACAGATTTAAGATTATAGTTGAAGCTGGGCGTGGTGGCACACGCCTTTAATCCCAACACTCAGGGGCAAGTGGATTGATGTGAGTTTGAGGCCAGCCTGGTCTACAAAGCAAGTCCAGTACAGCCAAGGCTACACAGAGAAACCCTGCCTCAAAAAATAATAATAATAAAATAAAAGATTATAGTTGGTTACAACATGATAAGGTATTGTAGCTATGTGATTCTTAGAAATGCAATGTTAAATTCTTGCTCTTTGTTTTTCTTTCTTTCTTTCTTTAAAACGTTTTTTTGAAACAGGGTTTCTCTGTATAACAGTCCTGGCTGTCGTGGACTCACTTTGTCACTTTGTAGACCGGGCTGGACTCGAAGTCACAAACATCCGCCTGCCTCCTGAGTGCTGGGATTGAAGGCGTGCGCCACCATGGCAGGCTTTCTAGTTCTTTTCAAAGCTAACTATTACCAACTGTTTAGAATAATTAAGGAATGCACATTAGGCATCGCAGTGGCGTATACCTATAATCTCAGCACTCAGAGAGGCACAGCAGGATGATCACTGTGAGCCTGAGGCCAACCTGGTGTACAGAATGAGCTCCAGGACTGCCACAGCTACACAGAGAAACCAAAAAAAGAAAGAAAAGAAATATATATTAGATGCCTGTAAACCTAACACTCGGGAAGACTGAGGCAAGTGGCTCTCTGGGAGTTCCCTACTTCCTGCTCTAACTCCTCCTCCCCTGGCTGGCAGGAAGTCCAGCCCTATTCTCTCCCCCTGCTCAGCGATAGGCTATAAACTGCTTTACTGGCATATCAGGGAACAACTGGGGAGCAGTGTATACACAACATTAAGACTGGAGAGTCTCAAAACAAGATATTGGGGGTGTTGGGGGAAGAGTACAGGAATCGGATTTGTACACAACAACCTTATGCCTACATCAAACCTTCTTGGGTTCCTCTCTCTCCCTCCTCCCTCTCTGACAGGGTCTTACTTTCCATGGCTTGCTTGGATCGCATTTTACAGAGCACACTGAACTTAAACTCTGACAATCCTCTTTGCCTTAACCTTCCTACAACTGGAATTATAGTTACACTACATCACATCTAGCTAAGCCCCTCAGACCTGATTTTCATATCTAGAACATTTTTTTGTTTTTGTTTTTTTCTTTTTTTGGTTTTGTTTTGGTTTTGTTTTGTTTGGGTTTTGTTTGTTTGTTTGTTCGTTTGTTTTTCAAGACAGGGTTTTTCTGTGTAGCCTTGGCTGTCCTGTAACTATACACCAGGCTGGCCTTGAACTCACAGAGATCTGCTTGCCTCTGCCTCCCAAGGCGTGAGCCACCACTGCGTAGATCTAGAAGTTTTAGCATCTTGTTGATACTCAACACAAAGATAAGAGAAAAGGGGTTGGGCATTTAGCTCCGTGGTAGCAAGTGCAAGGCCCTGGGTTCAGTCATAAGCTCTGGGGGGAAAAAAAGATAAGAGAAAAACAGAACAACAGAGAGAGAGGGGAAAGAAAAAAAAAAAAAGACAGAGTAAGAAGGAGAAATCCAAATGTTTATTTAATACAATGACTTGGCAACAGACTCATTTGGCCACACTGCCAAACTTTATTTTACTAACCAATTTCAACTCTGTCAGGAGCAGATGATCAGGTACATGACTGGAATACATGAACACATTCAGTTACAGCCCTCTGTAACTACCCCACCAACCTTCCAGCCCACTTTCAAACCTACAACTACTGAAGGAAAGAAAGAAAAAAAAAAATCAGTGTGATGATTCTCCTCCAATACTCTGGCACTCCCAACCCTGTGCTTCAGCCACACCCTCTGAGGATCTTGCTATCTTCAGCCTGCTGGTGATCATCAGCAATCAGACTGAAAAGGCTTCAGTCTTCTTGGTGGTTCTTCTAGAGACGCACCTGCCTCAGCTCGACAGCCACAACTTCCTAGAAGTACATGTTCCACCCTTCTTTTGACCCTTAAAACACCTGTGATTTCAGAAGACTACCAGAAAAAGGGCTGACTTTCTTCACTATCTAGTCACTTTGACCTTGAAACAAGATATATAGTGAGTATACAGGAAAGCAACTCTATTCAAATGTTTCCCCATCTTATTAAACCACATGAAAATTGTAACCAAATACTTTAATTACATATATATATATGGAGTTGTTGGAGTTGTGTTCCTACATTTTTAATCACCGCTTAAACAATTTACAATTTTTTTGAAAACTACTTTTTTTTTTTTTTTTTTTTTTTGGTTTTTTTTGGTTTTTGAGACAGGGTTTCTCTGTGTAGCCTTGGCTGTCCTGGACTCCCTTTGTAGACCAGGCTGGCTTCGAACTCACAGCGATGCGCCTGCCTCTGCCTCCTGTGAAAACTACTTTTAAACACTGTTCCATGTGAGAAGCAAAAAGAAAAATTACATGTTGTATAGTCAGTCACATCTTTTTTTTTTTCCACATAAATAAATAACTTGATTCTTAGACACAAAAGATTTTTTTGATGGTTTCCAAACACTGAATCTACCCACCACAAGTGAAAACTGCTACCTTTGAGGATACTCAAAAGACTGCCTCTGGGGCTAGAAGGTTGTTCAGTGGTAAAGTGCTTGCCTAGCATGCTGTGGGTTCAATTCTGAGCACTGCTTTTAAAAAAGAAGAAAAGAGCTGAGTGTGGTGGCACACACCTTTAATCCCAGAGGCAGAGGCGCAGGTGGAATGCTGTGAGTCTACAAAGCCAGGCCAGCCTGGTCTACAAAGCAAATCAAGGACAGTCAAGGAGAAACCCTGTCAAAAAAAAAAAAAAAAAAAAAAAGGAGCAAGAGGAAGAAAGCAACGTGCAGTGGCACTTGCTGGGAAGCAGAGGCAGGCGGATCTCTGTGAGTTCGAGGCCAGCCTGATTTACAAAGCAATCCAGGACAAGCTTGAGCACTATCCTGTCATCAAGTTCACCCCAACCCCTGAGTCAGGCATGAAGAAGACAGAAGACAACAACATAATTGTGTTCATTGTGGAGATCAAGGCTAACAAGCAGCAGATCAAACAGGCTATGAAAACTCTCTGACAGTGATGTGGCCCACGTCTCCTCCTTGGGAAGGCCTGGTGGGAGAGAAGGTGGTGTGTGCTTGGCTGCCTCCTAGTTATGATGTTCTGGATGTTTGCCAACAAATTTAGGAGTCCAGTCAAAACAGAGTCCAGCTGGCTAACAATAAATATGTTTTCACATAAAAAAATAAACTTACAGCTGGGCATGGTGGCGCAAGCACTTGGGAGGCAGAGGCAGGTGGATCGCTGTGAGTTCTAGGCCAGCCTGATCTAGGACAACCAGAACACAGAAATCCTGTCTCAAAAAAGCAAACAAACAAACTTACATTAATTTTGACTCTATTTTTAAATATAAGGAAATTCTACTCCAGGGAAGTTAGGTGCCTGGTCACACAACTAATTAGCAAGAATATGAAAACCAGCCAGGCATGGTGGCACATACCTGTAATCCCAGCACTCGAGAGGCAGAGGCAGGCGGATCACTGTGAGTTCGAGGCCAGCCTGGTCTACAAAGTGAGTCCAGGATAGCCAAGGCTAACACAGAGAGACCTTATCTTGAGAAAAAAAAAAAAAAGACTCCCTGCATAAAACAAGCACATGCTCATCTACACAGCTTCCTCTTTCCATCTTTTCACTATCTTTTCTTCTGTGGCCGAAGGGATGGGAGATGGGAGCTGACACAGGATAGTACAGCACACGTAGAATGGCTCCAAAACCCAGAAGCTGAGAAATGTACTTACAAGAACCTTTCTACAGTGACTCCAACAGACTTAATGTCTGGCTCACATGAATTCTGGACAAACTACCTCATAGCAGCAGCCAGAGAAAACTTCTGGGCATTATCCCCACAATTAGAAAAAATATATATTATACACCTGCCCCCTCCTACAGTAACCTCTTTGTTTGCTGACTGACATCTTGAAGAACCTAGATCAGGAAAAAAAAAAAAAAAAACTAGGGAGAGAAAAAGAAAAAAAAAAAAAAAAAGCAAGCCAATCCATACAAAAACAGAGAAAAGGGCAGGAGTCATCTTGACTTGCCTCCCGGTGGGCAGCCCCTGTAACCCTGAACAGCAGGCCACAGCCGGCTAACGTGACCTTTGCTCTGCTCAGGGAAGAAGGGAAGGAATGAGAATGCTGCTGTTTCCTGCACACCCCACCCACTGCGGGGCAGCTCGGCTGCTCTGGAGCTCTGTAGGTCAGAAGGCAACAAGAAGGGAAGCAGCGAGGCCCAGGCCAAGGAGGTGAGTCAGTGACAAAGCAGGACGAGTCACTAGGCAGGAATACTGGCCTCCTGTGGCAAGAATGCCGAACCACACCCCACTGGGTCAGACTTTTGGAGGCCCTACCCTGTGAGGATTCCAATGTCTCAACCAGAAAAAGTCCCTCAGGAGTCTCTACACCATTCTCCTTTTTAAACGTGTCTCTCTGGCTCAAAAACCTTGCAATGTTTTTTCTTAAGCATGAGATCTGAGTTCTCTGGCTGAGGTTTCCAAGTTCACTGTCTGGCCTCCAGCTACTTATTCGCCCTTATTTTCCAGCCACTGTGCTCACTTCTCCGTGTGTGACTCTAGCCCTGGCTCGTTCTCATGCCTTCGGCTATCCAGGAGGACAGACAGCCCTTCAGGCGTTAGGCAAGTCATATGACAAGATGAGGGAGCACTACCCCCTCTAAGGCATAGCCAACTATTTACACAATATTTTACTGTGCACATCACAATAACCTTTTAAATAACTTTCAGTAGACTTTCTGTCTTGCAAGTGAGGAAACTTCTCCAAAGTCAAGCAGCTGGCTCAATGCTGGTAACAATTTCTAGACCTGTATGAAGCCTAAGCAAAAATTCTGTACCATCAGGCACCCGAGTAGGAAAGTGTGAATACCACAGAACCATCATTCATAGTTCATGACATAAAGCCTAAATAGTGTGGTGGGTAACCCAAATCACAGCTTACCTAAGTAACCATAATCTACGTGCCTCTAATTCTGACCCTTTTTCTTTTTCTTTTTCTTTTTTTTTTTGTTTTTTTTTTTTTTGTTTTTTGTTTATTTGTTTTGGGGGGTTGTTTTGTTTTGGTTTTGTTTCTCTATGTAGCTTTGACTATCCTGGACTTGCTTTGTAGACCAGGCTGGCCTCGAACTCACAGCATCCACCTGCCTTCCTAACGCTGGGATTAAAGGCGTGCGCCACCACTGCCCAGCTCTGACCCTTTTTCAAACCCCATCTTCCTGTCAAAGTTTTTTCCTAGTTATTCCAAAAGCTACTGAAAGAATCTCACAATTCCTATAGGGTTTCAGATTAGACAACACAACCAAATCACACTGCCTTCAGAAATTGTATTTTGCTTCTGTGTGTTTTAGATTCTGCTTCCTTAACAAACCACCAAATATAGTGCCTCCAAGGTTTTTTTTTTTTTTAAATCTTTTGAGACAGGGTTTCTCTGTGTAGTCTTGGCTATCCTAGACTCACATTGTAGACCAGGCAGGCCTCCAACCCAAAGTGATGCAGCTGCCTCTGCCTCCTAAATGTTGGGATTAAATTGATCCTTACATTTCATTTGCTTTGCCTTTTGCGATAGTGTCTCTAGCCGGGCGTGGTGACGCACGCCTTTAACCCCAGCACTCAGGAGGCAGAGGAAGGCGGATCTCTGTGAGTTAGAGGCCAGCCTGGTCTACAAAGTGAGTCTAGGACAGCCAAGGCTACACAGAGAAACCCTGTCTCAGGAAGAGAGAGAGAGAGAGAGAGAGAGAGAGAGAGAGAGAGAGAGAGAGACACCATACTGCCTGCAGCCCGGAACTTGCTGAATAATCAAGACTGGTCTCAAACTCATGATCCTCCTGCCTTAGCCTCCCAAGTGCTAAGATTACAGATGTGGATACAAAAGACATGTCAAAGACTGAATCCACCTTGCCACAGGGCACCAAAATCTTAACAGTCTGAAAAACAAGCATCTCTGGCAAGGCGTAGGAAGGCATTCAAGTGGTCAGGTAAGTGTGCTGGAATATATGCTGTCTCCCTCCTTACCAGACAAACCAGTCCTCAGCTGTAATAAGGCAGTAGAAATCTGCAAGGCTGAGTCACTGCCATTTCCTGAACTGACTTCAAAGAAACTGGCCCTTAAATAGGACAGGGAGAAAAGGCACATGACGCAGCTGCCAAGAGGAGCCTCAATCCAGGAGCACACTAATGCCCCTCTTCTTTATACCACCATTAGATCACTCTACTTCTGCAAGTGGTCCCTTATTAGGGTGACTCTACCTAATAGCCAATCAATGACAGCCAAGATACTGCTTTTCCAAATAGCTCCTCCCCCAGCTTATCAGAAGAAAGGATAAAAACCTCCATTAATTAGGGTAATAGCTATCTATAGGAGTCTGTACAAAAGAGCTTGCTTTTCAAACATACCATGCCTAAAATTTTACTAACGAGTCAAAATGAAGCCAGGCATGGTGGCTAACGCCTTACTCTCAGCACTCAGGAGGCAGAGGCAGGCGGATAGATCACTGTGAGTTCAAGGCCAGCCTGGTCTACAAATCGAGTCCAGGCCAGTCAAGGCTACACAGAAAGACCATGTCTCAAACAAACAAACAAACAAACAAAACTACAACAACAACAACAAAAAAAAAGAGTCACAATGAGGGTCTGGAGAGATGGTACAACAGTTAAGAGCACCAGCTGCGCCTCCAGAGGACACAGCAGTTCCAGCCCACACACAGCAGCTGACAACCATCCCTAACTTTAAGTCCACAGAAAATGTCATGCCCTTCTCTGACCAAGAGCACTACACACAGGTGGCACATAGACTTTATGCAAACAAAACACCTATATACATAATTTCCTCTTAATTTTTTTATTTAAAAAACACAGAATGAAGACACATGAAATCTGCTTTCCATAGAATTAAACTATGCGTGAGAGGAATACTGGCACGTGTCCTATGATCCCAGCACTTTAGCAGAGGCCGGAGGATCTCTATGAGTTACCAACCTATCTATATAGCAAGTTCCTGGTCAGCCAAGGCTACAAACAACAACAAACTAATAATAATAAAAAGCAAATATAAATAAGCTGCACAGCATAAAACAGGTGTGGTGCCAAAATGCCCATAGTCCAGCATTCAGGGAGGTGGAGGCAGGAAAATCAGGAAGGGTTCACAGTCACCTTCAGCTACAGAGAAGTTCCACGCCAGCTTGGCTACATGAGAACCTGTTTTTAAATAATTAATTTCTTAAAACTATAAAGGACAGGCAATAGCATGCTTTTATATATGATGGGATGGATATTAAATCGGGTATGGTGGCTCACACATGTAATCCCAGCACCCTGGGGATAGGCTAAAGCAGAATTTTTAAGTCCAGGCCAGGTTGGGCTATCAAGTGAAACCCTCTCTCAAAACATCACTTAAGTGCCCTGGAGAGATGGCTATTCTTCCAGAGGACCCACGTTCAATTCCCAGCAACCACATGACAGCAGACTACTGTGTGTAGCTCCAAGATCTGACACCCTCACACAGACATACATGCAGGCAAAAACCAACATAAATGTTTAAAAATCATCCAAAAAAAGAAAAAAAAATTTGATGTTACCAAAATAACAAGCATATTTAACAAAATTAAGTGTAAATGTGTGTATGTGTAATTTAGAATAAAATAATCAAACAAATGAAATACAAAATGGAAGATTCTGTTTACATTTATATGAAAAGGGCTGCCTGTAAGAAAAATGCTGCCCTAATGGAAAGGCTATCACTAGCACACTGAGCTATCTAATACATGCAGGCAGTCTCAAAGTACTTAGTAGAACATAACATAACCTTTGAAAAGCAAAAATAAACTCACTGGGCGTGGTGGCACAGGCCTTTAATCCCAGCACTTGGGAGGCAAAGGCAGGCAGATCACTGTGAGTTTGAGGCCAGCCTGGTCTACAAAGTGAGTCCAGGACAGCCAAGGCTACACAAAGAAACCCTGTCAGTTAAGAACACTGGCTGTTCATTCATAGCACCCTGGTTTGATTTCCCGTACCCATACTGTGGCTAGCCACATATATCTCCAGTTCCAGGGAATCCAGTGTCCTCTCCTGGCCTCCATAAGCATTATGTGTACATGGTATACAAATAATGTACAGTCAAATGAAAATAAAACACATGCAATGTTAAACACAGAGACTACTTGTCCTGTAAAACACTAAAAAGAAATTGGAGCCGGGCGTGGTGGCGCACGCCTATAATCCCAGTACTCGGGAGGCAGAGGCAGGTGGATCGCTGTGAGTTCGAGGCCAGCCTGGTCTATAAAGCGGGTCCAGGACAGCCAAGGCTACACAGAGAAACCCTGTCACGAAAAAAGAAATCGGACGCAGTAGCACATAGCTATAATCCCAGCACTCTAGGAGGCAGAAGCGGATCTCTGAGAGTTTGAGACCAGCCTGGTCTACAAAGGGAGCCCAGGACAGCCAAGGCTACACAGAGAAAACCAGTCTTGAAAAAGATTTAAAAAAAAAAAAAAGACTAGTCAGATGGAAAGATGGCTCAGCAGTAAAGAGCACCAGAGTTCAATTCCCAGCAACCACATGATGGCTCACAACCATCTATAATGTGATTTAATGGCCTCTTCTGGCATGCAGGTATACATGCACTCATATACATTAAATAAATACATAAATCTTAAAAAATTAAAAAAAAAAAAGACTAGGAAGATTTTTATGGCCCTCGTAGAAGACAAAACCTGAACTGAAGAGTGGCGCAGTTATAGAAAGTCTTACTGGGGCCTGGGGATTTAGCTCAGTGGTAGAGCGCTTGCTTAATAAGCGAAAGGCCCTGGGTTCAGTCCTCAGCTCTGGCGGGGGGAGGGGGGGGGGGGGAGAAAGTCTGATTGTGGTTTAACATGGGGAAGAATTTTCAGCACACTATAAATGTTGAAAACAGGGGACCCACCAACAGCAGTCCATCATGAATGAGTGAGTCAGGAGGCTCCGCCCCTCCCTGAGGAGCTAACAGGCAATGGCGGCCGCTAGGGAGAAGGGGTCATATTCTTCAGTGATGTAGCTACTAGTAAACTGTTCTTGCTCAAATAAATAACACCCCCATGCTCATGAAAGCAACCCTAATTAGTGAGTCAGTCTCTGTCTCTTACACACACACACACACACACACACACACACACACACACACACACACACTAACTACTCTTGCAGAGGACCTTTCAGTTCTTAGCATTACAGCACTATCATACAGCTCACAACTGCCGGAAACTCCACTTTCTGGGGATCCAGCACCCTTTTCTGGCCTTCATGGGATACACACACACAGACAAAAATATAAGGGTTTTGTTGTTGTTTTGTTTTGTTTGAGACAGGGTTTCTCTGTGTAGACTTGGCTGTCCTGGACTCGCTTTGTAGACCTGGCTGTCCTGGAACTCACAGAGATCTGCCTGCCTCTGCCTCCCAAGTGCTGGGATTACAGGTGTGCATCACCACACCTGGCCAGATTTTTTTTTTTTTTAATGCTTTAAAAGTAGAAACAAACTCTGAATGGTTCGATTAAGAAACCAACTCCAGGGGGCTGGAGAGGTGGCTCAGCAGTTAAGAGCATTGACTACTCTTCCAGATGGACCCGGGTTCAATTCCCAGCACCCACATGATGGTTCTCAACTATCTGTAACTCCAGTTCCAGGGGACCCAATACTCTCACACAGACATACACGCAGGAAGAACACCAAATGCACATGAAATAAAAATAAGTTAAAAAGAAAGAAACAAACAAACTCCATTATTTACATACTGTGTGGCTTTGAACAGATGACCTAATCTATCTATGCCTCAAGTTTCCTTCCTTATAAAAGGGAATAGTGGGCTGGAGAGATGGCTCAGAGGTTAAGGGCACTGACTGTTCTTCCAGAGGTCCTGAGTTCAATTCCCAGCAACCACATGGTGGCTCACAACCATCTACAATGTGATCTTCTGGCATGTAGGTATACATGCATGCAGAATAATAAGTAAATCTTTTTTTTTAAAGGGGAATAGTAATAACAGAATATACCTCACATACTTTTAGAAAGTAGTTCATATAAAGTTGTAGGCATAAGATTGTTGCATAACTCAAATGCTGATTTCTGTATCTGCCCCCCCCCCTCATATATGATTGTAATCCCTGTTCTGAGAACCTCCTGTCTCAATGTTGTGTGAACACTGCTCCCCAATTGTCCCCTGATATGTCACTAAAGCAGCTTACAGCCAATCACTCAGCAGGAAAGAATAGGACTGGACTTCTTGTCGGTCAGGGGAGGAGTTAGCGGAGGAGATAGAGGAGGAAGTGGGGGATTCAGCCACAGGCAGATGTCCAGGTGACATAAGGTGAAAGGAGCTAGATCAGAAAAGGCACAGGACAGACCCTGGGAGGAAGTCAGATTAGCTTAGAGGGTTAAGACTAGAGTATTAACTGCTCAGTTATTGTGCTGTAAAGCATGTTTAACAAATAATATAATAGAGTCTCAATTATATGAGTGATAACAGGATTAAAAGAGAAACTGAGAAACAAACACAATTTTGCACAAATAATTTTAACATAAAGTACTTAGAATAGTGCCTGGTTCACATGATAGGCTAGGGAAAAAAAGTGTTAGCTCTTGCTATTTCAATTGATATAATGAGCAGAACTCACACCACTAAACATGTCTGAATGTTTAGAAAGAGCATCATTCTAGACTGTGCCATTTATTACTGTCTCTCAGCTCCATGACCATCCTGTTGGCCTCTGCTTTCTGATAATGGGGCTGGGACATTCCACTTTTCCAGCTAGCTCCTACTCTGTCAGTGGCGGCTAAAGGGAAAATAGAAAACCAAAGGAATATACAAAGTTACTGCAGCTTAGTGTTTCCTCATGTCAGCAACTGGTTCCATCAGTTACTCAGTCTCTATCTAAACTCTTGGCACCAACCTTGCAGTGCACCTCCCTGGCCTTCCTACCAGCTGGGCAGGCTTGCACTAACACTGGTTTCTCCAAGGACATCCTGGGAGCTCCCAAGAAACCACTGGCAACCAGGCAACATACACCCCCTCGAGAATCTGGCTACAGCTGTCCCATATCCCTCCAGACTTCTTGAGTCTGATAACCTTCCTCTGTTTGCTCTCAATTCTGGATGAGGAAACCACTTCATACAGTTAGTATACCAAAACTACTTTCCTTAAGAGTCCTTTTGGCTTGTTAAGCCCTCCAACAAAGCCTCAAAACTTATCCTTTATTAGCCTGGCGGTGGTGGCACACGCCTTTAATCCCAGCACTCAGGAGGCAGAGGCAGGCGGATCGCTGTGAGTTTGAGACTAGCCTGGTCTACAAAGTGAGTCTAGGACAGCCAAGGCTACACAGAGAGACCCTGTCTCAAAAAAACAAAAAAACAAAAAAACAACAACAAAAAAAACTTATCCTTTATTGAGTTCACTCTTAAATGAAATGGCATGTGGTTTCTGTTTTGCTGAGGTTTCTGTTTTGCTGACTGGACCAAAACTGACACATGTATAAATAAACTGAGCTCAAAAGAAAGAAAGGAACCAGTTGTGGAAGGCTAGAAAGACTCTGTCTCAAAAAATAATTAATTAATTAATTAACTAATTACTTTTAAAAAGGAAGAAAGAAGGAAAGAGAAGGAAGCCAGGCGCAGTGGTAATCCCAGCGCTCAGGAGGCAGAGGCAGGTAGAACTCTGAGTTCCAGGCCAACCTGGTCTACTAAGAGAATCCAGGACAGCCAAGGCTACACATGGCTACCCTGTCTGGAAAAAAGAAAAAGAAAAAAGAAAGAAAGAGAGGGAAGAAGGAAGGACTGCAGAGTACTTGCCTAGCATGCGAGCAACCCTAGGTTCAATACCCACTACTGCAAAAGCAAGCAAGGCAAGAAAGAAAGAAAAGAAAACTGCAGAGTTAGAAATAAACTGAAAGGAGGCTAGAAGAGGGTACTGTGCCCCCGGGAACTGCAGTTACCGCAACTGCGGACTCCCACGTGAGTACTGGAACCAAACCCAGGTCCTCTGGAAGAACAGCCAGTGCTCTTAACTGCTGAGCCATCTCTGCAGCCCCTTAAATGTTTAACTTAAAAGTTAAAAGGGGGAGGGTGACAAGAGTCAAGTAGTATCAGAAATGTAGGACAAGGGGCTGGCAGTTAAGGGTGCTGCCTTTAAACCAGGCGCGGTGGCGCACACCTTTAATCCCCTCACTCGGGAGGCAGATGCAGGCGGATCGCTCTGAGTTCGAGGCCAGCCTGATCTACAAAGTGAGTCCAGGGCATCCAGGACTACACAGAGAGAAATCCTGTCTCGAAAAAACCAAAGGGGAGGGAGGTGGTGGTGGGGATAACATTTACACTGTGATTCACAATTATCATTAACAACAGTTCCAGAGCTTGACACCCTCTCTTGGCCTCCTTGGGCACAAAGCACAAAAGTAGACATTTTTTATTATTATTGTATTTATTTATTTATTTAGGGTTTTTGTTTTGTTTTGTTTTTTTAAGACAGGGATTCTCTGAGTAGCCCTGGCTGTCCTGGACTCACTTTGTAGATCACTCTGGCCTTGAATTCAGAGATCCACCTGCCTCTGCCTCCAGAGTGCTGGAACTAAATAAAGGTGTGCACCACATCTGGCTTGTTTTTATTTCTTATTTTCAATTTATGTATATGAATGTTTTGCCTTGCTTATATGTACATGTATCTCATACATGCAGTGCCCACAGAGGCCATCAGACTCCCCTGGGACTGGAGTTATAAATGGTTGTGAGTTACCATGTGGGTGCTAGGAGTTGAGCCTTCATCCTATGGAAGAGCAGCCAGAGCTCTTAACCACTAAGCCACCTCTCCAGCCCTGCCCCCCCCCTTGTTTTTTTGTTTTTTTGTTTTTGTTTTTGGCTTTTCGAGAAAGTGTTTCTCTGTATATCCTTGGCTGTCCTAGACTCACTTTGTAGACTAGGCTGGCCTCGAACTCACAGCGATCCACCTGCCTCTGCCTCCCAAATGCTGGGATTAAAGGTGTGTGCCACTACCACCTGGCTCTGACCATCTGTTCTTAGCAATTAGACACAGATATCAAAACAGACCTTACTCAGCTGGTTAAGCATCCTAGGTAGAGCTGTGTTTGCATCCTAACAATTCTACAATTCTTAGTTCAAGGCATTCATTCCACTCCCATACCCTACAACTTAAAAAGCCTTTAATTCTAAGCCTTTAATCCCAGCACATGAGAGGCAGAGGCAGGCAGATCACTGTGAGCTCAAGGCAGCCTGGTCTACAAAGAGAGTCCAGGCCAGCCAAGGCTACACAGAGAAACCTTGTCTCAAAAAACAAACCAAAAACAAAAACAAAAACAAAAAACAACAAAGCAAGCAGGTAAATTATGTTTTCAGGAGACAGTTTCATTTCAACAACAAAGGATAACTTTATGCTTAATTTAAGACAAATACCACCATAAACAGGGGTAGGGGCTAACAAATAGCTCAGTGATAGAGTGCTTGCCTAGCATGCACCAAAACAAAACAAAGAAAAAAAGAAAAAAAGAAAAAGTTGAGTAAGCTAGGCTTCTAACCCCCTCCAGCCAAAGAAAATGCAACATTCCAAGACATACAGTAATGGCCATAACCATGCTTAAATCTTGAGTAGCCATCAAGATATAGTAACAAATACATAGTTACTACCTACAAGGGCAGACAAATACAGAAAGAGATTCAAATAATACAGATAATACAGATGACAAGTGCGACCTCAGAAGTAAGCAAAGAGGGTTGCCCAGCCCAGCATGGTGGAGAACACCTTTAAGTCCCTGCACAGGCAGGTGAGTCTCTGTGAGTTCAAGCTACAGAGCGGGTTCCAGGACATTCGGGGCTAAAAAGAGAAAGCCTGTCTCGAAAAACACAAAAACAGCAGCAGCAGCAACAAAATCTTAAATTTGTATTCTCAAAGGAACTTACACAGACATACTCTCTGATTTGCCTCTCACACCAAACCAAAAAGTAGTAGGTAAGGCAGGAAAGTTCACTGTTTACATGGAAAGGGCCTCCCAACACAGCCCTTCGGCCACCATTTACGCTCAGTGCTCAAAACTCCCAAGTATACCAAAACTCGCAACAGCTGTGCAACCCTTGCCAAGGTAAGCCATAAACCTCAGTGTCCCCACCTATAAAACATGACTAAGGTTGTCTGGAAATTTAAAATGATGATCCTCTTATAGCGGCAACACAATGTCAGAAACATAGTGGAGGCTAAGAAGATACTACTGTTGCTATAGTTAACAATAAACGAGCACCTGGCGTCACAGGACCCTGAGGTACAATCCTTTGAGCAATCCACAACCCCCGACACGCCCCGCGGTAGTCAGCCATAATCCCACTAGCAAAACCCCAAACAGACCCACCCCCTCGAACATTGCCGGCTCCCACAAACTGGCCGCGCCTGTAGGTTCTTTTTCTCCCTCGGTTACGAAGGAGGCCTTCCTTTCGCACCGGCGTGGTCAGCACCCCTTCTTGGCCTGGCCATCCCATGAGCACCTAGCCGCACCCCAGCCAAGGGCCCGCGCCGGTTACCTGGCTGCGCACTGCTCCGCCACGCGCACTTCGGATCGCACCTCACCTCGAGATAGATACCCCGCACGACGAAGACACGATTAGTTTAAATTATGGTCCCGCCCCGTCTCGCCGCCCTCTCATTGGCCCCGGCTGTTGTTAGCTGGGCAACCTGGAGGACCCGGGAAAAGGAAATACGAAGGCTACTCCAAAGGAAGAAGGGGTACTATACTACTTCCGGATCCTGGTCTTGCCTTGAAGGTAACAAGAACTACAAATCCCAGCAAACCGCGCGGCTTCAGCGTCCAGCCCCGAAGAACTACAAGTCCCGGAAGGTAGCACGAGCATGTTCTCTGCGCCATCTAGGGAGTAGTGTCGAAGGTAGTTGCTATGGAGTTGCGCTAAGTAACCCTCAAGTAGTGAGACGCTGAAGCCGGAGGGTAAGCCACTGCGGGTGAGTTGGGCAGGAAAACTATTGTAGGACACTAGAGCTTTCTGAAAGGGGAGGAACTCCATAAAAAGTTTAAGAACTTTCCCAGACGGAGACTGAGATTTCCCCCAAATCTTTATTCCTGTTCACCAGTGAACCCAACACTCAGGATAAATTTCAGGACTTTGGGTATCATACCCATATATATTTTGAGCCTCAACGCAGGTATGGTGCTTTCCTAGTATGGGTGCCTC
The DNA here is from genome assembly GCA_907169655.1 of Acomys percivali. Taxonomy (NCBI): domain Eukaryota; kingdom Metazoa; phylum Chordata; class Mammalia; order Rodentia; family Muridae; genus Acomys; species Acomys percivali. The sequence continues at coordinate 117,791,102 of OU015752.1, read as the reverse complement.
AAGTCCCCTGGGAAATCAGAAACGCTCTCGATCATGGTATTGGTTGTCCTCCGAGGAACCAGGACCCCTTGGTTACCTCAGAGTAATTCAGACCTTCATTTCTAGAGATGTAGAAAATGTCACAGGGCTTACAAGTCCCCCTTTGCTTACTCTTCCAAGCAAGAAGACCCTTTTCAGGGAATCAGCAGGTTTCTCCTCTCCACACGCTTATGAGTGCTGTCTGTAAATTCGCCTCTTCCTCCTACATCCTCCCTCGTCAGCTTCTGGAAGCTAACCGTTTATATCTTCATTTCCTCTACATTCCTCAAAAAAGATTTAGTCCATTTAGTAACTTCTCAAGTTCTTTTACAGCCTCTCTTTTTCTATTAAAGCAGCTCTATGCGTTATGGATATTTATCCCCATTTCACAGATTGAAAAACTGAAACCCAGAGATAAGTGACTTGCCCAAGGCCACACACCACACCATTGAAAAAGCTAGAAGTAAATTCCAGTTCTTTAAAGTCAAGCCACCTCCTGATGCAGCTTGACCTGGCTGCATCTGTACCCTGTACTTGTCCTAAAGATTACAGTAAACTGCATGAAGGATAAGGAACCTGTAGGACCATCGTGAGTTATATACCCTTCAACATGAGTGAGTTTCAAAAACATCCTTGAAATTATTAATGAAGAAGGAAACTAGAGACTGAAGGCAATAGGAATCAACTGTGTTTAAAGTAAGAAAACAAAACAAAACAAAACAGCTGACAGGACACCTGAGGTCTGAAGCTACCATGATTCATTGGCCCTGATTTGTCCATTTACTATATAAAAGCTCTTCTGGGCTGTCTTCTGTTTCCCACCTCACTATAGCCTCTTAGTCCTCGTTGGCACTTGCACACCTTTCTTTGCCACCCGCATGTCTACAGCCAAGCCTTTCTTTCTTTCTATTTATTTATTGCTGGGCATGGTGGCACACGCCTTTAATCCCAGCACTGGGGGAGGCAGAGGCAGGCAGATCACTGTGAGTTCGAGGCTAGCCTGGTCTACAAAGTGCATCCAGGACAGCCAAGGCTGCACAGAGAAACCCTGTATCAGAGGAGGAAAAAAAGACTTATTTATTATTATGTATACAGTGCTCTGCAGGCCAGAAGAGGGCATTAGATCACATTATAGATGGCTGTAAACTACCATGTAGTTGCTGGGAATTGAACTCAGGACCTCTGGAACAGCAGTCAGTCCTCTTAACCTCTGAGCCATCTCTCCAGCCCCAAGCCTTTATTTCTTAAGTTCCATATCTGTATAAACAATTGTGCCCTTGGCATCTCCTTCAGGATATACATGAGGAATGTTAAGTTTAGTATCTCTCTTAGGTATTCCAACCCTCTCTACCAAACCTAGGTCTCGCTCAGAACTCCCACGGTGTATAGAAGCCAAACCCCCAACTGTTAACCTTAATAACTCTCATTCCTTTTTCTGTTTCTTTTTTGTTTGTTTGTTTCTTGAGTCAGGGTTTCTATGAATAGTCTTGGCTGTCCTGGACTCCCTTTGTAGACCAGGCTGGCCCTGAACTCAGAGCTCCACCTGCCTCCCTGAGTGCTAGGATCAAAGGCCTGAACCACCACACCCACTTGAGATTTTTATTTTTCTTTTGGTTTGTCTACACAGGGTTTCTCTGTGTAGCCTTGGCTGTCCTAGACTCACTGTGTAGACCAGGATGGCCTTGAACTCAGAGACCCACCTGCCTCTGCCTCCTGAGTGCTAGGATTAAAGGCGTCCGCCACCACCACCCGGCTTACGTCTTTTTAAAAATATTTTTTGTGTGTCACATAAAATAATGCGTGTATGATATATGTATCAGGGGTGCTCAGGCCAGAAGAGAGCATCTGGTCCCCTGGCGCTGGAGTTAGAGGTGGTTATAAACTACCAATGAGGGTGCTGGCACCTGAGCTCAGACCCTGCGCTACAGCAGCAAGTGCTCTTTGCTGAGCCATCTCTCCAGCCCCACTGTTTTTTTGTTTTGTTTTGTTTTGGTTTTTTGTTTGTTTTTCATTTTCTTTTAAAGACTTGGTCTTCCTTTATAGCCCAGGCTGTCTTCAAATTTTCGATCATCCTGCCTCTGCCTCCTACCTGTACATAATTTTTATTCTGTCCTAGCTACCATCGTATCCTTCCTGCATTCCTGTCAAGATATTTTACATACTTCAACCAAAATAATTTTTAAATACTTTTTTAAAATGAAAATCTGTTGTTATTCACTCACCTTACCTCCAATTCAATATATATCCTATATCCTGTGGCTTCCTGCTGCTTTTAGAATAAAGGAACATCCTGGGTAGCTTTTGACCACTTCTCCAGCCTATACTTTAACCATATGTACTCCTGTTTTTTCATTCTAGTTTATATCACTTTATTGAGATTTGGTCTTTTCCCTCAGCTGTAGTACTTGGTTTTTTTTGGGAGGGGGGGAGGGGTGGTGAAAGTAAACCCGGCGTCTCACATATGCCATGACCAAGTCCCTGGAATGCTTATCTTTTCCTCTTCTTACTCTCTACTTTTCAACTGCATTTCTTTCAGAGTCTCTCAGTCACTTCTTCAGAAATGGCCAGGTCAGATCCCTCAATTATAGTGCCTGTGTCCTCCATCATTTTATTCAGTCGTAGCAGTCAGGTGGTTGAGTATACTGTGACATCCAAACTATGAGAAGAACATGGTTCCTGACCTGCTGGTGTTTCTGGTCAGATGACAGTGAGACGATAATTAGAGTGTTCTGAGTGCTACCACGGCAGTAAGTATAGGGTGCAATGAGAGCCAGCTAGAGAGATTCCACATCCAGATTTGGGGAGAAGGAATTCTTTTCTCAGGAAAGTTCAAACTGGAGTTGACTCCTAAAGCACGAATAACAAGGGAAAAGTTGAAAGAAACTCTATTCCAAGCAGATCAATCTGGAAAGGGACTCCTCCAATCAGAGAGGCCCATGGGAGAACAGGGACCAGACTGTGCGGTGTTGGGTTTGACTGACTGCAGAGTATGGAGAAGATAAAGAGGAGATCGAGTCGGCAGACAGGAGCCAAGTTATCCTCTGGCTTTCCTTTAGCACCTGGGGATGTAATCTTCCAGAAAATACTGGCTGTGTAGCTGATATTTTATGGCATCCATTGATTTCTTCCCTCCACCTGCAGCCCAGAGACAGAAACCCTCTTTGAGCTAGGCTTTCAATCTCCCATCAGTTTTCCTTATCTTATTATTGCTGCAAGCCCCCTACAACATCATGTCAAAACACGCTTGAAAGAGAGCATCAATCAATGAAGTAGATTCAAATTTTTAGTAATTCTCCAAACTGGAAATTTTTGTTAACCTGGGATTGGTTAAATAAATAATAAAGTAGGTGACACATGCCTGTAATCCCAGCACCCGGAGAGGCAGAAGTAAGCAGATCTCTGTGAGTTCAAGGCCAGCCCAGGACAGCCAATGCTACACAGAGAAACCCTGTCTCTCAAAAGCAAACAAACAAAAAAAAAAAAACAATAAAGTTAGAAATACCATGTATACTATGTACCACTTAGCAGCTATTTTAAAAAGTAAGAGAATATGCAGACATTTGGAAAGAAAAAATACTGAATTACAAAGGAATACACAGGGTTTATTGATAAAGATCTAGTCTCTTAGTGAGCATGGTGGCACACGCCTTTAATCCCAGCACTCAGGAGGCAGAGGCAAGTGGATCGCTGTGAGTTCGAGACCAGCCTGGTCTTCAAAGCAAGTCCAGGACACAGAGAAACCATGTCTCAAAAAACAAAAACAAACAAACAAAAATAGTCTCTTTTACATGTATTCTAGAAGGTACTAAACTCTTCATGGAAACTAAGACTTTGTTCCTGCATCTGCTTGTACATCTTCCTGTTGTTTGACTTGATGTCAGCTAGCATATTAACAGCTACACTTTTTTTGGTTTTGGACATAGGGTTTCTCTGTGTCACCTTGGCTGTCCTGGACTCACCTTGTAGACCAGGCTGGCCTTGAACTCACAGAGATCTGCCTGCTTTTGCCTCCCCAGTGCTGGGGTTACAGGAGTGCGCCTCCACTGCCTGGCAATATCTACAGTTTTTAGAATTTTTTTTAAGTTTTGAAAAGAAAAATTTCAATGCAAAACAAGTGTCCTCTTAGCCCTATCACGGGTCAGCTGGGTGGGTCGTCGGCCTGGTGAGATGACTACCATATGGGGAATCTTCTCTCAAAAGAGCAGCTGGGGAAGCACCTGCCTCCAAGGTGCAGCATCTGGACTGGAAGTCAGGCTGCCTCTGGGACACACTTAAGTCCTTCTTTTTTGTCCTTCTTTTTCTTTAATTACTCCATTTATCCATCAAACCAGTACCCAGTCTTTGTCAAGGTCAGTGTGGAATTTGTTGTTGTTGATGGTGGTGGTGGTTTTTCGAGACAGGGTTTCTCTGTGTAGCCTTGACTCCTCTGGACTCGCTCTGCAGACCAGGCTGGCCTCGAACTCACAGAGATCCACCTGCCTCTGCCTCCCGAGTGCTGGGATTAAAGGCGTGCGCCACCATGCCCAGCTTCAGCGTGGAGTTTTTAATCAAAATAGAAGTCTAACTTTTTGTCCCTGTCCTCAAGTTTACAGGGAGAAAACAGAAACTAAATAAATAATAAAGAAATGAGCGTGGAGGGCTAAAGGTGTAACTCAGTTCCTAGAGTACTTGCCCTGGCATGCACAAGGCCCCCAGGAACATACACAGAGTAAAAGGCTGATAGCATGGCCACTTCTGTTTACTGAGCATCAGCTGTAGGCCAACCAGCAGCTCTCTGGCTTGTCTGCATTTCACAAGTGAGACAGCACGATGAGAAAGTTCTGTCCAAAGTGCAGCTGGGGAATGAATGGGTCAGTTAGCTACTGCTGTGTGTCAAACCCACCCCAAACCACAGTGGCTTAAAACAGTATTTATTCTTACTTTAATGACTCTGAGTTACCTGGATGACTCTTATCCTGGCTGAGTTCATCCATCCGCCTGCAGTAATTTGTGGGTTAGGTGACCCTCCCACCCTAGTCTAAGCTGGCCGCAGCTGAGGTCATTAGCTCCTTTTCCCAGCTACCTCCTGCATATGACTCACATCCCTCTAGCACTCTGGCCAGTTCGCATGGCATGGCAGAGAGCGAGAGAGCAAGTCTTCTTATAAAGCTCCTGTTTGCCAGCCTGGAAAAGGAGCTCAAGGATAGAGCACTGGCCTAGCGGTTAAAAGAGTCTTAAGTTCAGGGCCCAAATCAAAACTTTAAATCTTCTCTTTTCTTCATTTTATCAGCATCTCCCTGGCTGGTTCAAAGGCTGAACGCAGCATCAGAGTAGGGTGGAACTATAAAATTTTAGTGCAAAGGGGATGGATACAGGAGAGACTGAATAGCAATCATTAATCTTTCCAGATTTAATACATAAATTGATAAAGCCATCTGCTAGTGCACACCTTTAATTCCAGCACTCGGGAGGCAGAGGCAGGCAGATTGCTGTGAGTTCGAGGCCAGCCTAGTCTACAGAGTGAGTTCCAGGACAGCCAAGGATACACAGAAAAACTCTGTCTCAATAAACAAAAAGAAAAAAAAAGAGCACTGTCTGCTCTTCCGGAGATCCTGAGTTCAATTCCTAGCAACCACATGATGGCTCACAACCATCTATAATGTGATCTGGTGCCCTCTTTGTCGTGTAAACATATATGCAGGCAGAACACTGTATAAATAATAAATAAGTAAATCTTCAAAACAAAAACGAAAACTAAGAGGTCGTGGTGGTTCAAGCCTTTAATCCCAACACAGGGGAGGCAAGGAAAGGGAAGCAGGAAATGAAGGCAGTGGTACAGGTACACTAGGCTGGTGCGACAGGATTCACTATTCATTAAATGGGCAACTGTAAGTTGGGACTGGCTACAGATTGCTCTGCCACAATCAACAGAAGCCCAGCAGACCTCTCTGTGCTCTTGGCAAGGCTCTATTATTTGTTCTTGGCTTCATTCCTTTTGGTCAGGCACAGGGCAGCAGGCACTCAGCAAATACTTGCAGAGTTGAATTTATACCTTACTGGGAATGAGCTCTGGAATTAAACAGCTGGACCTGGGAGCCAGCTGTTAGAATAGCTCAGTGTCAACTCTGCCCAAACAGAAATCCATGTGCTGGGCATCCTCTTCTTCCCCAAGTGCCTCTTATAAGCCACGTTCTTCAAGTGATGGTGAATAAGACACAATACTAGCTACCAACAGGCCGAGTCAGCCACCATTCTAGAGCTCCACTTTCAGTGTTAACTTCTTCAAAAAAATTGACTAGAAGCTGGTACTACACAAAATCCTTTCTGCACTAAAGTTCTGGTCACCAGAGAACAGTAAAAAACCTTTTTTTTTGGTATTTTAAAATACATGTTCAATGGTACAGAAGTCAGGTTCCAATCTAGCCCTTAGTCTGAGGATAAGGATTCAATCTCCTCAGAGGCATCAAACCTATTGTAGGAAAATGGGGTGTCTGGTGCACTCCCATACTCTCAGCACTTGGGAAGTAGAAGCAAGAGCCTCAGGAGTTCAGGGTTATCCATAGCTACTCAGTGGATGAGATATGTGGGATTTTATCTCAAAAAACAACAAAAATAGGGGCTAGAAAGACGGCTCAGCAGTCAGGAGCACTGGTGCTCTTCTAAAGGACCCAGGTTCAATTCCCAGCACTTCAGTTATAGACTCACAACAGTCTATAACTCTAGTCCCAGGGGATCTGACCTCTGGCTTCTCTAGGCACCAGACACATAAATGCACAACATATGCACAAACATACATACAGGCAAAGCAATCATACACATTTTTTTCCTAGACAGTTTCTCTGTGTAGCCTTGGCTATCCAGGAACCACTTTGTAGACCAGGCTAGCTTTGAACTCACAACAATTCGCCTGCCTCTACTTTCCTAAGTGCTGGGATTATAGGTGTGCACCATGCCTGGCTTATACACATAGATTTTTTAAAATAAGCAAACAAAAATGTGGGTGCTAAAGTAGGTTCCTCTAGTTCTACAAAAGAAGACTCGAGGTTGCAGATGTGGCTTGCCCACCCAGGATGTGCAATGGCTGTACATGCTATTCCTAACACCACAGGGAGCGCAGGAGAATGAGTTGGTGGATGCCATAGGTTTTCCTAAACCAAAAGGAAACTGCCTCTCTTCAAATGTGCTAGTTGTGTGGTTTTTTTTTTTTTGTTTTGTTTTGGTTTCATTTGGTTTTTTGTTTTTGTTTGTTTGGTTGGTTTTTTTTTTTTTTTTTTTTTTTTTTGGTTTTTCAAGACAGGGTATCTCTGTGGAACAGCTTTGGCTGTTCTGGAACTCACTCTGTAGTCCAGGCTGGCCTCGAACTCACGGAGATCCACCTGCCTCTGCCTCCCAAGTACTAGGATTAAAGGCGTGTGCCACCACTGCCCGGCTTGTGCTAGTTGTATTTTTTTTGAGACAGTGTAACATGCTTAAATTTCTTATGGGACATTAACAAATAAAAAGTCATTTTTACTATTAAAAAAACTGGGGCTGGAGAGATGACTGCTCTTTCAAAGGTCCTGAGTTTAATTCCCAGCAACCACATGGTGCCTCACAACCATCTATAATGTGATCCAATGCCCTCTCTAGCCTACAGGTGTATGTGCAGGCACAACACTGTATACATAATAATAAATAAATCTAAAAAAAAAAAAAGCAAACTGCCTAAATTAATCTAGCATGGCTGAGAAAACACCTGCCGACCAGGACAGTGAGGACCCCAGCATGTTGTCCATGTGTTCCTCCGAGTGAGCTGGACTTTGCTGCTGCCTAGGGGGTCTTCATCTCCAGCATCAGCTCCAGATCTCCCCTATTATCTGTTTCTAGTTTTAGATAGTTTCTGTAGTCCAGTGGTTACTTCAGACTTGCTCTATAACTGAGAGTGACTTTGAACTCCTGATCTTTCTGCTTCCACCTCCCAAGTACAAGGATTACAAGTGTAAGCTACCACAGCGACTTTGGTTTTAAGGAAGGATCTCACTATGTAGCCCATGTTGGTCCTGAACTTGAGATCCTGTCTTAGCCTCCCCTGCCCAACTAAACTCTTCCCTCTTGATCATGACGTTTATAAGTTTCTTCTCCTGGTCTTACTAGGCTTTGTCTTCCCACCATGGTCCGCCTCTAATAATGGAAATGGCAACTCCCAATCGCTGTTCCTTTTTTGTAATGTGGTTCTCAGTCATGAACCTGGCACATGACAATGTCACTACGGTTGACAAAATGCTTGGCACAGCATGTGGAAGAGTGAACATTATCTCATTTAGGCCCCACCTACACTGAAATAGATGCTAGTTTCATAAATATGAGTGTTTTCACCATTTCTTTCCTAACATCTCACCAGTGTGGCCATGAACTGTTATCCAAGTGTGTCTGTTGCTGTGATACGCATATTCAGATCATGCCAGAGCAGTGTGATGTGGGAGCCTAAGTCCCAACAAAAGTGGACACAGTGGTTGCAATAAAAATCAGTATCTCACACACACACACACACATACACACACACACACACACACACCCCTATTCCTAATGAACAGTCCATGTCCATGGGGACTGTCTAAACACTTGACAGAATTCTGATGCTGTGTAGCTTAGGCTGACACTTGACAAAAGGTCAGTTGAGACCACTATGTCTCATGTTGGAGAGTCTCATGTATCCCTGTCTGCCCTCAGACTTACTGTGTATCAGGAGTGACTTTGGGGCCTGATGACCACGCCTCTACCTCCTGAGTGCTGAGTTACAGCTGTGTGCCACTATGCCCAGGGAGACTGCTAATCTCCCCACCTGTCTTTCCAGACAGGGTTTCTCCTGGCTGTCCTGGAGCTCTCTTTGCAGACCAGGCTGGCTTCAAACTCATATAAACCCACTTGCCTATGCTTCCTGAGTGCTAAGACTAAAGGCATGCACCACTATGGCTGGCTTAAGATATTGTTTTTTGTTTTGTTTTTCATTGATTAATTAATTAACTTTACATCCCTGTAGGAAATTCCTTCCCTTCTCTCCTCCCAGTCCCTTCCTCTTACCTCTCCTCCCTTCCTGCTGTGGTCCCCCTCCCTTCCTTCTCAGAGAATGGGAGACTTCACATAGGTATCAGCCTGCCTTGGCATATCCAGTAGGACTGGGCCCATCTTCTATTGCGGCTAGACAGGCTGTGCAGTTAGGGAAAGGGATACAGAGACATGCAGCAGAGTCAGAGACAGCCCCTGCTGCTAGAGGCCCCACATGAGGACCAAGCTGCACATCTGTTAGACAAGTGTGGGGAGGCTAGAAACATCCCATGGATACTCTCTGGTTGGTGCTTCAGTCTCTTTGACCCCAATGGGACCAGGTTAGTTGAATTTCATAACTTTTGTTTTGTTTTGTTTTGTTTTTTTTGTTTTTTTCGAGACAAGGTCTCTCTGTGTAGCGTTGGCTGTCCTGGACTCACTTTGTAGACCAGGCTGGCCTCAAACTCACAGTGATCCGCCTGCCTCTGCCTCCCGAGTGCTGGGATTACAGGCATGCGCCACCACGCCCGGCGAATTTCATAACTTTTCTTGTGTACTTGACCTTTCTTTTAATCTTTCCCCCCATCTTCCATAAGATTCCCCTAGCTCTGCCTAATCTTTTGCTGTGCGTCTCTACATCTGTTTTTATCAGCTGCTGGGAGAAGCCACTCAGATGATTATTTTGCTAACCTTCTGTCTGCAAGGATAGCAGAATATTATTAATAGTGCCAGTGGTTGGCTCTCTCATGGCATGCAACTCAAGTTGAGCCAGTCACTAATGGCTGGATTGAAGGTTTTGTGTGTGGGTTGGTGTACACCTACCTCCACTGGAAGTCCTGCCTGGCTACAGGAAGTGGTCACTTCAGGCTCCATTATCACCTGCTGCTAGGAGTCTCAGCTGAGGTCACCAAAATAGACTCCCTGAGCCTCCTCTTCCCAGAGATGTCCCCCCTACTGACTTTAGGTCTCCGAGCCCTCTCCCACTCCCCCCCCCCCACCTGATCCCCACCCTTGCTCCCCTCCCTACCGCCTCTATCACCCAGTTCTCTTCCTCCATCTACTTCAGATATCTATTTTATTTCCACTTCTTTATATATTCTTAGGTTGAAGGACATATAGGTTGTTTCCAGATTCTGGCTATTACAAATAAAGCTGCTATGACCATAGTTGAGTAAGTGTCCTTGCTGTGTGGTGGAGCATCTTTTGGGTATATGTCCAGGAGTGGTATAACTGGGTCTTTTTTTTTTCTTTTTGGTTTTTTTTTTGTTGTTTGTTTGTTTTTTGTTTTTTGTTTGTTTTTTTGAAAATAGCCCTGGCTGTCCTGGAACTCTCTTTGTAGACCAGGCTGGCCTGGGCCTCTGCCTCCCAAGTAGTGGGATTAATATCTTGTAGCTAGGTCTTGAGGTGGTAGAACTATTCCCAATTTTCTGAGATATGGACAGATGCACATGCCTTTAGTCCCAGCACTCAGGGAGGCAGGCAGATCACTGTGAGTTCGAGGCCAGCCTGGTCTACAAAGCAAGACCAGAACAACTAAGTCTGCACAGAGAAACCCCCCCTCTCAAAAAAACAAAAACAAAACCTCCCTTTTTATTCCTCCAAACTTAATAGGGTCTGTCCTTGCATCTATTAAATTACAGAGAAAAGCAGTGAATTTATTAAGCATAAACTGAAATCAGATCCTTTGTGGGTTTTATTGTTGAGAGGATTTCATTATATACATAACCCAGGCTGATCTTGACTTTATGATTTTCCCACGTCAACCTCCTGTGTTTACCAGCCACCTTGAATTCCCAGCTATGTCTTTGCATTCTCAACTATGTCCTTTGTATTTTTGTTTTGTTTTGTTTTAAAGATTTATTTATTACATATACAGTGTTCGGCTTGCCTGTACACCTGCACATACACACCAGAAGAGGGCACCAGATCTCATTATAGATGGTTGTGAGCCACCATGTGGTTGCTGGGAATTGAACTCAGGACCTCTGGAAGAGCAGTGAGTGCTCTTAACCGCTGAGCCATCTCTCCAGCCCCATGTCCTTTGTTTTTTCTTTGTTTGGGTTTTTTTTGTTTTGTTTTGTTTTTTTGAGATAGTGTCTTCCTGTGTTGCTCAAGCAAGCCTCAAATTCAAAATATTCTGGCTTTAGTGTCCCAAGTAATGGAACTACAGATGTGCCTCCTGGCTTTGGCTTTTAACAAAATGTATTTGAATAATGTTTGCCAATTTCATTGTCTCTACATACAGACTAATTTCTTCTTTTGATTCCTATAATGAGTATTACATATCCCCAAGTTTCCCTTTGTGCTTTGGCTGCCTGGAATGTCATAACTAAATCCTGGGGTCCCCGATGCATTTCTTCATTTTTACCTTTTCTTGTTTATTTATTTATTTATTTATGGTGGCAGTGGTTTTTACTCTGTATATATAGGCTTCGCTATCCTGTAACTTAGCCTGTATATCAGCCTGCCTCTACCTTGTGAACACTGGGATTAAAAGCACGTACCACCATGCCCAGATTTTGTCTTCTCTTTTAATGTTTTTTTTAAAAAGATGTATTTATTACATATACAGTGTCCTGCCTGCATGTGTGCCTTTATACCAGAAGAGGGCACCAGATCTCATTATAGATGGTTATGAGCCACCATGTGGTTACTGGGAATTGAACTCAGGACCTCTGGAAGAGCAGATAGTGCTCTTAACTGCTAAGCCATCTCTCCAGCCCCCATTTTTAATTTTCTATGTCAGCATTGTCCAGTTTGATAACCATTAGTCACATGTGGCAATTAAGCACCTCACTCAACACGTAGCTGGTTCATCTTGGGTTGTGCTCCAAAACAGCTCAATAATTCCTAATACTTATTACATGTTCAATAACTTGAATATGCTTAGTTAAGTAAAATATTAGGATTAATTTCACCCATTTCATTTTATTAAAAGTATAGCTCCTAGCCGGGCATGGTGGCACACACCTTTAATCCCAGTACCCAGGAGGCAAAGGCAGGCAGATCTCTGTGAGATCAAGGCCAGCCTGATCTACAAAGCCAGTCCAGCAGTTGGAGAGATGGCTCAGCTGCTGTTACAGGGGCCCTGAGTTCAATCCCTAGCAACCACATGGTGGTTTACAACCATCTATAATGTGATCTAATGTGCACTGAATACATAATAAATCTTTAAACAACAACAACAACAACCAGTCCAGGACAGCCAGGACTACAAGAAAAACCATCTTGAAAAACCAAAAGAAAAGAAATTATAGCTCCTAAAATTATCTACTTACTTACTTGTGCGGGGAGGGGGTTGGGGGGGAACCAGTATATGGAGGTCATAGACAATTTTATGGAGTCGACTCTCTCCTATTAGTGTGTTTCAGGGATCAAATTCAGGTTGCCAGGTTTGTACAGCAAGTGCCTTTACCTGCTGAGCCATTTCACTAGCTCAAATAGCTTCTAAAATCTTTTGTTGTTGTTGTTGTTGTTTCTTTGTTTTTCCAGACAAGGTTTCTCTGGCTGTCCTGGACTCGCTTTGTACACCAGGCTGGCCTTGAATTCAGAGATCCTCCTGCCTCTGCCTCCCAAGTGCTGGGAGTAAAGGCACGTGCCACCACCGTCTGGCTAGCTCCTAAAATCTTGAAATTATGTATCTGGAAAATCCTATGTGAGGCTTGTATTTGTGACTTACTGTCTTACAGCACTGCTCTACAAAGCATCCTGCTTTATGAGCATGTTATGCTGTAAACTTCATCCCTTTGTAAAGCAAGGAGGTCAGGCAGAGGAAGTGACATAGTGAGTAGAGTGAACTGAGGGACTCTAGCCTAGAGACATGCCTTTTGTCGGCTTGCCTTTTGTTTATATGACTCACACACAAAAAAAAACAAACCGCCCCAGCTCTTTTCATCCTGGGTGAGTAGTAGTCCATGGCTCTTCCTCCCCTCCAGGAAAAACCTGTTCTCAGCTTTACTTTACCTAACATATTGGAAAGGATTGGATAGGACACATCACACATAACAAATGACTGATAACTTTGTGTTCACCTCTCTCTGGGGTGTTTCCATTTTAACAGGGAACAATCCCTGAACCCAAAGGAATGAATCACTAATGGTGGAGTTTCAGGCCTCAGTGACAGGTGAGTGAGGGTAGACTCTGGTTTTCTGTTTCTACATGTTACATGCAAGAATGTAACAGGAAGTAGGGCTCTCAGATGTAAAGGGCTAATAGATGAGCTTCCAGAGAAGGTACCAAATCCCTGTGTCAGAAAGTAAAGGGTGCTCAGACACCAACCAGGTCCAGCGAAGGCCTTCCAGGGTTTGTTAAGCAATAGAATAGTGCAGCTGATATCAACAGAGCCTAGGCAGCAGGACAGTCTCCATGGTAACTATTGTGGAGTAGCAAGAGGGCTCTCAAAGTAGGATTCTAGAGACTATGACTGCCGTCCACAACTGACTCCGCTTAACTCTGGGCAAGTCCTTTACCCTTTGGGTCTCAGTTTCTTCATCTGGAAAATAGAAATGGGTGCTATAGCCATATGTGATGGTGCATACCCATAATCCCAGCATCAGGAGGCTGAGGCAGGTGGATCATTAGTTTGAGGCTAGCCTGGGCTACCTTGGCCCCTGTGTCAATAAAACAAAACCCCCCAATAAGAAAGTGGTACTCTGTCAGATGAGTTCAAAATGTCATGAAGTTGCTCTGAGAAGTAATAAGTATACTACATGAAAGCACCAATATCTTCATTTGTTTGTTTGTTTTTGAAGACAGGGTTTCTTTGTGTAGCCTTGGCTGTCCTGGACTCACTTTGTAGACCAGGCTGGCCTCGAACTCAAAGTGATTCGCCTGCCTCTGCCTCCCGAAGAAAGCACCAGTATCTTAAAGTGGAAATGCAGCCAGGCAGGCCTAGAGCTCTAGTGAACAGAAAGCAGTGTAGAGGGCTGTGGGAATCCTGAGGGTAGACACTCCAGATCTGGAACATTCATTCTTCTCTGTCCTCCTAGGCTGAACGCAGACTCCCAGGGTCCAGGCTTCCACCTGCTGAATGATGGCCTGAACTATGAGCAAACGGGACTATATGAACACTTCGGTACAGGAGCCTCCTCTTGACTACTCATTTAAAAGCATCCACGTGATCCAAGGTCAGCCCACAGAGCACAGCACTCAACACATCATGACAGCAGGCTGTGTGGTACAGAAAAAAAAATCCTTAAGGCTTTTTTTAAAGCCTAAACAGAGCCAGGTGGTGGGGGCGGCGTACACCTTTAATCCCAGCACTCCAGAGACAGAGGCAGGTGGATTGCTGTGAGTTCGAGGCCAGCCTGGTCTACAAAGTGAGTCCAGGACAGCCAGGACTAAAACAGAGAAAGAAACTCTGTCTCAAGGGGGGGAAAAGCCTTAACAGGGGGCTGGAGAGATGGCTCAGAGATTAAGAGCACTGTCTGCTCTTCCAGAGGTCCTGAGTTCAATTCCCAACAAACACATGGTGGCTCACAACCATCTATAATGAGATCTGGTGCCCTCTTCTGGCATATAGAGCACTCATGTACATAAGTAAATAAATAAATTTACTTTTTTTTTTTTTTAAAGCACTGTCTACTCTTCACTCTCTGTCTCTATTCTCTCTCTCTCTCTCTCTCTCTGGGGTACCCCTCCCCCCTTTCTGGCTCCCCCCATGCTCATTTAATAAACTCTGTATAACATTTTTTTTAAAAAGCATTAAAAAAAAAAAAAAAGCCTAAACAGATTTTCCCCAACTTCTGGTTGTCTTTAAGGGGTGGGATGAGAATTTTTGTTTTACTGGGCTAGGGAGTGAATACAAGGCCTCTGACATATAAAGTAAATGCTCTACATCTGAGCTTCATCCTCAGCCTTGAGATTTTTTAAAAAACCATATTTTAACTTTACATGTATGGGGGTTTTGCCTCCATGTATATCTGCACCCCTTGTATCTGGTGCAGGCAGAGGCCAGCAGTGGGTGTTGGAACCCTGGAGTCTGGAGTTACAGATGGCTGTGAGCCTCTGTGAGGGTCTGAAAATTCAACCAGATCCTTTAAGGAGCAGCCAGTGCTCTTAACTGCTGTACTATCCTTTCCAGCTCCCTTGAGAGTTTTCTTTTTAATTTCTTCTAGGTTTATGAGTGTTTTGCCTGAATGAATGTGTATATGAGCCACATGCATGCCTAGTGCCCAGGGAAGTCAGAAGAGCATACCTAGAAATGGAGCTAGGCATGACTGCGAGCCACCATGAGGACTTCTGTGAGCAGCATGTGCTCTTAACCACTGAGCCTCCCCCACCTCTAGTTTTTTTAAGTAGCAAATCTGAAAGGAACCAGAGGGTCTCTTATGGTAGTAGACCCATCTTTAGAAGAAGCCAGGCTATAGCAGGAGATTCATGAAGAATACAGAGAAATCACCCTATCTGGAAGAAGTCTTAGTTCTCTGTTCTCATCTTGAAAAGAGGAGGAAACTAGTCAGGAAAAAAAAAAAAAAAAGGCTATTGCCAGGTTCTACCACATTGGCAGAGCCCTGTCTCTTATCTAGGAACATGGGCCTATTCTGCTTATTAGTAAAACATAAGAGGTCTTTTTAGCAACAAACTGGTATGTTTCCAGTTAAAATTTTTGACCAACTTCTTCCATTCATTCCATACATACCAAATTTATTCCGTCATCACCAAGACTCACTGCAGTTCCAGCTCTGCCCACAGGCAATCTCATCTTACTTTAATGTCTTTCTAACTAGGCAGCTCACCCTTCCATGTTCATGTCGAGGCTCTCACAGGAGCAGGCAGTTCTGCCACCCCTGCCTCTGGTTACTGACTCACAAACTCACTAACCTAGCTACATTAGCTGCTTTTGGTTTTGTCAGATAGCCATCCATCAGCTCAGTGTTAGCAGCCTGGGCTTTGGCTCCGGGCACTACTTCAGTTAGTATCCACCACACTGGCAACTCATGTCTGTCTCTCCCCAGCACACACTTGCCTACTGTGACCTTTCTTGTGCTCTACATTATTTCTGACTCATGTAGTACATATTCCAAAAGTGCTTTAGTTACAACAATAGCTTTGTGCAAGAAAGCAAAGGTGACTGGGGAGTGGAGCGTAAGGACTACTATAGCACAGGAATTTTCCATTTTTGTTTGTTTGTTTTTCTCTTTTTTTTTTTTTTTTTTTTTTTTTTTTGAGACAGGGTTTCTCTGTGTAGCCTTGGCTGTCCTGGACTCGTTTTATAGGCCAGGCTGGTCTTGAACTCACAGTGATCCACCTGCTTCTGCCTCCCTAATGCTGGGATTAAAGGCGTGTGCCACTATGCCCAGCTTGGTTTTTGGTTTTTTAAGATAACGGTTTCTCTGCTACAGAGCCCTGGCTGTCCTGGACTCTCTTGTAGACCAGGTTTGCCTCGAACTCACAGAGATCTGCCTGCCTCTGCCTCCTGAGTGCTGGGATTACAGGTATGTACCACCACACCCAGCTCAAACTAGGAGCCTCTTAACACATGCTCAAGTAATGTGCTACCCTGGTGTAACTTGAAGGGGACAGGTACCTATAGCAATTTTAGGTTCCCTCTTTTTACCCAAGGTAACAGGAGCTCAGGCTGCCTTATATCATAGGTAACTCTATTCAGTGATTCCCTCACAGCTTAGGACCAGCCTTTGTATGTGACATGCGTTATTAGAACAGATGCTTGTTCATGTGGAGTTATTCTGATATTTCTATTCATCTAAGTTAAATCATTTGACAGTTTTTGGAAGGTATGAGAGGGATACATGATTTGGAGCCTACTCGTGGACAGAAGCACTCTGTTCCATTATCCCTACACACACCCCAGCAGGCCCCAACCTTGGGCCCTGTTCATTCCAAGACTAAGGCAGAGAGCCACCTGGTGTATGCTGTCTGACCTGCAGCTGAGAGAAACGTCAGCTGGGGTGGAAGTGTGAGGACAGGCTGGCTAGATTTTGCAAATGCTAAGGTGCTTTTCCCTATAGGCTACTTAAGATGTACTAAAGGCTTAGAGGCAGCAGGGAAATGGAACTACTTTAACTAAATTGTAGTCTGGTTCTGGTTCTCCCACTAATGCCAGCTTGGGCAGAGCCCACCCACCCTCATTATGAATCTCATTTGAAAAAGACAACACTGCCGGGCGGTGGTGGCACAGGCCTTTAATCCCAGCACTCGGGAGGCAGAGGCAGGTGGATCTCTGTGAATTTGAGGCCAGCCTGGTCTACAGTGTGAATCCGGGACAGCCAAGGCCAGACAGAGAAACCCTGTCTTGAAAAACAGAGGGGTGGGGGGTGGGAAGACAGCACAACCAGGTGTGGTGGCACACACCTTTAATCCCAGCAGAGGCAAGTGGATCACTGTGAGTTTGAGGCCAGCCTGGTCTACAAAGTGAGTCCACAACAGCCAGGGCTACACAGAGAGATCCTGTCTCGAAAAACCAAAAAGAAAGAAAGACAGCACCCTTGCTTTCCAGTGTGGGTGTTCAGGCTACCTGCTTGCACATCCTATTCATTTTCCCTCCAATTTAGCTTCTGTCCTCAAGCATTTACACAGTTACCAGCTACTTCTGAGGTGCCAGGAAAGACAGTGTTGAATCCTGTCTTTCCTGGAACGTCCTCCTCCGTATTCTGCAGACTCTCTCAACACCTTTAAACTATCCTCTCAGGAGCTTGAGGGATGACTTAGCACTGGCTAAGTCAGAACTCTGGCTGCTCTCCCAAAGAAGCTGGTAGGAGTCCCAGCACTCACATGGCTCACAGCCATCTGGAACTCTAGTTCTCGGGGATCTGATGACCTCTTCTAGCCTTACAAAGCATGGCGCACATACATGTAGGCAAAACACCCATACACATAACATTTTCATTAAAAATAAATAAAACCAGCCAGGCACGGTGGTGCACATCTGTAATTCCAGTACTCAGAGAGGCAGAGGCGGGTGGATCTCTGTGAGTTTGAGGCCAGCCTGGTCTACAAAGGGAGTCCAGGGCAGCCGAGGCTACACAAAGAAACCCTGTCTCAAAAAACAAAACAAATAAACAAAACCATTTTCTCCTGCATCTGTCTGTTCAGATTATTCATTCAACTTTCTTTCTTTTTTGTCTTGTGCTAACAAGAGCAGATGTGATCCTTGAATGCTACCTACCTTTTAAATCCTGTCTACATAGAAACTTCAAAGCCATCTTTCAAGTGAAAAGCCAAATTGTCTGTTTTAAGCACTGCAGTGACTTCCCATTACTTACAGGACAAAGCCTGGGCTCTTAGCCTAGCATTTAGGACTAAGGACTGGCTCTGCTTTTCTCTACTTGTGCCCATGTGCTTGGTGTGGGCAGACATGTGTCCCCACCCTGCACTCTCCTTGTGCCTTTAGTTCATGTTGTTCTCACCCTTCTCCCCTCTTTGGCTGGCTGACACCCCTAGTCCACCCAGCCCAGCTCAGGCCTCACCTTCCCTGTGCTCTCAGTGCACCAAGGCCTCTTCCTTGCTGAAACAACTGTGGCCTATGACATTCACTGCCAGTTTGTTTCCATCTTGCCCACAGAAATTCCTCCAATACACACATCAGCTTCGTCCCTACCCTATTGCTTATCCAGAGCCTACATATTCTCTCTCATTGTTTACTATTGTATATCTACACAGCTTGTCATTAATGAAGGAAAGGATGTGTTCCACTGAAGTGAATTCTGTAAGCTACACTGGAATAGGATTCTGCATTTTGTGATACTATCTTCACTTACTCCAACAACTGGTTCCTACTTTATCTGTAAAATGGGAAAGGGTCTGCTTCACTCACAGGGGTGGTATACAAAGAGCCCAATAATGCAATGGACATGAGAAGGCCATCTGACCTAAAATGCTTTGGTCTACTCTAAATTTACTCTGATCTTTGGAGCTTGCGACAGGGAAGGTCTCCCTAGACTCTAGCGCTGGGCCCCTGCCAAACCCTCAAAGTAGCACTTGTATGCTCGTTTTTTTAGCTCTTCCTTCTCCCTCCCTAAAGGCAGAAAAACAAAGATGATAAACCCAAGCCTTGTGCTGAAGTGATGGCGTGAAGGTTTAGAGCACGTGTTACTCCTACAGAGTACCAGGCTCAAACTCTAGTACCTACACAGTGGCTCACAAACACCCCTAACCCCACTTCTAGGGGATCTCACACACTCTTCTGAGTTCTGCAGACACCAGGCATGTACACTCATACAAACATAACAGGAAAAATACTCATACAAATAAACAAGTCTTACTTTGTCATCACAGATCTGGTAAGCGAGGAGCCAAGGACAGGTCTACGGCCCGTGAAGCACTCAAAGTCAGGAAAATCACTGACCCAGTCCCTGTGGCTCAACAACAATGTCCTCAATGATCTCAAAGACTTCACCCAGGTGGTGTCACAGCTTCTACAGCACCCAGAGAACCTGGCCTGGATTGACCTCTCCTTCAATGACCTGACTTCCATTGACCCTGTGAGTTTCTAGCCCTGGACATCTAGTCAAAGGGGAGCTTGAAGCCAGTGTGTCAGTTCACAGCCTTTCTACTCCCTCATCAAGGAAGTAGAGGCAGTATGGTGCAGTTCATAGGGCATAGTTGTAGAGACACATAGATGTAGGCACAAATTTGAGTTTCCCCCTTATTATGTGACTGTCAGCAAGGTACATAGCTTGTTGTTTTTTGGAGACAGGGTCTCACTATGTATCCTTGGTTGGACTAAGAACTCATTATATAGACAAAGCTGGACTTTACAGACATCCACCTGCCTTTGCCTCCCGAGTCTCACAAGCTAGTTTCTTAAAGCTTCAGCCTTCCTTTAAATGGGGATAAGATGCCATAACTATCATGGTTTTGTAAGGATGGAATGAAATGTATGAGAACCAACTTGCCTGTCAGTGGCTACAGAAAAACCATAGCAGTCATCTGTAGGCACTTAACAGTCTGTGCAGAGCTCTCCTGAGGACGAGGGGACTGCAAACACCACCAGTTACTTGCTGTGAAATATAAGTTTTAAAAACAGTTTGGCTGGGGATGGAAAGATGGCTCAGAGGTTAAGAGCACTGGCTGCTCTTTAGAGGTCCTGAGTTCAAGTCCGAGCAACCATCTATAATGTGATCTAATGTCCTCTTCTGCCCTGCAGGTATATATGCAGACAGGGCACTGTATATATAATAAATAAATAAATCTTTTTTTAAAAAAATGTATAAGGCCTGGCATGGTGACACACTCTTTTAATCCAAGCAATCGGGGAGGCAGAGGCAGGTGGATCTCTGTGGATTCTAGGCCAGCCTGGTCTACAAAGTGAGTCTAGGACAGCCAAGGCTACACAGAGAAACTCTGTTTTGAAAAACAAAAAAAGAAAAAAACAACAAGTATGTTGTTACTTGCATCTGATTCTAGCACTTGGAAGGTAGAGGTAGGAAGATGAGTCATCCCCAACTACATAGTGAGGTTGAGGCTAGCCTGGACTATATAAAAAAGGGGAAGGGCTGGGTATGGTAGAGCACACCTTTAATCCCAGCACTTGGGTGACAGAGGCAGGTGGATTTCTGTGAGTTCAAGGCCAGCCTGGTCTACAAAGTGAGTCCAGAACACCCAGGGCTATTACACAGAGAAACGTCCTCTTGAAAAAAAAGGCAGGTGGGGGGGGAGAGAAGGGAGAGAAGATAGGAAAAGAAGCAAACAAAGAAGAAAAAGGATCCCTATTGGAAGGGGAAAGTTTTGGGGCACGATTTGGAGACTGTTCCCTTGTGATCTACAACGATATGAACTCAACTGGGATCTTCAAAGCCTATGTACTGTGCTGATATTCCCCTGCACATGGGATCTTGGGTCATCACAGTTGGAAAGGCCTTAAAGGGCAAATGAGACTCAAGGAGAAGCAGGAGAGCTCTCACCTAACCAACCAGTCAAATGGTAACTGGATGGGTGCCAGCTCTATTTTGAGGTTTTCTCCCTAAAAGGAACTTAAAGGCTAATTTACTCATATGAATACACACATCTATGAATAACTGAGTGATGGGGCTAGAGAAATGGCTTAGAGCATTTGTTGTTCTTGTAGAGGAAGACCCAGGTTCACATACATGGAGGTCCACAACCATCCCTATAACTCCAGTTCCAGAGGACCTGACACCCTCTTCTGACTTTCACAGGCAACAGGCTCTTATGCGGGCACAGACATACATGCAGGCAGACACTAATACACATCAAATAAAATAAGGGCTATAGAGATGGCTCAGCAGTTAAGAGCACTAGCTGCCCCTCCAATTCCCACTTTACACATAGTCACTCACAACTGTTAACTCCAGTTATAGAGGGTTCAACTGTTAACTCCAGTTATAGAAGGTTCAACAGCCTCTAGACATGCATGTGGCTTACTTCCATACATAGATACAGGTAAAATACCCGTAAAAATTATGTGTGTGTATGTATATGTACATATACATACATATATATATACCTATACATACATACACTTTTTTGTTTTGTTTTGTTTTTCAAATCAGAGTTCTTTGTGTAGTCCTGGCTTCCCTGGAACTCCCTCTGTAATACAGCACCATGTCTAGCTAAAAAAAAAAAAAACAGTAATTTTAAAAGTTATCAAAAGCATATTAGGCGGTGGTGGCACACGCCTTTAATCCCAGCACTTGGGAGGCAGAGGCAGGTGGATCGAGGTGAGCCAGCCTGGTCTACAACAAAGTGAGTTCAGGTCAGCCAAGGCTACACAGAGAAACCCTGTCTCGAAAAACCAAAAAATAAAATAAAATAAAATAAAAGCATCTTAGAGTCCTATTGAATGGCTATGAGGACTGGAGAGGGGGCCAAGTTGTTCTCCAGTCTTTTCTTTCTCTGCTAAATAGTCCACCGTGAGCAGAGACCCAGAGTCTTTTGATCTCTGCCTTAACAGGTCCTAACAACATTCTTCAACCTGAGTGTCCTCTACCTTCATGGCAACAGCATCCATCGTCTAGGGGAGGTGAACAAGCTATCTGCCCTCCCTCGTCTCCGGAGCCTGACCCTCCATGGGAACCCCATAGAGGAAGAAAAGGGGTACAGGTAAGTACCTGAAGCTGGGGTCCAAATGAGCTCCCTAAGTAACAGGGGCGGAAACAAGAAGTTCAAGGCCATTTTCCTGGCACCTGTGGGCCACAGAGGACGTGGCAGACTCTTAGCAGCCCTTGCACGCAAGATGAACCTAGTTTCCCAACACAGTCAAAGCCCCCCTCCCCATTCCTCGCTATCACAAGAGGCAGCAGCAGCAAGTGGGGAGGGGAGGGAGTTCTAGTGCAGGGGCTAGCCCCCAGCCCAAGTCTTCCCACAGGCAGTATGTGCTGTGCAACCTGCCCCGTGTCACCACGTTTGACTTCAGTGGAGTCACCAAGGCAGACCGCACCACAGCCGAAGTCTGGAAACGCATGAACATCAAGCCCAAGAAGGCCCGGGTCAAGCAGGATGTACTCTGAGACTCCCAGGACCCCAGCACATCTAATGCCCTGAGGATGATCTGCTTGATTTGACAATAAATGATTTAAGCTGTTCAGCAGATTAAAAGTCACCTGTATCTTGTAAAGATGCCCTCCTCGCCCAGCAACTACCAGTAAAACTTGACAGTGGAGGTACCAGCCCGCTGGCCTAAGACCCAGGAGCCTGGTTTTACCATATACGAAACTTCTATCCTCTCTGGGACCCCTTTGTACTCTTAGCCTTCATGGGATACCATGGGAATAGAGCTGATCAGCAATTTCCAACATCTTTTTTTTTTTTTTTTTTTTTAAGGTTTTTCAAGACAGGGTTTTCTCTATGTAACAGCCCTGGCTGTCCTAGACTCTATTTGTAAACCAGGCTGGCCTTGAACTCACAAAGACCCAGCTGCCTCTGCCTTCCTAGTACTGGGATTAAAGGTATGCACTACCACACCTGGCTAATTTTTTCCCAAGAGATTCTAATTCTGTAGCTCAGGCTGGCCTTGAATTTATAGCAATCCTCTTGCCTGAGCCTCCTAAATGCTGGCATTATGGGACTAAGCCTCATAAGAAATCTTCATAATGTGCCAAGGGGGTGTGGAGTTGCCTTCAGCCTTTAGAGTAGGCACAGAGAACAGCTGTGATCTATTTCTAGCAGAGCAGGGTAGCTCTACTCTCAGCTTGATTCTGGTTAAGATCTCATTTCCTTAGCCAGAGCAGTGGTTGCACATGCCTTTAATCCCTTGGGAAGCAGAGGCAGGCGGATCTCTGTGAGTTCAAGGCTACCCTGGTCTACATAGTTCCAGGACAGCCAGGGCTACATAATGAGATGCTGTCTTAATGGGGGGGGGGGGGAACAATTTTCTGAAAAGAATGATCTGCTGAGTAGGTCTCCTCCCACACCTAGGGGCAATTGTAAATCATGCTACCTGGGGTTATCCAGCTAAGACCTGGAAACCCTGAACTTTTACCTCCTGGATTCCTCTTTCCGGCTGCTGAAGACAGCCCTCTGCATCTCACTGCCTGCCAACTTGAAGAGCCAAAAAGTAAATAGTGGAGTGTTGAGCGGGACACAGCGGGTTGAACCAACAACACAAATGAATATATTTCCTTTATCGAGGGGAGACAAACAAAAACAAAAAGACCAAACATGTAAAAACCCAGGGTGCTAGAGATACAAACTCACTTCAGCCTCAAGCTCATCTAGACCCTGGTCATCATCCCTAACGAGGTGCCTCTGAGCACCAAGTCAGGGACTGGGGACAGGAGTGAACCGGAGGCCAAGAGAAAGGCTGGGCGGGGGGGATCGCCTAGGTCTCCCAGTGTTCACCCCTACAGTGGTATCTGCACTTTCCCAATGACTGAAGATCTGCCAGGCCCCGTCCTCTTGGCCCCAACCTCACTCTAGCCAGAGCTTGAAGGCCGATGGCAATGGGCTCTCCCTTCCCTTGCTCAGTCCTCACTCGCTCCGGCTTCTAGCCTTATTCTTTTCCTCCACATTCTTCTCCGTGATTAATAGCAGGTTAGGTACTGTAGAAAGCCACAGTGAGGCTGGGGGCCAGAAGAGTGGGGTGGAGACGGGATGAAGACGAGGAAGAGCTGTCCCAGGACCCCTCTCTTCATGGGATCCCAAACTGTACAACCAGCTCTTCTTTCGCGTCCACACGGATCTGAGAAAGTGCACTGTAGGCATAAGCAGCTATCCTGGAGACCTGAGACAGAGGCCAAGGAGGAATAGAACAGACATATGAGAGGGAGACCTGGGAAGATGGGTGATGGGATGGCAATAAAGGAAAGAAGGAATGACGAAGGACTGACAGCCACAAAGAGCTGGGTGTGGTGGTGCTTGCCTTTGCCTATAATCCCACCCCTCAGAAGGGTCACAAGTTCAACACCAGCCTCTGCTGTAACAGTGACTCCTTCAGGGTGGAGAGATGACTCAGAGGTAAAAGCACTGGCTGCTCTGCCAGGGACCCTGAGTTCAATTCCCAGCAACCACATGGTGGCTCACAAGCATCTGTAATGAGATCTGGTGCCCAGGCACACATGCAGGCAGAATATTGTATACATAATAAAAATAAATCTTAGAAAAACAGCCTCCTCTCAAAAACCAAGGGTTAGGTTAGCTTACTGGTAGAGCACTTGCCTAGCATGCACCAAGTTCTGGGTTTTCTCTCTGGAAGGAAGTAGGAGAGAGGACAGAAGCAAGGGCAGACGCTGGGAGAATGAAGGGTAGGGGAGGGGCTAAGAAGGCAATGTCCACTAAGGGCTCAGGACATGCCAGGCTCCCTCCCTCCTGTGGGACAGGCCGGCAGTGCTCACCTGCTGCAAGTCAGAGAAAGGAATAGGCTCGCTGGCCAGCACCTGGTGGGGCTGGCTGGTGAGAGACGGCAGCGGTGGCAGCTTCTTCCAATGGGTCAGACTGCTGCTAAGCACAGCCAAGCGGGTACTGGCCAAGAGGGAAGAGACAGGGAAAGACAATTAGGACCAAGCTTGCCCTCCCCTGCCCTGCCCTGCCCAGGCAAGCCTTACCCCTCAGGCCAGGGGACCAAGGTGACAGGGTACAGCCCATCACACACTCATTCTGACTGTACTCTTTTAACCTGATCACCTTGACCAAACATACTGTGCAAACAGGGCTGACCTGAATGCCCGAGGCACCTAAGTGATCTGTAGCCAGTCTTCTGGGTTGCACCCAAATGAAGAGCCTGGACAGTGGACCAGCCTCCAAAGCTGGGAAGGAATAGCTAGGATTCAGCCCTGTGCTTACCTGTACTGCCTTGCCCGGTCCATGTACTCATGCTGCTCCATGCCCTGGGAGTCTGCAGCAGACACATCGATGATGTTGCTTTGAAGAGACGAGACAGAAAAAACATGACAGGTGCTTCAGAGACGCACAGACCAGAACAAGTGCTAGGTGTCAATTCCAAGGCTAGCTGACACTTGTACTCCCGCCCTCTCACTGTAACAGGGCAGAACTCTAGTGACCTTGTCCCATGCCCTATGTTCCAAACTTGGCGGCCTCTGCCCCATCCTGGTCCTGTGACACTCACCTAGCTGTCTTGGCAAGGATGGAGGAAAGCAGGGCCTGCTCATCTGTGCGAGCTGAAGGTAGGCTATGGTAGTTGGGCTCGGCTCCATTGAGGGCTTTGGTAGGGGTGCTGGGGTCCAGCAACAGCTTCCTCTCCTCCCGATCCTAGGAGGGGCCAGCAGAGAAAAGTCAGCCCTAGGACCCTGAGTTTACCTTCCTTTCATCTATCTCTCAGGTTCTCTCCTCAGACTAGCTCTGACCTTTAAATACTGAAAGTATTTTTATAAAGATGACCCAAAGTGTCCAGATGGATACAAAGTCAGTGCTCATTCACTCTCTGCCTGGCTTCAAGCTCAGGGTCTAGGATGAAGCTAGAGACCCTGAACAGCATTCCAGGAGGAACAAAGCCAGCACTCAGGTACAGACTTGAGCCTCGGGACCTGATCAAACACCTGCTGGACAAGCACTATTGGAAACAGGCTGGAAGTCAGACAAGGCCCAAGATAAGGGCCTAGAGGCAAAATCAGCGCAAGTCAGAAGCCCAAGAGCATCCTTTCAGTTCTGTGGCTAAAGTACACCCCAGCCAAGACGTCTGCCCCCACACTGTAAGGCCTGGTGAGGCCTAAAGGAAGTAGGCCCACTGTATCTGCCATTCCTCACATTATCTTCGTGTAGAAACTCCAAGCCCACAGCCACCAATGTCCACTCTTTTCTTCTCTGTCTCCAGGATCTTTGTAAAGCTACCACAAGAATATAACACACACAGGCACACAGGACAAGTCTTTATTCCCCAGGCTGCTCTGGTACTATATAACCCACTATATAACCCAGCTGGCCTGGAACTGGCCAGTTCTCTCCCTCCCCTCCCCCAGGGCTGAGATTAAAGGTATGTGCTGTGTGTCCTTTTTTTAAAGTTTGTTGTTGTTGTTATTTATCCAGTGTTCTGCCTGCTATGTGCTCCTGCCCGCCACAAGAAGGCACTGGATCTTATTACAGATGGTTGTGAGCCACCATGTGGTTGCTGGGAATTGAACTCGGGACCTTTGGAAGAGCAGACAGTGCTCTTAACCTCTGAGCCATCTCTCTAGCCCCATGCTGGCTGTTCTTTATCCTCTCAGGTTAGCATATACCAGGTACCAGGCCACAGGAAGGTGAACACCTGAGAGGAACATGCCAAACTAAACTCTTTCCCCAACACAGCCTCCTCAGTGTTCAGCAGCCCTGCTACTATTAACCTACATAGACAACCACAACCACCAGAATCAATTGAGAATTAAACTAAAACTCCATCTTCTGTAACTGTATTTCCTGCATCCTGGTTCAGACCCTCCTCCTAATCTACTGCTTTCCAGGCTTAACACTGCCTCAAGTCCATCAGCCACAGCAGATCCCTGCTGGCTTTGTGTCAGGTGCAATCTACGTAAGCAGACCGGCTGGGTGTCTTATGTCGGCCACTGAAGGCTCAGGACACGGCCACTTCTGAAGGGTTGTAAAAGACGAGTGCTGGCCAGTGCTGGGCCATCAACTCCAGTGGCCAGCTGCCAGTCTCAGTACTCTCCTCCCAGCCCTTACCAGTTTCCATTTCAGGAGCCCTTGTCCACAACTCTCCTTGCAGAGGGATACTTCCTCCTGCCTTGTCTGCCCCACCAAAGAAAGGCTCAGCCTTTCCACCTTGCTCTTCCTTCTCACGCCTAGACTGCCCATCCTCCAGCCATGTGACCCAGTTCACTATGGCAAAAGAAACAGATATGGTGCTCTGCCCCATTACCTCTAGGTTCCCAAACAATCTTTCTCCATCCTCAGTATTAACAGGCTAGAAAGAGAAATTTTTTGCTAAAGGTAAAAGGATCTATAAGGAAAACTGGCTCATAATGAGACCTATATTGCTGTCTACCGATCCTTTTTCCACCCGCATTCCTGACATCTTCCTTCACCCCCCCACTCCCCCCAGCAGGGGTTCAAGAACAAGTTTGTCTTTCTAATTCCCTGAAGAGGACCAGCAACCCCAAAAACAAAAACAAAAAACTGCACCAGGAGTAGTGTGCACAATTTTAACCCCAGCACTCAGGGAAGACAAGCAGATCTCTGTGAGATGAAACCAGTCTGGTCTACAAGCAAATTACAGGCCAGTCAAGGCTACATAGTGACACCACCCCACTTAAAAAAAGAAAAAGTTAATGACATCACTTGACACCCAAAAAGTGAGTGGTACAGAGGTAAGATTGTCACACCAAAGCTTGCCTTCCAGCTAGGCAGTGGTAGCACACGCCTTTAATCCTAGCACTTCAGAGGCAGAGGCAGGCAGGTGTCTGAGTTGCAGGCCACCCTGGTCTACATAGTGAGTTCAAGGACAGCCAGGGCTACACAGAGTGTATTGGGGGGGAAAAAAGTTTGCCTCCCAAGCCAATACATCCTGGGTCAAGATTTCACTATTTACTTTAGCAATGACACATGGTGTCTCCCCCAAGACTTCAGAGCTTCCCATTACATAAAGCCCAGCTTGTTATTAGAACACCATGGCTAGCGTAGCTTTGTTTTGTGGGGATTTTTTATTTTATTTTATATTGGTGTTTGCCTACATGTATGTCTGTGTGAGGATTTTATATCCTCTGGAACTGGCGTTACAGACAGGTGGGAGCTGATGTGTAGGTGCTGGAAACTGAACCTGGGTCCTCTGGAAGAGCAGCTAGTGCTCTAAACCCCTGAGCCCTCTATGGCTGGATTCTCTTTTAAAATTTTTTTCATTATTTTTATTTCAAGCTAAACTACTTTTTTGTTTGGTTTGATTTTTTGTTTTGTTTTGAGAGAGAGAGGATTTCTTTTTTTTTTTTTTTTCTGAGACAGGGTCCCTCTGTGTTAGCCTTGGCTGTCCTGGACTTGCTTTTGTAAACCTGGCTGGCCTCCAATGCATAGAGATCCATCTGCCTGCCTCTCACATCACAGGCAAGCAGCAAGAGTCAAGGTTCATGTAAAAGCCCGCTGAAGACTAACTCATTATGCACCCCAAAAGTGGCCTCAACTCACTCTGTAGCCAGACTGGCCACAAACTTTAAAGTCTCCTTTTTGGTTCTTGTTGATTTTGTTTTGCTATTCTCTCCTGTAGCAGAACAGGATGAAAGTGAATGATTCTTGCCACAAGGCATGTCAAACTCAGGTCACGAATGAATGTGTTCCAGGCTCACAACCACTCTCCTGAACTGCAGGGGTTTTTTGTTGTTGTTGAGACAGGGTTTCTCTGTGTAGCCTTGGCTGTCCTGGACTCACTTTGTAGCTCAGGTTGGCCTCGAACTCACAGTGATCTGCCTGCTTTTGCCTCCTGAACGGCAGTTGTTTTTGAGTCAGGGTCTCTCTGTGTAGTCTTGGCTGTCCTCGAACTCACAGCAATTCGCCTGCCTCTGCCTCCCGAGAGCTAGGATTGAAGGCTTGAGTCATCCAATTACATCTCAATTGTTACCCCATCACTTGTATCTTGCTGCTCCTCCGTCCTGCTTTCACCCTATTCCCTTCCCCTAGGTCTATGACTGAGGGGGCCCTCCTCCCCCACTGTATGGTCATAGGCTATCAAGTCTCATCTTGCTATCAAGGGGAAGTGGTCAAATATGGGGCACCAGAATTCATGTCAGAGCAAACTGCAGTTCTTAACACAACGTAAGAACTGGGGAAAGGACAACTGCCTAAGTACAGTGACATCACTCACTTCTCTGACCCTATCCTCCACGAGACTGGGTGAAACTGTTCTTTGTGGCCCGGTGCCTACCGGGTGTAGAAAGCAGAACTCAGATTCTGAAGCAACTATAAAAGGTATGGCCAGTGGGCTGACACCCAGTCTTACAAAAGTCTCCCAATTCTCCAAAGTGGCCAGGCAGGGCAGGGATTGTAGAGAATGAGAATGTACCAAGGGGGAAAAGTAAACTAACAAAACACAACACGGTAAGTCTCTCCAAGCTAATGCTTTCTCGAAAGGAATAAGAGCTACAGATTCTTCAGCGAGGCACTCTCTAGCTAGAGGAAGCTTAGGACACCAGGCAGGGAACAGCAAGCCAAACTCATAAACCAAGTGTGCGTCCCAATCCCTCTTTCCGCTATATCGGTTAAAGCAAAACTCTACCGCCTTCCCCAAGTCCTGATGTCTTCACTCTACTAAATTCTTCACTGGCCAACTCAAATGTCACCAACTTCCAGACGCCTTCTCACACCAATCCAGCGGTGACATTACACCTCAACACCAGTGACCGAACATACATAAATGTCCTGATTTATCTCGGGAGACTATGAGCCTCAAACTACCTAGCTATACAATGGGTACGCAAAGTCCACTAACACAAGCTGCAGTGAAAGCAAAGGAATCTGGGAAAGCGAGTGCTTCCCAGGTACCCAGTCTGAGGATTCAAGCTGAGAGGACTAGGGTCCTGGAAAGTGGAAGGGGAGGGGCCGAGGCAGGCGGCAGCCGGAGTCACCCCAGCCTGGAGTAAGACTAAGATCTTTAAGAGGGTAGAAGCCCGGCTTGCCGTCCTCTCTGTAATCTGTCCCCTTCAGGCCTCCGTACTTAGTGAGCCTGCAGTCCGACTCCCCAACGCTGCGGGCTGGTTTCTGGGCCCCAAGTCCCGCGGTCGTTGCCCACAGTCCCAAACCCCGTCTGCCGCGGCCGCACCTGGTCCGAGTCTTCGTTCTCGCTGCTGTAGCAGCACCCCATGGCGGGGTCGGGCCGGGCGCTCAGGCGGCGCCGAGGAGGGACGGCGTCCGTCAGGAGCCTTTCCGGTCACATGACCCGCAGCTCGCCTCCCGCTCCCCTCCCCCAGCCCAGCCTGTCCCAAAGCCGCCGGAGCACCACAGCCAAATCCCGGCTTCCGGTCCCGCCCCGCCGCGTGACCATTGCTACCCAATGGAGAAGTGCGTCCTACGTGACGAGCCTCGGCGCACGTGATCCTAGGAAGGCGGGGCGAGTCACATGATTTTGTTGTTCTAGACTCTGGACGTGAATCCTATCCGTCCTCTGGCCTTAGTGGCCACAGCGGTGTGAGTTGTGTGAACACGTGGTGTCAAGGCCACCTTTGTGGGCCCGAGACCCATCAAGATAAACTCTCCAATACCACGCGAGGGGCGAGTAGCATCGCAGAGTGGAGGGAGATGTGCCTCACTCAGAGTTCGTGTGCGTGCGTGTGTGTGTGTGTGTGTGTGTGTGTGTGTGTGTGTGTGTGTGTGTGTCCTGGAATTCGCTGTGTAGACCAGGCTAACCTTGAATATAGAGAGATACCTGCTTCTGCCTACCTAGGATTAAAGGCGTATGTCACCAGACCCAACAAAATTGTATTTTTATTTGAGTACGTGTATGAGTGTGGAGGTTACTTGTGGGAGTTACTTGCTTCCACTATATGGGTCCTAGAAGTTGAAGTTAGGTTGTCAGGCTTTACGGCAGGCACATTTTAGCCACTGAGGCATCTCTCTAGTCCTGTATTTGGCAATTTATTTTTATTTTATTTATTTTTGGTTTTTCGAAATAGGGTTTCTCTGGGTAGCCTTGCTGTCCTGGACTCCCTTTGTAGACCAGGCTGGCCTCGAGCTCAGAGATCTACCTGCCTCTGCCTCCCCAAGTACTGGGATTATAGGCGCATACCACCACACCCAGCTCTCAGCTTTTTAAATTTTATTTATTTATGAGACAGGGTTTCTGTGTGGCCCTGGCTGTGCTGGAACTTACTCTGTAGACCAGACTGGCCCCCAACACAGAGATCCCCCTGCCTCTGACTCCTGAGTGCCAGGTGCGCTACCACTGCTCTACTATGGCAGTTTCCTGATGAATGTGAATTCTGTCTGCGCAGGCAGATAGCAGACGCTCCTCCCTCCAAATCAGGGTTACAGTCTTCAAAGTCTCAATACAAGCTTTTCTTCCTGTTTCCCTTTTCTGATCCGGTTTTGAGCACATCCATCTCTTTACTTAATCCCATATCATTCCCTTTTCTTGTTTGCTTTTGGTTTTTTGAGACAGGGTCTCTCTATGTTATCTTGGCTGTCCTGGACTCCCCTTGTAGACCAGGCCGGCCTCAACTCACAGGGATCTGCCTGCCTCTGCCTCCCGAGTGCTGGGATTAAAGGCGGGCGCCACCACGCCCGGCTGGTTTTTGGTTTTTCAAGACCATTTCTCTGTGTAGGCTTGGCTATGTAGCCAGGTTAGTCTGTGTGTGTCTGAGAGAGAGAGAGAGACAGAGACAGGGTTTCTCTCTGTAGCCTTGCTATCTTGAACTCCCTTTGTAGACCAGGCTGGCCTCAAACTCACAGCGATCCACCTTCCTCTGACAGGCTGATCTTGAACTTAAGAGATTCACCTGCCTCTGCCTCTCGAGTGCTGGGACTAAAGGCATGCACTACAGCTGCCACTACCACCCTGCTGTCATTCACTTATTAAACTAGCAAATGTTGGGGCTAGAGGCGACCCAGTGATTAAGAGCACTGGCTGCTACTCCTTCAGAGGACCCAAGTTCTAGTCCTAGCACCCACTTGCCGCTTCCCAATCGTCTGTAACTCCAGTCCCAGGAGAAATGATGCCCTCTTCTGGCCTCTAGCAGCAAGCATGTATACATATGGTGCACAAGTAGGCTTGCAGACCAAACACACATACACATAAAATAAATAAAAATAACTGGGACAAGTGTGGGGGTGCACGCCTTTAGTCCTGGCAAAGGTAGGCAGATCTCTGTGAGTTCAAGGCCAGCCTGGTCTACAAAGCAAGTCCAGGGCAGCAAAAGCTACACAAAGAAACCCTGTCTCAAAAAAAAAAAAAAACCCAAACTAAACCCAAACATAAACAAGACCCAAACACTTTTCTGTCTACAGTGTGCCACTCCAACGTTGAATTTGGATAGGCAGCTGGTCAGGGAACCCCAGATTGGTGGTCACAGTGTAGTCTTCAGTTGTGTTTCTGAGCTCATCTCTTCTAACAAATGTAACTGGAAGACAGGGACAGAGTCTGACTCCTCTCTGTGGCTGATGCCCTAAAACTTACTTACAAAAGACTTGGATTTCGAACTAAGTAAATAAGTGTGAACTATTTTGACTTGTGTCCTGCCCCATATGCTGATCCCAAGAGGTTGGAGAAGTCACCAGACCTAGCAGTCTTTATTAGTTCTCCAAATCAGAACCCTAGAGTTCTGCTTAGTTTCTCTAAGGTTCCTGAAGAATATGAGGCTGCTGGAGTTTGTCCCCTGCGTCTGGTAACCTGAACTGCAGGTCTCAGGTAACAAGAGCCTCAGCATCAATAATTGAACTTGTCCAGCCTCCTCCTGCAGGGTTATTCCTCTCAGGGACTTCCCATTCCGGTACCCTGGTCTTTCCTAGGAGCCTTCAGCCCAGGTAAGCAGGGCCTTGTGGGTTCCCAAGCACACCAGTTCATGGCCACATCACAAATGCCTCACATTTGTTCCTACACTCTAAGTTTTAGCATACACTTCCCCACCATCCAAGGGTCTTGAAAAAACATCACACCAAGCTCAGGTCTGGGGGGTCAGGCAGGGGGAGAGGGAAGGACAGCTATTCCCTACAGGTGGTTCTGGAGAAGAAAGCTGAATGGTGAGGAAGTGTGGTTTGTGTATGTGCATGTCTGCACTTAGAATTCTTGGTGGAGGGGAAGACAAATAGAAAAATATAGGGCTGGAAAAAATACATAGAACCAAGGAGACCCACACCTCCAGGGAAGAGCAGACAGGAAGTCACTGGGTAGAAAGACACTCTAACATGGTATAGAGGGTGAATTTATTTTTGAGACAGGGTCTCAAATGTAGTTAAGGTTGGCTTCAAACTTGGGATCCTTCTACCTTGGCTTTCTTCATGATGGGATTTCAAATGTGCACCAAAATACCATGGATGGTACTGTTTTTTTCTTTTCTTCATTTTCTTTTTCATTTTTCTTTGTTTTCGTTTTTTGTTTTTTTCCAAAACAGGGTTTCTTTATGTAACCTTGACTGTCCTGGACTCACTTTGTAGACCAGGCTGGCCTCAAACTCACATCAATCAGCCTGCCTCTGCCTCCCGAGTGCTGGGATTAAAGGCGTGTGCCACCACACCCGGCCTATGGTATTGTTTTTAATATTTTATTTAATTCTATTTTATATGTATGGGTGTATGTACATCTATGCACCATGTGCATTCAATGTCTGTGGAGATCAGAAGAGGGCATTGGACCTCTGGGACTGGAGTTACAGACAGCTGTGAGCAACCAGATGTGGGTACTAAGAATCAAACCCAGGACCTTTGGAAGAGCAGCCAGTGCCCTTAACCACTGAGCATCTCTCTCTTGTTTCTTGTTTGTTTGCTGCTGTTAAGATTTTATAAGTGTTTTGCTTACACTCATGTTCACCACTTGTGTGAGCCCCTGGAGGTCAGAAGAAGGGGCTGGATCTTCCAAAACTGGGATGATAGATGGTTGAGAACCATCATATGAGTACTAGGAACAGAAGCTAGGTGCTCTGCAACCACTGTGCAATCTCTGCAGCCCCAGGTATAGTGTCTTAATTACCTCTTACTGAGGCAGAGCACAGTGAGGGAGTGAAGGGGGTTGACAAGAAAGCCTTTCTCTTTTGCTACACTATAACGGATAAGAGGAGTCCAGGCAGATAGAGTATGGTGGGAAAAAGACACCTCAAGTCACTGATGAAAAGGGTCCTGACACGCCTTTAATCCCAGCACTTGGGAAGCAGAGGCAGTTGGATCCTTGTGAGTTTGAAGCCAGCCTGGTCTACAAAGTGAGTCCAGGACAGCTAAGGCTACATAGAGAAACCTTGCCTCAAAACAAACAAAACAAAAAGGTCCTGACAAAGAGTGATGTTAGGGACAGGAAACGATGTAGTAATTGGTCTGGAGCCAGGACTAGAAAGAGATATAGTTTGTGGTTGGGTGCTAACAACGGCACGAGGTTGTAAAGTGCACAGACTGGATTCAAATCCCAGTTCTGCTGTGTCTCTGGCAAAACAACCTCTCGGCCGTGGCTTGTATAAGCGTGGTCACTGCAACTGATAAAAGCTGCACAAATGACAGGCAAATGGCACATATAGGTTTCCCTCCCAGCCCCCCTCTATCCTAGGACCCAGGTAGGGACAATGTCCCCTGCCATTGCACTGGCATTCCTGCCACTCGTGGTGACACTGCTGGTGAGATACCGACACCATTTCCGACTGCTGGTGCGTACAGTCCTGCTGAGAAGCTTCCGGGATAGCCTGTCAGGACTGCGAATTGAGGAGCGGGCCTTCAGCTATGTGCTCACCCATGGCCTGCCTGGAGACCCTAGTCACATCCTCACCACCCTAGACCACTGGAGCAGCTGCTGCGAGTACCTGAGCCACATGGGCCCTGTTAAAGGTCAGTGTCCCTTTCCTGTTTCTGTTTGAGAAATAATCCCAAGATGGTAAAGAAAGATAGAGCATCAGCCACTGCTTAACTGGGTAAATTAGGTAGCTTCGTGATTGTATTTATGACTTCCTTTTTTTTTTTTTTTCTTATTTAGAAATAAGTCTCGACCAAGTTATTCAATTATCCAGCAAACATTTATTGCCACTCTTTTGTGCCAGGTGCTAAGGGAGAAGGCAGAGATCACAGAGGGTGAACCAGTCACAAATGCTGGCCTCAAAGAGAGCATAACACAGGGGGATAGCATAACTCAGGGTCTGTTCTAGACTTTCTTCCCTACCAAAGAGGCTCCCACATCCAATTCAGAATAGCTATCTGCCAAGACAGCACAAGTACTTCAAAGCATTAGGCAATGGATCCAACTCCAAAATCAAAAGGACAGCCAGCAGTAATGGAGCACAGTAGTTCAAGTGTGAAACTCAAATGTCTCAGGGGGCTGGAGGGTAGGGCGGGTGCTTTTGCCTGCACCCTCCTGGAGGAAGGAACGTCTGAACTGAGTCTAGAAGGCTTGTTTCAAGTTGGCCAGGTGGATGGAGACAGGGGTGGGAAAGGGCAAAGTCAGCCTCATATATAAATACAACACGAAGAAAGTGCAGCATGTTTGATTCTGTTTTGAATGTCCTCTATAACAACCATCATGCCCCTAGGTCAGATCCTGATGCGGCTGGTGGAAGAGAAGGCCCCTGCTTGTGTGCTGGAGCTGGGCACACACTGCGGATACTCTACCCTGTTTATTGCCCGTGCCTTGCCCCCCTGGGAGTCGCCTTCTCACTGTGGAGCGGGACCCACGTACAGCAGTGGTGGCTGAGAAACTCATCCGGCTCGCTGGCTTCGATGAGCAAATGGTCAGCCTCCCCATCTCCCCAAAGCTGATTTCTCCTCAACTGCTCCAGGAACTGCTCTGACCAGGCCTCTCTTGTGAGGGACTCCCTCCTGAGGAAGCAGCTCCACTCAGGCAGCTGGCATCCTGGAGGGCATGTAGCCCCCCACCCCCATCCCGAATCATTTGCACTTACTTCCTGCTGGAGTACAAGCACAGCAGCTAAGAGGAAGCTCTCCATAGCCCAGCAAATCTGAGTTTAAATGGTACTCTTTGGTTTGTTGTGGGACCTCAGGTGAAACACACATCCTCTGAGTCTCAGCTTCATCATGGGCACATAATGGAAATTACAGTACTGGTGCTAACTACTGGGTTTCTGAGGCCAGAGGAAATGTGAGACGCCTGTGAGGGCCTAGCCTAGTAACTGGCACTAAATCAGCCAGAGCCTGTTGGGGGCTGGAGGGGAAGCAGTCTTTATCCTCACCCCAGCTACGCCTTTCCCCACAGGTGGAGCTCATTGCAGGCAGCTCAGAGGAAGTAATCCCACGCCTACGAGCTCAGCACCAGCTGAATCGGGCAGACCTGGTGCTCCTGGCACACAGACCTCGGTATTACTTAAGGGATCTGCAGCTACTGGAGGCCCACGCTCTGCTCCCACATGGTGCCACTGTATTGGCTGACCATGTGCTTTTTCCTGGTGCACCCCGCTTCCTACAATACACCAAGAGCTGTGGTCGCTATCGCTGCCGCCTCCACCACACCAGCCTCCCAGACTTCCCTGCCATCAAGGATGGCATAGCCCAACTCACTTATACTGGACCTGGCTGAGGTCCAGGACCCGGGGTACTTACTAACACAATCCCAACCCCACTCAAGCCGATCTCAGAATTCTATCCCTTTTCCCTTTCTGTTTCGTATCCAACACATGCTAGGCGCAGTCTGGGGAGGCTTTCTTCTCAACTTTGTCCCCTCCAACCTCCATACTGATCCAAAGTGTCAAATCCTATCAGCCTTCTTGGTCCCACAAGATCCCCTCCTAGAAAATCGGGAACTAGAAGCAAGAGGCCTGTTTCTCAACTTAGGTGTTACTGATTGCTGCCTCGTGTGAGTCCTTCCGTGCTTTAAGATTCAGTCTGTTATCTTAGCCTAACACAGATGGCTGAAGGGGCTGGAGAGATGGCTCAACAGATCAAAGCACTGTCTGCTGCTCCCTATCTAAAGGACCTGGGTTCAGTCCCCAGCACTCACATGGCACAGGCTCACATGTGATATGCATACAGACAGACAAAACACCTATAGATAAATGAAACAAAAAGCAGACACCTGGCTGGCAGAACCCAGAGCCTCCCCACTGTAATACTCAGCTTCTAGATAGGATCAGTGGCAGCTGCAGGCAATGAGCCCTGTAGGAGCTTCTGGGTGCAAGCGAGGCCACAGGAATTATCAGGCACAGAGGCCTGGGCTCCATCCTAGCCCACATGACCCGTTAGGTTTGCTTGAGATCCCTCACCTGACCCCTTCCCAATGTCCAGGAGAAGATGCTGAACTCCTCTAGGTCCCACCAACAAACAGGGAATAGACATTGGGGGAAAGAGTCAGTCCTGTGTCTTTATTAAGAGGGTTAGAAAGGGACCACACCTGGCAACCAAGGAATGAGGTACCAGCCAGGAAGGCGGGGTGGGCTCAGGCTCCAGGGATTCAAGGGAAGACTGATGGCCTGCAAGGGCCCAAGGAGACCTTGTCCTGGCAGCAGCTGAGAAAGTGCCTAAGGCAAAGCTTTAGGCACTACAGCCACAAGCTGG
Source organism: Acomys percivali (assembly GCA_907169655.1). NCBI lineage: Eukaryota > Metazoa > Chordata > Mammalia > Rodentia > Muridae > Acomys > Acomys percivali. Next base: position 117,753,602 of record OU015752.1, on the reverse strand, counting down.
TTCTTCAGGTTGAGGGGCTGAGGCTGTGGATGCAAAATAGGTTGGGGTGGCCTGGAATCACCCTGAGGCCACCTTGGCTTGTCTACCTAGATCATCCACTGGTCCTGATCCTGTTCGTTGCCTTCCATGTCCACCTGAAGAGGAGGCTGGGTGTGGGTGGGGAGGGGCCTCAGCCAGCCTCAGCCCAGATCCTGCCCCTGGGTAGAGCCAGGGTTACTGTATCCCTGGGCTGTCAATTAGCTCAGGGACAGGAGCCTGGGAACAAAGGCGCTCCCCTACACCCCGCCTACCTCATTGACCTCTCCATCATCAGCTGACTCATTATAGTCATTCATCTCATCCATGTCCTGCATGTCCTCATCATCTTCTGAATCCTCTTCACTGTCCTCATCATCTTCATCATCCTCTTCTTCCTCGTCATCGTAGTGCTAGTGGGACAAAAGAGAGTCTGTAGGCCTCAGAGCTCCTGGACCAGGTGAAGTGCTGGCCTACCTGGAGCCTCCTCCTTCCCAGCCCTGCCCACCTTGAGCCTGGGAGGCTGCTGCATGACCTGAAGGGCCTTAGCACTAAGCCCAATGCATAGCCCACAGGTTCCCACCTTTGCTGTTTACCCACGCTGAAAACCACAGCTGCTCTGAGCCAGAAGCAAGGGCATTAAGTTAAAGCCTTGGTCTACTGTGCCTCACATAGGCCCCGCCCTCAGGAGCCACTCACCTCTGAGGCAGGCTTGCCAATAGGTACCAGGTTGTTGTCTTTCTCTGCGATGCTTTGGAGCTGTGGGCAAAGGAGTACAGGGAAAAGCAGGGCCAAGGCCCAAGCAAAGCAGATCAGGGGCATGGGGCTACTTACTCTACCCCTTAAAAAACCCCAAAATGTTGAAATAAAGCTTCTTCCCCCCAGGTCTCAGGAAGATTCAGTTCCCCTTTCTCCTGTCATCGGTTCCTTATAAAATTGATGGACATATGTAAAGTCTTTTGGCGTCAGTTTTTTCATATAATTCTAGTGAGGGTGAAATGAGACACTTAACCCAGGATATGGTATCTTGTCCTTATTAAGAGATCTAAAATTAAGCTGGGCATGGTGGCGCATGCCTTTAATCCCAGCACCTGGGAGGCAGAGGCAGGCAGATGACTGTGAGTTCAAGGACAGCCTGGTCTACAGACCAAGTTCAGGACAGCCAAAGCTACACAAAGAAACTCTTTCTTGAAAAACAAAACAAAAAAATTAAATCCTGGGCTTTAATCCCAGCACTTGGGAGGCAGAGGCTGGCAGATTTCTGTTAGTTCGAGGACATCCTAGTCTACAGAGAGTTCCAGGACAGCAAGGGCTGTCTGGGTGGGGGTTTGGGGGAGGTTAAGTCCTGTGACTTCTAGAACATAGGCTGTCAGAAGCTTGACATCTATCTAATCTAGCCTGAAGTCCTGTGTTCCTTTAGCAAGTTAGGCTACCACAAAGTGAGAGCTTTATCCCCCAAGTACCCAACTGGACTACTCCCAACTCAGAGAAAAATGCCTCTTCTAAGCAGGTCTCCCGTTGTGCTCATGCCCCAGATGTTGCATCTTCATGCTGTGCTAGGTCCTCACTCACCCAGGCCTGATGCTGCTGCTCCTGCTGCTGCAGCTCTGTCTCCTCCACACAGGGTCGGTCCAGATTAAACCACAGTGTCTCAGTCACACGAGGGAAGAGTGAAGGGAACAAGGTGGACATGGCTCCTAAGCTGAGGGGAAGGGTCAAGTGAATATGTTTTGCTTTGTTTTGATGCAATTGTAATTTGATTGGGGGTGGGGAGAGGGAGGTAGCAGAGAATGTGCCCTTCCCCCTCGAAATCAGACAGACCTGAGCTTGAGTCCTGGCTCCATCACTTACTAGCTGTTTGACTTTGGCCAATACACTTAACCTCTCTGGGCCTCAGTTTCCTCATCTGTAAGAACAGGGATAATTACAATTAAATCATCCTCAAGGTTATTCTGACAACAAAATAAAATAATGGATAAAGTTGTATGCTGCTCATGGAGAGAAGAGACTGGGAGCCAGAGATGGAACATGGTATTGTGATAAAGTATAAAATTAATAGCAGAGATCTAGTTAAATCCTCTCTACACACACACTATAAAACTGATTTTTTGCTCTTTTGATTCATGTCATCCAACCAGTGCAAAAAATGTTTTGAACATGAACCACCTCCCTCACAACCAGTCAAACAGCACTACACATGACCAAGGATAAGATACTCTAGGAGGCATGGATAAATTGATAAATAAATGGAAGAATGAATGATGAACTAATGTGTAAGAGAATAAATAAAATCAACTTTGTGGACTGAAGCTGCTGACCAAGGTCACCAAGAAGCTGAATTAAAATCCATCAGTTCACAAACCCAGTAACAGATATAGCTTGACTTTGGTTTACACACTGGGTTGGGGTTAAGAACACACATAAGGGACCCTGGCCCAGCACTGGAGGAAGAGCCCAGGAAAAACAGAATTGATGTCTCCCCCCCGTTGTTTTTTTTTTTTTTTTTTCCTAAATGAGATAGGGTCTCAATATGTAGCCCTGACTGGAGTGGAACTCATTATATAGACCAGGCTAGTCCCAAACTCACAGAGATCCGCATGCCTCAGCTCCCGAATGCTGGGATTAAAGGCGTACACCAGCCACCACACCCGACTCTAGCTTTGGTTTAACTTAAATTGACCCACGCAGAAATAGACGCTACCACTCCCTAGACCAAAGCTCCCGAGAGCCGTGTGAATGGTAAACAGCGACGACCCTTAACCCAAAAGTACAGACAAATTCTGGATCCTAAAATCCTACCCACCACTGCCCATTCTTTGCTCATTATGATAATGACTATGAGCTTTGACCAACAGGAAGGAGGCAGGGGCGGGTCTCCGTCAGGATTTTGACCTTATAGGGATGCTAATCGCAAAATGCGCGCGGCCTGGCTGAAGCCAATTAACTGAAAGAACTACTAGGTGACAGGAAGTGAAACCAATGAATGACGGAACTTGCGTGATGGGTGGGGCTTAAACTCAAGGAAGCGGCCAATGAGCAGATGTCTTTAAGAGTAAAGGAGCGAGAAGTGAGCTGCTGGAGAGGCGAGCCAAAGGAACTGGGTTTCTCTGGAAGCAGGAAGAAAGAACGAGCAAAGAAACGGCAACAGTCTCGTTTGCGCACTTACCGCGCCAAGAGCCGGCAGGCGGCGGCGACCCGGAAGCGCTTGGCCAAGGGTTGAGCGGAAGAACCCACCAGAATCCGGGACCCAACGTAACGCATGCGTCCTCGGTCTCCTTTTGTTTCCCGCGCCAATCACCAAACCGGAAGTGATGTTGACGTACCTTAGCACGTACTCGATGGGGGAGGACATTAATTTGCCGGGCTTACCTATTGACCCCGCCTTGAGTCTCAAGCCTACAAGTTTCTCCAGGCTGGCCCCTCCCCAGTGTCCATTTAGCCTCTCCCGTCTGTCACTAGGCGGTGTTTGCCAGTTCATCTCTTCGGAATATAATGGTTTCCAGAGATATTCTCTTGTGTGGAAGTTGTGTGCGCCCCTGCTTTCCAGGAAATTCTGTTACTACACTTCTGTTCTCTCAGACTCAGTCTCCAATATGAACACATTCATTCTTTTATTTTTTGTTATGGGAATACCTTAAATATGATAAGACGCGTCTATTACAGAGCTACATCAGGGTGTGGCCCACCATATCAGTGCTGGGAATTGAACCCGGGTCCTTTGGAAGGACAGCGAGTGCTCTTAACCACTGAGCCATCTCTCCACTCCCTTTTTTGTTTCGTTTTGGTTTTTTCTTCTTTCATTTCTTTATCTTTTCTTTCTTTGTTTCTTTCTTTTTGTTGTTTGTTTGTTTGTTTGCTGTTTTTTCTCCGTGTAGCCTTGGCTGTCCTGGAACTCCCTCTGTACACCAGGTTGGCCTGGAACTCAGAGATCTTCCTAGCTCTGCCTCCTGAATACTAGGATTAAAGGTGTGCGCCACCACACCCTGCTCTAAATTGTGCTTTTTAAAAACGCAAAAATAGGGCTGGAGAGATGGCGCAGAGGTTAAGGGCACTGACTGCTCCTCTAGAGATCCTGAGTTCAATTTCTAGCAACCACATGGTGACTCACAACCATCTATAATGTGATCTGATGCCCTCTTCTGGCCTGCAGAGCACTGCATACATAATAATAAATAAATATTTTAAAAACGCAAAAATGAGATCTGGAGAGATGGCTCAGAGGTTAAGAACAGTGTTCTTCCAAAGATTCTGAGTTCAATTCCCAGCAACCACATGGTGGCTCACAACCCTTTACAATGAGATCTGGGATGCAGGCACACGCGGGCAAAATACTGTACAAATAATAAATATTTTCTTTTTTTGGTTATTTGAAACAGGGTTTCCCTGTGTAGACTTGGCCATCCTGGACTTGTTTTGTAGACTAGGTTGGCCTCAAACTCACAGCAATCCACCTGCCTCTGCCTCTGGAGTGCTGGGATTAAAGGCATGTGCCACCACACCTGGCTAAGATACATATTTTCATTGAATCCTCAACATTTCTTTTTATTTATTTTTTTATTTTTTTTTTTTATTTTTTGAGACAGGGTCTCTCTGTGTATCCTTGGCTGTCCTGGACTCGCTTTGTAGACCAAGCTGGCCTCGAACTCACATTGATCCGCCTGCCTCTGCCTCCCAAGTGCTGGGATTAAAGGCGTGCACACCACCACGCCCAGCCCCAACATTTCTTTTTCTTTATGAAGTTGGTTCACAGCTTCTGGACATTAGGCTCCACCAGACACAGGCCATCTGGTCTCATAAACAGCGTAAGTCCTGCCCTGTCCCCTGGCATCCCTGCTTTGTGGCACTGTTCCAAAAGCAGAATGTTGGATAAAGATCAGAGTGTTGGTTCCTGCCTCCCTGACCACCCGGGAAACAGATTAGGGAATGCTGTCCCTGTAAGTTATAGCCTCAGGAGCTGGCTGTCCGCCAACAGCAGTTCCGTGGCTGCACTCAGTAGTTGTGGTTCTTGGGTGCTTACAGGCAAACCTGTCTTATTTCTTCCTGATGAACATTAGTTTTCCTCAAAATTCACCCTTTACTAGCAAACAACAAATGGTCACTGCTCACCACACCCTTCAGACACCATCTTTAACACTCCCCGCCCACCCAAGTCCTGTGTACACCCCTGGCTGTCCTGGAACTCACACTGCCTCCCAAGTAATGAGATTAAATGCATGTGCCATGATGCTAGGGTGTGGTAATATTTTGAGATAAAGTCTCAAGTAGTCCAGGCAGATTTCCTGACTCCCAATCTCCTCAGTGATACACCAGCACACCCAGCGAGGTATCTAACAAGGATGTTGCATGTTGAAGAATAATGGCAGGAAAATATTCAGTCTTCGCTTTCTGTAACTAAGCAGTTACATTTCTATATGAATATTGTAGTAGTAACTTTCCTGTTGTGATTTTAAAAAAAATACTCCCACAAAAGGTAAGTTAGGGAAGAAGAGAGGGTTTATATTGATTTCCAGTTCTAGGGGACACAGGCATGGAGGCAGGTATGTGAGGCTGGCTGACAGTCAGGATGCTGGCTGTTCACATTTCATCTGCACACAGGAAGCAGATAGAGACCAGGAAATAGGGTCAAGTCATAAAACCTCACAGACCACTCACAGTGTTATACTTCCCCCAGCAAGGTGACACTTCCTAAAGGTCCCATAACCTTCTAAAATACCAGTTGGGGACTAAGTGCTTAAACAAGTGAGCCTTGGGGTTGGGGCGGGTCTGTGTGGCAATTTCACAGTCAAACCAGAACAAACTGAAAATTTTATATGCACAGTAAAAACACTGTCAGTTTCGATCTGAGAACAAGTGTTCCAGATAGCAAGCATTCTTGTATACATGTTATGTGTGTAGAACCATGCAATGAATTTATGGGATGCAACCTTGTCTCAAAAAAACAAACAATAGAAGAATCAGGGTTTAAGAAGGTTGTGAGTCTAGAGGGGCCAAGATCCCTTCCAGTGAACCAGAAAGCAAATCTGTTGCAGGCAGCGTAGAAGAGAGCCTCAGGGTGCCAAGACACTGGGAGAGACTGCCTGGTCATGACACCAATGTTATACTAGTGATTAATGCCACACACAACATCTGGTATAAAGGAGGTTTATTGTGGAAAAATGAGACGGGGGGAAGAAAGAGGGCAGGGAGGGAGAGAAGAGGGGGAGGGGGCATACTCATGACAGAGAGAAAGAAAGGGAGAGAAAGAGAGAGGGCAGTATTGCAAACACGTCCTTATATCCCATACATTGGGTGTAGGTAATGACATAGGACCTTGTCAGGACCATGAAGGCCTCTGAGGGCAGGCCAGTTGAATTTCCTGCATACCACCACTCTGACTTCTGAGTGTCCCTCATTCTCTGAGCTTCCCCGAGGGCTACCCAGGCTATGGAAAGCAAAAGATCTGGGTTTGAGAAGGCAACAGTAAGCCTGGTGAGAGCCCCCACGAACAGTGCTCTGCCCAATAACTGTCTACCTCTGACTGTGTCTCCCAGGGTAGAACATATGGACATGACCTACAGATGACTCAGCTACTGCCTCTGCTTTTAGTGACAGCCACATGGGGCTTGCTTGGGGCAAGACGAATGCTCTAAACACTAAGCACCATATAAGACCACATGAGGAGCCGGGCGGTGGTGGCGCATGCCTTTAATCCCAGCACTCGGGAGGCAGAGGCAGGTGGATCGCTGTGAGTTCGAAGCCAGCCTGGTCTACAAAGGGAGTCCAGGACAGCCAAGGCTACACAGAGAAACCCTGTCTCAAAAACAAAAACAAAAAAAGACCACATGAGGTTAGAGTGGGGTCTCTCAGAAGAGGAAGGGTCTGATCTTGACAAGGAAGTAGTTAGAAAGTTAGATAGGTCAGCTGGGTTGGGGCACAGGGAAGCAGGATATGACCTTGAAACATCATCTCCTAGGATGCCACCAAATCTGGAGTAGTTTAGGTTCCATATGGGCACAAGAATGTGGGAATTGAGGAACGGGATGGAGCCCTTTCCTAGCCTTATTTATGTGTCCTAGCTCAATGGTAAGGTCTAAGAGAAGATATGTTCCTCAAAGTCATGATACAGTAAACATACAGAGGAGTCTGGCTTCCCACTTCCCACCTCCATGGAGACTACAAGTCAGACATCCTGGGAAGACTTCCCAAAGCAGGGTTGTTGATCTCGGCCTTGGAAGAGTGTTAATATTTTCCAGGAAGAGAGAGGAGGAAAGGGAAGCTTGGCAATGAGAGCACATACCCAGGTCATAGGGTGTCACAGAACAGTGGCCAGCTTGGCCAGAGCCACAGAGGAAGGGGAAGGGAAAGCCAGGACCTGAGCTTCACACTTAAGATTCCTGAAGCTGCTCTGAGCAACTGAGCCTCGGTTCGACCTCAGGGAGGGTTCAGAAGAGATGCAGAGCTCTGTTCCTCCTTCTCCCGGATAGTTTCACATCACCAAAAAGGCCAGTGTTGTTCAGAGAGCTGGAGAGACTGGGGTGTGGCAGGCTCTAGAGGCATGAACTTAGGGAAGTACAAAGCCCTGTGCTGACTCAGTCACTTCCAACATTTCATCCCCTCCCCTTTTTCTCCATCACTTCCAACATTTCAACCCTGCCCCCTTTTCTTCCTTTTTTTCTTTTTTCTTTTTGTTTTTTCTTTCTTGTTGAGACAGGATCTTGCTATGTACCATCAGTTGACCTGAACCTTGCTATGTAGACCAGGGTATTCCCAAATGTGTGGGGTTCCTCCTGCTTCAGCCTCCTAAGTGCTGGGATTACAGGCATGCTCCTTCATGTCCCACATGCCTCTTTAAAAATACTATTACTATTACTGAGCAGGGCGTGGTGGCACATGCCTTTAATCCCAGCACTTGGGAGGCAGAGGCAGGTGGGTTGCTGTGAGTTTGAGACCAGCCTGGTCTACAAAGTGAGTACAGGACAGTCAAGGCTACACAGAGAAACCCAGCTTCAAAAAACCAAGAGAGAGAGAGAGAGAGAGAGAGAGAGAGAGAGAGAGAGAGAGAGAAACATGCCTATGCCTATACATACATGCATCCATGCACACACATGCACAAATAAACTTCCTAAAACTGTTTAGGGTCTAGAAGGATGTATCAGTGGTTAAGAGCTCCTCTATCAAACCCAAGTTCAAATCCTAGCACCACCTGCATTTCACAATCATCTACAACCCCAGGTCCAGGGGATTTGATGTCCTCTTCCAGTCTATGTGGGTACCAGGTACTCAAATATACACGTAGGCAAAACACCCATACACAGAAAGAAAACAAACATTTTTTTTCCAGATAGGGTTTCTTTTGTACTCCTGGCTATCCTGGACTTGCTTTTTAGACCAGGCTGGCCTCGAATTCACAGGGATCCATCTGCTTCTATGTCTGCAGTGCTGGGATTAAAGGCGTGCACCACCATGCCTGGCAAGACACGACTCCTGTTATACAGAAAAACTCTGTCTCAAAAAACAAACAAACAAAAGTGCTTCTCATTGTGTTAAATTTATATACATCCAGTCTTCTGGATAGAAGGAAGAAGGTCCTCTTTCACAGTCTGTAGTCAAACTGAAAATCAAGGTTAAATGAACTCTTGCCCTGCCTGCTCCAGGGAAGACTTCTGTTTTGTCTGAGCTCACCTTAAAGGCTATTCAACCAGGTGTGCACTCTCCTAGCCTTAGATGGTCCCACCAAGTCTAGACAGCAGTGGAAGAGCCAGCTCTCCCTGGACTTGGCCAGCATCCCAACTTTCTCAGGGTCCCCAAAGATGCTGTCACTCCGTTCAACAGGAGGCAGTTTAAAGAACACAACACCCTCATTCCTGCCTCACTACTTCCCGGTTCCTCATTATTAATTAAACACAAAGGGCAGAATGTTAGCATGCAGGCAATTCTACTGGCCTGCCCTCAGGGACCCAGGTGTGACAGGTGTGTGAGCCTGATAAAAGAACTGCCTGCCAAGCCAGCGCTCTCTCTCTCTCTCCCTCTCTCTCTCCTCCCTTCTGTCTCCAAAGCCTCCCTTTCTTCCCCTCTCTGTTCTCATGGGTTGCTCAGTGCCTCTACCTTTTCCCAGGTCCTCACTCCTCTCCCTTCCCACAATAAACATCCTTTATAGCAGATCTGTTGCCTGGTGTCGTTTCTCAGGGGCACACCTTGACATGGGCCTGCCATGGTAACCCCCCCCCTGCCACATTATATTTTATAACAGTATGCACACATACTCAGGCGCAAACATGCACACAGTAAAATAAATTAATTAATATATATTCTTTTCTTGTTGTTGGTTTTTTTCTGAGACAAGGTTTCTCTGTGTAACCTTGGTTGGTTTGAACTCTCTTTGTAGGCCAGGCTGGTCTCAAACTCACAGAGATTCACCTACCTCTGCCTCCTGACTGCTGGGATTGAAGGTGTGCACCACCCCGCCCAGATAATAAATATTCTTAAATGTTCATCAGGGAAGCTGGCGTGGTGACGCACGCCTTTAATCCCAGCACTCAGGAGGCAGAGGCAGGTGGATCGATGTGAGATTGAAGCCAGCCTGGTCTACAAAGCAAGTCGAGGCCAGCCAGGGCTACACAGAGAAACCCTGTCTCGAAAAACAAAACAGAACAACAACAAAAAGATGACTCAGCAGGTAAAGGCAATTTGCTGCTACTAAGGCTCATGACCTGAGCCTTGGGATCTCTAGGGCCCACATGGTAGAGAGAGGAAACTGTTTCCCACAGTTGTCCTCTGACCTCCACTAGATGTAGCATACTGCATGTTCATGCACACACACACACACACACACACACACACACACCCCTACACACTTCTCCTCCCTCTCATGCATACCCACTCAAAACAAATACATGTTTGTTTTTTTAAGATTTATTTATTTATGTATGCCTGCACACCAGAAGAAGGCACCAGATCTCACTATAGATGGTTGTGAGCCACTATATGGTTGCTGGGAATTGAACTCAGGACTTCTGGAAGAGTAGACAGTGCTCTTAACCACTGAGCCATCTCTCCAGCCCCAAATTTTGTTCTTGGCCGGGCGTAGTGCCTACAACTCAGTCTTTTTGTTTGTTTGTTGTTTGTTTTTGTTGTGACAGGGTTTCTCTGTGTAGCCTTGGCTGTCCTAGATTCACTTTGTAGACCAGGCTGGCCTGGAACGCACAGAGATCTGCCTGCCTCTGCCTCCCAAGTGCTGGGATTAAAGACGTGCGCCACCATGCCCGGTGATGCTGTGTGTTTTTAATAAAACATTTTTTACAATAACATTGCTCTTAAACTGAGGATGGTGGTGCATGTTGGTAAACCAAGAATGGCCTACATTCCCGAGCCAGGTGCTCCCCCATCATGCCTTTAGTGACTTAGCACCAGCAGCCCCATCATCAAATGCGTCATTTTCCATGCAGATATGGTGGGTATCTGCATGCTCCATATCCCTTAAAACACCTGTGCCTTCACAGCCTGCCTCTCTCTTTTCCATCCCAGCTCAGAGGCAGCCTTCTGTAAGCTCTCCCCCAATGCCCCCTACCTCTCTTTCCACGACAATGTTTCTCTGTGTGTTAGCCTTGGCTGTCCTGGACTCACTTTGTAGACCAGGCTAGCCTCGAACTCACAGAGCCTCTGCCTCTGGAGAGCTGGGAATAAAGGCATGTGCCACTACCACCTGGATCCAATAAATCTCTTACATGAGGTCTGTTGCATGCTGTGATTTTTTGGGGGACATCCCTTGGTCCTCTGACCTCAGCAAAACCCTTACAGTACATGACTATGAGCTCAGCACCCAAGAAGTAGAAGCAGGAGGATCAGGAATTTAAGGTCATCTTTGATTGTCTAATAAATTCTAAGGCCGGGCGTGGTGGCGCACGCCTTTAATCCCAGCACTCGGGAGGCAGAGGCAGGCAGATCGCTGTGAGTTTGAGGCCAGCCTGGTCTACAAAGTGAGTCCAGGACAGCCAAGGCTACACAGAGAAACCCTGTCTCGAAAAACCAAAAGAAGGGGCTGGAGAGATGATGGCTCAGAGGTTAAGAGCACTGTCTGTTCTTCCAAAGGTCCTGAGTTCAATTCCCAGCAACCACATGGTGGCGCACAACCATCTATAAATGTGATCTGATGCCCTCTTCTGGCATGCAGGTGTACATGCAGGCAGAACTCTGTATACATAATAAATAAATCTTTACAAAAAAAGAAAAGAAAAACCAAAAGGAAAAAAAAAAAAAGAAAGAAAGAAAAGAAAAGAAACATCATGGAAGCTGCATGTGGTAGCACATGTCTCTGACCCCAGCATTCAGGAGGCAGAGGCAAATGGATCTCTGAGTCAAAAGCCAGCCTGGTCTACAAATTGAGTCCAGGACAGCCAAGGCTACACACAGAAACCCTGTCTCAACAAAACAAAACAAAACAACAACAAATAAACAACAAAACAAAAAGAAAAGAAAAAGAAACAGCTTGGAGCTGGGCGGTGTTGCAAGCCTTTAATCCCAGCACTTGGGAGGCAGAGGCAGGAGAATCTCTGAGTTCAAGGCCAGCCTGGTCTACAGAGTGAGTTCCAGGACACCAGGGCTACACAAAGAAAAACCTAGTCTAGAAAGAAAGAAAGAAAGAAAGAAAGAAAGAAAGAAAGAAAGAAAGA
>OU015752.1:117703890-117741929 GCA_907169655.1 Acomys percivali | reverse complement strand
AGAAAGAAAGAAAGAAAGAAAGAAAGAAAGAAAGAAAGAAAGAAAGAAAGAAAGAAAAAAGAGAGAAAAAAGAGAGAAAAAGAAAGAAAGAACAACAGCATGGAGTCTGCAGTCCTTAGGATGCTGTCTCAGGATGCAGACAGACTTGTGTCCCGCAAATGAAGACCATCAGACTGGCCTTGTCTCCACAGCTCTGAGGATGGGCAGTGTGATGAAGGCACGTGCGTGGGGGCTGACACTCAGAAGAGCTCAGATCGCTCAGATCCTTCCTTCCTGCAATCTGGGGGCCTCCTCTTGCTCTGTGGCCCTTAGCCCCACTGCTGGATGTGGGGGTGTCAGATGGTTTCTTGTTATTACTGCCTGGTCACAAGGCCCTTGCAGGCTGAGCCAGAAGAGATGATAACGGTCTGGCTGATAATAAACTGCTAGTTCAGAGGGACACACCCTGGACTGCTTCCAAGATGACTGCTCCATTCTGTCCCTCCCTAGTGGTCAAACAATCCTAGCACTGAGGCTCCAGGTGGGCACAGCACCTCAACATTCAGGGCAGTGTTAGATCTCACACCAGGAGAGACAGCTAATGGAGGTGCCTAGGCAGGCCACTCAGTTCTCTCAGCGTCTCTCAGTCCTTACCTGTTTTTACACTTTTGTCCTTTTGGTTTCTTACCTCTCTGTGCTCTCCTCACATGCTCCGGGGTCAGGGTCATGTTCACGCTGGCCCCTTCCAGATCCCTCTGGCCTTGCCCGTCCTCGTATCTACAATAAGTCTCCTTCTCCACCATACCTAGGAGCAGTCATGTCCTGGACTCATTTTGTAGACCAGGCTGGCTTCGAACTCACAGAGATCCGCCTTCCTCTGCCTCTGGCTCTCCCAGAGGTTCACTGTAAGCCCAGAGCTCAATCTTCAAATCCTCACTGCAAAGATGACTTATTCTGAATCTGTAGAGCCCAGGAGCAGAGGAGCCATAAAGACCAGTTAATAATCAGCCTCCCAGACAGAGGCAGGTGCCACTACCCAGGGCCTCAGCTTTAAGCACTGAATAGACACCTGGCCTGCCCTTCCCCAAGTCAGCAGGCTTATCTGAAAGGATAAACAGAAAAGGAGACCTGAAGGCTCTAGAAGTCCTCAGCCTGCTGTGATCTTCCCAGGACAAACACTCCTTGGGTGTCACAGGATTGGGGTACACTGCTGAGCCATGGAGGAGGCAGAACCACCCAGTCAGAGACCTCCTAAGAGCAGGTCTCTTTTATAGGGCCTTCCTCTTTGGCTAATTATCCTCCAGAGACCAAATTGCCTCTTCTCCTTCCTCTTTTTCTCTTCCTTCACTTCCTCCTTCTCCTCTTCTTTTCCCTCCTCCCTTCCTCCCTTCTCTCTCTCTCTCTCTCTCTCTCTCTCTCTCTCTCTCCCTCTCTCTCCCGGCATTCACCAAGGTATTGACTTTTCTTATCTTACCTAAGTTTCTATTTGAGACAGCTCCCACATCCACCTCGGAGCCTTCCTCTGGACGCACACACACACACACACACACACACACACACACACACACACACAAACCCAATCAACAGCTTTCCATTTTCTCCTGCTCAAATCTGCTCCCTTTCCACACAGCCGCACGCACCGTCCTGGCCTCCGGGTAGGGGCTGGGCGTGGTGGGCTCTGTTTTGGCTGCAGTGGGATGCTGGAGGGGTCAAAATTAGCTCAGATCTTAAAGAACCATAATGACCTATCAGCAGAGGAGATGACACAATAGAGAAGGAGAAGGGAGTTTGGGCTTTCAAACCACTGAGGCTCCTGTCTGAAGATTTAGACCATCAATGATTTTATGACTGGAAGTGAATGACAGCGGGTATGGTTGGGGAAACTAGTAGCTGGCAGAAGTTGGGGACATGGGACCTTCTTTTTTTTTTTTTTTTTTTTCCTTTTTTTCTTTTTCCAGAGACAGGGTTTCTCTGTTTTGTCCTGGCTGTCCTGGATTCGCTTTGTAGACCAGGCTGGCCTTGAACTCACAGAGATCTGCCTGCCTCTGCCTCCTGCGTGCTGAGATTACAGGCATTGTCCACCACATCTGGTGGATGTGATTATTTTAAAGGATCTTAGCAGCTCAAGCACAAAGTTTGCTTTTTGGGGGGAAGGGGGCTTTTTCTGCGGGGGGGGGGGGGTGGCTGTTTGGCCTTTCCTACCCTTTTATTTTATTTTATTTTTTAAAATTTTTTTATTTAATTTTAATTTATGTGCATTGGTGTGAGGGTGTCAGATCTTGGAGCTATAGACAGTTGTAAGCTGCCATGTGGGTTCTGGGAATTGAACCCGGGTCCTTTGGAAGAGCAGTCAGGGCTCTTAACCACTGAGCCAACTCTCCAGACCCCCCTACCCTTTTATTTACTTAATTAATTTGGGTTTTTGAGACAGGGTTTCTCTGTGTAACCTTCGCTGTCCTGGAACTCTCTCTGTAGACCAGGCTGGTCTGAAACTCACAGACATCCGCCAGTCTTTGTCTCCTGAGTGCTGGGATTAAAACTGTACACCACCACTGCCCAGCAATTTGTTTATTTCTCTTCAATGCTAGGAATTGAACCCAGGGCCTCACAGTAGCTAGACAAGCCCTCACCATACCTCCCCGGGAACCAAGCCTCCCCCATCCCTTTCAGAGGCCTGGCTGGCTGCACACATGCAATAATTAACAGCCGCGTGGCCTTCGCCCAATCTCAGGCTTCCATTCCTGGGCTCCCTTCCCACTGCCTGCTCACAGCCCCCCGTCTCCTAGGCCACTAAACCTCCCAGTCTCCTGGAATAAAGAAAGCAAGTGGCGACTAGAGCTGAGCCAGTGTGAGAGCTGCCTCCTTTCCCGCGCTGCCGCTGCCTGACACCTACTTATCAGGGACCGCATACCTAAGGTATCCCCAGTTTATGGTAAAGGATTTGCTGGGTTGGATAGGCCTTCTCTATGCCTAAACCCCAGGAAATCCAGAGGTGGAGACTAAAGCCCAGAGCAGAGCATGGCCAGGCCCAAGGTTCCACTATAAGGCAGTAGGTAGTGTCTGTCCTTTAACCAGAACCTGAGGCTTTTGCCATCAGCCCAGTGCTGAGCTCTCAGCTCTCCTAGCCTAGGGCCACTAACTGTATGCGTGGGGTGGTGTGGGGCGGTGTCACAGGTGGACTAAGATCTGAAATGTGTGACTGGGAAAACAGTGATGAGCTTGCAGGATTGTGGTTCCCAGGGAGACTGAAAATTCTCTTTGAAGGAAGTTAAAAAGAAAAGAAGTTTTCAAAGAGACTGGGAAAGATCTGGGTGGGGGGTGGGGTGGGGGTGGGGCAAGGACTCAGCAGGAACTTGGAACATTTTAGCAATTTGGAGCATTTAGCAGCAGGAGGAGTTGGGGGAAAGGGTCAGACTTGGGTGGGTAGCCTCAGTAGGTAGCACACAGTTGAAATCAGCCTTTATTAGGGGACTTTTTTTCTTCTTCTTCTTCTATTCTATAATCTTCCGGTGAAATGACCTGAAGATACTTGTGTCTGTTTTCCGCATGGTCAAGTAGGGAGGGGAAAGAGGCCTGGGCTGGGTCAAGCTCTCTGGGCTTTAACCCCTACCCCCTCCTCCCCATGCTCTAAGTAGGCAGGTCCTGTTTTACCCTGCAGGAGTTGAAGACACACCTGGTGCTCCAACAGGACTGACTCCAAGGCCTGGACGCCGAGATTAGAGTAAGTAGCTTAACAGAAGCATGGCCCGGTCCTGGAGTGAGTGACTTAAGTGAGAAGCCCGGATGCATAGACATTATTGGGATAAGCAGACTGGTTGGGTCTGGTGGTGTTAACCTGTAATCCTGTCAGCTCTGGAGGCTGAGGCAAGACAAGAAAGTTCAGGGCCTGAGGCCGGGCGTGGTGGCGCACGCCTTTAATCCCAGCACTCGGGAGGCAGAGGCAGGCGGGATTGCTGTGAGTTCGAGGCCAGCCTGGTCTACAAAGTGAGTCCAGGACAGCCAAGGCTACACAGAGAAACCCTGTCTCAAAACACCAAAAAAAAAAAAAAAAAAAAAAAAAAAAAAAAAAAAAAAAAAAAGAAAGTTCAGGGCCTGGGCCAACGAATGAGTTCAAGATCAGTCTGGGTGACAGAGTGAGACCCTGTCTCAGAATAAAACTGAAAGAAAGGTTTGTAATAGTTTTAACAGTAGAGATCCTGACTAGCAAGAGCAAGGCCTTAGGTTCAATACTCAGGGCCACAGAAAATAAAGACTGGGAGTGGGGCAGAGAAGAAAGCTGGGTGGGCATTAATTTCCTGACTTAGTCTAGCCTTGCTATGCCTGCGCTGTCTGAGAGTCCTGTCAGGACACCGGGAATCAGGGTTTCTCTGTGTAGAACTTGCTCTGTAAACCAGGCTGGCCTTGAACTCACAGAGATCTGCTCGCCTAGGCCTCCCAAATACTGGAACTAAAGGCATGTGCCACCGCTGCCCAGCTTGTTATTGTTTTTATGTTTGTTTGTCTTTGTTTTATTCTGAGATAGTGAGATTTTCTATGCAGCCTGGCTGTCTTGGAATTAATTCTGTAAACCAGGCTGCAATCTTCTCGCCTCTGCTGGGACTAATGCCATGTTCCTCTATACCCCACTGGGAAATGGGGTGAAATATGGAGAGAGATGAGTCTATGATCTGGGCGATCTCTAAACCGAGGGCATGACTACTCCAAGGTATGGGGAGGGGGCGGGGTTTGTCGTAGATGTGAGGGAGAGCACAGCCAGAGGCATCCCATCCGGAAGCGTGCAGAGAAAGGAGGTTGAAAATGGGTAGCAGGCTGGACCGGGCCATGGGGTGGGGATGGGGGATGGGGGGAGAGAGGGAGAGCAAGATGGGGCAAGAGGGAGGGGACCGAGAGAGGAAGACAAAAGGGAACATAGCTGAAATTCCAGGGTAATTAGGAAATGAGGAGGTGGAAGGAAGCCCCTGAGCTAGAGAAGCCCAGGGGAGGGGCAGGGTAAGCAGAGCAGCTAAGAGCCACTGAGTGAACTGGGAGGCCAGGATGAGCTAATAGGTGCCACGGATAGTCCTGGGTTCTTTTTTATTTTATTTTTTTAAATATTTATTTATTTTTGGTTTTTCGAGACAGGGTCTCTCTGTGTAACAGCCCTGGCTGTCCTGGACTCACTTTGTAGACCAGGCTGGTCTCGAACTCAGAGATCCACCTGCCTCTGCCTCTGCCTCTGCTGGGATTACAGATGTGTGTCACCACGCCCGGCTTCCTGGGTTTCTTTTGGCCCTGACAGGAAGCCCATTTGCTTTATCAAGTCTTGAAAGAAGCATGGACTTGGAATTGAGGTGGAGAGGGTTTGTGGAAAGTAAATTTGAAACATTTTAGCAATTTGAAATATTTTGAGGAGGTAGGAAGAGTCCCTTTCCAAAAACTCAGTGTCTTTGGCCTTAATCCCAGCACTCGGGAGGCAGAGGCAGGCGGATCGCTGTGAGTTCGAGGCCAGCCTGGTCTACCAAGCGAGTCCGGGACAGCCAAGGCTACACAGAGAAACCCTGTCTCGAAAAAAAAGAAAGTTTCTTTCTTTTTTTTTTTTTCAGTGTTTTCAGTAAGTGGATAGTATGATGGCCAAGGCAATGACAGCTCTGTAGGAGGAGGCTCCTAAGCCGCCCAAAATCTCAAGGCTGGCCGGCTGGCCAGGAACTCCTCAGGGTCACAGAGACTCTGGAAGGGAGTAGGGTGGGGGTAGGGGAGTTTGCTGCTGTCAAGTGACCAAGTGATAGATCTGAAAAGGAAAGCCAGACATGACGCCTTTAATCCAGCACAGGCAGGTGGATCTCTGTTGAGTTGGAGGCCAGCCTGGTGTACATAGAGAGTTCCAGGACAGCCAGGGCTACAGAGAAACCCTGTCTCAAAAAACAAAACAAAACAAGATGAAACAAAAACCGGAAGAAACAAACCTTGTGTGGATAGTTCAACTCTGTAGGGGGTTAGCCAGGTTTAGAATCTCTTCAGCTCAGGATTTTTTTTAAAGATGTATGTATGTATGTATGTATGTATGTATGTATGACATATAGGGTGTTATGCCTACATGCATGCCTGCCCATCAGAAGAGGGCACCAGATCACATTACAGATGGTTATGAACCACCATGTGCTTGCTAGGAACTGAACTCAGAACCTCTGGAAGAGCAGCCAGTGTTCTTAACTGCTGAGCCATCTTTCCAGTCCCAAATAATTTTTTTTTGTTGTTTTGTTTTTTGAGACAGGGTTTCTCTGTGTTAGCCTTGGCCGTCCTGGACTCACTTTGTAGACTCACAGAGATCTGCTTGCCTCAGCCTCCCAAGAGCTGGATTAAGGGCAAGCACCATCATGCCCAGCTTTAAAAAAATTTTTTTTTAATACATCATTTTTCTTTTCTTTTTTAGGTTTTTTGAGACAGAGTTTCTCTGTGTAATAGTCCTAAATACCTTTGACTCCCTTTTGTTATCCAGGCTGGCCTTGAACTCACAACAATACACCTGCCTCTGCCTCTCTAGTGCTGGGATTAAAGGCATCACACCCAGCAATACATGGGTTTTCTATGTAGTCCAGGCTGTCCTGGCACTCTTTGTAGACCAGGCTGTCTCTGTCTCCTGAGTGCTGGCTCAAAGGAGTGTGCCACCAATGCTTGTCTTGAGCTCAGGATTTTTTTTTTTTTTTTTGTTTTTTTTTGTTTTTCGATACAGGGTCTCTCTGTGTAGCCTTGGCTGTCCTGGACTCGCTTTGTAGACCAGGCTGGCCTCGAACTCACAGCGATCCACCTGCCTCTGCCTCCCGAGTGCTGGGATTAAAGGCGTGCGCCACCACCGCCCGGCTTGAGCTCAGGATTTCAAGGCTGGTCTGTGCCTCCAAACAAACAAAATTCTGTAAATCTTCAATTTAGCTGCAGCTTCTTAAGGTTTTGGTTGTTTGTTTTGAGACAGGATCTCACTGTGTCAGACCTGTCTAACTCTCGAAGATCTGCCTGTCTCCATATCTCCCTCCAGTGCTGGGATCAAAGGTGTATGCCACCAAACTAAATACCTTATTTACTTATTATTATTGATACAGTATTCTGGCTGCATGTGTGCTTGCACGCCAGAAGAGGGCACCAGATCTCATTATAGATGGGTTTAAGCCACCATGTGGTTGCTGGGAATCGAACTCAGGACCTTTGGAAGAACAGCCAGTGTTTTTAACCTCTGAGCTATCTCTCCAGCCCCTAAATACCTTATTTGTAAACTTTTTATTTATTTTACTTTATGTGGACTAGTGTTGCCTGTATGCATGAATGTGTGTGAATGTTGGATCCTCTGGAACTGGATGGAGTTACAGACAGTTGTGAGCTGCCATGTGGGTGCTGGGAATTGAACCCAGGTCCTCTGGAAGAGCAGACAGAGCTCTTAACCACTGAGCCATCTCTCCAGCCCCAATACCCCTGGGATTACAGGCATGCCTGGCTCTATTTGTAAAACTTTTATAAAAAGGCAATTGGTGTCCTGGTGTTGTCACATGCTTTAATCTCAGCACTCAGGAGGCAGAGGCAGGAGGATCGCTGTGAGTTCGAGGCCAGCCTGGTCTAGAAAGCGAGTCCAGGACAGCCAAGGCTACACAGAGAAACTCTGTCTTGAACTGCCCTCCCCCCCCCCCCCCCCCAAAAAAAAAAGTCAGCTGGTATAAAAATCTGACTTGCCAGCCATGATGGTATAAGGCAGATTTCTGGTGAATTCAAGGCCACCCTGGGCTACATAGCAAGTTCCAGACTAGCCAGGGCTAGTAAGACCTTAACTGAAAATTCAAACCAAAAATAAAATAGAGATCCCTGATTTAAGTAGTTGCCTGGAGCTGGAGAGATGGTTTAGTGGGTAAAGGCACTTGCTGAAACCTGAGTTCAATCCCTGGGTCTCTTATGGCAGAAGGCAACAACGGATTCCTGCAAGTTGTCCTTTGACCTCCACACACATGTCAAGGTACATACATGTGTGCATACCCAGGACAAACTAAATAAATAGCTGTCAAAAACTTTTAAAGAAGAAGGAAAAAAAAAACCTGACTTGAAAAAAGTCAATGGGGCAGGGCACTGTGACACAACGCCTGTGGTCCCAGTGCTCGGGAGGCGGAGGCAGGCAGATCTCTGTGAGTTCGAGGCCAGCCTGGTCTACAAAGCAAGTCCAGGACAGCCAAGGCTATACAGAGAAACCCTGTCTTGAAAAAAACAAAAACAAAACAAAACAACAACAACAACAACAAAAAAACCCCAGAATTTGGTTTGGTTTGGTGTGCAACACCACACCTGGCTTAAAACAGAATTTGTGATAATCCCACCCAAGCAACAGTAATACCACTACTGCAATTTTTGAGCAAATCTGAAGCAAGCTGTATTAAATACTGGCCAGGTTGAACCCAGAATTCCCAGAGTATGGTGCTGGAATTGCATTAGACAGGAAGATGCCCCAAAGGCTATGTACTTCCCACCTTTGTCCAATCCTGGGCAAGCATAATCCAGTTGTACTCCCTGCCTGTGTAGTGTGATCAAGCCCGTCCTGTGTGCTTGGGGCAACCAAGCTTGCTTACAGGAGTGAAAACTTGTGGCTTGTTAAAAACAACAGCTGGGGCTGGAGAGATGGCTCAGCAGTTAAGAGCACTGTATCTTTTTCCAAAGGTCCTGAGTTCAATTTCCCAGCAACCACATGGTGGCTCACAACCATCTGTAATGAGATCTGGTGCCCTCTTCTAGCATGCAAGCAGAATACTATATAAATAAGTAAATATTAGAAGGAAAGAGAGAGAGAGAGGAAGAAAGGAAGAAAGAAAAGAACACCAGCCAATGGCTGGTGGTGACGCACACCTTTAATCCTAGCAGGCAGAGGCAGGTGGATTGCTGTGAGTTCAAGGCCAGCCTGATCTACAAAGTGAGTCCAGGACAGCCAAGAGTACAGAGAGAAACCTTGTCTTGAAAAAACAAAAACAGGGGTGGGGCAGGGGGTGGGCAGGGGGGAAGGAAGAAAACCCCAAACCAAAATAAAAACAACAAAACTAACAAACCCCCAGCATTCCAATAAGTTATCTGTTCTTGGCTGAGTAGAGTTTACAGATTAGGGGTATTTTAAGATCTCTAAAGCACAGTAATTGAAATTAAAACATCACAAATTAAGGGCAGGAGAGACAGTTCATGGGTTAAGAGCACTGGCTTCTTTTGAGAGGACCCGTGTTACATTCCCAGCACCCACATGGTGGCTCATACCATCTCTAACTCTAGTTCAAGGGGATCTGGTACCCTCTTCTGCCCTCTGGGGACACTGCATGCATGTGATGTATAGACATACATGCTGGCAAAACACTTAAAAAGATAAATACTTTTTAAAAAATCTTGTCTTGGGCTGGAGAGATGGCTCAGTGGTTAAGAGCACTGCCTGCTCTTCCCAAGGACCCGGGTTCAATTCCCAGCACCCACATGGCAGCTCACAACTGTCTGTAACTCCGAGATCTGACACCCTCACACCAACACACATAAATTAAAATTAAATAAATAAAAAATATTTTTAAAAAAAAAAATCTTGTCTTTTCAGAGTGGGTCCCAAGTGCTAGGATTAAAGGTGTGTGCCACCACCACCACCTGGCGAGGTGGCTGAACTTTGTTTTGAAGTTCCTTGTCTGAGTCTCAGGACCACTGAAGTAAAAAAAAAAAAAAGTCTCTGACCAGTGATTTGTCTCCAGGGCATTTGATTCTCACTGAGTCTGGGAAGATTGACAGGAGGAGATGATGCATGGTCCTTGAACATAGGCTCCACCTACAGGAGCGGAGCGCACGCATACTTGGAGGTTGCACTTACTATAGTTGTACTTTCAGGGTCTGACATGGCTCACCTGATGACAATGCAGTTGTTGCTTCTGATGATATGGGTGGCTGAATGTGCACAGTATAGAGCTACTCGGGCCAGGACTGAACTTCTCAATGTCTGCATGGATGCCAAGCACCACAAAGAAAAGCCAGGCCCCGAGGACAATTTACATCAGCAGGTAAGACAAAGGGAGGCGAGTGGCTGACTGAGAGCTAGTGGGTCAGGAGAAAGAACTATCTAGTCCCAGTCTGTGATGGAGGTGGACAGACTTGCCTAAAGAGACCATTGGGCGGTCTCTAAAGTGGATGATTTTGACAATACAGAGTGGCTGCCAAATGCCAGTGTAATCAATACGTGTAGCTGGTCTTCAACGTTGCACAAATAAGGAAGTAGGGTCGGGGAAGAGCCTGGGAAATGGAACAGGCGGGAAATGGAACCATTGTGGTGGTTTTAGGTTTAAATTGAGAAGGACTCCTCTGGGGGTCTCGGGTAAGAGTTTTTTTTGTTTTTTTTTTAAAGAGATTTATTTATTATAATGTATACAGTGCTCTGCCTGCATGTATACCTGCACACCAGAAGAGGGCAGCAGATCACCTTATTGATTGGTGTGAGCCCCCATGTGGTTGCTGGGAATGAATTTAGAACCTCTGGAAGAGCAGACAGTGCTCTTAACCTCTGAGCCATCTCTCTAGCCCAGGAAAGGGGCTTCGTGCGCGTGCCCCCCCCCCCCCCCCCTGCCCCCTGCCCCCTGCCCCCCCCCCCACACACACGCCAAGACAAGGTTCTCTGTGTAGCCTTGGCTGTCCTGGACTCACTTTGTAGACCAGGCTGGCCTCTGCCTCCCGAGTGCTGTGATTAAAAGTGTGTGCGCCACCACGCTTGGCTTCAGGAAAGGAGCTTTAAGCTGCCGGAGATGTGCTTTTCTGCCAGCCTTAGCGGTCATGAAGAGACTCTCCTACCTGTGAGACTGGCTGACAAGCATTTGGGGTCAGGCATCTAGGAAACACCTCGGCTTGAGGGTTTGAGGTCTCTGTGCTCTAACAGTTGTTTGCTATAGACCATTTATTATCCCAAACCTGCCTAAACAGTTAATAAAATCAGTGTGAAGTAGCAATTATAAAGTAAAACAACAGAAGGTTGACTACTGGGGAGTCTGAGACAGGATTCTTCATTCCTGGAGTTGCAGATGGTTGTGAGCTTCCATATGCTAAGAACTGAACCCAAGTCTTCTGCAAGAGCCACAAGTGAGTGCTCTTAGCCTCTGAGCCATCTCTCTAGGCCCTATTTGCTGGTTTGTTTGTTTATTTATTTATTTATTTATTTATTTATTTATTTATTGTAATACTATTTTAGCCAAACAGTGGTGGTGAATGGATTTAATCCCAGCACTTGGGAGGCAGAGGCAGGTGAATTTCTGAGTTTAATGCCAGCCTGGTCTACAGAGTGAGTTCAGGGACAGCCAGGGCTACACAGAAAAGCTTTGTCTCCAAAAATAAATAAATAAGCAAACAAACAAACAAATAAAAATTTAATATTTATTCTTTGAGAATTTCGTACATGCAAACCATGTTTTTCATCATATCTGGTCCAATCGGACAACCATGCCCCTCCCCCTCCCCCTCCTTTGTCTTTTTGTCTTTTTTTTTTTTTTTTAAACCACTGGAACATGGTCAACCTACCATGGACCACTTCCCTAGGAGCCAACAACTCTCAATAGTTCCTCAGCTTGGGATGAGTGTCCTATATTCTTCCCTTTCCTACACTGCTATTTTGTTTTGTTTTGTGACTGTGAGGCAGGGTCTCCCTTGTAGCCTGACTGGCCTGGAACTAAAAAAGTAGACCAGATGGGCTTCCTCCATGTTGGAATTAAAGGTATGTGCCTCCATACCTGGTGCTAGTATTTGTGAGTGACTGAGCACAGAGCTGCTAGTTTTTCCGCTTTGTTTTGTTTTGAAAGATTTATTTATTTTATGTAGATAAGTGTTCTATTTGCATGTACACCTGCATGCCAGGAAAAGGCATCAAATTACATTATAGATGGTTGTGAGCCAGCATGTGCTTGCTGGGAATTGAATGCAAAACCTCTGGAAGAGCAGACAGAGCTCTTAACCACTGAGCCACCTCTCCAGCCCCAATAAGTGCTACTTTTATACGAAGCAGAGGCAACCTTGAGCAGCCTTAACTTTATTAACTTATTCAAACTTTACTTTCTTTTTAAGACTATATGTCTGTGTGAAAGACTACCTCCCATGTATGGTGGTGGAGGCTAAAAGGAAGGTGTCAGATCATTTGGTACTGGAGTTTCTGGCAGTTTTGAGCCAGGACATGGGTGTTGAGCTGCGGTAGATTCTTTTTGTTTTGTTTTGTTTTGTTTTTTAAGCATATACACAGCTGAGTTCATTTTTTTAAAAAAGATTTATTTATTATTTACACAGTATTCTGCCCACATGTGTGCCTGCCCACCACAAGAAGGCATCAGATCTCATTACAGGTGGTTGTAAGCCACCATGTGGTTGCTGGGAATTGAACTCAGGACCTTCGGAAGAGCAGACGGTGCTCTTAACCTCTAAGCCATCTCTCCAGCCCCCATCCTGTACATTCTTAATGTTGAGTCATCTCTCTAGATTCTTTAAAAAAACAAAACAAAACAAAACAAAACCAAGCAGGGTGTGGTAGCACACATCTTTAATTTCAGCACTTGGGGAGACAGAGGCAGGTGGATCACTGTGAGTTTGAGGCCAGCCTGGGCTACAAAGCCAGGACAGCCAAGGCTACACAGAGAAGCCCTGTCTCAAAAAAACAAAAACAAAACCAGGTATGGTGCCACATGCCTTTTATGCTAGCACTCTGAGGGGTAGAGGCACACAGATCTCTGGATTTGAGGTCAGCATGATCTACACAGCGAGTTTCAGTGCTGCACAGAGAGACCTTATCTGAAAAAAACAAATGAAAAGAACAAAACAACACAGCCGGGCGGTGGTGGTGCACGCCTTTAATCCCAGCACTCGGTAGGCAGAGGCAGGCGGATCGCTGTGAGTTCGAAGCCAGCCTGGTCTACAAAGGGAATCCAGGATAGCCAAGGCTACACAAAGAAACCCTGTCTCAAAAAACCAAAAAAAAAAAAAAAAAAAAAAAAGAACAAAACAACAACAACAAATTGTTTGAACATGGTTTTCACGCTGTGCACTCTCCCTCTACTAGTATTACGTGTTATGTGTTCACGTCACCGGACCTCTTGTCCGGGTTGTCATTTTCTCAGTGACATTTATCCTACCATCTGGTGGCACTGCAAGTCCACATGCCTTTCTCCTCCTCTGTTTAGTTCTCCAAAGCAGTGGGCATGTTGTGTTTATCATTTTATTCCTTATTTCCTAGGAAAGTGCCTGGCTTAGGGTGGGTAGGGACTCACAAAGACTTGAATTGAAAACCTGGGTATGCCCAGCACTTGGGAGGCAGAGGCAGGCAGGCAGATCTATCTCTGTGAGTTCAAGGCCAGCCTGGTCTACAAAGTGAGTCCAAGACAGCCAAGGCTACACAGAGAAAACCTCCTTTTTTTTTTTTTTTTACTATTTACTTATCTATTAAGAATACAGTGTTCTACCTGCAGGCCAGAAGAAAGCACCAGATCTCATTATAGACGGTTGTGAGCCACCATGTGGTTGCTGGGAATTGAACTCAGAACCTTTGGAAGAGCAGGCTATGCTCTTAACCTCTGAGCCATCTCTCCAGGCCAGAAACTCTGTCTTGAAACCCGCCTCTCCCCGCCCTTGCCAAAAAAAAAAAAAAAAGAAAGAGAAAGAAAACCCAGGTGTGTTCCCAGCCATGGTGGTGTTAAGTCTATCTCTGGGAATGCTATGTTAACTTGGTCTATATAGTGTCTTCCAGGTGAGCCAAGGTTCCATAGTGAAAACCCGGCTTTAAAAGAATTTTTAGTTAGTTAATTAAAAAAAAGAAGAAAAAAGAAGCTGGATGTGGTAGCACACGACTGTAATATCACCACTTGAGAGTAGAAGGGAGTGACTCGGGAGTTCAAGGTTGTTCTCGGTTACAGATAGAGTTTGAAGGCAGCGTAGACTCCAGGAAGCTTTGTTTCAGTAAAAAAAAAAAAAAAGCAATGGGGAGATAGTACTTGCCTCACAAATATGAGAACCTGAGTTTAATCCCTAGGAGTCATATTCAGATGGCAAGGGCAGAATGGGGGCTTGTGACCCCAGCACGGAGGAGACAAGGGCAAGTGAGACCTCATGCTTCCGCGCAGTTACTACAGACACCTTCATCTGCACTCTACAGGCCAGTGAGAGACCCTGCCTCAAAGGAAGTGGACTAACTGCTGAGGTTGTCTTCTGACTGCCACACTTGCGTACAAATGTGTGCATGGGTACACATACGCACACAGGCACACGTGCATAAAATACATATATACTAAAAGAAACAATACGTGTGAATTAATGATTTTATTTATTTTGGTTTTTCGAGACAGTCTTGGCTGTTCTGAACTCACTTTGTAGACCAGGAGACCAGGGTAGTCTTGAACTTACAGAGATCCTCCTGCCTCTGCCTCTTGAGTACTGGGATTAAAGGCGTGTGCCACCATGCCTGGCTGATTTATTTTTATTTTTTATTTTTGAGACAGGGTTTCTCTGTATGGTTCTGGCCGTCCTAGAATTCACATTGTAGACCTGGCTGGCCTTGAACTCAGAGATCCACCCGCCTCTGCCCTCTTGAGTGCTAGGATTAAAAGCGTGGATTAGTAAAAATTTTAAATTATTTTTATTTTATGTGTATGAGTATTTGCTTGCTTGCATGTACGTATGTATGTGCATCACCTGTGATCATGTCTGCCTGGTGTTCTGGAAGGCTAGAAGAAGGCGTAAGATCCCTTGAATAGGAATTACAGACAGTTTTGAGCTGCCATGTGGGTGCTGGAAACCAAACTCTGGTCTTCTGCAAGAGCAGCCAGTGTTCTCACCCACAGTGCCATCTCTCTAGGGCTCATAAGTTACTGGATTTTGTGAGGAATGTGCCTTCTGAGCTCCCACAGCCAGCAAGTATTTCCCTCCCCTTCCCTCTCCCCCCCCCCCTTCCCCCAACGATTGGCTAGACAGTCAAGCCCACAAGGTGCAAGGCTGCACATGAAGTATTCTGTCCGTACTCACGGTTGACAAGTGTCTTCCACCACACAGTGCAGTCCCTGGAAGAAGAATTCCTGTTGTTCCACGAACACAAGCCAAGAGGCGCACAAGGACATTTCCTACCTGTACAAGTTCAACTGGAACCACTGTGGAACTATGACACCGGAATGCAAGCGACACTTCATCCAAGACACCTGCCTCTATGAGTGCTCCCCGAACTTGGGACCCTGGATCCAGCAGGTGGACCAGAGCTGGCGAAAAGAGCGAATCCTTGATGTTCCCCTGTGTAAGGAAGACTGCCAGCAGTGGTGGGAGGATTGCCGCACCTCTTTTACCTGCAAGAGCAACTGGCACGTGGGGTGGAACTGGACCTTGGGTAAGGAGTGGGTGGAGTGGGAGGGGGCATTTAATGGTGCAGGGGTGGGGGTTGTGCAGCCCTTGTATGAAGATCGGGGGTTTGGGCATAACCAGAGATAGTGCTAGGCACGGTGGCTAATGGTCTCCTATCATTTATATAGGGTATAACCAGTGTCCCGTGGGAGCCTCCTGCCGTCCCTTCGTCTTTTACTTCCCTACCCCTGCTGCTCTGTGTGAGGAAGTCTGGAGTCATTCCTACAAGCTCAGCAACTACAGCCGAGGGAGCGGCCGTTGCATCCAGATGTGGTTCGATCCCGCCCAAGGCAACCCCAATGAGAAGGTGGCGAGGTTCTACGCCGAGGCTATGAGTGGAGCTGGGCTTCATGGGGCCTGGCTGCTTCTGTGCAGCCTGTCTTTGATGCTCCTTTGGGTGTTCAGCTGAGTTCCTTTTACCTTCTGATGCCTGGCGCTCCCTGCCTGGCTTAGGCTCTCAGATCCCAGACTCCTTTGGGCCTGGGCTCTGACAGCCTGTTTAAATAAACCAGACATTCCATATGTGTCTTATGAATTATTTGGGTGTGAATGAGAATATAATTATTTTGCTTCCTACTTCCCACTGATTGAAGTTGTTTAAACTTGGTTGGTTCCTTGCTCTTACATTTACTGTTTACTAGTCAGATACACTTAATTTTTCTTTTCTTTCTTTCTTTTCTTTTCTTTTTTTAATTTAGCTTTTCAAGATAGGGTTTCTCTGTGTAGCCCTGGCTGTCCTGGACGTGCTTTGTAGACCAGGCTGGCCTCGAACTCACAGAGATCCACCTGCCTCTGCCCCCAGAGTTAAGGATTTTACCATTTGAAATTGGACCCCAGCAGGGCTAACCACTCAGTGATGACCTCAGCGATGGTCAATGGAAGAGGTAGGAGCAGGAGTGTCCTGCATCTTCTACACTTCATCTTAACCAAAAGGCCAAGAAGTAATGCCAGACATTCTACATGAATAGCTGGGAAGAAGATAAGGAGGCTGGAGAGAGCCATGCTCTCTGTCCTGTCTTAGGTTTTGTTTTGAGACAGGGTCTTATGTAGCCCAGGTTAGCCTTGAAATCATCTTGACCTTCTGATCCTCCTGACTATCTCCTAAGTATTGGGATTGCAAGTACCACATCAGACGTCTAAATTTGTTTGTTTGTTTGTTTTGGTTTTGGTTTTTTGACACAGGGTTTCTCTGTGTAGGTCTGACTCTCCGGGAAATGGCTTTGTAGATCAGGCTAGCCTCAAACTTACAGAGATCTGCCTGCCTCTGCCTCCCAAGTGCTGGAATTATAGGTGTGTGCCACCATGCCCAGCTTCAGACTTCTAAATTTTAAAATTAGTGTGTACTCTGTATGTACATGGTGTGTGTGTGTGTGTGTGTGTGTGTGTGTGTGTGTGTGTGTGTGTGTCTATGTCCCTGCCAGGGTGCTCATAGAGAAGTCAGAAGAGAGCTTTTGGGAACTACCTTGTGGGTGCTGAGAAGTGAGCATGGGTCCTTTGTGACACTTCTCCAGCCTTTCTTTGGTGGTCTGAAGAGAATGGCCCTCACAGGCTCATATATTTGAGTCAGCACTCACCAGGGAGTGGAACTCTGATAGGATTAGAAAGATTAGGAGGTGTGGCCTTGTTGGAGGTCATGGCATCTCTTCAGAGCAATAGAACATTGACTAAGACACTTCTCCGTCTTTTTTTTGTTTTTTTGTTTTTTTGTTTTTTGAGACAGGGTCTCCCTATGTAGCCTTGGCTCTCCTGGACTCACTTTGTAGACCAGGCTGGCCTGGAACACACAGCGATCCGCCTGCCTCTGCCTCCCAAGTACTGGGATTAAAGGCGTGCGCCACCACACTCGGCTCCATCTTTTTTTTTTTTTTTTTTTGGTTTTTTGAGACAGGGTTTCTCTGTGTAGCCTTGGCTGTCCTGGACTCCCTTTGTAGACCAGGCTGGCTTCGAACTCACAGCGATCCGCCTGCCTCTGCCTCCCGAGTACTGGGATTAAAGGCGTGCGCCACCACCGCCCGGCTCCATCTTTTTGGTTATAGAGTCTCTCTGAGAATCTGGAGTCTCCATGAACTTCCAGGCTTCACCCATCTTTACTTCTCAATTGCAGGATTGCTGATTGTAGATGTGTATTACCTCTCCAGATGTTCACATTGGTGTCATTTCAGTAGTCTTTTTTTGTTTTTGTTTTTGTTTTTTGAGACAAGATTTCTCTGTGTAGCTTTGGCTGTCCCAGACTCACTTTGTAGACCAGGCTGGCCTCGGACTCACAGCGATCCACCTGCCTCTGCCTCCCAAGTGCTGGGATTAAAGGCATGCGCCACGACGCCCGGCCCATTTCAGTAGTCTTACAGTAACATTTCTTTTTTGTTTTGTTTTTTCAAGACAGTTTCTCGTTGTAGCAGAGGCCTGGCTACCCTGTACTTGCATTGTAGACCAGGCTGGACTCCAACTCACAGAGATCTGCCTGCCTCTACCTCCTGAGTACTGGGATTAAAGCCCAGTAATAACATTTCTGTTTAAAGTGTGTGTGTGTGTGTGTGTGTGTGTGTGTGTGTAAGCCAGGTGGTGGTGGCACATACCTTCAATTCCAGCATTCAGGAGGCAAAGACAGGTGGATCTCTGTGTGTTAGAGACCAGCCTGGTCTACAGAGTGAGTCCCAGGACAGCCAGGGCTACACAGAGCAACCTTGTCTTGAGATAAGAAAAATGTGTTTGTGCAGGAACACGTTTATAGACACATGAGCATGGGGGTACCCTTGGAGACCAGGAGAGGGCAGAAGAGAAAGTGCTTGGATCTCCTGGTCTGGAGTTATAGGCAGGTGGGAGCCCCTTATGGTGGGTGCTGACCTGGGTCCTCTGGAAAACACAAAGTGCTCTAATGTACAGTAACACGTATAATAATCCAGAAATTTGATACAACTAACATTTATTTCTTGAATAAGCTGCTGTGTTTCTTGTGGATTCTTAGGGACCTTCTGCTACTTAACTAGGATCCCAGGGTGACAGACGACAAGGTGTTCTATGGCACAAAGGGGGTGATTCTACCTTATCACACACTCAATGAGATAAGACAAGAGAACTTGAGTTCTGTATAAGCCCTTACACTTCCACTCATCTGTTGTTTCATTGGCCAAATGAAGTCGTGACCAAGTCTAAAATCCAGAAGGTCTAGAAAATACCACAATCTTTTTTTTTTTTCCCTTTTTTTGGTTTTTCGAGTTTTGTTGTTGTTGTTGTTTGTTTTTTCTTTTTGTTTTTCGAGACAGGGTTTCTCTGTGTAGCCTTGGCTGTCTTAGACTCACTTTGTAGAGCTGGCTAGCCTCAAACTCTCAGCAATCCGCCTGCCTCTGCCTCCCAAGTGCTAGGATTAAAGGCGTGTGCCACCACGCCCAGCTAGAAAACACCACAATCTTATCATGTTCCTGAAGGAACAGAACCACCAGGCCTGTCTAACAACCTATGGCTACTACAAAGACCTTATCTTATAGCCAGTTCATATTTCTGGAAGGGTGTGTTAGCCTTTTTGTCTCTGTGACAAAATAACCAAGGAAACAATTTAAGATGCAGATTCAGATAGTTCTATTGTTTCTGGGCCTCTGGTGAGGCAGGCCTTTGGAGAAGTAGGTGGGGACAGAGGAAGAGAGGATCACCAAATTACAGTGGCTAGGAAGTATATAGAGCAAAGCACTAGATGTGAGTCTTCAGGGCATGTTCCCAGTGACCTACTTCCAACCAAGTCCTATGTCATCCTCTTTACTGTCGCCCAAGAAAGACACTGGGTTATTTGTTGTTTAGTAGTTTGCTTATTTTGAGACAGAGACTTACTTTTTAGCTTGAGCTGCCCTAAAATTCACACATAGCCCAGGTTGGCCTTGAACTCATGACACTCTTACCTCAGCCTCCCAAGTACTGAGATTACAGGTGTGAGCCACCACCTCCATTTTACCACAGTATTATTAATCTATCAATGGATGAGTTTATTGATTAGGTCAGAGCCATCATGGTCTAATCTTTCCTTAGTAGAACCTCTAACAGAGGTCCAAGCTTTCAACAGGAATCTTTTATTCTTTTGTTTTGTTTTGTTTTTCAAGACAGGGTTTCTCTGTGTAGCCTTGGCTGTCCTGGACTCACTTAGTAGGCCTCAAACTCACAGTGATCTGCCTGCCTCTGCCTCTCGATTGCTGGCATTATAGGTGTATGCCATCACACCCGGCACAATTAGTTTATTCTTTTTTTTTTTTTTTAAACTAATTTTTATTTATTGGGGGAAAGGCCTTACTATATAGCCCTAGCTGGCTTGTATGTGGGCCTGGCTAGTCTCAAGTTCACAGAGATCTGTCTGCCTCTGACTCCTGGTGCTGGCATTTAAGCTTGCACCACACACCAGGCCCAATTAGTTATTTATGTGTCTATGTATGACCACGCACATATCTGTGCACCATGTGAGTTCAGGAGGCCAGAAGTAAGGTCAGGTGCCCCGGAACTGGAGTCACAGGCAGCTGTGATCTGACATGTGGCTGAGGTGTCAGGAACCAAACTCCAGTCCTATGGAAGAGCAGGAATATTTTTACCCATTGAGTCATCTCTCCAGCCCAAAGTTACTCATGTAACTTTTCAGTGAGATCCCAGTGCGAGGACTACCTCTGTGAAGCTGTATGCAAATGACTATATCAACATGAAAAGCAAAGTAATTGACCAGTAACAACCTTAATCTAGTGGATAGTGTTGGAGAAACAGAGACATCTAATCTGAGTTTGAGGCCAGCTGGGTCCATGTAGCAAGTTCCAGATAAGCCAAGGCTATCTAGTGAGATCCTGTCTCAAAACATAAGAAAGAAACAGGGCGTGGCGACACACACCTTTAATATCAGCACTCGGGAAGCAGAGGCAGGCAGATCACTGAGAGTTCGAGGCCAGCATGGTCTACAAAGCGAGTCCAGGACAGCCAGTGCTACACAGAGAAACTCTATCTTGAAAAACAAAAACAAAAAAAGAAAGAGTGAATGAAAGGGGTTGGGGGGCAGTTGAGACAGGGGGTCAGGGCGGCATTTGGTCCAGGAGCAACTCTGTTCTCAGAGCAGGCTGTAGACAAGTCCAGTTGAAACATTTAGGGGAGTTGCCCACTGATGAATGACTTTTTAAAAGAGAATATTTATTCCAGATGGCACAAGTGTAGCCTGCTAAATTGAGGGTTATGGACCAGAGCCGGGAGGAAAAGAAAGGCTATCATATGACTAATTAAAAAAAAAAAAAAAAATATATATATATATATATACATATATATATGAAGTACATTACCCAAAATAACAAGATGATGACCACAATCACATCTGTTTCACTAAGTTGACTCCTTCCTTTAAAACCATTTATTGGATGAGCAACTCTCTCCATGTCTTCTGCCTAGAGGCTGCAAGTTTTCTGGAAACCCAAGTCTCAGGCCTCAAAGAGTTTGACTCATCCAAGTGTTAGTTTAAGGCAGTGGTGTCGGCTGCATGAGTCTGTTTCCTGTAAATTGTGGGAGGAATCATAAACAGCCAGAAGGAGAGAAGAGAAAGCACTTATGCATAGCAGATGGTGGACTCAACCTATTAGTTTCCTATATCAGAGTGAAAAGATGCCAGGTAGTAGTGGTGACTCACTGTAGGTCTCAGGAGGTGAAGCGGACAGATTTCTGTGAGTTCAAGGCCAGCCTGGTCTACAGGATGAGTTCAGGACAGCTAGGCCTATACAGAGAAATTTAAAAACAAACAAACAAACAAACAAACAAACAACTCCCCCCCCAACCAAAACCAAAGATGAAGAAGACAGAACGTGAAGATTTCTCATCCAATTTAACCAATTTATTATTAAATTTTAAGATAGCTTCAGGCTGGGCATGGTGGCACAGGCCTTTAATCCCAGCACTCGGGAGGCAGAGGCAGGTGAATCGCTGTGAGTCCGAGGCCAGCGTGGTCTACAAAGTGAGTCCACGACAGCCAAGACTACACAGAGAAACCCTGATCCCAGCACTTGGGAAGCAAAGGCAGACAGATCGCTGTGAGTTCAAAATCAGCCTGATCTACATAGTGAGTCTAGGACAGCCAAGGCTACACAGCAAAATCCTGTCTGGGAAAAAAAAAAAAAAAGAAAGGTAGTGGCACTATACCTGGCTGTATACAGTTGAGGAGTAGAGCACTTGAAAAGCAAAAACAAGGGCTAGAGAGATGGCTCAGTGGTTAAGAGCACTGCATGCTCTTCCAGAGGTCCTGAGTTCAATTCCGAGCAACCACATGGTGGCTCAAAACCATCTATACTAGGATCTGGTGTCCTCTTCTGGCCTGCAAATGTACATACAGGCAGAACCCTGTATACATAATAATGCATAAATAAATCTTAAAAAAAAAAGAAAAGAAAAGAAAAAACAAACAAACAAAAACAGTTGTAACTTCTCTAGAAGTGGGGAACCCTCCCACTGGATGATGTTAAAGCATGATCTGAGAATTTGACATGAGTCAACACAAAAACAGGAGAAAAAAAAAAACAAAACAGATTTTTTGAGAAGTGAAAATTCTCTTTTAGATTGAGTAAGGACTTAAACACTGTAGTCAGGGGAAAACACACACAGGAAACAAAAACCACTTTTATTTCTTCATGTTAAGAATAGACTACACTCTGGGCAACTAATATCATTTAAAGCTTTATACTTCTTAAAATAGAAGTCATCTGAGCTAGCACTCCTCGAAGGGCAGAGGAAGGGCACCTGAGAATCCATTCCTCCCCCAAAGCAGCCAGAACCCTGGCAAGTGTCAGCATCAGGTTTTCTGAAACTCTCAACATTAACCAAAGCTTTCAAAAATGGAAGGAACAAAAAATGGCTTTGAGCCGGGCATGGTGGCGCACGCCTTTAATCCTAGCACTCGAGAAGCAGAGGCAGGCGGATCACTGTGAGTTCGAGGCCAGCCTGGTCTACAATGCAAGTACAGGGTAGCCAGGCCTCTGCTACAACGAGAAACTGTCTTGAAAAAACAAAACAAAAAAGAAATGTTACTGTAAGACTACTGAAATGGGCCGGGCATCTTGGCGCACGCCTTTAATCCCAGCACTTGGGAGGCAGAGGCAGGTGGATCGCTGTGAGTCCGAGGCCAGCCTGGTCTACAAAGCGAGTCCAGGACAGCCAAGGCTACACAGAGAAACCCTGTCTCGAAAAACCAAAAAAAAAAAAAAAAAAAAAAGGCTTGGTGAGAAGCCAGGTATGGTGGAGATCTGGGCCAACTGGGACTGCACAGAGAGACCCTGTCTCAAGGAGGGAGTATTATGGCCTGGATAATAGTTGGCTTATCTATGGCTCGTCTATAATAGTGGTTAAGAGAGCACCGGCTGCTCTTTCAGAGGAGCTGGTTTGGTTCCCAGGATCTGTATGGTGGCTCATAACTGTTGCTTTTTTTTTTTTTTGGTTTTTGAGACAGGGTTTCTCTGTGTAGTCTTGGCTGTTGTGGACTCACTTTGTAGACAGGCTGGCCTCGAACTCACAGCGATCCGCCTGCCTCTGCCTCCCGAGTGCTGGGATTATAGGCGTGCGCCGCCACGCCCGGCATAACTGTTGCTTTTAACAAAATCTCAGTTGTTCGATTTTACCAAGAAAGACTCAGGAGCCAGATGCTGGGATGAAAGCCTGATAGCTTGGAGAGGCAGAGGCAGCAACCAGCTGATCTTGCTACTCAGCAGACATCTCAAAAATGAAAAGCCAACCTCCTTCCCCAGGCTATCTCATAGAAACCCTCAAACAAAGCGTCCTTCCCTTTTACTTTCTATGCATCTCTCTGTCGTCCTCCTGACTTCCTCTCCCTCTCCATGGTTTTCTTCTTATGTCAACTGGTTGCTCGTTCTGCCTCTTGTCCTAGGGTTGACTTTGTTTAGTCCTGTTGACAATGCTGCAGCAGAAAGCTCTTGAACTAAAGGTGGGTGATAGGGCTGAGCCACACCACAACGAGAAACAGTTTTGTTTTGTTTTGTTGTTTTGTTTTACCAGTAAACAACACATAATCTCGAGGTTCACACTGTAATCAAATATCCTGCAACATACAACCATCTGGAATTATAGCATTCCAGTTCCAGGGGATCTGATGCACTTTTCTGACCTCTAAGGGCACCATGCAAGCATGTGGTACACACACATACATGCAGGCAATATACTAAATGTACATAAAAATTTTTAAATAAAAAATATTAAAATAAGCAGGGCGTGGTGGCGCACGCCTATAATCCCAGCACTTGGGAGGCAGAGGCAGGCGGATTGCTGTGAGTTCAAGGCCAGCCTGGTCTACAAAGCGAGTCCAGGACAGCCAAGGTTACACAGAGAAACTCTGTCTCGAAAAACCCAAAAACAAAAAAAAATATTAAAATAAAAAATATAGTTGTTAATGTGACTACACTGGTTCATCTCTCTTAGAATAAGATGTATGAAACATTATTATTATTTATTCATTTATTTTTGGTTTTTTGATAAAGGGTTTCTCTGTGTAACAGCTCTAGCTGTCCTGTAACTTGCTCTGTAGACCAGGCTGGCCTCAAACTCACAGAGATCCACCTGCCTCTGCCTTCCAAGTGCTGGTATTAAAGGCGTGTGCCACCAGTGCCCGGTTTGGTTGTAGGCTTTTTATTTTTTTATTTTATTTTATTTTATTTATTTATTTATTTTGGTTTTTCGAGACGTCTCTCTGTGATACCTTTGGCTGTCCTAGACTCGCTTTGTAGACCAGGCTGGCCTCGAACTCACAGCGATCCACCTGCCTCTGCCTCCCGAGTGCTGGGATTATAGGCGTGCGGCACCACGCCCGGCTGGTTGTAGGCTTTTTAAAGTTATACTATTTTCTATATTATGATATTAATATGAGATATTTGGCCAAAAACGGTGGAAGGTTTTGATTTAATAATGGTGTATTTGGCTGGGCGGTGGTGGCGCACGCCTATAATCCCAGCACTTGGGAGGCAGAGGCAGGTGGATCGCTGTGAGTTCGAGGCCAGCCTGGTCTACAAAGTGAGTCCAGGACAGCCAAGGCTACACAGAGAAACCCTGTCTCCAAAAAACCAAAAAAAAAAAAAAAAAAAAATGGAGCTGGAGAGATGGCTCAGAGTTTAAGAGCACTGACTGTTCTTTCACAGGTCCTGAGTTCAATTCTCAGCAACCACACGGTGACTCACAGCCATCTATAATGTGATCTGGTGCCCTCTTCTGGCCTGCAGATGTACATTCAGGCAGAACACTGTATACATAACAAATAAATCTTTTTTAAAAAATTGTAATTTGTGGGCTGGAGAGATGGTTCAGTGGTTAAGAGCACAGCCTGCTCTTCCAAAGGTCCTGAGTTCAGTTCCCAGCAACCACATGGTGATTCACAACCATCTGCAATATGATATGATGCCCTCTTCCAACCTACAGGTGTATATGCAGGCAAAGTATCGTATACATAATAAATAAATAAATCTTTATAAAAAATTGTAATTTGTGTGTCAAGTTGACAAGGGGTCAATTGTGTTACTTTGCTTTTTGTTAACAGGAGCCAGAGTCATCTGGGAAGAGGGAACTTGAGTTTAAAAATTGCCTCATTGCCTCTACTAGATTATCCTGTAGGCACGCCTATGAGGCATTTTCTTTCTTTCTTTCTTTTCTTTCTTTCTTTTTTTTTTTTTTTTTTTTTTTTTTTGAGACAGAGTCTCTCCGTGTTAGCCTTGACTGTCCTGTCCTGGGCTTACTTTGTAGACCAGGCTGGCCTTGAACTCACAGCGATCCATCTGCCTCTGCCTCCTGAATGTTGAGATTAAAGGCACACACCACCACACCCAGTAGGCTTTTTCTTGATTAATGATTGAAGTGTGCAGGCCTAGCCGGTTGTATGTGGTATTTCTCCTGGGCTGGTGGTCCTGGGTTGTATAAAGCTAGTCAGAAGCGATATGCCTCCATCATCTCCGCTTGACCTCTCGGCTGTAGTTCCTTCCCTGGCTTCCCTTCATGATGGAAGATGGACATTGAAAAATGAAAAAAAAAAAAAAGCCGGGCGTGGTGGCACACGCCTTTAATCCCAGCACTCGGGAGGCAGAGGCAGGCGGATCACTGTGAGTTCGAGGCCAGCCTGGTCTACAAAGTGAGTCTAGGTCAGCTAAGGCTACACAGAGAGACCTTGTCTCGAAAAACCAAAAAAAAAAAAGAAAAGAAAAATGAAAAAAAAAATCTCACCAAGTCATGATCTTTATTATAATAGCTATAGGAAGCAACTGAGACAAGAATTCAGGCTACATACACACACACACAGGCACACATATAACTACATAAAAAATTTTAAGTCTTCAACAAAAAAAAAAAAAAAGAAAGAAAGAAAGAAAAAAAAAGATGGCAGAGTCTCAGTAGGAACCAGGAGCTATGTGATATTTTTACTTGTTATGTATTTATTTTTTTGTTTGCTCACTTTTTGGAAACTCAACTCCACAGCAGAAGCTTTCAAAATCAAGTCTCACTACCGTAGATGTGAAAAGCAACATCCTGGCAGCCACTAGAGGGGGCAGAATGGCTTTGGGGGCTCCCCAAAGCTCTGTCTGCACAGTTCATACTGTTCAGCCCACCTGGTTGTCCCCTATAAACACTCTATCTCAAGCCCTAAGAAATAAACTACAAAAGACTCACACATTATCTCTTTTCACCATGGGCTCTGCGGACTGAACTCAAGTTGTCTTGTTATCTTTCTTTTTTGTGTGTATGTGTGTGTGTGTGTGTGTGTGTGTGTGTGTGTGTGTGTGTGTGTGTTGTTTTGAGACAAGGTTTCTTTGTGTAACAGAGGCCTGGCTGTCCTGGACTCTCTTTGTAGAACAGGTTGGTCTTACACTCACAGAAATCTGCCTGCCTTTGCCTCTGCCTCTGCCCCAGCCCCTGCCCCTGCCCCTGCCCCTGCCCCTGCCCCTGCCCCTGCCCCTGCCTCTGCCCCTGCCCCTGGCCCTGCCCCAGCCCCTGCCCCAGCCCCTACCCCTGCCCCAGCCCCTGCCCCTGCCCCAGCCCCTGCCCCTGCTCCAGCTCCTGCCCCAGTCCCTGCCCCTGCCTCTGCCCCTGCCCCAGCCCCTGCCCCTGCCTCTGCCCTTGCCCCAGCCCTACCCCTGCCCCAGCCTCTGCCCCAGCCCCTGCCTCTGCCCCTGCCCCTGCCTCTGCCCCTGCCCCCACCCCAGCCCTGCCCCTGCCCCTGCCCCTGCCTCTGCCCCTGTCCCTGCCTCTGCCTCTGCCCCTGCCTCTGCCTCTGCCCCTGCCTCTGCCTCTGCCTCTGGAGTGCTAGTGCTAGGATTACAGGTAGGCACCACCACCGTGGGCTTTTTTGCTTGTTTCTTTGTTTTTGTTTTTTGAGACAAGGTTTCTCTGTGTAGCCTTGGCTTTCCTGGACTCCTTTTGTAGACCAGGCTGACCTTAAACTCACAGATATGCACCTGCCTCTGCCTTTCAAGTGCTGGGATTAAAGGAGTGTGCCACCATGCCTGGCCCTATGTACAGATTTTTAAAAAAATACAAACTGCTAAAGGTAAAGTGAAAACCTCAAAATAGGCTTACAGCAGAGGAAGAGATTAAGTTAATTTTCTTATAATTCTCTACAAGAAATACTGAGACCCAGAATGCCTTGGTGGCCTACCAAACATCTAAAGAATAAAAAGAGACAGCTTATTTATTTATTTGTTTGTTTTTTTGAGACAGGGTTTCTCTGTGCAGCTCTGGTTGTCCTGGAACTCTCTCTGTAGATCAAGCTGGCCTTGATCTCAGAGATCCACCTGCCTCTGCCTCTTGAGTGTTGGGACTAAAGAGCCAACTTTTTGTTGTTTGTCTTGTATATGTGAGGTCCTGGGTTCAAATCTCAGTACTAGAAAAGAAAAAATAAACACACACACACACACACACACACACACACCCCACTTCTGAAACTCTTCCAAATAAGTCATAAGGGAATGCTTCTGTCTCATGCCATGAAGCCAATATGGATAAAGAGACCAGAAAGAAGGGAAATTGAGGACCAATATTCTCTATGAATAAAATTGTCAGTCTTCTGCAAAATGTCAAAAGTATTTCACACTAATACAAGTGGGATTATTCTCAGGAAAGAAAGTTAAGATTTAAAGGCCGGGCGTGGTGGCGCACGCCTATAATCCCAGCACTTGGGAGGCAGAGGCAGGTGGATCGCTGTGAGTTCGAGGCCAGCCTGGTCTACAAAGCGGGTCCAGGACAGGCAAGGCTACACAGAGAAACCCTGTCTTGAAAAAACCAAAAAAAAAAAAAAAAAAAAAAAAGAAAGTTAAGATTTAATACCCCAAATCATTTGATTATATTATTAGAATAAATCCTGGTCATGTGATTCAACCTGTAATCATGGCACTGGCCTGAGGTGAGGACAGCTAAGAGAATCAAAAGTTCAATGTCTTAAGGCCAGCCTGGTCTATAGAGTGAGTTCCAGGACAGCCAGGGCTACAGGAGAAACACTGTTGCAAAAAACAAAAAACAAAAAACAAAACAAAACAAAACAAAAAACCCAAACAGGGCTGGAGAGATAGCTCAGCAGTTAAGAGAACAAAGGACCCTGGTTCAATTCCCAGCACCCACATGGCAGCTCACAACTGTCTGTAACTCCAATATCTGACATCCTCATACAGACATACACACAGACAAAACACCAATGCACATAAATAAATAGATAAAATTTAAAAAAAAGATTTAAAAACAAAAACAAAACAAAATGCCGGGCATGGTGGCACATGCCTTTAATCCCAGCACTTGGGAAGCAGAGGCATGCTGATTGCTGTGAGTTCAAGGCCAGCGTGGTTTACAAAGTGAGTCCAGAACAGCCAAGGCTACCCAGAGAAACCCTGTCTCGAAAAGCCAGCCCCCCCAAAAAACCCAAACCAAACAACAAAAAATAAAATAAATCAAAACCAATCATCAAACAAAAAAAAGTTCAATACTATTGTCTTATACAGCATTAGTTTGAGGCCAGGATGGGTTACACAGATTATATTACACACACACACACACACACACACACACACACACACACACAGGCCAAACAGAAAGCCTATCGGATCTCTTGATTGCATCCAGATGTCACCTGGAGTGACTGACCCAGACTGCGTTCAATGATGTTTGCACAATGGCAGAACTGCCTACTGACACATTTTTCAGTGCATCTTTGTCATGGAGCAATGCATGACAGTCCTTAGCGAATAATATCCCTTAATTTGGGGAATTGGATATCAGGGAAAGGGAAAGTAGGGAACAAAAATAACTCAGGCTTCCAGTTGATAAATTCTTAAAACCTGGATGGAGTTTCCTTTTTCTTTTCTTTTTTTCTTTTTTCTTTTTT
Organism: Acomys percivali; assembly: GCA_907169655.1. NCBI lineage: Eukaryota > Metazoa > Chordata > Mammalia > Rodentia > Muridae > Acomys > Acomys percivali. The sequence continues at coordinate 117,713,230 of OU015752.1, read as the reverse complement.
TGCTCTTTCTTTTCTTTTCTTTTCTTTTCTTTTTTTTTAAATATTTATTTATTATTGTTATGTATTGAGTGTTCTTCCTGCATGAACCCCTGTAGGCCAGATCACATTACAGATGGTTGTGAGTCACCATATGGTTGCTGGGAATTGAACTCAAGACCTTTGGAAGAGCAGGCAGCGCTCTTAACCACTGAGCCATCTCTCCAGCCCAAAATTTGATTTTTTTGTTTTTGTTTTTGTTTTTGTTTTTTGTTTGTTTGTTTGTTTTTCTTTTCTTTTTTTTTAAAGATTTATTTATTATGTATACAGTATGCATCCGATCACATTATAGATGGTTTGTGAGCCACCATGTGGTTGCTGGGAATTGAACTCAGGACCTCTGGAAGAGCAGTCAGTGCTCTTAACCGCTGAGCCATCTCTCCAGCCCTCTTTTCTTTTCTTTTCTTTTCTTTTCTTTTCTTTTCTTTTCTTTTTGTTGTTGTTTTGTTTTTTGTTTTCGAGACAGGGTTTCTCTGAGTAGCCTTGGCTGTTCTGGACTCACTTTGTAGACCAGGCTGGCCCCGAACTCACAGCGATCCATCTGCCTCCACCTCCTGAGTGCTGGGATTATAGGTGTGCCCCACCATGCCCAGCTTTTTTTTTTCTAGATGTATTTTTAAAAATTTATTTTATTTTAAAATCGTGTGTGTGTGTGTGTGTGTGTGTGTGTGTGTGTGTGTGTGAGCATGTGCATGCGAGTATATACCAGAGGCACAAGATCCCCAGGAGTTGGAGTTACAGGTGTTTGTGTGCCTCCTAGTGTGGTGTATTAACCATCAAACTTAGGTCCTCTGGAAAAGCAATACATTCTCCTTTTTAATTTTTTTTTTTAAACAGGGATTCTCTGTATAGCCCTTGCCGTCTCCGTATTTGGTCTATAGACTAGACTGCCTTGTGCTTAGAGATCCACCTGCCTCTGTGTCTGAGTGTTGGATTAAGTCTTGTGCCACCACATCTCGCTGTAACACATTCTCTTCATCACTACTGAGCCATCTCCAGGCCTGGATGAGTCTTTTGTACTTTGTTTCTTGTTTTTGAGACAGAGCTTCACTCAGAAGTTGAGCCTGTAGCCGGGCGTGGTGGCATACACCTTTAATCCCAGCATCAGGAGGCAGAGGTATGTGGATCTCTGTGTTCAAGACCAGCCTGGTCTCCAAAGAGAGTCCAGACCAACCAAGGCTACACAGAGAAACCCTGTCTTGGGGGAAAAAAAAAAAGAAGTCCAGGCTGGCATTTGGAACTCAGTCTATACCCCAGGCTAGCCTTAAACTCATGGAAATCTTCCTGCCTCAGCCTCCCAGATGCTAATATAACAAGCATGAGGCACTATGCATGGTTCAACTTAAGTTTGTTTGTTTTTTTTTTTGAAATAAGCTAATCACACACAAATATGCTGTATGAGGTGCCTAGCGTAGTGAAATTGGTAGAAAATAAAAACTAGAACACAGCCGGGCGTGGTGGCGCACGCCTTTAATCCCAGCACTCGGGAGGCAGAGGCAGGCGGATCACTGTGAGTTCGAGGCCAGCCTGGACTACAAAGTGAATCCAGGACAGTCAAGGCTACACGGAGAAACCCTGTCTCGAAAAACAAAAACAACAACAACAAAAAAAAAAAACCTAGAACACGATCCACAGTAAGTTGGAAGAAAGAGAAAGTGTCCAGAGTGTCTTGTGAATTAGGAATCATTGTTTGTTTGTTACAGGACTGGGGACTGAGGCCTAGGGAGCTCACTAGGTAAAATGCTTGTAATAAACTTGAAGACCTGAATGCCATCTCTGCATGTGAAGGTATGCAGTGCATGCTTATAACCTTAGCATTGCAGAGGCAGAGACAGCCCAGCTGGCCAGCTGAGCTCCAGGAGAGGCGCATGCCTTTAATCCCAGCACTCAGGAGGCAGAGGCAGGTGGATCGCTGTGAGTTTGAGGCCAGCCTGGTCTACAAAGCAAGTCTAGGACAGCCAAGGCTACACAGAGAAACCCTGTCTCAAAAAACAGAACAAAACAAAACAAAGAGACCAAAAAAAAAAAAAAAAAAAAAACCAAAAAACAAAACCACAATACCTGAGTTACAACACTTGGCATCCCTCTTCTGGCCTCTGTATGTACATACACATCTTTCTTTTTCTTTTTTTTGGTTTTTCGAGACAGGGTTTCTCTGTGCAATAGCCCTGGTTGTCATAGAACTCTCTTTGTAGACCAGGCTGGCCTCGAACTCAGAGATCTGCCTGCCTCTGCCTCCTGAGTGCTTGGATTAAAGGTGTGCACCACCATGTCCAGCCGTGTGTGTGTGTGTGTGTGTGTGTGTGTGTGTGTGTGTGTGTGTGTAGTCTCTCTCTCTCTCTCTCTCTCTCTCTCTTTCTTTTCTAAGACAGGGTTTCTCTGTATGTAGCCTTGGACTCATTTTGTAGATCAAGCTGGCCTCAAACTCACAGAGATCCACCTGCCTCTGCCTCCTTGAGTGCTGGGACTACAGGTGGGCACCACCATACCCAGCTGGCACATACACTTTTACTTATACATGCCCATATGCATCCAGCTACACGTGGATATTTACACAAACCACAAAATTCACACATACAAAATTTTTTGCTTTTTGGTTTTTCATGACAGGGTTTCTCTTGTAGTCCTGGCTGGCTGTCCTGGACTCACTTTGTAGACCAATGGGCCACCACGCCCAGGCCAAAAAAAAAAAAAAAAAAAAAATTTTTTTTTAAGGTAAAGAGAGCCAGATGTGGTTTCTTTTTTTTTCTTTCTTTTTTTATTTTTTTGGTTTATCGAGACAGGGTCTCTCTGTGTAGCCTTGGCCATCCTGGACTCACTTTGTAGACCAGGCTGGCCTCGAACTCACAGCGATCTGCCTGCCTCTGCCTCCCGAGTGCTGGGATTAAAGGCGTGCGCCACCACGCCCGGCTCAGATGTGGTTTCTCTGTGTAGCCCTGGCTGTCCTGGAACTCACTCTGTAAACCAAGTTGGCCTCGAATTCACAAAAATCTGCCTGCCTCTGCCTCCTGAGTGTTAGAATTAAAGGCATGGGCCACCACTGTCCGGCCTAGTTTCCATTTTGAGACAAGAGTTTCACTGAGTTTCCCAAGCCAGGCTTGAACTCACTCTGCACTCCAGACTGGCCCTGGACTTGTGAATCTCGTGCTTCAGCCTTCTGAGTAACTGTGATTACAGGTGTACACACCTCTGTGGGAAGAAAAAGTTATGGAGTGGCCGGGTGGTGAGTTCCAGCTAGGGCTACACAGAGAAACCCTGTCTTGAAAACAAAAACAAAAACAAAAAACAAAGAGAGGAAGAGATGAATGAAAACAGCAAAGACTAGACTGACTGACTCAACAGCACTGGAGAGGGTGGGGTCGCCGGGAGAAGGAAGAACAGAAGCTCTGACTGGGGACATTTCATTCTGTGCTTACCAAAGCTCTTACCTTCTATGCGGCGCTGTGGACAAAGACTGTGGGGCCTATGATCTGTTGCTAGTCCAGGGAGAGGACAATTCGGACAGCCCTGTGTGTGCTCCTAGAAGCCAAGGACATTCAGATAAGGTCTTCCAAGTAGGGAAATGATGATAGGGACATTGCAGGACTTGGCAAGTTTGTGCAAGGAAGGGCCATAACCCTTGTTAGAAGGATCACTCTCACCGCCATGGGCACCTGCCCTTAACATGCACATACCCACACTGAGATGTACTTACCTACTCATAATTAAAATAAATATAAAATCTTGGGACTGAAAATGTAACTCAGGAGTAGAGATCTGGCCTAGTATATTCAAGGACCTGGAGACCATGCCTAGTTCCACAGAAAGGATAATAAAATAAGCCAAGTGTGGTTGGGGGCACGAGGCAGAAGCAGGTGGAGCTCTGTGAGTCCCAAGCCAGCTTGGTCTATATATTGAGTTCCAGGCCAGCCATGGCTATACGGTCAGACTCTGTCTCAAGAAAACAAAATAAGGAAGAAAAAAAGAAAAGAAAAGAAACAAAAACAAAAACAAAAACAAGGAAGAAAAAGGGAAAGGAAGGAACAACTGAGATAGATTATTTTGGCTTCTGGGAAGAAGGAGACTCACAGAAGAAGAAACTGTAGGAAAAACTTGACCCTCAAATGTAAGGATGTGGGGTGTAACTTGCAGAAAGGGTGCATGTTTGCAGGGTCACTGAGAGAGAATGAGGGGTCTTGTCTCCATTAAGAACTCTTCTGTGGGGAACAGGGTGAAAGCAGGGGGGAGGGAGGAATGGGAGGTTACAAGTGATGGGATAACAATTGAGTTGTAATTTGAATAAATTAATTAAATTAAAAAAAAAAGAAAAAAGAACTGTTCTGTGGCCGGTTGTGGTGGGGCACACTTTTAATCCCAGCACTTGGGAGGTAGAGGCAGGTGGATCGATGTGAGTTCGAGGCCAGCCTGGTCCACAAGGTGAATCCAGGACAGCCAAGGCTACACAGAGAAACCCTGTCTTGAAAAACAAAACAAAACAAAAAGAACAAAACCAAACAAGGGCTCTTCTGTGTGTCACAGGCTGAGCCCAGAGGAACACAGCAGTGGTAAGTGGGGCGAGATGAGGTCAGGAACAGAGTATGGGATCACAATGTTTGCATGTGCTTCCTGTGACCTAGAGTGTTTATTCAGTTGCTCTAATAAGGGGAGCATGTATGCAAGCATGTATGTGTGTATGCATGTATGTATTTTCTTTTTCTTTTTCTTTTTTTTTAAAAAATATTTTTATTTAGTTTTAATTCATGTGCATTGGTGTGAGGGTCAGATCTTGGAGTTACAGACAGTTGTGAGCTGCCATGTGGGTGCTGGGAATTGAACCCGGGACCTTTGGAAGAGCAGACAGTGCTCTTAACCACTGAACCAACTCTCCAGCCCGCATGTATGTATTTTCAAAATCCAAACCTTTAAAAAGTCTCACATTTATTGACTGTGTTGTATGTATGCATGTATGTATGTGGGGAGTCAGCTCTTTACTGCTGCCACATGGGTTCCTGGGACTGAACTCAGGTCATTAGATCTGGTGGCAAGTATCTTTACATGCTAGTGCATCTTGCCAGCTCCAAGAGAGACTTTTGCATTGTCCTTCAGTTCTTTAGGTCGTTTACTTTTTGGGGGGGTGGGGTGGGTGGGGGACGATGACAAGTTCTCACTACATAGCCCAGACTAGCCTCAAACCCACACGCCCCCCCCCCCAGGTACTGGGATTATAGTTGTGTATCACCCATCGCAACTGAGTCTGTTTTTTTTTCTTTTGAGAGGTTTAGGTATGGTTCACTTTTCCTGCAGAAGTAGATAGTAGATGCCAGGATGGGCAGGGCAGAATGGCATTTGGAGAACAGGGAAGGGAGGACTGGAGGAAGCAGAGCTCTGCAAAGCGCCATTCTTTCTTTTGTACCTTCTAAGCAAGCACCATCCTGTGTGGGGTTATGCCACTTGATCCTCCTGCCAATCTGGAGAACTCTGCGGGGCTGGGTCACCATCTCCCCCCAGGGCTAACAGGATTTCTAGGCTGACATGATGACCCAGCTGATATAGAGTGGAGCGCAGAGAACCTGCCGTGACAGGATGAAGGATGTGTGTGGCCCAGGCCCTTTTCAAGGTACCAAGCAGCCAGGGACCTGAACTATTTAACTACATGTCATAAAGTCTGGAAAGGAGATAAGAGCATAGGGGCAACTCGTCTCTTCTAGCTTGGAACGCTTAGCCCCTTTTATAAGCCTCCTGTGCCACGGGGTAAGAGAACCTTCTTGCTGACCTCTATCCCAACCTCAGGGAGCCTCAGAATCTCAGTGCTGAAGGTGCAGGGACTGACCTTCTGTTTCACTGTAAGGGACAGGGGGAACGAATGAAGCACCCCCTCAGGTCTGGGGCTCCCTAACCCTAGCTCCCTTTGCACAGAGAGAAAGGCACATGGTGTGGAAACAGACGCCACTCCTGCTTTCGGCCTGCATGGTTATCACACGCAGTGCCCCGGAACAGAACACACCTGCTCAACATTTGCATGGATGCCGAGCACCACAAGACAGAGCCAGGCCCAGGGGACAAGCTGCACGACCAGGTGCTGTTGGAGTGTGGTTCCAATAGGAAGGTGACAGAAGTCAGGGTGTGGCATGTGTGGTGAGCAGCCAGACACCCCCAAACACCCTGAGCTGTTACTGCTGGAGATGAGGCGTGCAATAGGGGAAAGTGGTGAGGCGATTTTCTGAGGGCTCTCCCCAGAAGAGGACACGGTGGTGGCATTGAGGCAGTTGATCATTACAGGCCTCTAATTAGAGACCACGTGAGGCCACGTGATGATAATCCCTATATCACTCAAATTAGGGCCTGTGGAAGCACAGAGAGACTCTCAGAGGTTAGACACCACCAGGTTTGTTTGGTTTTTTTTTTTCCTTTTTTTTTTTTTTTTAAATGTGCATGGGTGTTTTTGCCTTCATATGTGTTGGATCCCCTGGAAATGAAGTTAGGGACAGTAGTGAGCTGCCATGTGGCTGCTGGAAATTGAGCCCAGGTCCTCTGGAAGATCAGCCAGTTAAGGCTCTTAACCTCTGAACTCTCTTTCCAGGCCCCAACATGACCAGCTTTTATGGTAGACTTCAGGTAGGATTAGGGAGAGCTCTCCTCTAGAAGTTTGGCCGACGAGAGACCACAGAAGAGATGGTTTCGGCCCTCGATTCCGCAGAGTGCCAAATGCGGAAGTGGCAAGGCCCGCTATGAGAAGCACAGGTATAAGGACTGCAGTTCACATGGTCTGTAAGCGTTTACACCAACACATGAAAACTCAGTGGAGCCTTCTGTGAGAATATGTTTAGATCCTTTTCTTTTCCTTTCTTTTCTTTTTTTTTTTTCCTTTTGGTTTTTCGAGACAGGGTCTCTCTGTGTAGCCTTGGCTGTCCTAGACTCACTTTGTAGACCAGGCTGGCCTCGAACTCACAGCAATCCACCTGCCTCTGCCTCCCAAGTGCTGGGATTAAAGGCGTGAGCCACCACGCCCGGCTCTTTTCTTTTTTTTTTAATTAATTTATTCTTGTTACATCTCAATGGTTATCCCATCCCTTGTATCCCCCCATTCTTCCCTCCCTCCCATTTTCCCCTTATTCCCCTCCCCTTTGACTGTTCCTGAAGGGGATTACCTCCCCCTGTATATGCTCATAGGGTATCAAGTCTCTTCTTGGTAACCTGCTGTCCTTCCTCTGAGTGCCACTAGGTCTGCCCCTCCAGGGGACATGGTCAAATATGAGGCACCAGAGTACGTGAGAAAGCCATACCCCACTCTCCACTCAAGTGTGGAGACTGTTCTGACCATTGGCTAGATCTGGGTAGGGGTTTAAAGTTTACCGCCTGTATTGTCCTTGGCTGGTTGCCTTAGTTTGAGCGGGACCCCTTGGCCCAAATCTGCCTATCATAATGTTCTTTTCTTTTTTAATTCTAGAAAGAAATCTAAGGAGCTGGGTGTCATGGTGCACCCCTTCAGTCCCAGCACTCAAGAGACAGAGGCAGGTGATCTCTGTGAGTTCATGGCGAGGCTGGTGAGTCCAGGACAGCCAGGACTACAAGAGAAATCCTGTCTCAAAAAACAAAAACAAAAAACAAACGAACAAACAAAAAAAGAAATCTAAGGTTATCTATGATCATATGGTTGGGGAGGAGGTCCCCTTCTGTCACAAGTCTAGGGGAAGGGAATAGGGTGAAAGAGGGAGGGAGGGGGGAATGGGAAGCTACAAATGAGGGGATAACAATCAGGATATAATCTGAATAAATTATTTAAAAAAAAAAGAGGGGGCTGGCGAGATGGCTCAGAGGTTAAGAACACTCACTTTTTTTTTTTTTCCGAGACAGGGTTTCTCTGTGTAGCCTTGGCCATCCTGGACTCACTTTGTAGACCAGGCTGGCCTCGAACTCACAGCGATCCACCTGCCTCTGCCTCCCGAGTGCTGGGATTACAGGCGTGCGCCACCACGCCCGGCTCAGAACACTCACTTTTTCCCCAAACATCCTGAGTTCAATTCCCAGCAACCACATGGTGGCTCACAACCACCAGAGATCTGGTGTCTTCTTCTGGCCTGCAGGTATACATGCAGGCAGAATACCATATACCATACATAGCAAATAAATAAGTTTTTTTTAAAAAAGAAAGAAGTTTACTGCATGTAAAGAAGTTTACTGCTCAAACTATGGCACCAGCCAAGGACAATACATGCAGTAAACTTCGAACCCCCACCCAGATCTACCTAATGGACAGGACATTCTTCACAGTTGAGTGGAGAGTGGGGTCCAACTTTCACATGAACTCTGGTGCCCCATATTTGACCACATCCCCTGGATGCGGAGGCCTGGTGGCACTCAGAGGAAGGATAGCAGGCTACCAAGAAGAGACTTGATACCCTATGAGCATATACAGGGGGAAGAGGTCCCCTTCAGTCACAGTCATAGAGGAAGGGAGTAAGGGGAAAATGGGAGGGAGGTATGGTGGCACACGTCTTTAATCCCAGCCCTTCAGAGGCAGAGGCAGGTGAATCACTGTGAGTTCGAGGCCAGCCTGGTCTACAAAGTGAGTTCCAGGACAGCCGAGGCTACACAGAGAAACCCTGTCTCCAAAAGCAAACCAAAACAAAACAAAACAACCTGGCCAGGTAAAGTGGTATACACCTTTAAACCCAACACTCAGGAGGCAGAGTTAAGATCACTCTGTGATCAGAACTACCCGGTGCCTGGTCTACAAGGTGAGTTCCAGGCCAGCCAGGGCTACAGAGTGAGACCCTACCTCAAAAACAAGCAAGCAAGAGAACAAAGCAAAACTATTTGTATTTATTTATTTTATTGTATAACAGTAATTTTATTTTATTTATTTTATTTTTATTTTTTATGTACATTGATGTTTGACTACATGAATGTCTATGTGAGGGTGTTGGATTTCCTGGAACAGGAGTCACAGACAATTGTGAGCTGCCATACGGGTGCTGGGAATTGAACCTGGGTCCTCTGGAAGAGCAGTCAGTGCTCTCACCCGCTAAGCCATCTATCTCTCCAGCCCCAACAGTCATTTTATTATTGATTGCTATGTCTATCACAGGAGAACTGGTTTTTGTTGTTGTTGTTTTGTTTTTTCAAGTCAAAATGACAGGGCTCTGTTTGTAGCCCTAGTTGTCATGGAACTTGCTTTGTAGACCAAGCTGGCCTAGAACTCACAGCGATCTACCTGCCTCTGCCTTCTGAGTTCTGAGGTTAACAGTGTGCGCCACCATTGCCCAGCTTCAGAACTGGTGTGTGTGTGTGTGTGTGTGTGTGTGTGTGTGTGTGTGTGTGTGTG
>OU015752.1:117678021-117703880 GCA_907169655.1 Acomys percivali | reverse complement strand
GTGTGTGTGTGTGTGTGTGTGTGTGTGTGTGTGTGTGTGTGTGTGTGTATTGATATATAAGGCATTGAACATAGGGCTAGCGAGATGGCTCAGCAGTTAAGAGCACTTACTGCTATTACAGAAGACCTGAATTCAGTTCCCAGAATGCACACAGAAACTTATAACTGTGACAACTTATAGGGGCTGGAGAGATGGCTCAGAGGTTAAGAGCACTATCTGTTCTTCCAAAGGTCCTGAGTTCTAGTCCCAGCAACCACAAGGTGGCTCACAACCATCTGTAATGTGATCTGATGTCCTCTTCTGGCCTGCAGGGGTACAAGAAGGCAGAGCACTATAAACATAATAAATAAATCTTAAGAAAAATAAAAAAACCAAAATAAATAAAATAAAAAAGTAAATAAACAGATGAAGAGACTGGAACTCTATGTAGACCAAGCTATCAGGCTGGCATGGATCTCATAGAGAGCGGCCTGTTTCTGCCTCACAGGTGCCGGGATTAAAGGTGCTACATCATGCCTGGCTCGTTTTGGAGTTTTCATTTTGTTTTGTTTTGTTGAGACAGGGTTTCTCTGTATAGCCTTGGCTGTCCTGGACTCCCTTTGTAGACCAGGCTGGCCTTGAACTCACAGTGATCTGCCTGCCTCTGCCTCCCGAGTGCTGGGATTAAAGGCGTGTGCTACCACGCCTGGCTTTTTGTTTTGTTTTGTTTTTGTTTTGTTTTAAGATTTATTTATTTATTATTATGTATGCAGTGTTCTGCCTGCATGTATACCTATAGGCCAGAAGAGGGCATCAGATCACATTATAGATGGTTGTGAGCCACCATGTGATTGCTGAGAATTGAACTCAGGACCTTCGGAAGAACAGATAGTGTTCTTAAACTCTGAGCCATCTCTCCAGCCCCTGTTTTGAAGTTTTAAAAGATTGTTTTTTTTCTTTCTTTCTTTCTTTGTTTTTATATATATATATATGGTCTTATATAGCCCAAGCTGGCTTTGAACTTAGGATGTGACTGAGGACGCCCTTGAATCCTTCCTGTTCCTCTTACCTCCACTTTTTTTTTTCAGAGTGCTGGTTTTGTAAGCATGTGCCATGGTTATGGGGCATGTTTTATTTGTTTAGACAGAATCTCATCCATGTCGAATAGGCCGGTCTTGAATTCATGGTCCTCCATCCTCAGCCTCCTGAATGCTGGCATTGCAGGCATGCTGCCAACATGGCCGGCTGAAAAGAGTTTTTTATAAAGTGTGAAGAGCTAAATAAATAAGCTATTATCCCAAAGACAAGGCTCCTCTAGCTTCTTTCTTAGACTGTGGTAATTATATCTCTCTAGAGATGGGACTCCTGGAGTTCTAGGATAGAGGGACCTTTGTGGTAAGTGTTCACAGAGCAGCCTGTCTGGGGCAGGAAGTGAGGACCAAATGAAGAAAGGCTGGAAGGTGCCATGAGGCACATAGTAGGGTCGAGAGACTCAGCCCCGTGCCTTTTCCAACTGATGTCGTCCGTAGAAGAGAAATGCCTGCTGCACAGTCAACACCAGCCAGGGGCTCTACATAGACAATTCCTGTGTGTACCACTTTCAACCGAGATCACTGTGGGAGGAAGATGGTGCCTGCTTGCAAGCATCACTTCTCCAAGACACCTGTCTGTATGAGTGCTTCCCCAACCTTTGGCCTTGGATCCAGCAGGTAAGGATGCTTCCCTCCTACACTTTAGAGGGGCTACCCTTGGGCTCAGGGTCTTTCTAGCTATAGCTCCCAACATCCCCTCTACCCAGGTGGAACAGAGCTGGTGTAAAGAATGCTCTCTGGACATTCTGTTAAGCAAAGAGGACTGTCAGGAGTGGTGGGAAGCCTGCAGTACCTCCTTTACCTGCAAGACAGACTGGCATAAAGGCTGGGACTGGACCTCAGGTAAGGACCTAGAGGTAGAGAGATGAAGGTAGGGGATAGAAAAGGGGGGAGGGAGATTAAAGATTTCTGGGGAGACCAGAAGGGAGTTTTATCCCTAGGGCTGAAGGTCTGTGTCCATAATGATTCTGCCTACAGGTATTAAGAAGTGGTGGGATACAGCATTCTGTCGCACATTTCAGTACCACTTCCCCACGCCAGGCAGCCAGCCTTTGTGAGGGGCTCTGGAGTCACTCCTACAAGCTCAGCACCTACAGCAGAGGAAGTGGCTGATGCCTCCCTGATGTGGCTTGACCCAAGCCAGGGTAACCCCACCGAGGAGGCAGTGAAGTTCTATGCTTCCTTTCTTTATGATGGCTGGGGCTGTGGCCCATGCAGCGGTGCTTCCTGTGCCCAGCTTGACCCCAATGCTGTCACTGTGGCTCCTTGGCTGAGGCGGTCTTCTTTCTAGGCTGCTCACCTCAGTTCAACTACTCAAAGAATGAGGAAGTCTTAAGCCTGCTTCCATCCCACTCCTTTGCCATCCAGTTCCTGCTCCAAGGTGGGGCTTGGGGTTCCTACAGCAGTCATTTTTAATAAACTTGTGACTCATCTGGGTCTAATGAATTCTAGTCATTGTGAGTTTGTGGGTGAGCTAATAAGAGTATTCCCATTCCCACTGTCACTATATAAAAGTTGATAATGAGTTCCACCCCCCCACTCCTAGAAGGTGGGTGAACCAAGTGTCTACACTTTAGTAGTCTGTAAGAATCAGTTGCTAGCCAGGCTGTGGTGGCGCACGCCTTTAATCCCAGCACTTGGGAGGCAGAGGCAGGTGAGGATCGCTGTGAGTTCGAGGCCAGCCTGGTTTACAGAGTGAGTCCAGGACAGCCAAAGCTACACAGAGAAATCCTGTCCCAAAACAAAACAAAACAAACAACAACAACAACAACAAAAACAAACAAACAAAAAAACCCACAAAGAATCAGTTGCTTCTGGGGCCCCAAATGAGAGGAAGATGCAGGATTTCGTATTTGTACCTTTCCCAAACATTACCCCATCATGGGCTGAGAATGTAACTCAGTTGGAAGAGTGCTTGTCTAGAGTTCAGGAAGGCCTAGGTGGTGGCACAGGCCTGGGATCCCAGAACTTGGGAGGACGAGGTAAGAAGGATAGGAGTTTGGTGTCACTAATGGTTACATGGCGAGCTCGAGGCCAACGTGGGATATAAGAGACATTGTCTACAACCAAAAAACAAACACATTCCCTATTCCCACCACGTGCCTGCTTAGCCCCGTACTCCACTTACAGCAGGAAAGCTGGAAATCAGGAGTCCAGCAAAGGTTCTGGAGGAAGGGGATAAAAGTCACACTGCCTACCATGATGTAGACTGACTGTGCGTGGGTCCCTTGGGCGAGGAACATAGTCCACTAGGAAGACAGTGTGGAGGATACAGAGGAAATGTTAGCCTGCATTTGGGCCAGTGCTGTGTTCTGCAGATGACGCCTATGAGGGTTAGAAACCATTAGAGGCTTCCCAAAGGCAGAAGCATCCTGTCCTTCGTCTGATTGCATTTGTGTTTATTTTGGGTGTGTGCGTGCGTGCGTGCGTGGGTATGGGTGGCTGCATGGGTGCCTTGTCACAAGTGTGGAAGTCCGAGGGACAAGATGCAGGAGCTCTCTCCTTCCACCCTGCGAGTCCCTGGGATTCCATTCTTCAGACTTGGGGAAAGCCCCTTTACCTGCTAAGCCACCAGCCCCAATGACCCATCCTTTAGCATCTCTGCCCTCTCAGGGAACTCTAACTATGTTGATTTTGGAGGGTTGTGACAGCTTTTCTCCTTCTCCTCCTTTCTCCTTCCTTTCTTAGAGGTCGGATCTCTCGTGTAGCCTTAGGTGGGCTAGAACTCTAGATCACGAAAGCTGGCTTCCAACTGGGTAGAGATCCTCTTGCGGCTGCCTGCTGAGGGCCAGGATTACAGGCATGGGCAGTAAGAATTCCTGCTTGCTTAGTCATTGCCCATCCCAGGATCTAGGTTTTAGTTGATCTCTGGGTCTCCTGCGCCTTCTCTTCCCACCTTGGGGACTTCTCTGTCTCTATATCCCCACCACAGTTATATACGCCCGCGAAGCAAGGGTCTGATAACAGTACACCAATAGTTCAGGCTAGAGTCCAACTTGCAGATCCGTAGACCTGCGGTGCCCCTGACAAGAGGCTCGTCTCCTTTTAGTTCTTGCCAAAAGAGCGGGAGAAGTTGGGTACACACGGGAGGATGAGTTATTTTATTTAAACCCTTAGCAGGACCAGGAGAAACAGGTAGGCGGGTGGAAGAGGATCTGTTATTCCATTTATCTGGTCTGGAAGGCCCCTACAGACCTCCTCCTCATGTCCCAAGCTTTGTTCCGGCTGAGTTAAGCCAACGCATTTTCGAATCAGAGGAAAACTCCTCAGGGCTGACCCCAGCCGCGGTCAACAGGTTCAATTTACCAAAGCGAAAGTTCTCTCCCAGGTTAAAGGGATGCTCCGACAGTCTCCCAAGAGTTGGTGGCTGTAGACAAGCGGCTCGAGGCCTGCGCCTTTAAGGAACCAGGGGGCAGAGGGGCGGGGCAGGAAGAGAAATCCCTGGAGACGCCGCCACCATCCAGGTCTTTTTTTAGGGGGGGAAATGGGGCGGGCCAGAGCCTCGTTGGGGTTCCGCCCATCTTCTTCTGCCGCGTCCCCCTTTCCGCCCCAAGGGAAGGTGGATGGGCAAAGTCGTGGCAGCCTGGGTCTCCAGAGCTCCCTGCTTGCACCTGGCTCACCGAGGCTCAAGTTTGTTGATTTGGAGGGAGTAGCCGGGGCGGAGGCGGTGCTAATAATACCCGTTCAGTCCCCGGTCGCGCTTTACAGTTTACACAGCTGTCACCTTCGTTACTCCTTAATTAATAATAAAAATAGCCGCCGTCCCGTAGCGCACGCTACGTGCCTGGCCGCGAGCTTTACAGGCAGAGCCCCATTGAGTCCGCCCTGGTAACGTTACCCTAGTTGTCGAAAGCGGGAAGCCCAGGCGCACAGAAGAGCCAAGATTGGCCCGAGGTCACTCTGCGGGCGAGCGGCGGGGACCCGGACCCGGGCGGACGAGGCGGGGCGCGGGGCAGCCCCGGCTCCGGGGGCGGGGCGCGGGCGGGGCGGAAGGCGCGGGGTGCACGGTGGCGGCGGATGGCCATCTTAAGTGGCCGCGGGGAGTCCAGGGCGGCTTCCCCGGGCTAGGAGCCACCGGAGTCGCCCCAGAGGTGGGGTCTTGCGCTTGGCTGCTGAGGCGCTAGGACTTGAGGGAACTTTTTTCTAGGTGGTCTAAGGGGGTCCTCCAGGTCTGGGACTGCAGAACCCGAGCCTGCGGGTGTGGGGCGTGGTGCCAGGGAACTTGGCGGAGATGGGGGAAGGGTTCTGCCAGGCTGGAGGGCCTGCGGGCACGGGTGCGTGAGGGACTTGAGGATACTGGACCTCGGGCACGGGTGTGTGTGGTAGGGTATCGGACCCCTTTGGAAGGGATCTTGTGCAGTGTGTCAGGGATCGGGAGTTTGGGGTTCAGGTCTGAGGGGCTCTGATCTCAACAAGAGTTGGAATAACTTGTTCGCTTGGATGTGTGTGTGTGTGTGTGGGGTATTAGTTGGGGATGTTCATCCTGGAGCCTTCCTTTGTGAACCTCGACCCCGCAAGGGTGTGGGAGTTCCGAGTAGAAGGGATGTGTGGTAGAATCAGACTTAGGGGTCATCTGGTCGTGAATCGTTGAAAGGGTTGAATTCACCAGGGGGAGCTGGGACTCAAAAGTTGTCCGGGAGCGGGTACCGGGGAACTGGATCTTCTTGGGGTGGGGGACAAGATAGTTGTGGAACTTGGAAAGTGCGGGTCCTGGAGGGCTTTGGGGGCATCGTCCTTGCCGAGAGGTTGGGGGCAGGGGCGGCCCGGGCTCTGGGCCGAGTGGAGGGGGAGGGGACCGGCCAGCTCCTAGCTCTGCTCCTGCCCCTCCCCCGCCGCCTCTGAACAAACTTTTCTTTCTCTTCAAGTTGAGGCCGGCGCTGCGGGCGGCGGCGGCTGCGTGGAGGAGATCGAGGCGGCCGGCGGGGCAGAGCGTGTAGCCCCGATACCGGGTTCGCTCCGGCTGGTGGATCCTTGGGCCCGGGAGCCGGGCACGGCCCCAGCCTCGACTCCAATATTCCCGGGCAGATGGCGCGGGGTGGCTGGTATCGGCGGCGGTGAGCCCGGTGCGGGCCATGGCCTCAGTGTGTGGGGCACCGAGTCCCGGGGGTGCGCTGGGGAGCCCGGCTCCTGCCTGGTATCACCGAGACCTGAGCCGCGCTGCGGCGGAGGAGCTGCTGGCTCGGGCGGGCCGCGATGGCAGCTTCCTGGTGCGAGACAGCGAGAGCGTGGCGGGGGCCTTCGCACTCTGCGTCCTGTGAGTAGGGCGGGCGCGTGCGAATGTTCCTCGGTGGTGGTGGTGGTGGTAACCGTGGTAGTGGGGTGACTGGAGCTGTGGGGGCTGCAGCCGCGCTTCCACTCCAGTAGAGACCTTGACTTTATCGCTGGGAGGAGGAAGGATACAGGGGAGCACTTCCTGCTGTGTCTGAGAGTACTTTCTGAGGCCTGAGGCCAGAGTTCTGAAGCCCAGGGTGGATGCGGTGGGAAGAAATGATGGCCGACTGTGGCAGACCCGCATAGATTTCCCCCAGTGCCCCAAATGTACAGAGGAAATACGTTCCGCGTGCGAGCAGTTCTTTTTAAAGCACTGAGTGGTAGGCAATAGGGAGCAGAGGGACCCGGGTATGGATGCCCGGCAATTTTTTTTTTAGAAGTCTGCGTCTATATATGGTTGTGGGGTGGGGTGGAGTAGTGTGTGCTGAGAGGAAGACTTGGAGAGGCGACAGGGACAGGGTGAAGCCCTGTGGGGGCAGACCTTCATTTCATGAATCAATGAGTGAGTCTCTCTTGGCTCTGGATTGAGCCCTGGTTATCTGGCCATGAATGAGTGCTGAGTGTAAAGCTCGACTTGGCAGTCTTTTGAGTGGGCTTGGTCCTGTGGCTGCCCTTGGCATCGATGTGTGGTAGTGGTGTACTTTCTGCTTTTCAGTCTTGTTTCTGACCTGTACTCCTTGCTCCACAGTTCAACCCTGAGTGTGTGTCTGTGGAAAGCTTCAGGGCCTGCCTTGCTTAGATTTAGTGGAAATAGTTGTAAACGACCCATTTCCTCTGTCCCGTCTTTTTCCCTGTTTCCTTCTGACATCTTTGGGAATGCACAGGCCTAGCCTACAGGGAACTTTTTTTTTTTTTTTTTTTTTTTTTTTTTTTTTTGATTGTCATTCCCGGGATGGGGCTGTGGGCATTTGCTGGACAGAAGCCAGAGATGTTGCTACATATTTGATAGGTCCTAAGACAACAAAGGATTATGGGGTCCCAAAGGCTAGCAGTAGACAAGTTGACCTGCCAAGTAAGGGGTACTGTTAAACCTCAGCATCTGCAACAAGTCTGAGGCACACTGAGTGCGGAGAAACTAAAGCCAGACAGACATCTTACGCCCATGAAAATCCCAAGACTCCTGCCTCCTAGCCACCTCTAGACAGAGCCCTTAATTAAGGAGGGGACAAGGGCAGGTGCTGGATCAGCTGTCCGAGTGGGAGGGGGACAGCTGGAGCTTTGTCTGGTTAAGGAACTATTGTCCCAGTGAAGAGAGATCTTGGTTTCATTGTCAGGAGAAAGCGTTTGGGGGCGTGAGGATCTGGTGTGTGTGTGTGTGTGTGTGTGTGTGTGTGTTTATAGGGGGGCAGGTTTCAGCTTTCAGGAGCCTGTCAGAAAGGATCAGAAGTGGGTGGTGTCTTAGGTTTCCCAAATACATGCTTATCTATACACACACACCACATGTACACAAATAACATTCAAGACCCACCTCTGCCCTGACAGACAAACTGGCCTCTCCTCTTGTTTTAGATGCTGGCTAGCCCTACCTTTTGTTTGTCCTGTGACCTTGGACAGATCTTTTTTATTTCTTCTTTCTCTTTTTGAGCCTCAGTTTTCTCATCTGGAGAATGGAAATAGTAATATATCTACTTTGCTGTGTGAATATGAAGTAAGCTTTGTGGGATGCATAACACAGCCAGGGTTTGGTTACTGGAATGCTATTGTCATACATACAGATCCAGACACCACAAAGTAACGGCCCCTGATTAAGGTAGGGCTAGCTTTAGGGAGAAAATGACCTTGTGGTGCTTGGTCCTCTCTGGAGCCAACATCCACTTCTGCCCAGCGCAGACAGAGACCACAGTGCCTCTTTGAGGTGTGAAGGCCAAGGGAACCTTCCATCCCCCCACTTAGTCTGTGCCTGGCTCAGCTGTCACCTGCTCAGCTGCCATTGCCATCTGTTAGCACCCCTCTTGGCTTGGGGTTCCTAGAGCCTGAGTCCCCCATAGGGATCTCCCCTGGGGTCATTCCAGTTTCCTGATGCTTGAGGAGAGAAAGCAAGGCCCTAGGTTGATGCCCCTACAGTCCTCTATAAAACTACCCTGACACACGAAGCTCCAATGGAGCCAGACACCAACATAAACACAGACAGAGCCTCACACGTGTGTTAGCGCATTGCCTGTGCATGCAAATAGGATCTAAGCAGGCTTCTGAGGACTTTTACTCTGGCGGGGGGCCCAGACTGGTACCACAGCCCAGAGGGGCTGTTTAGACAGCTGTAGAGGCCACAAAAGAGCTGCCTGTTGCTTCCCAGGCCTTGGGGTGGGTGGGTGGGTGTAGAGTCTGTGTAGCTCTGGGAGTGGGGGGGGGGCGGGGCTCTGGTTATTGCTCTTGTTGGCAATACTAAGAGGTGGAAGTTGACTGGCTCTATCATTAACCCTGTGCAGCCTGGACAAGTGGTTTTAGAAAATCTCAGATGAGGGGGCCGGGCAGTGGTGGCGCATGCCTTTAATCCCAGCACTTGCGAGTTCGAGGCCAGCCTGGTTTACAAAGGAGGCCAGGACAGTCAAGGATACACAGAGAGACCCTGTCTCGAAGAACAAAAAAAAGAAAAGAAAAGAAAAGAAAATGTAAGATGAGGGGCTTCTGTGGCTGAGCCAGGTAGCAGGAGTAAGTAGGAAGAAGTGCAGGTATTCAGACTCCAGCCTAGGGGTGACAGGTTCCGGTCCCTTCTTTGCCACTAGGTATCAAAAGCATGTGCACACTTACCGAATTCTGCCAGATGGAGAGGACTTCCTGGCTGTGCAGGTAGGAGCTCAGACCTCTAATTTTGGTTTAGCCTCAGGCTTGGAGACCTGTTGGCTGACTCTCCCATCCTTGTTGGTTCAGACCTCACAGGGTGTTCCTGTGCGCCGCTTCCAGACCCTGGGTGAGCTCATAGGCCTGTATGCACAGCCCAACCAGGGTCTTGTTTGTGCCCTGCTGCTGCCTGTAGAGGGGGAGCGAGAGCCAGACCCACCAGATGACCGAGATGCTTCAGGTATTGCTCATCTCACAGCATGAAAAAAAAAATCCCTTCCTTGGGTGGGGGTGGGGGGGGAACAGAATAGCTCAGTGGATAGAGCACCTGCCACATTAAGTTCCAGGACCAGAGTGGAGTTCAGATCCTCAGAACCCACAAAAAAAAAAAAAGCTGGGTAGGGCTGGGTGGGGTGTCTCACACCCCTAATCCCAGCACTCGGGAGGCAGGCAGATAGTTGTGAGTTCGAGGCCAGACTGGTTTACAAAGTGAGTGTAGGATAGCCAGAGCTATACAGAGAAACTCTGTCTTGAAAAACCTTAAAGGGGGAAAAAAAAAAAGCTGGGTAGGTGTGGTGGCCTTGGGCAGGGATTCCTCAATATATAAATATATAAACAAGGTAAAGTTTATATAAATATATAGATATATAAATATATAAACAAGGTAAAGGAGGAAGACACTCAATATCAGTCTTCAGCCCTATAGACACACACACACACACACACACACAAATCCATGCTAACATTCACACGAATGAATAGCACACGTGTATGTGTGCATGCATGCATACAAACGTACATACGCACACACACAAATCCATGCTAACATTCACATGAATGAATAGCACATGTATGTGTGCATACACACACATACACACACACACACACACACACACACAAGAAAATCCCTTCCTTGCCTGGCCCTTGACTCTTCCTGTTTCTTCCTACCCCTTCTTCCCAGGCCTACCTCCCCTGAAGGTCCACTTCCTCCTAACCTTGGGGCCTCACTCTATACCATCTTGTTTATGGAAGCCTTTGAAGGCCGTGACAAACCCCTGCCACGTAACCCTGAGTCCACACTGCTTTCTCACTGCTCACTATCCACAGATGTGGAGGATGAGAAGCCCCCGCTACCCCCGCGCTCAGGCTCTACCAGCACGTCTGCCCCTGGGGGGCCCAACAGCCCCCTGCCAACCCCGGAGATGCCTGCAACTCCAGCAGCTGAGAGGTGAGACCCTCCTAGTCCGCTCTGCTGAGCAGGAAGTCTCTTCTCTGAGAACTGTTTGCCTATCTGACCGGCCATCTAAGCCTCTCCTGGGGACCCCATCCCCTCTCAGCCCCATAGACAGATCCTCTGGCATATTCTACTCTGATTGCCTCCAGTACTTGAGGCTGGACAGAGTAGGGGTGCTTTGGCAGTCAGCAGGGCCTCCCCTGACTCTTCATCTCTCCTGGAAGTACTCCCAATGGACTCAGCACTGTGTCGCATGAGTACCTGAAGGGCAGCTACGGGCTGGACCTGGAGGCTGTACGAGGCGGAGCCAGCAACTTGCCCCACCTCACCCGTACCCTCGTCACCTCATGCCGAAGGCTACACAGGTACTTGGGATGGCTGAGCCCATGCGCCACATTCTGGCCCTCAGACCTTGAACAGTGAGCCATCCACTGTGTCCTGACTTCCTCCCCTGTACCTTGGTGCTATATGCTGACGGTGGAAGTGCCACACTCTGTGCCACGTTGGATGGCATGAATGGAGGTGAGAATAGGCATTCTGACCCCAGTGTCTTCCCTAGTGAGGTGGACAAGGTCCTGTCAGGCCTGGAGATCCTGTCAAAGGTGTTTGACCAGCAGAGCTCACCCATGGTGACCCGCCTTTTGCAGCAGCAGGTGGGACTGTAGGGCGGCCTCCAGCGGGTGGGACTTACCCCGGAGATGTGTGTGGGGACTTCTGCTTAGGAACTGTGTGTACCACCCTTATTTCTCCTGGGCAGAGCTTACCACAGACTGGAGAGCAAGAGCTGGAGAGCCTTGTGTTGAAGCTATCTGTGCTAAAGGACTTCCTGTCAGGCATCCAGAAGAAGGTGGAGTGACCTGTGCCCTTATCTGCCCCTGCAGTCACTTATATCAGTATCAGCTGTGCCCCTCCCGGTCACCTTACCTTACCCTTTCCCTACTCCCTCTAGGCCCTGAAGGCACTGCAGGACATGAGCTCCACGGTGCCTCAGGCTCCATTGCAGCCCTCCACACGAAAGGCCAAGACCATCCCTGTGCAGGCTTTTGAGGTACATGGCAGGTGGGGCCTCATGGGTCAAAAGGTAGCTGGAGGCCCCAGTGGGTACCGCCTGTCTAAGGCCTGGGCAGCAGCCTTTCCACTCTTGTCTCACAGGTGAAGCTGGATGTGACATTGGGTGATCTGACCAAGATTGGGAAGTCCCAGAAGTTCACACTGAGTGTGGATGTGGAGGGTGGGAGGCTAGTGTTGCTGAGGAGACAGCGGGACTCCCAGGAGGACTGGACAACCTTCACGCATGACCGAAGTGAGCTAGGGCGGGAGTCGGGAGACGTGGGGCAGGGCAGGGCAGGGCAGGGCCCTCGGTCAGTCGGATAGCACAGGTTTGCGTGACTCCTCTTTCGTTCCCTTAGTCCGGCAGCTCATTAAATCCCAGCGTGTTCAGAACAAGCTTGGTGTTGTGTTTGAAAAGGAGAAAGATCGGACCCAGCGCAAGGACTTCATCTTTGTCAGTGCCCGGGTGAGTTGCAGCCTGTGCCAGGCCATGGGGGGTGGGGGGTGGGAGTGGGGAGCGGACTACTGGAGTCTCCATAGGATGTTTCCTATTGGCATATGAGGTGCGGGTGGGCCTGTCCTTGGCAGGGTGGGTTTTGAGAATCTACAAGCGCTCGTTAGTGCTTTCACAGTGTGTGTACAGTGGGGGGAACCTCAGACACGACACCCCACCCTTCTTGCATGATGCCTCCCACAAACCACAAAGCAGGGTGTTCCCCCTGGAGGGGTGGGATTGCAGAGTGCCTACTGTCCCTGACTGGCTGCTATGTGCCCTGTCCTCCGCCCCTCCCCGGCCCCTCTAACTCCCCCACTAGAAGCGAGAAGCCTTCTGCCAACTTCTACAGCTCATGAAGAATAAGCACTCGAAGCAGGATGAGCCCGACATGATCTCTGTCTTCATAGGCACCTGGAACATGGGTCAGGCCCGGGCCGGGGTTACGGTGGGAGGGTGGGAGAGGAGGGGGCCGGGGCCCAGGCCAGGGGTGTGACCCACCCCTCTAACTCCTGCTGCCTCCCCCTCCAGGAAGTGTTCCACCTCCAAAAAACGTGACATCCTGGTTCACATCGAAGGGACTGGGCAAGGCCCTAGATGAGGTCACAGTGACCATACCCCACGATATCTATGTCTTTGGGACTCAGGAGAACTCAGTGGGTGACAGAGAGTGGCTGGATCTGCTGCGCGGGGGCCTCAAGGAGCTTACAGATCTGGATTACCGTGCGGTGAGGGGGGGTTACTACGCCTGGCCCCTTTGTTCTCATAGACCTTGTGTTCCCTGCTTGACGTCATGGGTGGCCCTGGGAAGTGTGGTTGACAGGGCTCTCCCTCTAAGCCCGGCTGTTTCCTTTGGGAGGTTGAACTTGAGTTTCATGAGTTATTCATGCCACAGGAGAGGATGCTCTTCTTGCTCACTCTAGAAAGAGACAGGGCAGTGTGGATGTTAGGCGAGGGGCATGCAGGCAGGGGACCTCAGCCTGGGGCAAGGATGACCCCCACACGCTCTCCACAGATTGCCATGCAGTCACTTTGGAACATCAAGGTGGCCGTGCTGGTCAAGCCAGAACACGAGAACCGCATCAGCCACGTCAGCACATCCAGTGTGAAGACCGGCATCGCCAACACCCTGGGTGAGCAGGGCAGGTGGGCCCCTGACTGGGGGGGGGGGGTGTTTCTGTGCATGCCCCTTGACTCCTCTCAGGGTCCCCCCCCTCTTCTTGTTGTTTTCAGTTTTCTCACATATAGGTGACTTTGAACTTTGTACATTCTCATTCTAAATCTCTTCCAGCCCCAATGAGGACCCCTAGGGCAGAGAGATGTGTGTGTGTGTGTGTGTGTGTGTGTGTGTGTGTGTGTGTGTGTCTGGTGCTTTAGGGCAAAAGGACATTTGGGACCCATCTTTAGCTGACCACTCTTCAGGATTCCTCTCTTTCTTGCTCTGGCAGGGAATAAGGGAGCTGTGGGCGTTTCCTTCATGTTCAACGGCACCTCATTTGGCTTCGTGAATTGCCACCTCACCTCAGGGAATGAGAAGACTACCCGGTGAGAGACGCCTTTCTCTGTGTCTCCTTACTTATCCTCCACTCTCCTGAGACCCGTTCCTCTCCCTGTAGCCCAGGCCTATCCCCAGACACCCCCATTCTCTCAGAACCCCTCTTGTCTATGCCTGATCGTAGCCTTGTCCCTACCTGCTTCCTCCATTTGTAGGGCCCCTCATCCCTGCCCTGTCCCTGCCCCCCTCAAAGACTTCTTACCTTTATGCTTCCTGACTCTGGAGATCTGCCGTGGCCCCTCCACTGTAGGCGGAACCAGAATTATCTGGACATCCTGCGTCTGCTCTCGCTGGGTGATCGGCAGCTCAGTGCCTTTGACATCTCTTTGCGGTTCACTCATCTCTTCTGGTTTGGGGACCTAAACTACCGTTTGGACATGGATATCCAGGTGGCGGCAGGGCCTGGGTGGGTGGCTGTAAAGGAGGGTGTTGTGAGGGAGGCTTGCATGGCTCTTCACAAGAGGCAAGCCTCTGGCGTCTGTATCTGCACCCCAGGAGATCCTGAACTACATTAGCAGGAGAGAGTTTGAGCCTCTGCTCAGGGTGGACCAGCTCAACCTGGAACGCGAGAAGCATAAAGTCTTCCTTAGATTCAGTGAGTGAGGACTTGGCAGTGTTCCCTGAGGGCCCTGGGCCTTTGGACGCACAATTGTGTGTGTGTGTGTGTGTGTGTGTGTGTAGGACTTAACATGTCATCTGCTCTCTTTAGGTGAGGAGGAGATCTCTTTCCCACCCACCTACCGCTATGAACGGGGTTCCCGGGACACATATGCTTGGCACAAGCAGAAGCCAACTGGGGTAAGTGAAAAAGATTGAGGAGAGAACCCTTTCCCAGCTTTCAGAAAGCTAAGAGACGGGGCGCCCAGAATCTGGGTCTCTGCAGTTACTACTCAAGCTTATATGCTTCCCCCGAGGCCTTTGGGGGGTGATGCTGAGTATTTTGGGAATCCAAGGAAGAGGCAGGTGCTGGGTCCAGTAACAGAAGAAGAGTGGAGTTTTGTCAGTTCTGGGTGGGGGCCTGTGTCAAGATTCCCAGCTGACAGCGTTAACCCAATTGCTGTTCCTGCCACAGGTCCGGACCAATGTGCCCTCGTGGTGTGACCGGATTCTGTGGAAATCCTACCCCGAAACCCACATCATCTGCAACTCCTACGGTCAGCACCACTTGGTGACAGGGTGACGGGAGACCCTGGCTGGTCATTCTTCTGTTTTAGCCCTCCTTTGGGAAGTAGGGGCAGAGAGCGGGGATAGTTCTCTTGAGCCCCCCCCATTCTTGTCCCCCTAAACAGGCTGCACTGATGACATTGTTACCAGCGACCATTCTCCTGTGTTTGGGACATTTGAGGTTGGAGTTACTTCCCAGTTCATCTCCAAGAAAGGTGCCTCTTCTGATGTGGAGATGTGGGAGGGGCATAGACAGTGTGGCCTAGGGACGTGATGGATTTGACCAAACACATACGTGTTCGGGTGTGTGTTCATGTGAACGAAAGGATGTATCTGAACCTATGATATTTAAGGCTGTGTGAACCTCGGTTGCCATCTGAGGAATGACATACTAATGTGCTTGTATCTGTCACACATGTGCCTTGAGTATGTCTGCAGATGTGGCATGGTGTTGACAGACGAGCCTAGAAGCACTCACCCTGGTCCCCATGTCCTCTGACATGGACCTTTCACTCTTGGCCTGTCTTTCTGCCCTGGGTTTGGGTTTGTAGGGATCTGATATTGGTTTAGCACTGGGAGATTCCTTTTTGCCTTATCTTCAGATCTGCTTGACCCCTCGTTTTTCTGACCTGAGTGCCAGCATCCTGCCACTTTTGCCTACAATTCTTCTCTTACTCCCTCAGGGCTCTCTAAGACCTCAGACCAGGCCTACATTGAGTTCGAGAGCATCGAGGCCATTGTGAAGACAGCCAGCCGCACCAAGTTCTTCATTGAGTTCTATTCTACCTGCTTGGAAGGTCAGAGGGGGCCATTGCTGCCTGTGGGCTCAGAGAGAGTGGGACGTCAAAGGCTGCCCAGAGTGGTCAGCTCCTCAGTTGGGTCCTCCTCCCACCTTCACCCCAGAGTACAAGAAGAGCTTCGAGAACGATGCTCAGAGCAGTGACAACATCAATTTCCTCAAAGTGCAGTGGTCCTCCCGTCAGCTGCCCACGGTGAGGCTGTAGGAGGGGCCCACGCTTGTAGATGAAGAGTTACAGAAAGCAAGAGGCAGAGCACATTGCGGGGCTCCTGGGGGAGGCAGGGGTGGTGGGGGGCAAGGCTGGAGGGGGATGCCTGCTTATGCTTTTGCATACAAGTAAGGATAAAGGCAGGTGCCCCTTTGGGACCTGTGGAGCCAAGTTATAGTTTGTTTATTCAAATGCTTCCTGAACCTTCGATAAATGTCTAATATTATCCATTGAGGGCTCAGGAAATTAATTAGTTATAGTGATGTCGAATGCTACGAAAGGACATGCAGGGCTGTGTCTTTAAGAGTGAGCCTTAGGAGAGGGGTAAGTGGGGCCGGGATTGCTGTGGGAAGGGCACCGTTCCTCACTGGGTCTCTCTGTTTCTCAGCTCAAGCCAATTCTGGCTGACATCGAGTATCTGCAGGATCAGCATCTCCTACTCACAGTCAAGTCCATGGACGGCTATGAATCCTATGGTGAGGGGCAACGGGAGCCCCAGGGGCACAGAGACCAGGTAGTATCCTAGAGAGGTCTGACAATGTGCCTGTTTATTTCATCTACTCCTTAGGGGAGTGTGTGGTTGCACTCAAATCCATGATTGGCAGCACGGCCCAGCAGTTCCTGACCTTTCTGTCTCACCGTGGAGAAGAGACAGGCAACATCCGTGGCTCCATGAAGGTGCGGGTGCCCACAGAGCGCCTGGGCACCCGTGAGCGGCTCTATGGTGGGGGCTCCTTTGGGCAGGGTGTGAGGCATGTGCTGTGGTGGTGTGGGCCAGGTGTAGTGGGAGGAGACCCAGGGTGGCAGTATGTTGGAATCCTGTGGAACTAGAAGGTTCTACAGCCTTGACTGAGTGGGTCTACCCTGAGGGATAGCTCTAAGATAGACATCCCCGGGGTCCATTAATATTCCTGGGATTCAGGACCCCAAGTCCTCTCTAAGTTTCTCTTCTCTGTGTCTCCCCAGAATGGATCAGCATTGATAAAGATGAGACAGGCGCCAAAAGCAAGGCTCCTTCAGTGTCCCGAGGTAGCCAGGAACACAGGTAAGCTAGGTTTATGTTGAGTTACCACAGGAAGGGATGTTTGGGAGCTCCTGGTCAGTCCATATCGTCTTTCCTCCGTTCTGGTACTCCTGGCAGATCTGGGAGCCGCAAGCCAGCTTCCACAGAGGTCTCCTGTCCACTGTCCAAGTTGTTTGAAGAGCCTGAAAAACCACCACCGACTGGCAGGCCCCCAGCCCCGCCCCGAGCAGCCCCTAGGGAGGAACCCTTAAACCCCAGGTGAGAGGAGAAGCTTGCTATCTCCTGTCCATTACTATGTCTGGTGTCTGTCAGGGCTCTTGAGTGCTCTGACACCTCAGGGTGACAGTGGCTGGCCAGGCTTCCCTTAAGTGTGGCTGATTCAGGGGGAACCCAATTAGTCTTTGGTTTTGTTTTGTTTGTTTATTTTTGTTGTTGTTATGTTTTTTGGGAGGGGTTGGTTTTTGTTTTGTTTTGTTTTGAGACGGGGTCTCTCTGTGTAGCCTTGGCTGTCCTGGAGTTGCTTTGTAGACCAGGCTGGCCTCAAACTCACCAGTGATCCACCTGCCTCTGTCTCCCGAGCACTGGGATTAAATGTGTGCACCACTACGCTCAGCTCTAGTCTTTTCTTTAAATTTTGCCTTAAAAAAAAAAAAGTGAGGCTAGGTGTGGTGGCTCACTCCTTTAATCCCAGCACTCAGGAGACAGAGGCAGATGGATCACTGTGAGTTAAAGGCCAACCTGATCTACAAAGTGAGTCTAGGACAGCCAAGGCTACACAGAGAAACCCTGGGGCACAGTGCCCATGCCTGCACTCCTAGTATTAGGAGGTGGGTCAGGAAGCCAGGGTGTTCTCAGTCATTCTCAGCTACAAATGAATACAATAAGCAAACAGACACAAACAAAAAAGACACAGCTTGAGGTTTGGAGGATGCCCAGGCTCACCCTGAGGTTTCCATCCTATGATGGCTGTACCCAACAAAAGGCCCAACTGGAAATGGGTTCATGGCCCAAAGTTTGAGGAGTGCTTCTTGCTAAATTCTTCTTTTTAGATGCCCATTATTATGTATTATGTACAA
Organism: Acomys percivali; assembly: GCA_907169655.1. Classification (NCBI taxonomy): domain Eukaryota; kingdom Metazoa; phylum Chordata; class Mammalia; order Rodentia; family Muridae; genus Acomys; species Acomys percivali. The sequence goes on along the minus strand of OU015752.1, from coordinate 117,686,158 downwards.
AAGTATTTGCAGAGGCTCCAAGAATGTGAACAAGAAAAAAATATAGTTTGTTTAATAAGTTTCCCAAACCTAATGGGCCAAGAAAACATCCTCCCACAAAGCAGTATCCTGGGCCCAGGGCCTCCTGACATACAGAAATCTCCCTGCCCTCAGGAAGCCTCAGGCAGGAGGACTGAAAGTTGGAGGTTCGCCTGGGCTAAAACTTGATAGCCTGTCTCACAGAGGACCTGAGCCTGAGTAGGAGTCTTCCGAAGGGTCCTCTCCTACTTCCAGAGGCTTTTCTTATCTCCTGTCACCCTTAGTAGAGGCTTGTCTCACCATTTCACCCATCTGAGCTGAGGGTCTCATAAAAATCATAAAAGATGTCATAAAATCATAAAAGAGCTGAGAATGTGCAGATGAGGAAAAGGAGGCGGAGTTTTCCCCTCCAGGCTCCCCTTCCAGTTTCAGAGTGAGCAAGTCTAGGCCCAGGTCCCTTGTCACCCGCCTCTCCCATATCCCTCCCCTGCACCCCACTGCCTTTACCTTGGGGTCCTGATTGTTTTCCTGCTCCCATTCCAGGTTGAAGTCAGAGGGGGCCTCTGAGCAGGAAGGCGTAGCAGCCCCAGCACCCAAGAACAGCTTCAATAACCCCGCCTACTACGTCCTAGAAGGGGTCCCACATCAGCTGCTGCCCCCGGAGCCACCCTCCCTTGCCAGGGCCCCGGTCCCACCTGCCACCAAGAACAAAGTGGCTATCACAGTGCCTGCTCCACAGCTCGGGCTCCACCGGACCGCTCGTGTGGGAGAGGGGAGCTCATCAGATGAGGACTCTGGGGGCACGCTGCCTCCTCCAGATTTCCCACCCCCACCACTGCCAGACTCAGCCATCTTCCTGCCCCCTAGCCTGGATCCTTTGTCAATGCCGGTGGTCAGGGGCCGAAGTGGGGGTGAGGCCCGTGGTCCACCACCTCCCAAGGCCCATCCAAGGCCACCGCTGCCCCCAGGCACCTCACCTGCCAGTACTTTCTTGGGGGAGGTTGCAAGCGGGGATGACCGGTCTTGCTCCGTACTGCAGATGGCCAGAACACTCAGCGAGGTAGATTATGCCTCTGGGCCTGGACGCTCAGCCCTCCTCCCCAGCCCCTTGGAATTGCAGCCTCCCCGAGGGCCGTCGGATTATGGCAGGCCCCTCAGCTTCCCTCCACCCCGGATCCGAGAGAGCATCCAAGAAGACTTAGCGGAGGAGGTGTGTTGGACCAGAGCTCGCTGGCTATGTGCACCTGATATGCCTTCCTTCATCCTTCCACTCAGAACTCGCTGGTGTCCACACCCCCCCCCCCCTTTGCTTACAGCTGGATAAATGGGTCTCTTTGGGGGACACAAGGATCAGTTCCATTCCCTGCCTCCTTTCCCCTCAGAGCATGTGTGGAATGTGGCTGTTTGCATGTGTTTCTGTGAGGAGCCACCCTTAGTTCTCCCCCTAACATGCCCTATTCCCTCAGGCTCCGTGCCCGCAGGGCGGGCGGGCCGGCGGGCTGGGAGAGGCGGGCATGGGTGCCTGGCTGCGGGCCATCGGCTTGGAACGCTATGAGGAGGGCCTGGTGCACAATGGCTGGGACGACCTGGAGTTTCTCAGGTGGGGGCGGGGCTGGAGGTGGATAGGGCGGGGTGTCCGGCCTCGAGGGTGGGATTGCGGGACCCTTTAGGAACCTTCTAGCCCGCCTCCCAGCCTCTCTTGCTCCTGCAGTGACATCACTGAGGAAGACCTGGAGGAAGCTGGGGTGCAGGATCCTGCTCACAAGCGCCTTCTTCTGGACACCCTGCAGCTCAGCAAGTGATGGCCAAGATGCTGCCGCCAAGCTGTAAAAAAAGCAAGAGCCAGAAGGGCACGTGCAGCCAGGGGTTTAAAAGTTCTGAGGGGTGTGGCAGTATATCTCTGTCTATTTATTGGGGATCAGCGTTCCCTACTGCCCAATTATTTGGGACGTTCTAATTAGGACAGCGTGCTCCCCACCTAGCTTTTATGCCCAGGGTAGGGAGTTTAGTAGCCTGTGGTAATTACGAAGGTTGGCACCAGATGGTTACTCTGGTGCGGAGACTTCCAGCCTTCAGGGTTGTTCGTGGGGTGGAGTTGGGCACATCTGGGTCCCCACTTCCACGGATGTTTCCATTTCCCTCCCACGGGCCTGAACCACAGAGTTAGAGTTCCTCCTCGCAACTCCTACCCTAGGGACATCGGGACAGCGTCCGTCCGGAAATGAAGGAAGAGCCCGGGACTGGGCTGGGTTTATTTAAGTTTTTCTGTGTGGGTTTTGGGGAGGGAGGGAACATTAATTTTATTGGGGGTGGGGCAGGACCTCGGCCATAAAATGCCAATTTGCCTAGTTCTGGCTGATCCTCTGGTCCACAGCGCTCTTTTCCAGAGAATGCGTGGCAGCCTGCGGTAGAGAGGCAGTGTGCCTCGCTGTTTCCCACCGCATTCTTGGACAGTGTTTTTGTAAACAGCTTGTCTCATCTTGGGCACTCAGAAAGGCTGCCGGGTTGATGTCTTCAATAAATTAAGTTTTATTTGGATTGAGCAAAAATCACCTCAATAAATTACAAGTTTTTCAAATAAAAAAAATAAGGGAAAAAGGAAAACCACTTTGTTCCGTTCCCCTTAAGTGTCTACCCTCTGCGCCAGACTGGCTGGGGATGGGAGGTGACTCGTTGGGGAGGAAATCGGACTCTTCAGGTTGCTGATTTTAAGGAGTGGCCCAGCTAGCTGAAAAGTCTTAGGGACTGACTGACTGTCCTTTCGGTTTCTTAGGACCCTTTTATGATTGGGCACGCGGTTAGGGACAGGTGTAATTTGATCCCTGTTCCTTAGAAAGCCCAACAGAAAAGGGCTTTCGGCCGCCCGGGAGGGGGTCCCGATGATAAGTATTCCTCTCCGCTGGGTGCGGGTAGGTGAGGACGAGGGTAGCCCAGGCTTGTTTTGCAACGGAGGGGAGGCCACATCTAGCGATCAGACACTGGGTTGTGGGGACGACGGGGAGCTTCCAGGCAGGCGGCCGGGATAGGGAGAGACTCTCGGGTACAATAGGGTAGGGGTGTCTCTTGGGGGCAGGCTGGTTGCCTACAGACGCCGGTGGCTAGAAGAGGTTTGTCTTCAGGGCGGGGCCGGGTTTCCGGTGAAAAGAGGACAGAACTCCGGAGAAGGGCCCCGGACCGGGCTCCGCTGGCTGCCAGGCCTTAAGCAGCTCCGCTGCGCCCGCGCCGGGCCCGCCACCCCCACCTCCCGCCACCCCTGCCCACAACGCGCCCTTGAGTGACTGAGGCCCGGGCCCGGAGCCCAGCGCGGCTGGCAGAGGGCTGGGGCTCAGTCGCGGGCTGGCCAGGCTAGGTGCGGGTGGCGGCGGTAGCGACGCGGTGCTGTCGGGCGTGGGGCTGCACGTGGACTCCTTGGAGTCGTCGTCCTCCGACGAGCAGCGGGCTTCGCCCTTTTTGGCGCCCGTCGCCCCCGCCGCGCCTTTGGCGCTGGCCGCACGCTCCTGTTTGCGGAACTTGGCACGGCGGTTCTGGAACCAGACCTGTGGGCACAGGGGCCAGTCAGGCCAGAGGACAGTCACGGGGCATTTCAGCTCCCCCTGCCCCGCCCCCCGCAGCTAAGCGCGTGTAAGACCTCGGTCCAGAAAGGATCGGTCTCGGATTATTACCAGTCGGAGATCCATTGCCTTCCACCCTCCACCGCTCCACTAGGCGTTCCTTCCATTCTTCCTGCCTCTGGTGCCCCTTCCAACGGGCAGTAGACTCTGCTCTCCCCTCCCCCCTGTATTTTGGTCTCCTGGAGGGGGCTCTACCGTTAGTCTTTATCACTATAGCCCAACTACTTAGGAAGCTGGGGCATTTACACATGGGGCGTCCCAGGACAGGGAAGAATAGGAAGATCTTTCATGCAAGGTCCCCCTGTCAAAAAGGGACAGCTGGATTTATTCGCCCGGCAGCCATCCCAAACTTAAACTTTCCTCAGGAGTTCAAAATTGCGACGCTGGATACCCTCATCTGGAAGTACGGATTGGCCTGATCAGTCAACGGCAATCCACTTGCCTTGCTTCCTATTGTCAGAGTAAAAATTCTTAAACCTCCAACTTGGCTAGGGGGAAAAAAAAGTAGGAATACTCAGTCGGAGGCAAACTGAAGCTACCCAGATCAGTTCTGTGAGCCCAAGTCCCCGGTCCCTTTGCCTTCCCTAGCTGCTCAGCTACACCCGAACTTTCTTGGCTTGCAGGCTCCAGCACTCTCCTCTAGCAAGCGCGTACGCTGCACGTGTATCCACGCACCTGCACGCGAGCCTCGGTGAGGTCGATCTTGAGCGCCAGTTCCTCCCGAGTGTAAATGTCGGGGTAGTGGGTCTCGGCGAAGACGCGCTCCAACTCCTTGAGCTGCGCACTCGTGAACGTGGTGCGGATTCGTCGCTGTTTGCGCTTCTCATGCAGTCCGGATGGCTCCGGGAAGAACTTGTAGGGCACTGCAGGGAGTGTGTGCGAGGGCAGGGGCAATTGAAGTTGATGTCAGTCCCCAGGCTCCTGTGTCCTATCCTAGAGGAAATCGCATATAACCCTCCCCTCCCCTCGATTTGATCTTCAATAGCTTCCAGCCAAGAGTCCCTAAGACTGAATCATAGGGGAGACCTCGGCCTTAAGGAGTCCCAGGAACAAACCAGAAGCTCTGACTAAGGGTCCGTTGTTTATATTTTTTTCCACCTTCATCCAACCCCTACCTATCACTCCACGGGCCTCTCCCAGCCTCCTACCCACACGGTGGTGTTTCTCCTCAGGCACCCTTCCTGGGGGGACTCCAGGCCCTGTTAGCTCATCACAGGAGCCAAGCATGTCTGCCAGGTCACACCAGCACCAGTGTCCCCCCCCAGAACCACTCTCTGAGCCTTGGCTGCCAGGTCTACTTTTCGTCCTGCCGCGGACTCTGCCGCTCTGTGTATCGTGGGCGTTCCCTTCCTCTCCATCCCAAGCTCACCCCTCTCTCCTTTCCAAACTTTATTTCTTCAGTCCTGCCTCTCAGCCCTGCTATTTCTTCTCCAGATATTTCCTCTTCTCTTCCTCATCTCCACCTTCCTCCAGCTGAATTTCTCTTTAATTTCCCCCTTCTGCACCACTCTTCTCTTTGTGCCCGTTGAGGACTGTTCTTACTCACTTCTTACTGAAGTTTTTCTATTTCCTTTGCCCCCTTTCCTCCCACTCAGTCACCTTCTCTGTGTCCCACCTCCTCTAAGTCCTATCCCAGCCCCCCTCACCCCCACTCTGCCCCATCACCATCTTCCTACACCCCCATGCTGACACCATCCCTGGATCCCTTTATCCAAGTCTGGGTCAAGTCTCCATGTTTTTCTTGGGGTCCCCCCCATCACCTTTTTGCCCCATCTTCCCAAATCCCCAGCACTCCATTTTTATCCTCCGTTCACTTATCTGCTGTCAGTCTCTTTTGGTCCCCATCTCCCATAAATCTGGTTCTTATCTCTGCCTTCCAACACTGAGTACCTGTTTCTCTCAGGGTCCCTATCTGGGCTTCCGTCTCCTGGTACCTTATCCCACCCACAGTCGCACGGACCTTTTCCTTAGGAATCTATCTCCCTATTCCTGTTTCCATTTCTGCAATCCCCATCCTTGCCTGGTCCAGCATCACTAGTCTTCCCAAACCCGTTTTGGTCTCTGGCTTCATCTTAGTGGTCCTTATTTCCTTAAATTCAAGTGCTTATCTCCCCACCAAACCCCAGTCCCCCCTTTGGGTCCCCATAATCTTCCCAGGGGGGCAAGAGCTAAGAGAGGAGGAAGCCGGGTGGGGCAGGCTGGGAAGGCATGGGGCTGCTGGAAAGGCTAACTGATGGTGAGGATTTGGACAGGGGCTTGCTTGGATCAAAGGACTTGAAGGCGGAGTATCTACTCTTCGGTTTTGCCGGCCGGCCGAGGATGGAGGGGATGTGGGAATGAAAGTGGCTCAGTGATAGAGGCTCCTTTTCTGTGACTATAGGAACCGGGTTTTGTCTGCTTGCTTGTTTGGTGGTGTTTGGGCCCAGGCAGGACAGGTCTAAGACAGGGCAAGGAAAAGACTAGAAAGATGGTATTGTGGCTCTAGAAAAGGGTTCTATCTGGGCAGCTCAGAGGCAGCAGGGATCTAATGGGGGGGGGGCATCATCCAGGACACAGGTGGTAAGGATGAAAGCAGACTGGAAGCCCATTGCGAAGATACAGGGGATGGAGAGGTTTGGTGGTCACCTTTGTAGGGAAGAAGGGGAGGGCCTAGCGAGGGACCCGGGACTGGACCTGTTTCTTTGATTCAAAAAGCACAGGATAGGGGTTTGGCATGAGAAAGAGGAACCGGAGGAACAAGAGCATGAGGCCCATCCTTGCCAAGAAGAAACTCCTTATTACTGGGGGTCCCAAAGTACATTGGAGGGTCTAGTCAGGCGCATGGGTAGGAGGCAGCTTGTGGGATCAGTCACATTCACTTGCAGAGTAGGGCAGGGAGCGGGGGTTCCGTGGGATTTGGAGGTAGGGTTGGGATGGGACTGCGCTCACCTGCCGAGTAGGGTGCGGGCTGGTGGTCGCGTAGGGCACCAAGCGCACAATTGGAAGAGCCGAGCGCGGGGCAAGGTGGCCCCGCGGCGGGGAAGGCAGGCCGCAGGGGACTGTATTGGAAGCCTCCAGGCTGGCTGCAGGCGCCGAAGTCGCCGTAGGCGGACGCCTCCATGGCCGCCACGCACGAATCGTACGAATTGAGGTAGGAGTAGTCCATCGGCCCGAGGGGGCGGGGGCGGGGGCCGGGCCGGGCCGGGTCGGGTCGGGTCGGGTCGGGTCGGGGTCCGGGTCCCGGGCTGAGTGGAGTTCGGGATGGAGATTCGAGCTCCAGGCGCAGAGGACCTGTGACCTGCTCTGAGTGCCCACGAGTCCGCCCGCCCCGTCGCGGCCCGCGCTCTGCCCCGGTGCAACGCAAGTGCAGTACAGCCAGCCCGCGCGCCTTTTAACGCGCAGGACCCCGCGGAGGGGGCGAGGCGGGGCGAGCTCCGCGGGGCGGGGTCTGAGAGGCCCAGACCCCGCCCCTAGCCACCCCAGGGGCCCCCCACCTCAAAAGGCCTCCCTCTTAGGGCTCCCGAGGTGCAGGTGGGGCTGCGTGGGACCCCATCCTGAGAGTCCCTTATCCTGTCCCAATCTGGCCTAGACCTTCGATCTCTACACACCATGCCCAGCAGGAGGGTCCCGACCTCATTCTTGGGTCTCCCACCTGCGGCCCAGTGGAAGCTAGGGAGGCAGGCCCCGCGGTGCTGATGTGAAGAAGTTAATTCAATTCTCCCAGATAACAGAATTATTCCGATCTGGCCCTTCAGCCCCGCCCCCAGCTAGGTCCTTTCCCTGGGAGGACTGCGGAGGCTGGCCTGGAGTGAGGCGGATGGAGACAAGGAGGAGAAAGAGACAAGAGAAGGAGCCTGGGACAGGGACAAGGAGGGGACGTGGGTATACAGAGAAGACCGAGAGAAAAGGGGACAGACCCCGTGATAGAGACACGGGAAGGAGGGATATACAGATGAAGACAAGGATGAAATCAGTAGAAGAGAAGGCAGGGGTGGCGATGGAGATTAGCAGAGAGAGAGGAGGTCGGCAGGATGGAGAAAGACAGGCATGGAGACAGAAGGACCTGGATGAACACGGACGTGGACTGCAACCAGGACTGTGATGGAGCTCGGGAGAACCCTGAGACAAAGCAGAGACTAATCATAGTGAGGCCACACACAGGATGGTCGTAGAGTGTGACAAGGCCAGAAACAGAACAGCGGAGGACAGAGGATGACGAGTGGAAAGGACCTCCAGAGAGCTGGGCTTTGTGAGCCAGAGGGCAGAGGGCGGCCAAGATGTTGTGGTGGAGAGGCTGTCGAGGGGCAGGCACGGGGGATGGGGGGCAGGTCGCAAGGTCGAAGAAGTCTCTCCCTGAGATGTCTCTTGTCCTGAAGGCCACAGGAGGCATCACCTGCTGGGTCCAGCCCATTCCCTCCCTTCCCTGTTTTCTCAGCTCTGTGTCTTTCTCTATAGCTTGTGACCTCTGGCCCCTGTGTGTGAGTGTGTGTGTGTGTGTGTGTGTGTGTGTGTGTGTGTGTGTGTGTGTG
>OU015752.1:117615537-117678011 GCA_907169655.1 Acomys percivali | reverse complement strand
TGTGTGTGTGTGTGTGTGTGTGTGTGTGTGTGTGTGTGTGTGTGTGTTTGTTTGTGTTGGATGCTAAGCTTTAGACATATGGAAATGATCCCCCCTTCTCTCCTTCAGTGTCTCTCTTCTTCCTTTCAGAGGCCCCCCCTTTTTTTTTTCTTTTGGAAAGCCAGGTAGACTGGCCCTCCATGGATTTTCCCCAGCTCTCTCTCCAGGCTGTGGGGTAACACTTAGCATCTTTACCTGGCAGATGAATAGAAAGCCCCTTCTGCCTCTTTGGTGCTTCTGAAGAATAAGTTGAGCCTTTCCTCCCTAGTGCCCAGTCCCAGGTCCCCAGGTTTGTACACTATGTCCTGAGGATGGGCTGTCTGACACCCAAGGAGAAACCAGGAGAGAGCCATGTCCTTGTCACCAAACAAAGTCCTCTGGGATTAAGAGAACACTCCTGAAATTCCTCTTCCTCATGTTTACCAGCACAGTGGGGCCCACAAGCCTCAGGTCATCCCTTTCCCAGCCTACTCAGTCTGTGTTTGACACATGCCTTCATTTCGTAAGTATGTCAAGAGTTTTGGGGGTGGGTTTTTTGTTTTCGTTTTTTTGTTTGTTTGTTTTTTGTTTTTGCCTTTCAAATAATTTCCCCCTAGTTTTTGTTTGTTTGGGTTAAAATATGCATAAACGCAAATTTTCCCACCAAGACTATTTTTAATTCAGTGTTGTTTTTAGTTCAGTGTTGTTGGACAGTACAGTGTCACTTTCATATTTATTTCCATAACTCTCCATCTTGTACAACCCAGACTCCAAATATGAAGCAATAACTCTCTAACCATCTCCCCCATCTTCTGGTAATTACCCTCTGATATCATCTATCTATCTATCTATCTATCTATCATCTATGTAATTTTCTGAGATAGGGTGGCAGTTATTCCAGGTGGCCTTGAACTCCCTGTATAAGGATGACCTTGACTGTCTGATTCTCCTGACCCTTTCTCTGCACCAAGTATTACATGCATGCACTAATGCACATAAGAGGTTCTCGGGATCTAATCCAGGGCGTTATGCACACTGAGCAAACACTTTGACACTGACCTACATCCCCATCATCATCTCTGTAATTTTGAATACTCTAACTATAAAATGGAATCATACACTATTTACCTTACTGTGACTGACCTATTTCATTGAACATAATGTTCTCAAGTTGCCTCTATGTGGCATATGTCAGATTTTGTTTTTAATTAATTTTTATTTTTAATTAATTAATTATTTTATGCATACAATGTGCTGCTTGCATGTGTGCCTGCCTGCCAGAAGAGGGCACCAGATCTCATTATAGATGGTTGCGAGCCACCATGTAGTTGCTAGGAATTGAACTCAGAGCAGTCAGTGCTCTTAATCTCTGAGCCATCTTTTGCCCCCAGAATTTGTTTTCTTTCAGCTGACTAATTTTTTGAGACAGGGTTCCTCTGTGTATTCCTGGCTGTTCTAGAACTTGATTTGTAGACCAGGCTGGCCTTGAACTAAGAGATCTGCCTGCCTCTTCTTTCTGAGTGCTGGGACTAAAGGTGTGAGCCACCATGCCCAGCTACTGACTAGTAGTCTATAGTATGTATATACCCTCTTTTTTCATTTATCCATTCATGGATAAATGAGTAATGATGATATGAATGTGAGCATACAGACATATAACTTGTGGGTGCTCTGCCTTTTCTTTTTCGTTTTATCTTTTTTGTTGGTTTTTTTCTTTTTCTTTTTTGTTTTTGTTTTGTTTTGGTTTGGTTTGGTTTTGGTTTTTCAAGACAGGGTTTCTCTTGTAGTCCTGCTTATTCTAGATTCTCTCTGTAGACCAGGTTGGCCTCGAATTCACAGAGATCCTCCTGCCTCTGCCTGCTGAGTGCTGGGATTAAAGGCATGCACCACCACTCCTGGCTGGGTTTTTTGGTTTTTCAAGACAGGGTTTCTCTGTGTAGCTTTAGCTGTTCTGGACTTTCTTTGTAGACCAGGCTGGCCTCAAACTCATAGAGATCCACCTGCCTCTGCCTCCTACTCTGCTTTAATTAAAAAAAAAAATTATTAGGTAGTGGCACACGCCTGTAATCCCAGCATTCAGGAGGCAGAGGCAGGCAGATTTCTGTGATTTTGAGGCCAGCCTGGTCCACAAAGGGAATCTAGGACACCCAAAGCGATGCAGAGACGCCTTGTCTCTAAAAGAAAAAAAATAAAATAAATAATTTTAAAATTATTTATATATAATTATATAGTATTATTTATAATTTATAATATATAATAATATATGAAATTATTTAATATAAAATTTAAATTATTAATTTTATTTATTTATGGGTTTTTCAAGATAGGGTTTCTCTGTGTGTAGCCTTGGCTGTCCTGGACTCACTCTGTAGACTAGGCTGGCCTCAAAATCACAGAGATCCACCTGCCTCTGCCTCCAGAGTGTTGGAATTAAAGGTATGTGCCACCACTGCCTGGCAGTATCAATTTTATTTTATGTGTGTTTTGCCTACATGCATTTATGTGTATCACACTTGTGCCTGGTGCCTATGGAGTTCAGAAGAAGACATCAGATTCTCTAGAACTGGAGTTATGGATGGTTGTCGGTGCTGGAAATTGAACTTGGGTTATTGGCCAAGCAGTGATGGCACACTATTTTAATCCTGGCACTCAGGAGGCAAAGGTGGGTAGATCAATATGAGTTTGAGGCCAGCCTGCTCTACAAAGCAAGTCCAGGACAGCCAAGGCTACAGAGAGAAACCCTGTCTCGAAAAAACAAAAAACAAAAACAACCAAAAACCAAAACAACCCCCACACACAAATAAAACAACCAAAACAACCCCCCACTCCCCCCAAAAGAACTTGGGTTCTTTGAAAGAAAAACAAGTTTTCTATGCTCTCTTAACCACTAAGCCTTCTCTCCAGCTAACATTTTTCCCCCCAATTAAGTCAGAGTCTCACTATGTTGTACTGGCTGGCCTCAAACTCAGGCTGCCTGCCTCCGCCTACTAAGTTCTGGGATTAAAGGCTCTGCTTTCAACTTTTGGATTTATTTTATGTATACTATTTATTATTTTTGTGCACATGTATGTGTGTGTCTGTGTGAGTCTGTGTGCATTACAAGCATGTCCGTGTGGGAATGTGCACATGTGAGCGCAGGTGTCTATGGAGTCGAGGAAAGAGAATTGGATCTTTCTGTGATGGGGTTTCAGGTTGTGAGCTTCCAGACATGGGAGCTGGGGGCAGGTTCTCTGCAGGAGTAGTCTGCACTCTTTAGCTCGCCTGGAACTCACAGAATCCTTCTGGCTCAGCCTCCTCTATGCTGGGATGTAGCTGTCAGCCACATGCCCAGCTGCTTTGTGGTACATACCCAGAAGTAGAATTGCACTCTGTGTTTCCACAGTGTTTTTACTTAATTTTTTTTTCTTTTCTTCTTTTTGAAACAGGGTTTCTCTGTGTACCATAGCTGTCCTGAAACTTGCTCTGTATACCAGGCTGGTCTCCAACTTACAGAGGTCTGCCTGTCTTTCCTCCTGAGTGCTGGGATTAGAGGTGTGTGCCACCACTGTCCAGGCTTGACTTGATTTTTTTTTTCTTACATATTTATTTATTCATGTGTGTGAATGTTTTGCTTGGATGTTTGTATGTACAGCATGTGCATGGCCGGTGCCCTTGGAGACCAGAAGAGGGCAGCAGATCATCTGAGTTACAAATGGTTGTTAACCACTGTGGATGTGGGAACCAAACCTGGGTCCTCCACAAGAGCAGCCAGGGCTCACAACCACTGAGCCCTCTCTCCAGCCCCTGCAGGGTTTTCACTTTTTAAGGAGCTGCTGTTCCATTTACATCCACAACAGTTCCGGGGGGGAGGGTGTTCCAGATCCTCCCCATCCTCACAACAAACACTGGATTTTTTTTTTATGTTTCTTGTTACTTTTTAGATTGTGGGGACTGAGACCTGAGAGTTGAACTGTTTCAACAAGCTCACCTCACTTGGACACATCTGCCTATCTGAGGGCCTCAAGGAGTTACAGTAGGACAGAGTCAGTGCTCTTGTCTGTCCTACCGCGGCTTTCCATGATCAAACTCAAGTCCCCACACTGCTTCACAGCTTCCTGGGTGCCAGCGCTCCTGACCACCTCCTTTTATTTTGCTTTTCACACACACACTAATCTTTTTTGTTCAGAGATGCTCTTCCTGGACGAGTGTTTACCTCATCCCCCCATGCTTGTTCCAAAGCCCAAACCTTGTGTTATTTACTCATTGACTCACCTTGGACCTCACTGCCGTTCACAAGCCATCTTTGATGTTCCCACTCTAAGTTGGGTGTCTCTTTCTTTGATTGCTCAGCTCCCCTTGTCGAAATGTTTACAGAAGGGTTTGGTGTTTTAGTGCAGAACCGTGCCCTCGTTTACCGTTGTCTTCCACCTCCTATTCAGGGATGAGTGAGACCCACCCTTGTCTCCAGGGAAGGAGTTCTCGTTGGAGACACTTTCTCCACAACCTGAAGAGGGACCTCTCTTCCTTCTCTGTCCTCCACTCTCTGATACAGGAGAGTGCCTTCCTTCTGGGTCACTCTGTGCCTAGAGGAGAGTTCTCCCTCTGCCGTGTCTCCGGGGACAACATCAACCATTTACAGAAGCAGCTGCAGCTTGCAGGACAAGCAAAGCTATGAGGGAGTTTGAGCAGTCCAGTGTTGTGCAAGTCCTGATTCCAGGAGTCTCAGAGGCTTACCATCCAGCCTGCCACTTCTACAGTCTGGTCCTTGAACCAATAACCACCCTCCTTCACTTAGGTCTGCAACTTTTTTTTTTTTAAAAGAAATGTGGTGGGTTTTATTTAACTTTTGTGTGTATGAGTGTTTTACCGGTACATATATCTGTGTACCATACGTGTGCCTAGTGCCCTTGAAGAATGGAAGATGACATCAGATTTCCCAGAACAGGACCTACAGGTGGCTGGGAGCCATCCTTGTGGGTACCAGAAATCAAATTCAGGCCAGTGCTCTTGGCTGCTGAACTTTCTCGCCCACCTGCAAGCCTAGTTTTAGTTAGAATTCTAGCACAACCAAGAGTGTCGGCAATAGAACCTCTAAAGGCTTTATTTGTCTATAGGTAAGTAATCTAATAGTAGTGACTAGGAGCATCATTGTAGAATGTACGCTATGGAGTTCTCAGGCCCCCTCGAGCCTCAAGACTGTAGGGTTGGATTTCTCTCTCTCCTGGCAGCCACTGGCTGCTGCTGGGCTTAGGAACTGAGAAACAGCCGAGAAAGTGCTAGAACCTGTGCCCTGTGGTGGTGAGATAGTGCGGCATGGGGCAGGGCAGGGGTGGGTTTTGAAAGCGAAGCTATCAGAGAGTAAAGGTGGGGGTACGGTGGGGTAGGAAAGGCAGATTACTGAGAACATTCCCTGAGAGGTCAGGCAAAGTGGGGTGGCTGGTGGTTAGGAGTCTGGTGTAAAGAATTCATCTTGAGAGGTGCCCCCTACAATGTGGGTCCCTGTGGGAGAACTAAAAATGCTCTGGCCCTAAGTGCTGTCACAGCAGTCTTGTGAGGAGCCTCCTTGTGAACATGATGTCTTCGGTTTAACAAGTGGTGGTGAATTCTAGAGCCCAGTGTTAACGGCTAGGCATGGCTTTGCCCAACTACTGGCTGGCTGAGTAACACGGTGACTTACTCAACCTCTTAGTGCGTTGGCTTTCTCATCTGTAGATTAGTTTATTTTAATGGTTAGCTGAATTAAAATATATAGTGTTGGAATAATGTATTAGTCAGGTTCCCATATATTCTATATGTATTTAGTGGGTTTATTAGAGTGGCTCACAGGCTGTGGTCCAGCCAGTCCAACAGTTGCGGTCTACCAATGGAAAAATCCAAGAATTTGGTAGTTGTTCAGTCCCCGAGGTTGGGTGTCTCAGCTGGTCTTTGGTATTCACTGGAATCCTGAAGAAGTAGACTCTAATGCCAGTTAAAGAACGAACTTGCTGCTGGGCTGTGGTGGCGCACGCCTGTAATCCCAGCACTCGGGAGGCAGAGGCAGATAGATCGCTGTGAGTTCGAGGCCAGCCTGGTCTACAAAGTGAGTCTAGGACAGCCAAGGCTACACAGAGAAATCCTGTCTCAAAAAAACCAAAAACAAGCAAACAAACAAAAAACGAACTTGCCATTGAGAGTGAAGGCAAGTGAGTAAGACACCAACGCTCCCTCCTTCCATATCCTTTATGTAGCCTGCCACCAAAAAGAGTGGCTCAGATTAAAGGCAGATCTTCCCACCTCAAAAGACTTGGATTAAAAGTGAATCTTTCCACTTAAAACAATTTAATCAAGAAAAATCCCTCGCAGGTGTACCCCACTGTGTGGGTTCTCATTAATTCCAGATGTAGTCAATTTGACAACCAATAATTGTCATCACAAATAGTAACTGGTATGTAGTAAACATTAATTAATTAATTAATTAATTAATTAAAACATTAATTAAATTAGTCTCTTTTCCCCCCTTGAAACAGGGTTTCACTATATAGCCCTGGCTGTCCTCGACTCACTTTGTAGACCAGGCTGGCCTTGAACTAACAGAGATCTGCCTTTTTCTGCCTCTGGGTGCTAGGATTAAAGGTATGAGCCACCACAAAGACTCTTTTTTATTGTTCTCTGTAACCAGACAGAAACTTAAGGGCAAAAGAATTGATTTTAGTGCCGGGTATGGTGGCACACACCTTTAATCCCACCACACGGGAGGCAGAGGCAGGCAGATCTCTGTGAGTTCGAGGCCAGCCTGGTCTTCAAAGAGAGTTCCAGGACAGCCAAACCTGACACCCTGTCTCAAAAACCTAATAAACAAAACAAAACAACCCCTCCCCCACCCAAAAGGTGTTAGGTAAACCTGATATTATACCATTTTAAGGACAGCTTCTGTTACTGAGACTCGGATGCTTTTCTGGTTTTTTTGACACAGGGTCTCTCTGTGTTAGCCTTGGCTGTCCTGGACTTGCTTTGCAGACCAGGATGGCCTCAGACTCACAGAGATCTGCCTGCCTCTGCCTCCTGAGTGCTGGGATTACAGGCGTGCGCTACCGTGCCCAGCTAAACGAATTGATTTTAATTCATGGCTTCAGAACTCTCAGTCTGCAGACCTTGACCTCCTGCGTCTGGGCCTGCACTGAGGCAGAACACCACGGCTGTGGAGGGTGAGTGGAGGAGGCAGCTGATTACCTTCAGACGGGCTGGAAACAGAACAGAACATGAGGAGCACAGTATGGGAGACTAGGTGAAACTTTAAAGCCATGCCCCCAGTGACCTAGTTCCTCCACCTAGACCTGCCTCCTCAAGTTTCTGGGACCTACCAAGCACACCACAGATGGATGAAGTGACTGGGCTGTGTGGGAAGAAGAGACCCACATAAGGGCTGCCATAGTAGGCAGTTGTGAAGTGGTCACCCCAGCACAACTCTTCCTCTTGGGGATTGGGAACAGTCCCCTCTACCCGCATGATTACCCAGGGCACCATCACACTGATGTAATTCTGCCCTCAGTAAGAATTGGCCCAAGGCCGGTGGCCCACACCTTTAACCCCAGCACTCGGGAGGCAGAGGCAGGTGAATTGCTGTGAGTTCAAGGCCAGCCTGGTCTACAAAGCGAGTCCAGGACAGCCGAGGCTACACAGAGAATGCCTAGTCACCAGGAAGTGGAGGAGAAACCCTGTCTCAAAAAACCAAAAAACAAAACAAAACAAAACAAAAGAATTGGCCCAAGTGTGAGTCTTGTCCAAAGGTGGGTCAACAAAGCTCTTCCTCATCATTTATTGTTATACGAATTTAGAAAATAAACTAAGATTATATTATTTACTTGTTTGGAGACAGGGTCTCATTATGTAGCTCTGGCAGGCCTGGAGCTTATATATGGTCCAGGCTGGCCTCACACAGGCAGAGATCAACAGCTTCAGCCTCTTGACTACAGGCATTAAAGGCATATGACACTATACACAGCTACATACGTGTGCGTGTGCGTGTGTGTGTGTGTGTGTAGGTCAGAAGACACACTTCTACAATGCAAGTCCTGTGGATCAAATTCAGGTCATCAAGTGTGGTAGCTACAAGCACCTTTACTCACTAAGCTCTCACTGGCCCTTGCTAAGACATCTTTACTCTTCAAGTTAGTTGTCTCTGGGCTGGAGACATGGCTCAGTGGTTAAGAGCACTGTCTGCTCTTCCAAAAGACCCAGGTTCAATTCCCAGAGCCTACATGGCAGCTCACACCCGTCTGTAACTCCAATCCCAAGGGATCTGGAACATTCATACTAATGCACATAAAATAAAAAGAAAGAAAGAGAGAGAGAGAGAAAAAAAGCAGCAGCTAGGACAGTATTGTGTGCTGTCACTTGGACTTGACCTCAGCCTTCTTCTCTTCTCTATGACAGCTTTAGAGGATTAAAGTAGAAAATGGTAAAACATTGGCGTGTACTTTGTGGCAACCTCTGAGGAGTCCTTGAAGAGAAGTTGAGGAAACTGGCATTGGCAGGTGGAGGGAGGCAGAGAGTTTATGTGCTGTGGTGGTTGGACTAAAAATGGCTCCCATAGGCTCATATATTTGAATGCCTAGTCAGCAGGAAGTGGAACTGTTTGAAAGGATTACAAGGCTTAGGAGGTATGGCCTTTGAGGAGGAAGTGTGTCACTGGGGGGAGGGGGGAGGGGTGGTGGCAGCTTTGACGTTTCAAATGCCCATGCCAAGCCCAGAGTCTTCCTTTCTCTGCCTATGAATCAGGTTGTAGAACTCTCAACTACTTCTCCAGAACCGTCTCTGGATGGTGCCATCACGGCCTCAGCCATGATGATAATGGACTAACCTCTGAAACTGTAAGCAAGTCCACAATTAAATACTTTTTTTAAAAATAAGAGTTACAATGATGTGAGGCATGGTGGCCTTGGGAAGTGGATCGATGTGAGTTCGAGGCCAGCCTGGTCTATAAAGTGAGTCCAGGACAGCCAGGGCTATACAGAGAAACCCTGTCTTGAAAAATCTTTAAAAAAGAAAAAAAAAAAAGAAAAAAAATTAAAAAAGGGGTGTGTGTGTAGTGGGTATAAACATGTTTTTGTTTTGATCCCAAGTGTGGGATGGGATATATATATAGACACTCTTAAACACTGAGATATCTCTCCAGCCCCAGCACTTGTTTTTCTGGCATCTGAGACCACTTCCAGGTTATGAAAAATTCTTTTTTTTCCCCCTGAGACAGAGTTTCTGTGTGCAGCCATGGCTATTCTGGACTTGCTTTTGTAGACCAAGCTAGCCTCGAACTCACAGAGATCCACGGTCTCTGCCTCCTGAGTGCTAGGATTAAAGGCATGTGTTATTATGCCCGGCTGGGAAAATTCCTGTGTAATAGAAACCAGGTACTTGCTTCCTGGATTTCCCTTAGAAGTGGAGTTGACAGTTGATCTTGTGTAAGTCATCATGCAAGTGAGCACAGAGTAAGCTAGGCAACCTGTGGCTGAGAAAGTCAGAACTTGCAGGCATGGTGACACACATTTTTATCAAAGATTTCTTTTCTTATTTTATGTGTATGAGTGTTTGCCTGCATGAAAGTATGGATAGCGCATGTGTGTTTGGTGCACAGGGAAGTCAGTAAAGGGCGTTGGATCCTTGGGAACTGGAGTCACAGATCACTCTGTAACACAAGCTTTTTTTTTTTTTTTTTTAGGTTTATTTATTATCATGTATACAGTGTGTGCCTGCATGTACACCTGCTGGCCAGAAGAGGGCATCACATCACATTATAGAATTATAGATGGTTGTGAACCACCACGTGGTTGCTGGGAATTGAACTCAGGATCTGTGGAAGAACAGTCTCTCCAGCCCGAACACAAGCTTTTTTTTTTTTTTTTAAACAGGGTTTCTCTGTGTAGCCTTGGCAGTCCTGGACTTGCTTTGTAGACCAGGCTGGCCTTGAACTCACAGCGATTCGCCTGCCTCTGTCTCCCGAGTGCTGGGATTAAAGGCATGCTCCATCACCACACGGCAAAGTTAGTTTTCTTAATAAGTATGAATTTTCTTTGAATTTCTCTCAAGCATGATGATACTGTAGGTGATGGCTGGACTTTTGCATACCTTTGTGTACCTTTGGCCTATGAGAACCATTCAGGATACCAGTGAGTGTGTGTGTAGGGATGTAGGTGTGTAGACACTTGTGAAGGCCAGAGGGTGGTGTCAGGTGTCTTTCTCGATTGCTCTTACCTTACTTTTTGAGACAGGGTCTCTTACTGAAACCTGGGCTAGACTGGCTGGCCAACAAACTCCAGGAGAGTACTACTAATGGTTTTTTTTCTTTTCTGTGACAGGGTTTCTCTGTGTAGCCCTGTCTGTCTGGGAACTTATTATGTAAACCAGGCTGGCCTTGAACTCACAGAGATCTGCCTGTCTCTGCCTTCCAATTGCTGGGATTAAAGTAAATTTTTGTTTTTGTTTTATTTTTTGACACAAGTTTTTCTCTGTGTAGCTCTAGTTGTCCTGGACTCACTTTGTAAACTAGACTGGCCTGGAACTCACTGAGATCTGCCTGTCTCTGCCTTCCAATTGCTGGGATTAAAGGCGTGCGCCACCACATCCGGTTAAAGTAGTTTTGTTTTGTTTTGTTTTTTGAAAAATTACACCTAAGTTTTCTTCTAAGAGTTTTACAGCTTTATTCTTACATTTAGGCCTTTCATCTATTATGAGTTAATTTTTGTGAATATCGTATGAAACAGATTGAGTTTATTTCTTTGCACATGGATATCCAGTTGGCCCAATATTATATTTATTCTTTTGAATTGTAATTTGTAAGTTTTTTTTTTTTTTTTTTAATTTGTAAGTTTTGATTTAACATTGGGATGTCGGGTGTAGGCAGCAGATGCTGTAATAGTATTTATGTCTAGATATGGGTATGGCCCTTTGCTGGACTAGCAGCGTGGGAGAATTAGGTAACTTGGTGAAGAGTTGATCTGGATATAGGTTTTACTGTTGCTATGGTTACTGTAGTAGAGGAGAAGAGCCAATAGAATCGATATATAATTATAAAGGGTCCTTATTAGATTGGCTTACACAATCAGAGGCTGGATAGTCCCACAGCAGCCATCTGCGAGCCAGAGATATGGGAAAACCAGGAGCTGTTCAACCCAGGAATTTGGAAGCCTCAGAGCGTGCAGCACCAGCGATGCAGCCCAGCCTGAGGCTGGAGGCCCAGAAGGTACCATATGAGCTTGGAGGCTGAAGTCTATAGGCAGTGGCAGGGGGTGGAGAAAATGTATGCTTAAGAAGACCTGGACTCCCTCTGACAGGCAACTTCCTATTTGTTGATTGCTTGGTTGATTGACTGAATGAATGGTGCTGGGGATTCAGGCGCTCTGGACCGTTGGAGCTGGGGTTCCACACAGGTGGGTGTGTGCCATTCAAGCTGGGTGCTGAGGAGCTGAGCTTGGATCTGCAGACCCTTTAAATCCTCTGGTGTACAAGTTATGAATACTTTCTCCCATTCTGGGGGGGGGGATACTCCTTAAATCTTTTTTAGCAGTTTTTAAAAGATTCATTTGTTTATATTTTATGTGTACACGTGTTTTACCTGCAGGTACATGTGTCCACCAGGTGTGTGTCTGGTGCCTGTGAAGGCCAGAAGAGGGTGTTAGATCCCCTAGAACCAGAGCGACAGACACCTGTGAGCCCCCACGTAGGAGCTGGGGTATGAACTTTGGTCTTCTGTCAGAACAGGAAATGTTCTTGTCTCCTGAGCCATCTTTCCAGCCTGTACTTTCTCGTTTTCTTTTTCTCCTTCTTCTCCTTTTCCTACTCTTCCCCCTCCCCCTTCCCCCTCCTCTTTGTCTGTTGTTTTTGTTTTTCCAAGACAGAGTTTCTGTGTTTTAGACCAGGCTGGCCTCGAACACACAGAGATCCTCCTGCCTCAGCCTCCCGAGTTCTGGGATTAAAGGTGTGTGCCACCACTGCCTGGGTCCTACTATTTATTTGTTTTGTTTTGTTTTGTTTTGTTTTCAAGACAGAGTTTCTTGTGTAGGCTTGGCTGTACTGGACTTGCTTTTAGACCAGGCTGGCCTCAAACTGACAGAGATCCACCTGCCTCTGCCTCCCTGAGTGCTGGGATTACAGGTATATGCCACTGCACCTGACTTCTTTTTTTTTTCTTTTTTAAATTTTAAGTCAAGAAGGCATGATACTTTGTTAGTTTTTTCTTTTTCTTATTTTTAAAAAATTATTTATTATGATGTATACAGTGCTCTGCCTGCATGTACACCTGCAGGCCAGAAATGGGCATCAGATCACACCATAGATGGTTGTAAGCCACCATGTGGTTGCTGGGAATTGAACTCAGGACCTCTGAAAGAGTAGTCAGTGCTCTTAACCACTGAGCCATCTCTCCAGCCCATTGTCAGTTCTTTTTCTGTATGAAGTAAGTCGATCATGTGGGTTTCCTCCCTCTTCCACACTCTGTCAGTGTGGTGTAGTGATTGATAGACTCTTCTCATATGAATTATCCTTGCATTCCAGGGATAAAGCCTACTTAGTGACATGTAATCCATTTAACATGCCACTGAATTTGGTTTGCTAGTGTTTTGTTGGGGATTTTTGAGGCATCAAAGTTCATAAGAGATGTTGGCTGTCATTTTACTCTCATGTCATGTCTTGCTTGCCTTTGGTATCAAGGTAACTGGTCCTAGGCTAAGTTAGGGGTGTGTCTTTCAATCTTTTGGAATTTTAGGATTCTTGTTTGTTCTTTAACTCTTTGGTAGCATTAACAAGTGAAGCCATTGGGTCTAAGGATTTCTGTCAGGACATTTTTGATTACTGATTTAATTTCCTTCCTGGTTGCCATGGTTTAAACATGGATAATAACCCCATATTTTGCAAGACTTGCTCACCAAGGTTGTGGCATTGGAAGATGCTGTGGACCTTAATGGGAGGTCCTTGGCCCATAGTCTCTTTTCCCCAGATGCCAGCACTCACTCTAGCATGTTCCATCCACCACCTGCCACTCTCGCCAGAACTGTTGTGCCACGTTTTTGAACTTTCAACAGAATGAACAAATAAATGTTTTATGTAAGTGCCTCAGGGATTTTGATATAGTAATAGGAAACAGACTTAGAGATTCATGATAGGACTGTTTATGCACCCCTGGATTTCATCTTGACAGATTTTTAATTATTTTTATTTTATGTGTATGAGTGTTTCACCTAAATGTGTGTTTATGTACCACACAGGTGCCTGGTGCCCCGGGAAGCCAGAAGGCGGCATCAGATCCCCTGGGAACTGGAGTTAAGGATGACTGTGAGCTATCATAGGGGTGCTGGGAATTCAATCCAGGTCTCCTGGGAGGAGCAGCAAATGCTTTTAACTCCTGCGCCTCCTCTCCAGCCCCCCTTGACAGATTTTAAACTTCTAGGGATTGATCCATTCTCTTCGGGCTATCCAGTTGTTCATACTAAAACTACTCTGATTTCATTTCTGACTTTCATTTTGTTTGTTAGACAAAATTTCTCTGTGTATTCCTGCCTGGCCTAGAATGAGCTCTGTAGACCAGGCCTCCGGAGTGCTGGAATTCAAAGAGTGCCACCACACTCAGCCCTTTATTTTTAAACTTAAAAAGACAGAAAACTTCATTACATGCATTTTATGGCGCTAGTATGTGTAGGCCCAGGGACCAAGTGCTGGAACTGGTTCTCCCCATCCATGGTGTCTAGATCTCAGGGACGGAACTTTGCAGCAAGCACCTTGTTTAAAGCACGTTGGGCTTACCAGCCCACTGCCTCCTGGCTAAATTTCTGACCACAAACAATCAAACAAACAAACCTGCCCCTAGTGTGACTTTGGGTTCTTACACAGGTGACCTGTTTCTCCCTTGCTGCCTTCTTTCAGAAGTTTGACTAACATCTTGTCCTCTTTTGCATCTCTGTTGCTGTGATATAAGCATCATCAAAAAGCAAATAGGGAGGAAAGGGTTTGCTTCGAGCCCCAGGCCATGGTCCATCAGGGGCAGCTGGAGATGGGAAGTGACGCACAGACCTTGGGGCGTTGCTGCTTACTGCCTTGCTCCCTATGCTTCCTCCTATAATCCAGGACCACCTCCCCACGGCTAGCACTGCCCACAATGGGCCAGGTGCTCTCACATCAATCATCAAACAAGAAAATGCCCCACAGTACAGTCAAATGGAAGCAACACCTCAAGTGGGGCCCTTCTCCTCAGGTGACTCCAGTCTCAAGTTGACATAAAGATTAGTTTATAATGAGTTTATCTTACTTGTTGGGATTAAAGGTGTTGAACTTTTCAGACATTTCTATTCATGTCTTTCATCAAATCTGTGGAGTTTTCTGACATTATTTTGTCTCTGTCTTTCCTTTTCTTTCCAGACAGGATTGAATGTAGCTCAGGGTGGCCTTGAACTCCTGTCCTCCTAAGATCAAGGATCACCAGTGTCCATCACCACATTCTTTTATGTACTGGGCTCTGGTTTTGAATCTTGACCTTGCTGCTTCAGCCTCTTGAGTACAGGGATTTCAGGCATGTGTTTGGTGGTGGTGGTGGCGGTGATGGTGGTGGCGGCGGCGGCGGCGCTGTGTGTGTGTGTGTGTGTGTGTGTGTGTGTGTGTGTGTGTATAATGCAGGGCCTTATTATGCTAGGCAGGCACCTTACCCCTGAGTTACCCTCCCATCCTATTTATACTTTGTTCACAGCGTTAAACTTTATCCACTCCATGCTTTCTCTTGGTTCTTTGAGCTTTTTTTTTTTAAATTTTTTAAGGTTTTTGAGAAAGCGTTTCTCTGTGTAGCCTTGGCTGTCCTGGACTTGCTTTGTAGACCAGGCTGGACTCAAATTCAGAGATTCACCTGTCTCTACCTCCATAAGTGCCGGGATTACAGGTGTGCACCACTGTGCTGGGCTTCTTGGAGCATCTTTAAGTCTGTTATGTTAAAGATTTTACTTAACTAGACACAGTGGCACATAATTAAAATTCCAGAATTGGGGCTGAATAAATGGCTAAATTAAGTGTTTACTGCTCTTGCAGAGGGCCCAGGGTCTATCCCCACCACCCACAAGGCAGCAATCTGCTGCAATCTCAGTTGCTTGAGCTGTCTTGAGAATGCGGTAGACAGACAGACAGGCTGGCAAACACTCATATGTATATAATAAAAATCTAGGGCTAGAGAGATGGCTCAGAGGTTAAGAGAACTGTCTGTTCTTCCATAGGTCCTGAGTTCAATTCCCAGCAACCACATGGTGGCTCACAACCATCTATAATGGGATCTGGTGCCCTCTTCTGGTGTGCAGGCATATATTTGGGCAGAATACTATATACATAATAAATAAATCTTTAAAAAATACAGTTAAAAGAATCCCAGACTAGGGAGGGTTGGGTTGGGAGCAGTGCTGTTTCAAGTTTGAGGATATCCTGAACTACAAAATGAGTTCAAGGCTAGACAGGGCTACCTCATCACAAAAAACAAGCCGGGCATGGTGGCACACGACTGTAATCCCAGCACTTGGAAGGCAGAGGTAGGCGGATCCCTGTGAGTTCAAGGCCAGCTTGATCTACAAAGAGAGTTAGTTCTAGGCCAGCCAAACCTGAAACCCTGTCTCAAAAACCTAAAAAACAAAACAACCCCTCCCCACAAAACAAAAAACAAAACAAGAAGAAAACAAAAACCAAAAAGGTGTAAGGTAGACCTGCTATTATACCATTTTAGGGACAGCTTCTGTTACTGAGACTCGGACGCTTTTCTGTTCTCATCATGTGTTACTGGCCATGGTTGTCCGAATGAAATGGCCCTATCTTCTAGATAACTTGAATATTTGGTCCCAGCTGGCAACACTTTGGTGGGCCTTGTTGGAGGAAATGCATCACTGGGGGCGGAGTTTAAGGTTTAAAAGTCTCTTAACATTTCAAGTTCATGCTCTGCCTACTGTTCTATGATGGAAGATGTGACCTCTTACCTTAGTGGCAACACCTGCCTCCTTCCTGCATTTGTGTCAGTGATGGTGACTGATTCACTCCTCTGGAACTGTAATCCCCATTTTTTTTTTTTTTTGTTCTCCTGTAAGCTTCCCTGGTCATGGCATTTTATCACAGCAACAGAAAAATAACTAATACGCTGGTAAAATAAAGAGACTGTTTTTGTACGTTTAGCTTTTATTTAGTCACTCACCAAATATCTTTAATGATATATATATATTTTTACAACTGTCCTTTGGATTCTCTAAATACATAAGTGTACACCAGAACAAGAGAATTTACTTTCCAAAATTTGTTCCCATTTGGTGTTCTCCCCAACCTGCTTTCACTGGAACCTTCTAAGCAATGTCTTACTTCAGCCTTTAGAGACAGCACTTATGAGTAAAACAGTTTTTTGGTGGTCTATCATATTCTTTAACTCAGAGTTTTATCAAATCCCACTCAAAACTGCATACATGGACGACTTTTTTCTTTCACTTAAAAACCTTAATTTTGAAGTAGTTCTAAACTTAGAGAAAAGTTGCAAAAAATACAAAGAATTCCTGCTGTATAACTTCCTGCAGATTTCCAAATGTCAACTGCAGCGTCTCCTCCCCAGTGTGTTCAAGCATGCATGGCAAACTAAGATTCCTGAAATAAGCTCAAACTGTCTTTAAATTTTCTAAAAAATGAGGATATTGACTTCAATAATCCTAACTGTAAAAAGGGTGAAACAAATATTCTGCTTCCGTAGAGGATTAGTTGCCCCTGGCGGAGCAGACCAAGAGCAGCACCTCGGACACTGGGGGCAGCTGCATAGCTGAGTCAGACAAGTGTCCACAGTCCAACCTCTTACCTGGAATTTCCACATCTAGTCAGAGGTGACATTGAAAGTTCTATCAAGTCTGAGTGTATGTGGGCCTTTTATTTATTTGTTCCACGGCGTCTCCTCCTATGGGTCAGGCTGGCCTCATAGTCACTACCCAGGGATGATCCTCCAGCCTCCTCCCACATGCTGGGATTACAAGAGTGAGCCACCACTGTGCCCACCACCACCTTTTGAAAAGACAAAGACTCATATAGCTCAGGCTGGCCTTGAACTTGTAGCTGAGGATGAATCTGCATTCCTGATCCTCCTATGGATATCTCCCAAGTGCTATTCTTATAGGAATGTACCACTAAAGCAGATTCCTGCCTTCACGGTCTAAAGCATGTAGCACTCATCTACTAATAATTGGGGGTGGCAGTGATGGCTACATATGTGTACTTACACATATATCACACATATATGTAGATATATTTCAATTTACTTTATATCATTGCACTTACTTTACTGTGTTAGGATACAACACTCACCAAAAGCACCTTGGGAGAGTCAAGAGTGTCTTTGGCTTTTAGAGTGAGTCTAGCCGTTCGCTGAGGAGGGAAGCCAGGCAGGAACTGAAGCAGAGCACAGAGGAACACAGCTTAGGCGTTCTCCTAATCCACCTTCACCATACAGCTGGGCCCACCTGCCCAGGCATGGCGCTGCCCATACAAGGCTGGACCCTCCTAAATTTGCAGTTAAAAAAATCCCCGGAAACTTGTCCACCAGCCAAATGGAGGGTCTCTTTTCCTGGGTGACTTCAGTTTGTGTCAAGTTGAAACTAACTGAGATGCTTTTCAATTCAAAAGCTTGATTCCAGGGGTGGGGAGACCACTTAATTGGTAAAGGGCTTGCTACGTGAGCATGAGGACCGAAGTTCAGGCCCGAGCGCCTACATGAAAAGCTCACGGGAGGATACATGCAGGTGACCCCAGCACCAGCAATGGCGTTGCTAGCTCAGCTTTGACTCCAGTGGAACCCTGTGTCACCAGGGGCCAATGGGATGGTTCAGCAGGTGCCTGCCTCCAACACCTCCACATGCATACATTCCCCACCCCAAGATGTAGTAATATTAATAAAATGCAATGTACTAACAAAAAGCCCAAGGTGAATGCTACTGAGGAACGCACCTGAGGCTGACCCCTGACCTCTACACACACCCCTTGCTACAACACTCACACACACTCACACAAATTTAATTAAAGTACTTTTTTTTGTGGTGGTTTGTAGTGGTGCACTCCTTTAATCCCAGCAGTGGGGTGGCAGAGGCAGATCTGAATGAGTTCAAGGCTTGCCAGGTATACACAATAAGATGCAATCTTAAACAAAACAAAACAAAAAACCAACAAAAAACACTAACAAACAAAAGCCCATGGCCACCAAAAACCAAACAAACCCAAACAGTTCTTACTTTTATTTTTTTGTGGTGCTGGTGACTGGACAGAGCCTCACACAGGTTAAGCAACTGCTCTACGACTGCTCTATTTTCTCACCCACAACACAAACTACATCTTTTTTTGTTTTTGGAGACAGGGTTTCTCTGTGTAGCCTTGGCTGTCCTGGACTTGCTTTATAGACAGGCTGGCCTCGAACTCACAGTGACCCACCTGCCCCTGCCTCCCAAGTGCTGGGATTAAAGGCGTGCGCCACCACCACCTGGCACAAACTGCATCTTAAGTCACCTTTTTCTAGGAAATTGGCATTTACCGCCTTCTAATTTGTTGCAATGAAATTCTAAAAATCAATTATTCCCCCTCTCATAATTATACATGTAATTCCTTACTCCTTATCTTGCATTTCCACTTTTGGCTTTTTCTTGGCTCTCTTTGCCCTCAGCAGCTTCAGTAAACTTCACCTATTTAGCTTACACTTATAGCTAACTGACAAGGATGCGCCTGTCTCAGCCTCCTTGGTTCTGGGATTATAGGTGTGGCTCACTACATCTGGCTAGCTAATTTTTTTAAAAAAAATTTTTCTTCTCCTAAATTTCAGCTTTTACTGCTCATTTTCTGCTTACTTCTTAAACATTTCCTCAAGAAAAGCTGGGATTTTAATATGTCTTTAAATTTTTAAATTTTACACTGTGAGTTCAAGGCCAGCGTGGTCTACAAATCGAGTCTAGGACAGCTAGGCTACACAGAGAAGCCCTGTCTCGAAAAAAAAAAGTAAAAAAATTTTACTGTGTACGTATGTGAGCTCATGTGCATCATGTACGCAGGAGCCCAGAGGCCAGGAGGTACTGGAATCCCTGGACAGCTGTGAGCTGAGACCTAGGTCCTCTACAGGAGCAGCGAGCCCTCTGAGCCCTCTGTCAGCCCAGCCCCTAAAGACAGTCATCTTCCCTCCTCACTGAATAACCCTGAATCTAAAAAAAGTCACCACACACTTTCAACTCAGCCTCCTTGTGCCAGAGGGCCCTCTCCCATGTGCAGAGCTTACAGGTTTGTCAACACCCTGCTGAGCCTTTTCTCTGCACGGCAGCCATGTGACAGGACCCTCCACAAGAAGCCTGCTGTCACCTTGTTCTGTTTGCTCAGATCTCTCTCAATCCTGGCTGCAAGTTCCTAACAAGTAACATATCCAGAGCAAGTAAACAGCAGGTCCTGTCCCAGGGCCTCCCCTCTCTATCTAAATAGCCGGGAGCATCTGTTACATGCTGGACTGTGGCAGGCTCTATGAATAGTCTGTTTTGCTTTGGTTTTGATTTTTCGAGATAGGGTTTCTCTGTGTGTCCTTGACTGCCCTGTACTCACCTTGTAGACCAGGCTGGCCTCGAACTCACAGCCATCCGCCTGCCTCTACTTCCCAAGTGCTGGGATTAAAGGTGTGTGCCAGTATACCTAGCCTATTGCTACTTAACTGTCATTTTGCTGCTGTTGTTCGACTTCTAAGGAGTTGTGACCCCACAGGTTGAGAACCACTGCTCTAAGAAGCACACAGGAAAAGGAAAGAAAAAGAAACAGGAGAAGCAGCAGCAGGAAAGGAATAGGAAGATTTTAAGAAGGCCACATCATGTATTAAAGATGGCCCAGCGGTTAAGAGCATTTGCTGATCTTTCAGAGGACCCAGGTTCAAATCCCAGCACCTATATGGTGGCACAATTCTGTCTGTAACTCTAGTTCCACAGTACCCAACACCGTCTTCCGGCCTCCAGTGGCACTGCACACATATGGTGCATGAACAGATACTTATACAAATAGTTCTTCAAAATAAGTGTACACTACTACACCTTTAATCCCAGCACTCGGGAGGGCAGAGGCAAGTAGATCTCTGTGAGTTCGAGGCCAGCCTGGTCTACAGAGTAAACAGCCAAGGCTACACAGAGAAACCCTGTCTCACAAAACCAAAACCAAAGCAAAGCAAACCAAACCAAACCAAAAGGATGCCACATGTTATAGTATTAGATTATACTATAGGTAATAGTTTGAACTTAGTTTTTTTTCCACAAAACGGATGGAGAGATAAAATCAGACATGCGTGTGTATACATGTGTTAACAGACCTATTTACTTCCTGGCCCATCTGTTGGGAGGGCCTGGACACCACTGACCATCGATGGTATTGGATCTTGCTCTTACAGCATCAAGAAACCATTAGTTGATACAATGAAAGGGAACAGGAGCAATGGGAGCTGTGGTATGGAGCTGGGTGAGCCCAGAACAACGTGCCTGCTGCCACAACGCGAAGGCGGAAACAACAGCTGAGTAAGGCTGCACTGAGCAACAACTTCCTACTACATTACAATCAGAATAAATTAGCATACATTATTGAATAAACCAATGAAATAAAATGCTTCCTTAAACAGAATACCAATTAATAAATACATACGAATAAGGAACAACAAAGTCTTCATAAAGACGGTAAACACAACAGCAAAATGTCTAATCTGAGATGGACACTTACTCTAAGAAAAATTCTAACCACGTGACATTTAATTAAACAGCTTCAAGTATCTTCCCAGAAACACTCTCATTCCTTTTAAACATTGATGATTACTGCTGTGTGTGTGTGTGTGTGTGTGTGTGTGTGTGTGTGTGTGTGTGTGTGTGTGTGTGTAACACTCATGTCACTGCATGGGTGTGGAGGTCAGAGGACAACTTTTTTGAGGTTGGTTCTCTCTTTTAATCTTTATATGGATTTCAGGGATTGAACTCAAGTTAACAGGTCGCGCAGCAAATGTCTTAACCTGCTGAGCCACATGACAGGCTTTTTAACCTGCTGAGCCACTTAGTGTTTTTTTTTTTTTTCTTCCTTCTCTGAGACAGGGCTTCTCTATGCAGCGCTAGCTGGCCTGCAGCTCACTCTGTAGACCTGCTTGACCTTTTCATTTGGAGACAGGGTTCAGTGTCTAGTCTAGGTTGGTTTGGAACTCAGTATGCCGCACAAGGCGTCCTCAAACTTGTGCCAATCCTACTCAACCTTCCAATTGGTGGGAGTCCAGGCATAAGCCAGTACGTCTGGCTTGGTTTCATTTCCAGGGGAAAAGTGTACTTATTTACACACTTTTATTTTTGTGGCATTGGGAATCAACCTTAGAGCCTCATGTATGTTAGCCAAGGTCTAATACTGAGC
This sequence comes from Acomys percivali, assembly GCA_907169655.1. NCBI lineage: Eukaryota > Metazoa > Chordata > Mammalia > Rodentia > Muridae > Acomys > Acomys percivali. Next base: position 117,656,615 of record OU015752.1, on the reverse strand, counting down.
TACACCCTAGCCTGAAACTTTAAATTTTACAGTAGAGAACCCTATACAGACAACTCTAGCCTCATGATGCAGTTAACAGTGCAGGTGCGGGAGGCAGCAGGCAAATGGCTTCTGTGGTCGCCTTGCCAAGAACGCAGACCCCCAATCTCATCAGTGAAAGCATTAGACAGATCCAAGCTGGAGGGCAGTCTACAAAAGAACTGGCTCAAGCTGGGCGGTGGCAGCGCATGCCTTTAATCCCAGGACTTGGGAGGCAGAGGCAGGTGGACAGCTGTGAGTTCAAGGCCAGCCTGGTCTACAAAGCGAGTCCAGGATAGTCAAGGACACACAGAGAAACCCTGTCTTGAAAAACAAAAAAACAAAACAAAAAATAACTGGCTCAAACCTCAAAGTTGCCACCATCTCAGAAGAGCAAGGACCGACACACAAACTGCCTCAAGCAGACAGAAAGAAGGAAATGGAAAGCTAAATGCAATGTGACATGTCCAGAGGAAGCTGGTGAAATCCAGAGGCCTGCGGATGGGACAGGAGTGCAGCAATGTCTACTGCCCATGGTTTTATGCTGCATATGAGGAGAGGCTGAGTTAGAGGTATGAGAGAGTTTACCACCGGGCCCCCCCCTTAAAATTTTCTCTAAGTCTAAACAACGTTCAAAGTAAAGAACCAAAAGAGAATACAATTATTGAGGTAGTGAGCAGCAGGCTGCCTCTAAGGGGCTACATTGTGTTACCCAGAGCTGTGACCATGGCCTGGCTTGACCGTCCTGTCACAGACACACCCACGGCACTGACTTCTGCCCTGTCTAAGCATCCTGACAGAGGCTAGCACACAGGAGGGCTCTACTCAAACCCTGTAGGTGACAGTGGCAACTGGAAGTGGCTTCTGCAGATGATACAGTGACTTGCCGGGCCTTGCTGTGTCGTACCCAACTGGGTTGAAACACACTGTGTCCTGCTTTCTATAATGGGCATGCCACACTGAGTCATCAGCAGCTTAGTCCAGACTCATCGGGCTGGGACAACAGTTAAGAGGCAGGGCCAGGCACGCTCCATGTCCACTTGTAGAGGCTGACCCCAACCTTGCTCCCACACAGCTTTCCACTATCTGCACTGCCGGCCTAATGAACGAGCCCCACTCCCCCCAGAGCTGAGTTTGGTCACCTGGGATCATGGTCCCATCCCAGAGGAAGGCAGAAAAAAGGAAGCAGTCGGACTTATGGGTGCCCTACATTGGCTCAGTCATAAGACTTGACTCCATGGTGGGGAGGAGCCGGCTGTGACAGAGCTGTAGGGCATGGGAAAGAGACAGCAGGAGAATAAACTACTGGGCCCACTGTGCTTGGGGCCCCTGCCGTCCTCCACTCCCACGGGGACATCCTGGGATGAGCTGTAATAGCACAAGTAAAGGCGGCACTCCCCAGCCAGATCTGTTCTGAGCTTTTGGCAACATGTTAATGTTCTGGTGACTACATGGAGTGGAGTCCACGCTGAAGAGCAAACCAGGCCTTCCTGGTCGTTGCCTTGGAGACCATGAACCTCATGACCAAGAAGGCAGGAGAGAGCACTAGGCCCTGGGGAGGCATGGGGGGAAGGCAGGTCAGTTGCCATGCCACACAGCAAGGGGCCTTTATTAGATGTTCAGGGCACATACAGGCAGGTGGATGCTAGATCGTGTAGCACACCTTCTCTGGGTGGAGTGGTGCCTGGATGTCCAGTTTGCGGGTCTTGCTGTCCTTATCAATGATCTCCAGACGCAGTGTGGGTGGACGCTTCTCAGCCTTGGGCGAGGGCAGCTCAGGACTCTTGAGGAGGTGCTTGTCTGAGTCCTCCACGGTGATGCGCAGGGTGCAGCCCCCTGGTAGCAGGTCCTGTTCATAGGCTGCTGCCAGCTGGTTTACCACACGACGCTCTACCTACAGGTGGAAAGTGACATGGCCATCACTGCCTTGGCCAAACCTGGCCCATGTCGTGAACCTGGAGCTGACCTCTATCACTTACTGCTTGGGCAAGTCAGAAACCTGGAGCCTCAGTTCTCATGTGCAAATTGGACGTCACGGCAACTAGCTCACAGGTTACTGCCAAAGGCTCCATGATGTTAGTTTTTGAGGTGCTCAGTCTAAGTCCTTCTAATGAGGGTTCATACTTGTTCACCCCATTTAGAGACTAGTTGTTTTTTTTTTTTTTTAAAGACAGGGTCTCTCTGTGTAGCCTTGGCTGTCCTGGACTCGTTTTATAGACCAGGCTGGCCTGGAGCTCACAGTGATCCACTTGCCTCAGCCTCCCAAGTGCTGGGATTAAAGGCATGAGCCACTATGCCCGGCCTAGAAACTAGTTTTATTTGATCTTTTTTTTTTTTTTAAAGTTCTGAGGGGACTTGTTTGCTGTTGGTATGGATAATTCCAGCAGCTAAACTACAGGGAGACTGACTGAGCCTCAAAGTTAAGTCTGGGGTGTAAAGTAAGGAAGGTGTAAAGGTACCACGTTTGTCTCAGCCTTCTGTGCTCACCTCATGCTTAATGGAGCGGGCGCCATAGTGGACGTTGTAGCCATCAACCAACACGTCTGCCACCTCACGGTCCCACAGTAGTGTGATGTTGTGCCTCTGCTTGGCCTGAGGTGGGTCAGAAAAAGGCCTGTCTGCATGTGACCCAATACCTTCCAGCTCTAGGCACATTGGTCCAAGGGGGCCTTGAGAGACTGTGCCCCCAGGACCACTGGCCCCACATCACCTCTAAGGCCAGGGGTCATTCTTCGGATTCCAGCTGTCTTATCCCACCCACAGCCAGTCAGTTCTCTTACTCTCTTGGCCCAGAAGTTCAGTTCCTTGTTGACCAGCTGGATGAGCTCCGAGTGGCAGAAGGGGAGGAAGTAGACGATCTCATTGATCCGTCCCAGAAACTCATCTCTCCGGAAGTGAGCCTGCAGAGCCAGGTTAGGGGTGGAGGCACTCAGTGATGGTGGGCAGGGAAGTTTTGGGGCTAATGGGGAAGATAGGGACTTCCATATTTCTAGAGTGGTTCCTTTGTCCCCAGGCTCCTACAGGAGGCCAGAAGAAACTCACTTTCAGGATGGGGCGGATCACATTCTCCTTAAAGTTCTTTGAGATGGTGATCTTGTCATTAATTTGGACGTCCCCTGTGGAGGCAGAGCATTGGGGTACTTACCCACCGCACTCAGGGGGCACGGGGGCTATGTTGGCTCCATGGACGAGTTCTGGGCTTGCTGCTGAGTGCAGGAAGCCACATCTAAGGTCTCTGGGCCCTGTCCTGAGCGTCTTGGCTAACTTGACACCGCTGAGGCCCTTTGTCTTAGACATGCTTCAAGCCACAAACTCAAGTGAGAGTTGAGACAGGAGAAGACTCAGGATGAAGACCCGAGCTCTGACTCGGCAAAGAAGCTCCAGAGCTCATCCTGGGGCTGGTCTCCGAGACCATCGCCCACTTCCATACTTTCTGGGCTGATGTCTGAAGCCCTCCTGTAAACTAGTAGAGCAGGGGTTTACTGAGGGAGGGGCACTCTCTTGTTCCCACTACTCTCTGGTGTGATGCCTACTTTCTGCTCCAAAGATCTCAACTCCATTTCTGTCCCCAGGTATGCCTAGGTCAGATCACCTCCCTGGACAGCCCAGGCCATACATCATACCAAGGTTTTCAGCAATTCGATTTCGGCTCATCTCCAAAGCTTCCTGTCTCAGTTGCAATGCATGCTGGGCGATCTCATCACTGGCCACGTTGGAAGTCATGATGAAGATGGCGTCTTTGCAGTCAATGGTCTTCCCCTTGCCATCCGTCAGGCGGCCCTGGTAAGGATGAGGGATGGTAATATTTAGGAAGCTGGTAGCTGGGCTGGCTCTCCCAGACAGTTCCCCAAAGCTCTATGCTGCTGCCTCCTACTCTAAGCTCTCTGGCCACGGGACTCAACAACAGCTTCACTGACTGAGGCCTCCAGGTGAGGTGTACCTGCTTTTGGAACCTCAGGCACCTAGCATCCTTGGTTTCCAGCGGCCAGTCTGATTCCCTACCAAACACTGCCTTTGGAGGCCTACTCTGGGCTGGGACCTTCTGAGCCGTGTCCTGTCCCGGTCTAGAGAAGGAAGCCTAGGCTGCTGTGGCGTTCAGGGGAGGATGTCCTGTAGGTGACCATGAGGACCAGAAGTGGTCACTGGTGAAAGCAGGTCAGGAAGCCATGCTGGGCAGACGGTCAGACAGATGTTACTCCTGTGGCCAGCGAGCCCTGATAAAGTCAGACAGCTCTCATTTCTCATGTCTCTTTGGCTGTCCTGGAACTACATAGACCAGGATGGCCTTGAACTTACAGCGATCCACCTGCTTCTGCCTCCCAAGTGATGGGATTAAAGGTGTGTGCCACTATGCCCAGCTCTTTTTTCTTTTCTTGCTTTTGTTGTTGTTGTTTTTTTTGTTTGTTTTGTTGTTTTTTTTTTTTGAGACAAGGTTTCTCTGTGTAGCCTTGGCTGTCCTGGACTCACTCTGTAGACCAGGCAGGCCACAAACTCAGAGATCCACCTGCCTCTGCTTCCCTGAGTGCTTGGATTAAAAATATGCACCATCATGCCCAGCTTCCTTTTTCTTTGTGTAGCCCTGGCTGTCTTGAAACTAGCTCTACAGACCAGGCTGGCCTTTACTTCACAGAGCTCCATCTGCCACCATGCCTGACTCTTCTGTCTTTTATTGATATTTAGTGATTACCATGTATGTGTGGGCGCCTGCGGGGTAAACAGATGGCAGGAGATCCTCTGAAGCTGGAGTTACAGGTGGTTCTAAGCCACATGACACGGCTGCTAGAACTGAACAACAAGCACTCAACCACTGAGCCACTGTCTCTCTATATTGTGTGCTTATTTATTTTATTTATTTATCCATTCTTTTTATTTATTTTCTGAGTCAGGGTCTCATATAGGCCAGCCTAGCTTCACACTTTTTGTACAGTGATCCTCTTGCCTCCACTTCCTTAGAACTGGGGTTACAGGTGTGTGCCACCAAGCTCAGCTTATCTGTCTTTGGAGCCATCCTCCATCCTGGCAAAGAGAGATGGATGGTGAGGTTCCTCCTGTAAGCATTTTAGGAAGTTTTCTTGGAATGTTTAGTTCTTTACAGAAATGATACTGAGGAAGCCATCTCTCCTAATAGGAAACAGAAGAACCAAAGCACTGTGTTCCGGAAGTAACCAGTCAAGGGAGAAGAGCGCTGGGCCTGCAGCAAACCCCAAGGTCATCTGTACACCAACAATGGACAGCTGTGACAGTTGTGAACAGGGCCTCCCTGGGAGGAAATCAATGGAGTGGAAAGGGTGCACACAGGCAGGGCACTAGTCTGTCACCTCAATGCTTACTCTGTCCATCTGCCAGAATGGAGCTGCCTGGGTAGAGGCCAGGCTGTTCAGGGTCCGGCCTAGGTGCCCAGCACTCAACTTGCTGACTGCTTGAATCCTTACAACCACAGAGAACTCAAGCTCAGAGACTAGCATGGTGCTCAGTCTTGCAGCTAGAATACAGGACAACAGAGACAAACTAACGCCAGAGCTCGGCCTTCCCCTCTGCACCAGGCTGGCAAGCACCCTATGGGTGCTCACTGTATTGGCTTTCCTTCTAGGCCAAACTTAGTTTGTACCCTCTGTTCCTTATTAGAGACAGGTGTGAGGGAAGGGAGCCAGCCCCTGCCTGCGGTTGTCTATGGCATGTCAGAGCTAGAGAACACGGCCATGGGGACAGATCCTGAACCATGGTGGGCTCCTGTCCCCGCCTAAACCTGTCACCATTCTTTTCCCTTTCCTGATGGCGCGAGGCTGAATCAGTGCTGGTCTTTGCTTCTAAAGCCCATCTACTAAGAAGAACCGGGAGTGCCAGGCAGCTTTCCAGGCTTGTTTGGCCTAGGCTTCCAAGAAAGCATTAACTCTAAAGGGACATGGCACTCAACACCTTGGAGACGGTCACCCTGCTACCCCTGCTTTCAGGTGGGAAAAGGGAAGCAGGCTCAGTTTGAGCTGCTCTTTGCTCTTGGCCCTGCTTACCAGTCCTAACACAACAGAAGGCGGAGGGGGTGCACAACAGCTTGAACTTGAGGCCAAGTCTGGGTGCTCATGTACACAACCCAACTGCGTGCACATAGCACTTTGTATGTTCCACACTGGCCTTTTGAGTTCATCCACGAGGACTGGGTTTGAGTGTTGCTCTCCTGGACATAGCAGTAACTTCACTGTGAGACCAAAGCTCTGCTCCTAACTGGTCCTCAGGGTGGTTCCAGGGGAGCCAAGGGTGACTTTCAGCACTCACATCTCAGTTTTCTTGGCAACTAAGATGGGTCCCAAACACAGAACTATGCTGGTGAGCTATCTTGGCTGGGGTGCAAATCTCACCCTAGGCTAATGAGCTGTCAGTCTGCCATGCCAGTACTTAGGTTAAAATCCTTATGAGTCTTTGAAAGGAAGAGGAGAAGGTGATGGCGCCCAAGGGACTAGGCTTGTCCTGGGACTTCAACGCTGGCCTATAGGTTCTGTATCATTAGAGATAACCTGGTGTTCATGGTGCTTTGGTGACAGCCAGGTTCTTGATTTTTTTCTGTGCAGACTTGGGAGGACAGGCCTTGCAGGGTCCAGGGACTTCTGTCACCCCAAACTGCCACCCTTGTTACTCCCTGAGCATAGCACCTTCCTCAGGTACCGTGCTCACTCAGCTCATCAGTACCACCACAGGCTGTGCCTCTTCTGCTCTGCATAATGAATGCCGCATGAATAAACACGTGAGCTACACTCTGTGACTGCCTGTCACTATAGTGACTCCCTCACTGCTCCTGTGCCACAGAACCTGCTTAGGTTGAGAGGTGACATCCCTTTTGAAGCTTCTGTTAGCCTATGTGCTGAAGGAATCATGAATTCCTAAATTCTGCAGTACCTATGGGCTGGTCCATAGGCACCACTTTGAGCAATCGCAGTCACCCAGGCGTCATCTTCCTCTCATCTGTATCAGCTGCTTAGCCTAGAGATTTCCTGGCTTCAGGTTACGGCTCAGCCGCTTGATTACTCAGGCTAGAATGGTGGTGGGCAGCTCTCTCCTCACAGGAAAATGTCTAGGGTTGGTTCTCTGCATCCCATGGACTTGCTTTAGACCAGGTTGCTGCAGCTCTGGGTGGATTCTTCAGTTGTCTCCTCACTGGGTCTCCTCCTGGTAGGCCCTTCCTTTGCAGACCTGCCTTCAGGGTCTTTGTAAAGAGAAAATCTGACGCTGTTGCTTAAAGGCTTTCAAATGTTCCTATCCCCTATAGGATAAATGTAAGAGTGTCTGTGTGTGTACTACACAAGTGCTCTGCCTCCGCCCCCCCCCCTCTGTCCACCTCCTCTATACCACTCTGCTCCCACTTTCTGAACGACAGCACTGCTGAAGTGCTGAAGACTCCTGGAGCCTTGGCATGTCAGTTTTTTTTCTTCCAGTCCTCTGTGCTTGCCTCATAAACACATGGAGTGCACACCTTTAAACCCAGCACTCTGGAGGCAGAGGCAGGTGGGTCTCTGAGTTGGAAGCTAGCCTGATTTACATAGAGTGTTCCAGGACAGCCAGGGTTACACAGAGAAACCCTGTCTCAAAAAACAAACCAAAAAAAAAAAAAAAACCAACAGATGAAATAAAAAATTGCAGTTGGTCAACAGAGAGAGCATTTTCTGGTTTGGTGGGCTTGCGGAACGGCAGGAGTGCAGCAGTCAAGGGCCCATCTTCAATGAGCATGCGTGCTTAAATCTGACTGACTGGGTACACTCAGACTGCGGCTTTGGTCAAGAGCGCCACAAACTAGCAGGCTGTACTGTGTGCTGCAGGAAGGAATTAGCATAAGCTTCCTAAAAGGTCTTCAGCGGCAGGAAAGGGGTAGACCAGCTTTTGTGGACTGTCATCAGCATGTTCCAGGTGGGCAGCTGTCAGTAGCTGCCTTAGCTCTCTTTGGGCTAAGGAGGCCACCAGATGAGTCTGTGTGGGAAAGCCAGAGGCCACATAGGCTGCTGCCAGCTCACATTCTGAGCTGGGTTATCCCTTGAATGCTTCCTTGCAGATTGATGTCCCACTTTAGCCACCTTTAACTTAGTCACTCTGAGGCCAGGATGAATTGATGTCTTAGAATGTTGTGTGGTGCAAAATCGCCAACTACTGCCTCACTCCCTTTCTACCTGCTTCCTAGGTAGCTCAGTGGGCAAGGGTGGGTGTGGTCCATAGCCGAGCACCCGAATCTCAAAAGGCACAGAATAGGAGGCTCAGAATACATGTGGGACTGAATGTGGGCGCTCTGGAGGACTGGCCTTTTCTTCCTCTGCAGGCCAGCTAACTGGGAAGATGGTAGCACACCTGGGGAAGGTGGGAAGGCTGTTGCAGCTGGTGGAGACATTTGGAACCTGTGACTTGGTGCCTGAATTGTTATTTGCTCTAGGAGAGTCCCTCCCTGTGCCTCATGTGACATGGGGGCAAATCCCCATTTTCCCAAAACTGGAGAGGACAAAGACAGAAGTGGGCCAGACCCCACCTGGCACACGGTGCTAGGTAGTACAGCTCTTAGAGAAAAGGTCATCTCCACTCAGCCCTTGCTTCTCGCCTTCTCTCAGAGAAAGGACCCCAGAACAAGTAGAGGCTGTCCTCTGCTTGAGGAGAAGCACCACTCGGTTCAAGGAGACAAGGTACAGAGGGCAGCCAGCGCTGGGATCACATGGATCTACACTCCAAACATTCCAATTCTGTGTTTTACACAGAAGCTCTGCAGTTCTGCAGTTACCCTTTATACCTTCTCTGAACTTTGGTATTTTCCTTTGTAAAAAAAATGAGCTAATTTCTTCCTGGCTATCACAGGTGACCACCATCATGTCTTTTTATCTATCTATCTATCTATCTATCTATCTATCTATCTATCTATCTTTTTTATGCGCATTAGTATTTTGCTTGCAGGCATGTGTTCGTGATAGTGTCAGATCTTGGAGCTACAGACAGTTGTGAGCGGCCATGTGGGTGCTGGGAACTGAACCTGGGTCCTTTAGAAGAGCAGCCAGTGCCCTTAACTGCTGAGCCATCTCTCCAGCCCCATTTGTTAAATCTTTAGTAGACATAGACATCAAGCAGAGAAAAGAAAGTTCTCATTTATAGCCTCCCTTGACTAGTGGAGGGGCTGACCAATTTGTAAGATGGGCACTATAACCCCAGCCATACCGGTTCATCAGTAATAAAAGAGTGCAGGCTTGGAGACATGCTGGGAGTTAAGAGGACTGGCTGCTTGTCCAGAGGACCTAGGTTTGTTTCCCAGCACTCACATGGTAGTTACATCGGTAACTCCAGCCCTAAGGGATCTGACACCCTCCTCTTGCCTCTGTGGACAATACACACACAATACACACATGGCACACAGACACACATGCAGGCAAAACACCATACACTAAAATAATGCAACTTCCTTGTTTGTCCCTGGAGGCCTTTGGTATCTAGAGATGGGCAGTGACTTGCTAAAGTAAAAAAGGCCGTTGGCAGCAGGGTTAGAATTAAAATTCCTGTCTCCTACACCCCTATCCTATTGCACCTCTAGAAGGCAGCCTAGGAGCCCATGAAATCTAGCTGGTTTCTCTTCAAGTGGCTCACAGGGGCCCTACCCCACCAGGGGATGGAGTCACATTTCCCAAGTAACTGAGTACTAAACAGGACCCATCAGACAGACTCTGGGCCCCAGATTCCTATAGCTTGCAGACCTCGTTAATGCTTGGGCCAGCCTGCTTTTACCTCATCAAACAGCTGCAGCATGATGGTGAGCACATCTGGATGGGCCTTGTCCACCTCATCGAAGAGGACTACTGCATTTGGGCACTGTTTCAGCTTCTTGGTCAGCTGGCCACCTTCCTCATGGCCAATGTAGCCCGGTGGGGACCCGATAAACTTGGCTACCTGGTGTAAGGCAAGAAGATGTTACTTAGGTCTTTTTTTCTGTTTTTAGCTTACAATATGGGGCCAGTGTGGGAAGATGGCTGCACCCAGGATTAAGAGGGCCAGTCTCATCAAGGATAGTTAGCTGCAGGTCAGGAATCCTGTCACAACGGGAGAGCAGACAGGTCAGTTTCTTCAGAGCAAATTTTGTGCAGGACACATCAGTGACCCTATTGTGCATATTACCCTACCCTCCAGCCTCAGTACAAATCCCAGGTCTGCTAGAATTATTGGAAGCCAAAGGCTCAAGTGAAAAAATCATACAAAACACCAAGTAGTCATGATGATAGGCCCTCTGAAGCACACTGCCCTGAAGACTGTCTCACCTCATGTCGCTCCTGGAACTCAGACATGTCGAGCCGGATGAAGCCCTGCATGGGAATAAGCAGGAGGGTTGTCAGTGCGAGACAAGAGGCAAGGGAAGGGCCCCGGCCAGAGCCCTGGACTGTCCTGGGCCTTCAGATGGGCCACATTCCCAAATCCACATTTCCCTAGCCTTCGCCTTCTTTACCCAGTCACTTCCCCACAGGATACTTTCATTTTCTACCTTAATAAGGCCAAATCACATCTCTGCCCTTCTAAATATGATTCAGGATGTCCCTTCCCTCGGGCGGCTTCTCCAGGTCTCATTAGCACATTAGCTGCAGCTCCCATTTCCCTCCCTCCGCATTCCCAGCGGGTGTTCCATGTGTGTCCAGCACTGAAGTCCTTGTCCTTAAGAAGCAGCAATTTGGCAGTATGAGTGGAACAGGCAGGCATGGTCAAGGTCAGTGCAGAAGGTGACTGGAGGAAGGGTGGGGCTCCACAGTGCTCCTCAACTTTGCAAGGCTGTGGGAGGTATAAGTCCCCTTGCTTTTTCTCTGTAGCACAGTGCTTTTGTTTCACATTTCTTTTCTTAACAGGCATCTGAGATGAGCCTGCAAGTCTTCTCTTTCCATAGGCATGTGGTGATTGCCCAGGAAGCCCCTTGGGGAGAGCGACAGTTAATGTCAGGGAAAGAGGAGCTAGCATGTGGATTTAACACGGGCAGAGAGCCCCTTTCTTGTCTCAGATCCCTGGAGCTCTGAGAGTATTATTGGTATCTGGCTCCTTTCTGCTTACTGAACTCTTATAGAATGTACAGTACTGTGGTTCCCAGGGGCTGAGGGCAACATGGCACCAGGACACTCAGACAGAGGCATCACAGTTGTACTCTAGCCAGACCACTGTTCAGGCAGCCACTCAGCAAAGTCGTTTAAGTTGTCTGTCCAGTCACTGCACGTAAGTACAGGCTCGAGGAGCTTAGGCCGGAGCCAGGGCGCTGGACCCAATTCTTCCACTGACTTCCCTGCACAATACCAGGTTCTTGGCTCCTCTGCTTGCCCCAGCTGCGGTCTGAGGAGAAACCCTTCCTACCCACCAGTAGATAAAAAAGGGCTTAGAAAGGTTCTTATTAAGGCTATGTGGTGGGCAGGGACTGCTCTCAGTTATGGGGCACAAGCAGTACTGCCAAGAGTCTCTCTCAGCAGCTCACTTGTAGAAGCTTCTGGAAAGGTACAGCTCAGAGTACTGCTGCCCAGAGGGAGTAAAAACCTGGAAAAGTCATGGACACACATCTGATAATGGTAGTTGAGAGTTGCCATGCTTTGTGTGTGCCCGGCCATGTTGTGAGGAAGCCATAAAATGGCTCAGAGTGCATACACGCCTGTGGTAAGCAGGGAAGGAAGAAACAAGCCACAGACTGGAGTATCTTGTCCCAGGTCATACACGCTTTGATGTTAAGTTTTTGGTCATGACAAGTCCTGCCCTTCATTTCCCCTTGTCAACAGCTGGGTTCTCAGTGGTCTGTACTCCAAAGGAACTGTCACAGGATCAAGAGGTATACAACAGTGCTTTCTTACGGCAAGTTGACCTCACCCTATTTATTCTAGAGTCTATTCTACAGTCTTGCTAAGCGGCTTGGGCAAGTTTTGGGGTTTGATATTCTGGCCGGAATCTTTTTGGTTTCATGTGACTTTAACTTAGGGTTTTGTACAGAGTGAGAAAACAGAAACTATGGTCACATCCAACATGTGTTGACTGTGCATTATGGGTAATATGTAACACTATGTATGAGTAATGGAATCTAACATTTTATATCATCGTCTTAGTAACCTAATGGGATAGCAGCATTATGGAACCTACTTCTTAGAAAACAGATGAAAACAGAGTCCCAGTCAACTCCACACAGGAGACTCAAACACTTGCTCTTAACTTGTCACCATAGTGCCACTAAAACTTGAAAGTCTTCAAAGCTCCAGTCCCTGACTTTATGATGACATCATAGAACCAAAGGTTCTTTCTCAAGGATTATTAGCTCTGATGAGTTAACAAGGCTGTCCAGTTGGGAGAAATAGTACAGAAGCGGAGGGGGAGAAAAACCAATAAGCTCACGAGTGGATCTGGTAAGAATATAAATAAGCCTTGCAAGGCAGTAAGCATTAGTGTCTCTTCACAAACCAGTAAGCGAGGATCGAGAGCCGGACCAGAACTGGCCCTGGATGCCCAGACTCGCTCTCACTTCACTTCATGAGCCACCTTGGGAGGCACAGGAAGAAAGCTCCCACTTGTGATGAGGCTATGTGACCCTGGGCTCAACCCTAACACCTTTTGCACTTTACCCAGTGTCTTGGAGGCAGCAGGACTACCAGCGCATCAGCTTACAGTCTAGGGTTCTCTTGGATTTTGAAGGCTTGCTTCAAACATGAGTGGATGTAATGCCCATGTAACATGTTCTGTAATCATTTGGCCCAGGGGGCTGGATGGATAAGGAGTTTTATAGAAGAATTGCACATGATTTAGTAAGTAAATGTTTTTTGGGGGGCCTTGTTATGTATCTTGTCTTCCTCTGTAAATCAGACAAACTGACCTCCCGATCGATCCTCACCCCGAGAGCAGCTGACAATGATGGTGCTGAGCAGAGTGGAAGGCTGGACTCTGGGCGCAGCCTCCTCCTAACACATGACTGTGGGTAAGCCTCCTACTGCTTCAGGTCTTCAGGTCTCTCAAGCAGATGCTAAGTCCATCACAGGGTCAAGTAAGCACACACAGCAGGTGGGCATGCTCGGATGGACTAAGGTGACACAGTAGCCTGTGACAGTGTGCTAAAGCCTGACTGAGCTAATGGGCAACCACAACCTCACCACAACCTCAGACACAGGAATAGAGAGCCTTACCCTGAGGCAAGAAAGCTGGGTTTTGTGGGGAAGAAGCTACCTAGGGCCAGGAGGAAACAGAACTGGAACTAGAGGCAAGAGCCCCCGGCTCTAGAGCTTGGTGCACCCTAGCACATCACACAGCAGGTGCAGTGAGAAGGTGCTACTTGCCTTCTGTGGGAGGTGTGCACTGTGGGAAGGCACCATCTCACCTGTGGGACACCTTGCTGCAGGGGGGTGGGTGGGTGGAATTATGTCTTCCATTTAGATGTACCGATTAGAAAGTACCCACACCATCAGTTTCCAGTAGCACCCCGACTTTCTACAGCAGCGAGTCAGCAGATACTCTCCTCCTACATGCACCGTGTATGAAGATGTATTAAGACAGCAGGGATAAGGAGATTATAATTTGTAATTAAATATTAACCTTTCTGACAGTATTAAAATTAAACCACTCAGAATTCTTCATCCCTAATCAGGTGGTTCCTGCCCGTAACTGTATCTTTCCTAATAGTCTTGCTAGTTTATGGCCCTTTCCAGAGTGCTAATTGTTTCAATCGCTGCCAACCTGATGAATCGTCTAAAGCCGCTATTTCGGCTGGAGCACATTAGCATGCCACACACTTCTCTTGCCTGCCTGTCTAGTGGGTCTGCGGTGGCTCTGGTAGAGGCTGAGCACTGCTGCTGGCAGACAGGTTAAGTTTTGAGTTTGCTGCCAGTTGCTCCACAGAAGGGGCTCACACAGCCGGGGCTCCCTTGCTCCTGAGGATCCCCTGGGAGGTGGCAAGGGAACAACAAAGACACAGCTGCAAGGAGTTGAGGACTCTGCTGCTGGGGCTGCTTGGCTGGAAGGGGCCTCCGCAGCCCTTCTTTGCCTCTGGGGGGTGGGAAGGGAGGACTGTCCATGAAACCAGGCAGGCCACAGGAGTCTTGGGCAACCTCCAGGACAAATGAGGAAGGCACTTTGCTTTCATTGAGTGTTTTGTAGTGGCATCAAGGACTGCTTTCTCAACAGCATCTCCTGTCATCCAAGGCTTTTAAATGGAGCTGGAGAGAATCTGCAGTCCTGGGCTACAGGAAGGAGCAGGTGGCAGTCCCAGCTGAGGGCACATGCTCAGTGGAGACGCAGCAGACACCGTGCCATTCCTACTTGTTTTCCCCAACGGCCTCCCCGGTTTGCTGTAGCACAGGCCTGCCTGTCTGGGTCACCGGGCTAGCCTGAGCTCCTGTAGAGAGAGGGGCCTAATAAACACCGTATTAGCTGTGAGTACATTCAGCAGGATGCTTGCCAAGGACAGGGTGCTCAGCAATGTGTGGGTGACCCTCATCTAGCTCTCAGGCTAAAGATGATCATGTCTACTTCACAGCTGAAGAAACTGAGGCGTGAAAAGGTTAATTCCTAAAGCAATTCCCGGCTAGAGCCAAGGCCTGCTTCTGGGGCCTGGGCCCAGCTTTTCGATCTAAGCTGCTGCTTAGATTTCAGGACCACAAGCATAAATACAAGGCTTTGCTGGCTTGTAGATTAGACCTTGGCCTCAATTCCTTACCTTTTTGGCATCTTTGTGCATGTACTTGGCTGTCTGCTTGGCCAGCTCTGTTTTTCCTAGGAGTAAGGGAGATGAGTTGGGTCAGGACCAGATGACAATCTTTGGGGTGCGAGAACAAACACTAGGGATGGGCATGGTGGCCACAGCTTTGACTCCAGCACCCAGGAGGCAGACGCAGGAGGAGCTACTTAATGCATTTGAGGACAGCCAGGGCTATGTAAGGAGACCCTGTCTCCAGAAGTAAAAGAACACTAACAAGTGCTTCATGTGTGGCCAGGAACCCAAGACTCAGAAACTCTCCAGGGGTCACCCAGGGAATGAGTGGGGAAGCCGAGACCACAATCAAAGTCTGCATTTCCTCTCAATTTTCCTGTGATGAAACCAAGGACTTTCGTCTGTAGCAGCACCCGAAGAGTGGAGGTGGGCAGGAGGACTCATAATCCAACTCATCCTTTGACGCTCAGCACTACCTCATGTTGTCTAGGAGTGCCCTGACCTCCTGCCTCATGCCCTGCATCTCTCTTACACACTCGTGGCCCAGGCGTTCTGCTGTACTCTGGAGCCTCAGGCCAAGAAAAGGCTAGGACAGAGTACTTCCCACTGCCTGAACAGATCTTGTGACAAAGAGGATACCTCAAAAGTGATAGTTTGGAAGAGCTACCTGGAATGACTGTAAAGCCACTATGTGGTACACAGAGCTTCATGGTCAGGGTCATTGACCTTCTGGGATGTGAGGACAGTCAGGTCCATGAAGGTGCTAAGAGGGTAAGAGGTAGTGGCAATACCATGAGATACCTGTCAAGACCATGGAGGGAGGTAGGGGTGGAGGAAAGGCAGGGAATGTCTCAGACCAACCAACTAGAAAGCATCCATGCCCCCTACTGCAGTCAGTCCTGCTGTGCACTGTGCACAGGAGTTTTCCCGAGCTGCCCCAAGGACGGCTGGTGTGCTAGGCAGTGAAGGTGGTGCAGTTATCCCCAGAGGCGAGCCTGCAAGGATGCACAGTACCTGGGCCAGGGCTAACAGGCTTCAATGGCCTGGTGCACCAAATAAATTCACCCTACTCCACCTCTGGGCAACATAGCACGTGATTAAGCCGCCCAGGTCTTCTTGGTGGCTCTGTGATCTGGAGCAGCTGCTTCCGGAGCTGTCAGGCTCAGGCCAGATACTTCTCTAGCTCCCCTGCCCCAGTGGTCAGTCTGCCCATGATTACCTATTCCAGATGATCCCAAGAAGAGGAAGACTAGAGGGTGCTCCTCATCGTACCAGCCGTTCTCCTTCCGTCGGACCGCTACGGCCAAACACACAGCACGGGATGGGGAGGGAGACAGATAAATCAATGACACAAAAGGCAGGATAATTATCACTAAGTATACAATATGTTTTACTGCTCTGCGCCCACTCAGAGTCCTCACTACCATTAGTGCTGCCTAATCTGATTAGCTGGCAAGGCCCCTAGAGACACCTAATCAGGTTAGCATGGATTTGGAAAGCTGCCCAGAGCAGATTTCGGATAAAGTTTTCCAGGATGAGCACTCAGTGTTGCCAGGGAAACCGAAAGGCGGGTGGATGGTGAATGGAGGTGAAGGGGGTGGGGGACTGGTGGAGGAGAATCTGAGAGGACCATTAACTCTCGCTGGTCACCCCTCTACTCACCTGGGAAAATAGCAGAGAATTTTATGGTGATACCTAGGGACATAGGGAGGTGTTAAGATTTGGGTTCTTTCCCGTTTGAGGAAGCCAACTCTGTCCTGGTGTGTGCGTTAAGAAGTGGAAACAGAGCCCAAAGCATTTTCTGTAAGCTAGCCAAGGGTGGTGTAGAGCTTTGGGTCCATCTCTGCTAACTATGGCTTCTGGAGGGCTTTGGGTGAGGAGTGGGACAGATCTCCTGAGGCTCCTGAGGCTCTTCTTCAAGAGGAAGTAAGTGATCAAGGGCTACACATGAAGGTGAGGAAACTGAGTCTCAGCTATGGAGTGAGAGGATGAGGCTGCAAGCGGAAGAGTAGGGAGTGGAATGAGGCAGAGCCATAAGAAGATTCGCTAACTGAATGCCCTGCACACTAGGTACAACTGGGACCCACCAACACTCTATTTATTCCAGACCCACAGAGACACTGAAAGGAAAGGGTTTATAACTGCATTATCTGGAACAGGAAACAGGAATAGACAGAGGCTTGTTTAAGTCATGTAGCTGGTAGAAGGTATAGCTGGCAGATATTCTGCCATGCTCACAGACAGGATCCTAGTGTAGTTGACCTCTGAGGGGCTCCACCAGCAGCGGATTGAAACAGATGCTGAGACTTCACAGCCAAACATTGGGTAAAATGTAGGGAGTCTTGTGGAAAAGTGGGTGGAAGGAGAGAAGGACCTGGAGTGACAGGAGCTCCATAAGAAGACCAACAGAGCCAACTAGCCAGTACCCGAGGGCCTTGCAGAGACTGAAGCAGCAATCAAGGACCATGCATGGACTGGACCTAGGCCCCCTACACAGATGTGGCCAATGGGCAGCTCAGGCTTCATGTGGGTCTCCTAGTAAGGGGAGGGGGGCTGTCTCTGACATGGACTCTGTTGCCTGCTTTTTATCACTTCCCCCTGGCAGGGCTGCCTCGACAAGCCACTCTCAGTCTTGAAGCAATTTAATGAGCTGGAGTGGGTGGGCGGTGGCTCCCCTTTTCTGAGGACTAGGGGAAGAGGGAGGGTAGGGACTATAATTGGGATGTAAAGTGAATATATAAATAAATTAATTAAAAAAAAAGAGTTGCTTCTTTCCCAAAACTTACCTTTACAAACAACAACAACCCAACAAACAAAACCCATATCTGATACACCTGCATTAAGAAGTGAGTCCAATTTGGGTCACACTAATGGGAACACAGTGGTTAGGAGCAGGAAGAGGACAGAGGACTGTACAATGTCAGGTCTGTCTGCAGATGGAAAGTCTGTCTGGTCTGGTCCCCAGAGTGTCAGAGGAAAATAAGAAAAGGATAGATGTCAGAGAACAAGGCCTGGAAACTTCCTCAAAGGAGAAGGAGTCAACAGTCTTAGTGTCTACCAATCTGGAGGGTCAAGCTCCCAAATGTTACGCAGTTGGGCATCAGAGCAGCTGCAGAGCTGATGACAGATCACAGGGGCAGAATCTGGAGTGGTGATGGGCCCAGAGCGAAGGGAAGGAGGGAGCACAAGGGGTAGGTAGGAGCAGACTGGGTCTGGGCCACCTGCCTAAGGCAGTAAGCCCTATGCTTGTCTTTTTCCTCACCTTCTAGAAACAGATGGAAAGAATGCACGCTCATGGAACACAGGCTAGCCACCTGTGCTGACAGGAGTTGCTCCCTGAGAAGGGCTGGGGGAAATGGCCTGATTTCCCCCGTGCGCTGAAGTGTGTATCTTCTCTAAATAACTGGCTGGGGTTCTCTGAATGGCCTGGTTAGGGGGATACTCAGAGCCCTCATGGGCCTGAACACAGGGATAACGGAGGAAACTCAAAGCATGTTTAAGCAGGAATCGCTGGTGCCAACAGAAACAAGGAGGTGAGGGTACTTGGGGACAGTTCAGGTAGTAATTGGCAGAAGTTAAGGCTCTGTGGACGCTACGTGTGAACAAGTGTGCATGTGTATGGACAGGGTGACAGAGGGTCAGCTGGAAAGAGCCATGTTCTCCCAAAGGCTGGCAGATATGACAATCTTTGTGGAGAACAGAGGAAGCCTGAAGCAGGTTTAGGCTTTGTGTTTCTGGGGAGGCAGAAGAACCCAGCATCACTCAGACAGGTGGACTGGGCCCCTCAGGCAGGGTATCATGTTTGTGAGGTTCTGCTCTTGGCTGTTCTTTTGGGGTAGCATCCTAGCCCACTGAGAGCTGCACACTGCTGGGCTGTGCAGCACACACACACAAACACACCATGGAGAATGTGGAATTGAATTATGCCTGGGGCCATCTTTCCCCTTCCTTTCTAATAATGCACCTGGGAGAGAGCTCTTTATAATGCCAGGCAGGCTCCACTGCACAGCTGTCCCTGGTCAATTCTGCCAGACCCAGGGCATGAGTCTGCGGTGGGCCTGCTCTGGGGTCCCTGTGAAACAGGCGAAATGCCAACCATTAAACAATTATAACTCTGGATATTTCTAATAATATCTGAAGAGAAAAACGGCCAAGCAGATGGAGTCCGACAGAATGAAAAATGATGGCAGCTAGGAAAAACTGGGGAAGGCGAGCCCCAGGGTGTTATGTGGCTGAGGGCTGAGGCTGGGGAGCCTGGAGAGTCCTGTCAGGCCAGGGTAAAGGTTGGGCCAGATGGAGAGCTGAGTGGACCCATATGCATGTGGCCATAAGTACTGATGCTCTCACTGTGGTTCAGCAAATGTGCGACTTACTCTGCAGCACTTTACAGTTTATAGTTTACGAAGAACCTCTATATCAGTGACGTCACGTTGCCTCATTATGATTCTGTGAGGCAAGATGGGCAGGGAACTTGATTCCTGTTTTATAGATGAGAATATGCACATAGACGTTAGGAAATCTGCTCAGGTCCACAGGGACATAATCAGAAGAGCAGGGCTTTGGCTCACTGTGGCTGACCCCTGAGCCTGCCTACGCTGTGTGAGGACCATAGCAAAGGCAGGCAGCTCTCATAGCCCTGACTCACTCTCAAATCATTCTCTCTGCAGTCTTCCAATCCGGCAACCTCAGCCATCCAGCACTGTGCCCCGGTCCTGTCCTCACTACTGCTCTTGGCTCTCCACAGCGCGGGGTGGGTGGTGCGTGGTGTCTTTTGCATGAGCAGCTCAGTATCCCGCACCCCGCAATAGACCCAACCAGGCTGTACTAGTGCACATCGCACGTGTGCCCTGTCTCTCACCAGATGCTTTTTCCTGGCCACGTCTGTTACTGCGAGACCGCTAAAACATGTATGTGTTCCAAGTCTTATCAGGTCTCCGGTATGCATTCACTTACAGAGTGGTGTGGCGCCACGATGCGTTAAGAGGAGCTAGCCTGGAGTCCTGTCTCCTGCCACTCCTTTACAGTCTTGGCTTCTTCATTTCTAAAACACACAGGCTCATATGCTGTCAGCTCCCCATGAAGAGAGAGTGAGTTAGTGGTTAGGAAAGCATGAAGACAGGCTGCATGCAGAGAGTGGGCCGAAGATGAGGGTGAGAGCAACGGGAATCACAGTGGTGGCCCTGAGGGCAGTTAGTGTCGGCATTTTAATTTTTTTGACTTTTAGGTTTTTTTTTTTTTTTTTTTTATGTTTTTCAAGACAGGGTTTCTTGGTGAGCCCAGGCTGGCAGAACTCAGAGATCTGCCTGCCTCTGCCTCCTGAATGCTAGAAATAAAGGTGAGAGCCACCACCACCTTGGTCAGTGTCAGTATTTAAAAATATCTCAAGTGGTATACATTATCTCTGTCTCATACAGGAAGACTCTAGGAATATCAACTAGGGGCATCAATGTAAGGGATTCTTCTGCCTGTGCCTTTGTATCCAGGGGAGAAAGTGCCCTAACATGAATCTGTTCTAGGAGGCATGTGCTGGACACTCATATTCCCCAGGGGTCCCTGAGCCTAGCTTCTCACTGGTTTCAATTATTGGTATCTCTGGGATTGCAAAAAGGAAGGCCGATTCTCCAACTCCCGTTTTACAGAGGACAGTGTGGCTGGGAGAGACTGAGTGCTGTGGTCACTTCTGCCACTCTGGGGAAAGGCTGCTAGTCTCTCCTGAGCCCTCTAGGCGGCCTCTACAAACAAGCTCTTGCCATGCACTTGGCGTGTACCTCTCAGGTAAACGCTGTCACAAAGATCGAGGGCTCTAGATGGGATGAGTATGCTGGGAGTGTGGCAGAGCAACTGCAACTGCTTGAAGCATGAGGTGGAGAAGGGCATTCTGGGAAGGCTCTGGTACTCTAAAAGTTCTTCCATCCAGCTAAAGGTTCTGGGGCAGCCTGAGTAGCTGACTCATATGTCTTGATAAGTTCTTTTATTTTAACATTTATTTTTATTTATGTATCTGGAGGACATAGAGGGTGTCAGTCCCCTGGAGCTAGAGTTATAGGCAGTTGAGAGCCAATATGGGTGTTGGGATTGGAACTCAGGGCCTCTTAACTGCGGAGTCATCATCTCTCCAGCCCCTCTTGATAAGTTCTAAAGGTCTCATGTGGGAAGATTTTCAAAGCAACCCAGTAACCTGGAAACACAGCTATTCCATCCTATGGCATCTCCTGGGGAACTAGTCCTATAGCGCGATACTCGTGGTTGGGAGTCATCCTTGTGTATACCAGCAGTATCAAAACGGGCTCTCTAGCCAGGCAGTGGTGGCACACCCCTTTATTCTCAGCATTCAGGAGGCAGGGGCAGGTGGATCTCTGTGAGTTCCAGGATAGCCAGGGCTTCACAGAGAAACCCTGCCTTGAAAAACAAAAACAAAACAAAAGGTTCTGTCTTCATTTACCTCTGTACAGCTTTGCTCAACCTCTGTACAGCTATGGCCCAACTCTAGGAAATAGTTGACCCAAGGTAAACCCTGACCTCTGAGAGAAAAATCCACAAGCCCAGTAGACACCAAACCATTAATGTAATGACAGGCATTCACAGGAAGTGCAGGGAAAAGGGCCTGAGCACTGGGAGAACTGGAAGGTGAGCCAGGGAAGGCGTGTGGGCAGCCCCTGCTGTACAAGTGCAGTAGAAGGAGAGACTTGCATAGTGCGGGGGATTCAGAGAATCTACTGGGCCCTGGGGGAATGTCTGTGAGGCTCATGTCTTACATAGACACAGTTCTAAAGCTGTCAGGTATGTGCAGGCTGACCTGCTGCTCACCCAGGAGGTCAAAGGCCAAGGGGTATGGCTGTAATTAGTGACCTTACTGGAGTTCTCTTTGCAGTATGCTTGTGAGCTACCAGAGGACAAGTGCTGCAGTTTCTCTTCTTTCCTCAGCACACTTGACAGGGGGCGGACAAGGGACAAGGGACCACACCACATAAGTGAATTTTATTAACTGCTTCAGTGCCTACTTTGAGTGGTGAGTGGATAACACAAACATGTCCCTGGTATCTTTGCACAAGGCACCTGAAGTCCACTGCTGCTGGACTGGGTTAGCTAGTGTATAGGACTCGGCTGAACCCTAGAGTTAGGAAGGCCAGAAGAACAGCTATAGGCTGAGAGGGCAGCAGTGACAGACAGACAGACAAGCAGAAAGGCAAAGGAAGGCTGTTGTGGTTGAGGTGAGTGCTCAAGCCGGGGCCGAGATGAAGGAGGTGGCGGTGGCAGCACCAGCAGGCCCTACATGCCATGTCAGGACAAAAAGGACCACTTAAAGGATTCAGCACGGGGTGATACTTAGATTTGTGTTTTCTTTTCTTTCTCTTAAAATAAGTTATTTATTTTTATGTGCATTGGTGTTTTGGCAGCATGTATGTCTGTGTGAGGGTGATGGATCCTCCAGAAGTCACAGATGGTTGTGAGCTACCATGTAGGTGCTGGGAACTGAACTTGGGTCCTCTGAAGAGTAGACAGTGCTTGTTTTGTTTTGTTTTTCGAGACAGGACTTCTCTGTGTAGCCTTGGCTGTCCTAGACTTGCTTTGAAGACCAAGCTGGCCTCGAACTCACAGAGATCTGCCTGCCTCTGCCTCTGGCATTACAAGCTTCAGCCACCACGTCCGGCTTGCAGCCAGTGCTGTTAACTACTGGCCATCTCTCCATCCCTAGATTTGAGTTTTCTAAAGATCACTCTGGCCCACGAGGAACACTGTGTGGCCAGACTGGAGTGTCAGGCTGTGATGGTTCATACTGTCAGCTTGGCAGGTCCTATACTCATGGAGGAGACAAGCCCCTAGGCATTCCGGTGAGGGATGATCCAGCTTAGGTTACCCATGGTGGTACCAGGACATGGGTAAGGGTCCCAGACTCAATAAAAAGGAGAAAGTGAACTAACAACAGCATTAGCTGCTCTCTGTTAGCGAGTGCCTGAAGTCCCTGTCACCATCATCCTCTGCTATTATGGACTGTATTCTTGAACTATGAACCCAAGTAAAACCTTTCTCCTTTAGGTATTTTACCACAGCAATGAGTAGTGATGTACAGAAATAAATGATGGACAGAAGAGGCCAGAGAAGACAGAACTGTACAGGGTGAAGAGGAAGGAAGGCGGAGCCAAGGAAACGTCTAAGTTTCTATCTAGGAGCCCAGTGCCTGGAGGCCTAGTTCTGAATATGCTTGGCAGACAGCCTTTCTAAGGTGAGCGGGACTTGTGCTGCGCTCCCAGGAAGTCGGCCAGCCATCATTTGACCAATACCAGCTCTGGGTTCTGGAAGGAGAAATTCACTTTCCATGTGGTATGTAGGTTGGCCTGGTGTATCATGTGACCTTTAACAGACAAGAGCGCCCATGGGGTCAGGTGTGCCGGGCCGGTGCTTCAGCTCCTCCATTTGTAAGGCAGTAACTGTGCGCCAGCCTTGCTAGAAGCCCCGCAGCTGGGGATCACACTGATAAATTCACTGTATTACTTTGCACAAATCAATATCCCAGCACTTACCAGGGGTTGATGTGACCGAAATTGGTTTCAGCCAATTCGTGAGGGTAATAAATGGCCATTTATCAAATCAATTCATTCTGCAGCACTCCTCTAGCTGCCCATCCTCATGGTACCCATGGGGTGCTAGGCTCTGTCCCCCTCTACACAGTCCCTAATACACATGCAACACTAGCTTGGAGAGTCCAGAGAGGCCTGACATAGCCTCTAGATACGACAGGCCTGCTGGGGTTCTAGGGCACCGGGGTCCTGAGTACTGCTTGCCTACCACAAGTTCAGAGTCAAAGAGCCTTATGCTTTGACTAGGCTGCTCATTCCTTCTTTTGGGATCTAAGACGCTTCTGGTCACAGGAATGAACATGGTATAGGACATTCTCAGCGTGATCCCAACTGCAGGGCTTCTCAGCAAGGCAGATGCACAGCAAAGGAAAGCAAGGAGAGGGCACAGCTCTGTCAACATGGACCCCCCAAGGGTACTGTTTTGTGTGGGGTCACCAGAACCATAGCAGGGCCAACCCGTATGGGACAAGGAGTGGGCCTTCCTGGCAGCAAGTTTACTGCTGACCTAATGCAGAGTTCAGAAGACAGAGAGGGGCTCTGAGGGACGGGAGTTGCCAGGGTGCATATTCTGGCAGCTCTCGGAGGTAGAAAGTAGATCACCTAGTCTGAGCCAATTGCAAGGGATGACATCAAGACACGCACCAGAGGTCAGCGCAGAGCCCGGAAGAGGCAAGCTAGGGGTGGGTGCCCAGTTACAGGCGGAAGTAATCAGCTCTGGGCTTGACCTCAAGAGTACAGGACCCAACCCAAGACATCTTAAGGACAAGGACTAGGCTGTGTGCTGTGTGCCACAGATAGGAGAAACATGGGCTTCTGAGTCATGGGTGTTGGTCTTAGTACCTCACTATAAAGAAATGTGGCCAGGCTCTGTGGCGCATGTCTGTAACCTCAGCACTCAGGGAGGCAGAGGCAGAGGCAGAGACAGATGGGCACTGTGAGTTCGAGTCCAGCCTGGTCTACAAAGTGAGTACAGCCAAGGCAAAGAAAAGGCAAGGAAAGTGGTGCCTAAGAATTGAGATACAGAGAGGAAAATGTAAAACACTATTTCTGGGGAACCTTTTGACTTGTGGGCTTAAGGGGCTGCTGAGAGGTGAGGGTCTGAGATTAGGATAAAGCCTGTTGGAAACTGGTCTGTAGGAAGCTGAATCATCGTGAGGGCAGCTGTAGTCCAGTCCAAGTTGATGTGAGACTGCAATCAGTAGTGTGTTCTATTAGGCCCTCGGTTAGGGTCCACACCTCTATTTATATACTGGACACAAGCGTATAACTAGAACCCAAGAGCATCCAGGTGCAGACTGGGCCCACATGGTGGCTCTTCCCGGCACCTGCCTGACCCTGCAGGCTGCCTAGACGGGATGGTGGCTTTGTTTCCTTGGCTCCACTCATCTGCTGAAAGAGTCAGTCCTGCTGAGGACTCATGAGTCTCGGGACACACGAGGACGATGGAGAGAAGACTGGGCGGCTCAGCTGTATTTGGGGTAACTTCCACTATTTAATAGTTACTCCCTAATGTGTGCCCAAAAGAGGGTAGCCTGGATTCTAGCCTGATGGATTCTTTCTTAATAAGCAGAGCCTAGTGAGCCCCGAACAGACACTGGGCAGCATGTGATGGGACAGATGCTTAGAGGGACCAGTCAGCAGGGCCAGCAGACAGTTTAGGATAGAAGGTTTTAAACTCTAGCTGAGTGGCAGATAGCCTAAAGGGCCTGTTAAAAATATAAAAACTAGGGCTGGAGAGATGGCTCAGTGGTTTAGTGCACTATTTGCTCTTCCAAAGGAGCTGAGTTCAATTCCCAGCACCTACATGGTAGCTCACAACTGTCTGTAACTCCAGTTCCAGGTGATCTGACACCCTCACACCAATGCATATAAAATAAAATTAAATAAATTACTTTAAAAAACCCATAAAAACTAGGCTCTGACTCCACAGGTATAAACTGAGGCCTGAGACAGTGGCTGCTGGTCCAGAGAACATCCTAGGAGAAACACTTGTCTTGAGGGGAGACCCCCACCCCAGTTTAGTCTGGCACAGGCAACTGCTTCCCTGCCTCCTCTGCCTTGAGTCACCCTAAAACAGGCACAGGTCCATAGAATGAAGATGAGGCCCTTGCCCTCAGTGCTATACACTGTCCATGCTGTCCTGGGCAGAAGGGCCTCAGGGTGGGACTGAGCCCGTCACCAATGGGGAAGAAGGCACTTCTTGGGATGTTTTCCGTAAAATCCAACCATGCAGTTACTGGCAAACCATTCTCAAAGTTTGGGGGTGAGTCCTGGGCTGGCTGGCATATAGAAACTAAAGTCTTACTCTACCTTAGCTACCTCTCTCTGAGTCTCAGGTGTCTTGCCTTAAAAGTGGGAAATGGGGGTTGTGGACCAGATAAAGAGTTCAATTCTATGCACAGGGAAATAGCCTCAAGCAAATTTCTTAAATGTTGTATCCTGTTCCTTTGTACAATGGTATTTGATGGTGTCCAACTCACAGCATTGCTTTAAGGTCTACTAAATGATCAATATGCGGGGAGCTTAAGACAATGTCTGGGGTACAGATATTACTTGGCAAATAGTAACTGAAAATAAACTACACCTCTGGCTTTGGGGCAGCAGAGCACAAGCTGCGCCGCCCCCCCCCCCCCCCCAGCACTGAGGACAGGACTCACCAGCACCCACAGTGGCGATGGCACTCTCCTGGCCAATGATGTGTTCCTTCAGTCGCTGCTCTAGTGGGAAGCGGCGTCGCTCCTCTGCCTCGCGCTTTCTCTGCTTCTCCAAGTACTGAGGGGAAAAGAACAAATGGTTTGGTGGGGGGGGCGCTAGCCTCAGCAGACCTTGGTTTAATCTGTCCGTTGGTGGAGGGGAACACTGCTGATGTTGGTGCTCCGGGGGCCTACTCTGGCTGATGACCACTGGAGGCTGGTTCAGGTCACTCCTTGCCCTTCTAGGACATGCACGAGTTGCAGGGCCTGACCACAAACAGTTCTTGGGCAGAACCAACCACTCTCCTCATGGTTTGACAGCACTAAGTGCATACTGTATCTTTCACTAAAGATGCTACTGCAGAAGTTTGCTCACCGTCTGAAAGCCTATCCCAACTCCACAAAAAAGGAGAGAACTAACAGCTGGAGAGGGTGGTGTGGGTGTATAGAAAGGGGGGGGGGGACACACAAATAGAGAATGCTTGAGTGGGGCTCTCTGGGACAGGGGACTGGAAGAAGCTGGAGGACTGCTGACTAACTGGACAGTGGGGGCTGAGGGTGTGAGCCTGACCGGGAAGTATTTACAAAGGCAGAAACTGGCAGATCCTAAACCAAGAAGCAAATGTCAGGTCTTCAGGTGGCTTTTCTCCCTAGGCCTCAGGGATGTGGGCATCTCTCTTGGAAAAGAACTGTCAAGATAAGGCCCTGTCATAAAAGTTGTGGTTGCAGATTGTTCTTGCGGGCAGAGTGGATGAAAAATACCTGCTACTTGGGTAGTGTTTTCCTGTTATAGTAGTGACCTTGACAGAAGTTAAAAAAAATAAATAGCAAACAATCCAATTTTGGCTGTTGCTATCAGTCTGTAGCTGAAAGCTCCCATCAGTCCTAGGTTTCATATGGAGCAATAATTCGGGGCCGATCCCAGTGGAGTGACGCTTGCCGGCTGGAATCCAGAGCCACTGTGTAGCTCCCTCAGGCGCCACATACATCACCTGGCTCTGCCAACTCCAGCCATATATCTGCCTCTTCCTCCTCTCTGCCCACAAGCCCATTCAGCACTCAGGCCCACCAGGCTGGGAGGTGCTGATGACAACACACACACACACACTCTCTCTCTCTCTTACTCTCTCTCTTTCTCTCTCTCTCTGGAATGGTGCCAACTTGTTGGACAGACCCTAGAGGAGCCTGAAGGCGAGGCTGGCTTGTAAGGATGTGCTGGGCACATTTCCACACTGCTCTGAGACTGCTGTGTGCCAGGCACTGTGGTCAGCACTTTATCCACTGCCTCAATTTATAGTCCCCTCCCATGAGAAGGTGGGCTCTTCTTCAGGCTCACAGTGAACAAGCTCCTCTATAGACAGATATGAACTCCAATGACCTCATCCATTTAAGAGCTAGTGACCAGCGATAGTAAGAACCTCCCAGAATCTTGGTTTCCTCACCAGAGCATGGAGACAGTGCTTGAGGCGGAAACGAGACAAGCACTTGGCAGAAGCTGGCATGCAGCAAGGATGGGAGGGTATAAGTGACTTAGATGTCCTAGAAGTAAGTATCTACCCTTATGAAGCATTTGAGCACATTTTTCTTTCTTCCTTTCCTTTTCCTTCTAGGAGTGGGGACTGCGCCTAGGATTCTTGCTCATGCTAAGCAAGCACTTTAACTCTGAGCTATGTGACAGGCCTGGTCTTGGATAAGTACTACTTCCCACAGCTTCAATCCCAGCACCTGGGAGGCAGAGGCAGGCAAATCTCTGTGAGTTCAAGATCAGCCTGGTCTACAGAGGGAGTTCCAGGACAGCCCGGGCTACATAGAGACACTTGTCTAGAAACAAACAAACAAACAAACAAATAAACAAACACAAACAACTACTACTTCCCTTTACTCCATTTGGTAACCAGTTGGCTAATGTTTTTTTGAGGAGGTGGGTAGGTGGCTAGGGCATAGTACAGGATTCCTATTATTTAATTCAATTATAGGTAGAGTTCCACAGACTGAAAGAAGGGGTGCGCTGTCTTAAAGGGAAGCCAGGAGAGAAGTCTACTGCCTTGGAAGCACCTCCTGAGGCACCCTCTCTTGGAACCTCAGTCTGCAGGCGCTATCTCCAGGAGACACCTTGACTACTTGAGGCAGCATCTCTGGCCCCCAGTTTTCCCTACGGCATGTACTCTGTGTAGTTTCCATCTATGGACCTCATAGAACACACCTTTCCCCCTGTGCCAGGCAAAGCCTAATGAAAATTTGTATTCACTTTGTTGAATGAGGTGTGACTGTTGTGGTTCCTCAAGAATTCTCCAGAACACATTTCTTCTTGCAACTCTTCTTTGTAGCTTAAGATTTTATGTTGCTTTAGTAATCCCACTAATTTCTTGGACGAAGGGCAAGAGTTCTAACCACTGTAGAAGTGAGCATGGGGGGGTGGGTGGGAGGGGTGGAGGGGCAGGGGGATGATTGAACTGGTTGGTTTCTTGGGAGCTTCCTAGATGGCATTGGGAAAGGTTCCTATAAAACCAACCCCTAGAATACATACCAGATCCTCCCAAGCCTCAAACATTTAATTTAGAAAAACATTTCTGAAAGTGTACCAGATTTCTTTGATAAAAATGTACAGGAGGGCTGGCAAGACGGCTCAGTGGGTTAAAGTGCTTATTCGCTCTGCAGACCTGGCAACCTGATTACAACATCCAGATCCTATGGTGGGAGGACAGCACAGACTTCCACACATGTGCACCGTGGCACACACGAACCTGCATTTATATACACGTATAGCACACACACCATACTGGGGGTTAAAGGAGGCCAAATGTACTGCTTTCTGTTGATGTGTCATGGTGTAGAAGAGTCTGTACTAAATCAGCTTTTAATGTGTATTATTTTAAACTACTGGGAACTGGATACTGGGCCTTGTCCATACTAGGCACAAGTCACTTTTTAAAGGTAGCTAGCCTTAGCCTAGCCTTGTGGAAAGTTATTCAGTAGAAAAAAGAAAAAAAAAAGTCTGGAGAAGGAACATACTTGATTTGTTTTGTTCCCCCGACCCCCAAGACAGGGTTTCTCTTGTGTAACCTTGGCTGTCTGGTCTTGAACTCACAGCGACTGCCTGCCTCTGCCTCCCTGAGTACTGGGATTAAAGGTGCTGCCACCACTGCTACCACCGCTGCTGCTGCCGCCACCACCACGCCTGGCTGAAGCACTTGATTTGTTTTGCTCAGTCTGCGGGGAGGGAGGAGGAGGATGCAGGCTTTAGTGTGCCTGGCTCTTGGAGGGCAAGTGGGGAAGGGCTACAGGACTGATTCAAGGCTCTGCTTTAGAGGGCTTCCACTATCTTGAAGCCATGACAGGTAACGAGCCAACAGAAGCAGAGGGTGCTGGATTGAGAGGTCCTGGGAAGGGGCTGCCAAGAGAGCAGGTGTGGGGAGGGAGAGAGTGAGCGTCCTCCTGATAAAAGCCTGGTACAATTAACTTCAGCCGCTCTCACCTGGCACGGCCAGCGGCCAGCTTCCCATGCTGCATCTTGGCTGGACAGTCGCAGCCTCTGCTTTCTATCAGTCTTGATTTAATATGGCACTTCTCCTAGCCGTGACTGCATTTACAGGAAAGGGCTGCAAGGCCTAGCTAAGCTTGCTTCACTCAGAGGTGAGTGGCGCTGCACGGGAGGGCTTTGGGTAGAAGGCCTGAGTGACAAGCATTTTGATTACCGGGCATGCCTTAGGGGACAGGTTTGACGATTAGGCTGGTGAGGAGAGGGCAGCTATGGTGCTGGTGGTAGGTGGGCAGAATAAGTCCCTGGGCAAGAGTGGGGTTGTGAGGTGTAGAGAAAGGAACAGAAAAGCCAAGCCAACTTTGCACATTCTCATGGGGAGGTGAGGCCGCCAGAGATACTGGCTATTCTTGTGCCCTCAGGTGTCCTATACTTCTGACTCCTAATAGGTCATGGTCAGGACTTCCATGAGTCCCTGAAATGTGGTGACAGGAAGAACTTCTCAGGAAGGTCAACAAAGCAGACTAGACAGCACAGAGGACACTGGGGTAGGAGTGACGACAGCAGAGGCATCCAACACAAAGCAACTGCCTTATTGAGGTACATTTTTAAAAAGTCTGAGGGATGCCAGTCAAATGGAACAGGGGACATGGAGTGAGAGAAGTAGGAAGGGACATGGAAGCCTCTTGAACTAGCTCATAACATACAGTCCATGTGCAGAGGGCTGGCCACAGGGCGGCCGCCAGTCCCGTTGGACTTGGTCTCACCAGGTCAGCTTCCAGAGTCCGCTCTCCACTTTCTCTCCTTTCTTTATGTCTACCCGGAGGCCCTCTATCCCTGCTGGGGATGGGGCCTTCTTTTGTAGCCTCAGAGCCATCCTGCCAGGGGTGGTGCTCTCTTTCTCTCTCTCTTCTGATGCCAAGAGAACCTGGCTTGAATTTACATATATGATTTTGACCTTGTCATATCTCTGTAAAGGGCTGGGTTGGTCCAGAGACAGGGCTGGAGAGAAAGTTAAGGGCAAGCAAGTGGCTACAGTGAGGATGCGCTCAGATTTGGAGCGTGTGATGCTGACAATTCCTTGATTCCTGATCTTTCATCACTTGAATAGCTGCTAGGTTTATCCACTGCCACTTTCCCCTTTGTAATTAGTATTTTAAGGGAACAACTTTAACATTGTCAAGTAAATATATCCTGTCACTGTGCAAACTTTTAGTTCCTCGTTTTGGCACTCACTGATGGTCTTGTCTGATCTGGGGTCAGTGATTTGATCCTCACAGTGCTATGAAGGTTGACTATGTCACTGTCTTGATTGGAGAGATAAGTGAATCCTAGCCAGGTCTGCCAGTGGCAGGAGAGACAAATATTTAACTTGGGAAGGCTGCCTTTGAGCCTGTACTTTCTATCTGGGGATGACAGAAGGCACCCCCTCTCCCCTCTTCACTGAGTTTAAAGTCTAATTACAGAGATGAGATCGAAAGCACAAATTTGCTCTATTTGCTTCAACTTCTGGGCTACACAGTGAAAATATTGAAAATAAACACCAGAGAGTGTTCTGGTCAGAAATATCAAATGAGATTAATCAGAAGGAAACAGTAGAAAAACCCAAAATGAAGGACATTCTACAAAATTACCTGCACTAGTGACAATGGCAAGATCATGAAGGACAAGGAGAGCCTGAGAAGCCAGTCCCTCTGGAGGACCGTGACGACTGAGTCCAGCTGAGGACCTAGACTTTCTTCCCTTGCAAAGAAAATCCTGGGGAGCTAGAGAATCTGAACACCACGGCAGGGTGACTTAATATCAATGATTTTTGGTATTTTGATTTTGTTACGTGTGCTGACAGTGTGTAAGAAACTGTGGGCTGAGTGTGTTGCTCCGCAGTACTGCACATGCTCAATGCTGCTGAGTTTAATCCCTAACTATAGAAAAAAAGCAAACTCCAAAAACACAAAACTGGCAGTGGTGGCACATGCCTTTAATCTCAGACCATAGGAGACAGAGGCAGGTGGAGCTCTGTATCCTGAGTTTGAGCCAGCCTGGTCTACAGAGCAAGTTCCAGGCTAGCTAAAGCTATAGAGAAAAACCCTGTCTCAAAAAACCAACCAATCAAAGTCCTTGTTTTAAAACAAGCAAACAAGCAAGCAAGCAAGCAACAAAATCCCATACACAGGACAATCACCATGAATAGGATCTTAAAATATTAAGAAAATTTACTTCCTGTGTAATTCTACAATCCTATCTACTTACCCATACACATATCAACCACAGTGATAAAGTGTTAAACTGTTAACAGTTGGGCATCTGATTGATAAAAAGTTTATTGGAAATTGTTACATGATTTCTGAAATTGGACCAAAATAAAGGGGGGAAGCTAGGAAATGGGCAGGCCTCTGAGACTATTTCTTTATCAGAAGTGTCTGTCTATAAAACATATAAACCATGTCTCTGATATGTATTCCTTCCTTCTTTATACAAACATATCTGAACAAAAGATTCTTGAAGAGGCTGGGCGTGGTGGCGCACGCCTGTAAGTCCAGCACTTGGGGAGGCAGAGGCAGGTGGATCTCTGTGACAAAGCAAGTCCAGGACAGCCAGGGCTACACAGAGAAACCCTGTCTTGAAAACCAAAATCAAAGCCAAAAAAAGATTCTTGAAGGGGTGGGAACAGCAGCTTTCTTCCTGTGCAGCACTTAGCACCTGTGCTGTGTCACTGAGAGCATGGCACACTGAGCACAATGTGGGAGGAAGATGTGCCCCTCCTGCCCTCCAGGATGCCCCACCCCACACTCCTGCAGCGCTCCCCTCAAGTCAGGTGGGAGCACCCAGGCTCTCAGGCTGGAATGTGAGCCCTGGGGAGCACCACATCCCCAGCTACCCTGAAGCAAATGAAAAAATATAGAGACAGGAATTGTGCTTGTGATGCTGTCACTGGGATATGCAAATAAAATATATAGGATGGGCCTATCTGCCTAATATTCCTGCCAATTCATTCTCTGGGTGTGATTAAAATGAGCAATAAATTCCTCGTGAGTCTCAGTGGAGTGAGGATCGGGAGAGGAGCTGCGGCTGGCATGCGCGCATCCCCCTCAGCTGAATATTCATCATGGGATAGCTCCTCATATTTTTGTTTTATCTGCCATCATGTGCACAGAGATATATTTCTATCTCTCTTTCATCTCTTAGTTAGGACATGAAAACGGTCTAGGCGTTAAGTATTAAACTCTTCATGTACTGAAATCATTCAAAGTGAAATCTAGGCTAACCCTGCCTATTCTGCCAGGAGGTGGGCAAGCATGTTTTCCTAGAGCCTCCCACCCCCAACCCTCCTGAGGCACCTGTCTGTTCTTTTGATAGTGAAACTAAGAATGCCTATCCCTCCCACAGTAGGACAGCAACGTAGGTACAGTGGCCGAGCCTCTCCCACTTTGGATCTTTCCAGGGGGTAAAAGAAACTTAGGCTGAGGAATGCTGCAAGACCCAGAACCTGAGAGCTCGTTGTGAGAAAATCATTTGATCCAGTTAAGGTGCAGAGATTCCAAGAGTCAATGATAATTTTTTTTTTCCAAGACAGGGTTTCTCTATGTAGCGTTGGTTGTCTTAGACTTGGTTTATAGACCAGGCTGGCCTTGAACTCAGAGATCCACCTGCCTCTGCCTCCCAAGTGCTGGGATTAAAGGCTTGTGCCACCATGCCCAGCTTAGTGATTTATTTTTAAGAGGAGGAAATTTGTAAAAACTAGGCTTATGGATAATTTTAAATATATGGAAATTTGTAATAGTAAAGGGGAGGGAGAGGCTTCACAAACGCCTGTCAGGGGCGGATGGAGCACAGCAGGAACATGGCAGCAGAGTCCACCCCTCGGCCTGTCACCATCCCATTTGCCATCTGGCAATAGATGGAGAAAATTTGATGTTGCAAGTCTTGGGTCACGTTTTAGAATTCTGAGTTGTCATATAAGACATGGCTGCAGGTACGTTTAGGCAAAAGGCCACCTATGTAAAGAGATGTGGATATGGTCTCAAAAGAGTTCATTCAGTACCATAGAGGCACATCTGTTTAGAATCCTAACAGGCAGGTTGATTCCTGTGTGTCATTTCTTTCTTTCTTGCCTATTTGGTTTTCCCATCTGTGAGGGAGGAGGCATTAAGAGCTCCTGCACAGGCTTGTTACAGGAATAGAGAAAGTACATGCTAAGCACACAGCATAGTGCCTGGATGCATGCACGAACTGCTGGGAATAACACTATGAACAGCACTTATACACAGGTAGCAGTATATGATACTTTTCCTTGAGATTGGCCTTAGTTGACCGTCTTCCAGGAAGCCGTCTTGACAAGTCATGCCACTGATTCACTTGCCTGTCCTGGAGTTACTCAGCTGTTCTCGGCTATCTAGGCCACAGTCCAGCACACAGCTGTCATTCATAAATAGGTGAAATAACATTAAATTCTCTTCATCTTAGTCATTTCCAAATGTTCCATAATCAGACACATGATGCTAATACTCACAAATTTTCTATAATGAGTATACTCTGACTGGACAATGGTAGGTCAAGGTGGAAGAGGCCTAGCGGGGTGCTGCTGGGGTGCAGTGCAGGAGGAACAGAAGGGGAGCAAGACAAGATCACGACAGTCGTAACTCACTGCTGGTAGCTTTGTGTCAACTTGACAGGGCTGGGGGCATCTGAGAGACAGGATTCTTAATCAAGAAAATGCCTCCAAAAGATTGGGCTGCCTGTAAGGTATTTTCTTAATTAGTGATTGATGGAGGAGGGGCCAGCTCATTGTGGGTGGGGTCATACTTGGGCTGGTGCTTCTGGGTTGTATAAGAAAGCAGGCTGAGCCAGCCAGTAAGCAGCATCCTCCACAGCCGCTGCATCAGCTCTTGCCTCCAGGGTTTTGCCCTGTGTGAGTTCCTACCTTCATTGCTTTTTTTTTTCCCCTTCAAGACAGGGTTGGTCTGTAGCCTTGACTATTCTGGACTATTGTAGACTAGGCTGGCCTTGAACTCACAGTGCCTCCCAAGTGCTGAATTAAAGGCATGCACCACCACAGCCCAGCTCTACCTCCATTGC
Organism: Acomys percivali; assembly: GCA_907169655.1. Classification (NCBI taxonomy): domain Eukaryota; kingdom Metazoa; phylum Chordata; class Mammalia; order Rodentia; family Muridae; genus Acomys; species Acomys percivali. Next base: position 117,622,121 of record OU015752.1, on the reverse strand, counting down.
TTTTAATGGAACCGTGAGTGAAATAAACTCTTTCTTCCCCACATTGATTTTGGTCATTGCAGCAACAGAAACCCTACCTAACACACACACCTAGACACCAGGAGGGAAGGTCTGAGGCCAGGACCTTGGTGCCCTCCACGTCCGAGCCACTGCTCTGAGGGAAGATGCTGCTTACCAAGTGGCAGAGGGAGCTCAGGTCTAAGGCAGTGCGTTTCCTACCAAAGTCTGCGTTAGGAGCTAGATTTAGAGGCGGAACAATCTACCCAAAGACATGGCGGACAGCAGGACAATGCAGTGGAGATGCTGGGCACTTGGACCTTCAGGATGGATGGAGTCTCCACTGGGTGAGCTGACAACAGAGAAAGGGACTTCTGGCTGTGAAGCTATGGAAGCCCTCGCTGGCTCTAACTGGCATCTGCCTTCCCACAAAAGCAAGCCCTTCTGTGGAAGAGCTCTGTCTTTGAGTCTCAGTCTCTAAGAGCTATTCCTACACTTTGGAGTGAGTACTCTCTCCTCTCTAGCCAGATGCTCCTGCTGCCTTCTGCTTTTCCTCAAGGCACAGCAGTTCTTGGCACCTTACTGCAGATTCTCAGGCCTCAACATCTGCTGAGCACATGGTCAACAGTTAGGCAGTTGTCCTTGGAGCTCTAGCAGGGTCTGACCTGCACAGGTGAATCCAACCACCATGTTGTTCACTCCGGGCATTGGCCTTGGTACTAGGCTAATACTGTGGCTCACCTCCCTGAGGTGACCACACTTTGTTAAGTGGCCTTCAGTGGCTCTAATCACTTTGAAAGAAATCTTTGCATGACCAGCACCTCCCTATGACACACCACAAGTGCTTTTTTTTTTTTTTTTCTTTCAAGACAGGGTTTCTCTGTGTAGCCTTGGCTGTCCTAGAATCACTTTGTAGACCAGGCTGGCCTTGAACTCAGAGCGATCTACCTGCCTCTGCCTCTAGAGTGCTGGGATTAAAGGCGTGCACCACCACGCCTGGCCACAGGTGCTCTCAGTCAAGTGAAGTCCTGCCCTTCTGTCTGAAAGAGGAGATGTTGGGAGAAGTCCCCGGGGCTATCTGGAACCAGCAGGAATCTCATCAAAGCCCCGGGAGACTCTGTCCTGAATGGCAGGCAGTGCAGCTGTTCTTAGGGGTGTAGAATCTGAACACCAAGAGGGAAACAGCAGCCCCTTGAATTTAGTAGCTCTTTTTGGTCCCACGAACCAATTTGGATGGGTTGTGAAAAGCTAGCTACCATTTCTTAGCCCATCCCTTCTCTTGAGGAAATTATCTTAAGACAATGACTAAGCTGAGGTTATCACCAAGTGGTTCCAGCTCTGCTCTCGTTCAAATATGGTAGGACTACTTTTTTTTTTTTGCTCCCCTTTGATAATGTTTGATAATGGTGGGATCCTATGGCTAGTGCTGGGCGGTGAATTATAGGACATAAAGTGTTTTACTTTTAGGCTGAGTAGTCAACTGTGAGTGTGGCCATGAGTGTAGAGGTCAGAGGGCAATTCTGTGGAGTTGGTTCTCTCCTTCTACCTTTACATGGATTGTAGAGATCCATCCATGGTTGTCAGGCTTGTGAGGTAAGTGTCACCTTGCCAGCTCTCAACTGAAATTTTGAGACACTTCAGAGTATACTTTCCCTCTGGCCGACAACTAGCAACCAGCAACCAGGAGTGAGGTAAGTGGGTGCTCTCAAGGTGGGGTCTGGGTGCCCTCAATGAGCAGAGCCTACCCTCATCCCCCACAAACAGCAAACAACAGCACAAGGCAAAATATGTCTTTGTTGTTCAAACCACTGAAGTTTTGTATGATTAGAGCAATGCAGGCCAGCTCAGCTCATTCTGATGGGTATGTGCTCATATATGCGGCTGAATCTGAGGGCTCACTGAGGTTTCAGTGAGGAAAGTACTAGTCATAGCATCACACAGGCAGAGGAGAGAGCTAGGATGAGAACCCAGGTCTTTGCTGTCTCAGAGAGGCAGAGTACAGGCCACTAGGTGGGACCTGTCACACTGAATTATCTCTGTGGACAAGACCTCAAGGTTGGGAAGAGCGAAGGGATGAGAAGCCTGGTATTCCAGGCTAGGTCCTGCCTTGTGGTCAGAGTGTTAGTTTCAGTTTTGATGCTAACTCACTTTGGGACCAAAGGCAAGTCAGGTCATAATCCTCGCTCCAGTATCTCCAAGAGTAAAACAAGCCAGTGGGCTCACACTTCAGATTGGTATTTCTTCTACTGCAGCGCCCTCTCAGCAGCTGCCAGGAGGGAAGAGCGTGCTGCATGTGCAACAACACTCTGGGCCATCTTTCCCTCAACCAGAACAGCTCCACTTCCTACGGATTCGTCTGTTTTGCTTTCGTAAGATTTTCCATCACAGGATCTGATGACTGTCCAGGTTCCTGCCAGGTCTCAGATTTGTGACTCTGGTTCTTGGAATCTACCCAATTGCTCCCAAATTATAAGTTCTGTGGCTGGGGAAAAGCAGGAGCCTTAGTCTTTAAAAAAAAATTTTTTTAAGGGAGTTCAAAAGCTTGGTTGAGAAGACAGCACTAGGATGGGGACTTTGCCTACTCAGATTGAGCGGGCTCTGGCATGTGTGTGGAAGGTGAGAGCGAAGGAGTGATGACGGGAAAGGAGGCTGTAGGAGGCTGTAAGGTATGCGAGGCCTGAGGAACTCGTATTTTGCTCAAAACTGCATTTGGCTAGTACCTTTTGCTGGAAAGAAGCTGGGAGGCCATCACCTTAAAAACAAACGTGACTTAATTCTCAGAAGCCACAAATGGCTTGGGCCTCTCCCTCTTCACAGTCATGACCGGAAACTTCCTTGTTCTTGCTAAGATCAGGGCTGGATATGAATTTAAATAGACAATAGTCATCAAAGGTTGGCTTAGTGATGCATGCCTGCAATCCCAGCACTTGGGACTATCTTAAGGTACTTTAGTAGATCTGCAGGCAACAGACTCCCAAGTGCTAGAAAACGAACAAGACAAGGACCAGAAAGCCAGGTAAAATGAGCTCATTCCTACGTAGAACCTACTATCTAGCCCCGTGGTTAACTGCGTTTGCTTCAGTCTTAATAACTTACTCTGGGAGTGCCAGCCTTGGCTATATAGTAAGACCAGTTGCCAGAAAATAAAAGATCAACATGTAAGATGATGGGGCTGGAGAGATGGCTCAGCAGTTAAGAGCACTAGCTCTTTTTCCAGAGGACCTAGGTTCCATTCCCAGCACCTATATGGCTGCTAACAACTGTCTGAACTCTGGTTCTAGGGGATCTAATGGCCTGCAGCCTCTTTGGAGCACTGCATGCACATGGTAATATAGATACATACAGGCAAAACAGCCATAAACAAACAAACAAACAAACAAACAAACAGAAGGTTAAATGAGGCGTGGGGTACCCATAGCCTCCTCTCTCTATTCACCTTGGTCTCAGAAGTTTTCAGAAGCTTCATAACCTCCCCTTCCCGGGCATAGTCCAGGGCTGTGTGTCCCATCTCATTCCTCTGAAGGGGGTTGGCTCCTGGCAGAAAAAGAAGGATAAATGGTCAGGGGCTATAATGAATGACTAGTGAGTCCTCAGTATTCACCTACAGGTGGGTTGGGCACCTCAATTTCAGTATGAATCTCCATTGTAATTTAAGACATTGCAGATTGGCAGGAAAACATATCTAGTTACTCTGGAAGGACAAACTATGTGGTTCTTTGTGACAGAGGTGAGGATACTAGGGCCTTCCTCTTCTACTCCTCCTCACACACACATACACACACACACATAGCTAAACATGCTAACAAAATTTGGTGAATAAATTCACAAATTTATACATGCAACACAAATGCCAACATATGCACTCACATATTTATGTATGTACACTTATGAAAATGTTCACATTTTCAATATAGTCCCATATAAAGAAACACTGACTCACAAAGTCATATAAAAGGGTTCTTTCTAAACCGGGTGTGGTGGCACACGCCTTTAATCCCAGCACTCAGGAGGCAGAGGCAGGTGGATCACTGTGAGTTCGAGGTCAGCCTGGTCTACAAAGCGAGTCCAGGACAACAGCCAAGGCTACACCGAGAAACCCTGTCTCGAAAGACAACAAAAGAGTCCTTTCTAAAACGGAATAGCTCAAACTTCTTTTATTTTTCTCCTTTGAGATAGAGTCTTCCCATGTAGCCCTGGCACTTGTTATGTAGAGTAGGCTTGCCTCAAGCTCTAAGCAAGCCTCCTATCTCAGCCTCCTAAGTGTGTGTGTGATTACAGGTGTGATTTGCCACACTCAGCTCTTCTCTCTCTTCTGTCAGCCAGAGTCAGTGAGGTCCTCTGAAAGGGTGTGGGCACCTCAGGACTTTGGCTCTGTCCTGCTGGCTGATGACTAGAGGACAAAAGACTCAAGTACAGGGAAAAGGCTAGCTGAGAGCCACATGACTATCTTCTAAGTACTGCCACAGAGCAGCCAGTACATGGCGCATACTTGGCAAGGCTTGGAATTACAAGGAAAGACTCCCCTTACCCTGAGTGCTGCCAGACTTCCTTCCACAGCCCAGTTCTGGGCAACTCTCTTCCCAACCCTAACCCAACCAATGCCAGCTACCCCGCAAACCCTGAAGCAGTGGAACCTGAGGAAGAGCTGGCCTTGCCTCACAGGCACGCCTTCCAATACCGTCAGAAAGGAAGCCTAAGCAAGCTTAGCTATGTATGCCTTTCAACTGCAGCATGTGGTAATAATACTCAGCATTTCCTGCACCTGAGAGGTGTAGGTAAGTTAAGGGGAGTTTAAACTAGTCACTGCCATAACAACTCACTCAGCACAGGCCTGGCTCAGAGTGGGCATGTGATCAGTGTAGGCAGAAGCAAAAGCCAGTTTTTGTCAATTCTGGGAACATTTATCTCATGTTATGAAACTTCCCATTGAAGTTCTGCTCCTTTAGACTCTGTAACTTGGCAATGAGAACACTCTGTAAGCACCCGCATGTGGCTGTTTGAGTGAAAGGTGGAGAAGCAGAGGAAACTTTTAAATAAGGAAAAACCAAGTCAGGCATGGGGCATATACCTTTAGTGCCAGCACTTGGGAGGCTGAGACAGGAGATCCAGGGCAGCCAAGGCTACATAGTGAGACCCTATCTCAACAAAATAAAACTACAACAACAACCTCTCCCACAAAAAGGAAAAATAAGATCATACATGATCTCATTTTTGATCACGAATAAATATGAATATATATTATTTTTATTAATATAAAATTCATATACCATAAAATTACTGCCCTCTCTTTTTAAAGCCAGTGTTGGGAGTAGGGCCTCTCACACATTAGACAAGTAAGTACTCTACCACTGAGCCTAAAATCCTGGTGCCTGATATATAAAGAGGCCAGGAGAAGTGTCTGGATCCTCTGGAAGTGGAGTTATGAGCCACTGTGTGGATGCTGGGAATCAAACCTGCATCCTCTGGGAGAGCAGCCAGTGCTCTTAACTGGTGAGCCATCTCTGCAGCCTTAAGTCTGTTTTTTAAACACACACCATTTGGTGTTTAATTTGAGGTTGTATAAGACCACTACTATCTAATTTACTCTATACCAATTATCAAAATAAGACAAAAAAAAAATGGTTGACGTTCTCTCTTCATGGGTATTTCCTATTACTGGACCGGTGCAATGTGTGGCCATTAGTGCATGGCTTCTTTCATGGCACATGCTCTCAAGGTTCCTTCATGCGTGTTCTGTGAAGATACCACACTTTCCTACGTGCCAGCTGGACACGGGAGCTGTTTCTCCCTTTCGGCTGTTAGTAACATTCATAAATAGTACACGTCCCTGTTGTATTGTTGTTGCCTCGAGTTTTGAGAGTGTTTTGCTACATAGCTCAGGCTGATCTTGAACTTAAGATCTTCCTGATGTAACTTCATGGGTTGTTAACACGTGTGGGAGACCAAGTATTCACACCCACGTGGACTCTCTCAAACTGGCCTTGAAAACCTAGGCTCAACCATTCCTCCTGCTTCAGACTCCTGAGTCTGTACACACAGCATGTACACACCATGCCCAACTCTGGTTGTATGCTCCAAGTCTTTTCAGTAGATGCCCTGGGATGACAGTAACAATAGCCTACAGGTCACTGTGTTTGTGGTTGGCTCTACAACCTGCTTCTTTTTTTCACCTAACGCTTGCAACCCTGAGGAATTAAAATCTCCAAGATATAGACATGGAAACTGGATTTAAGTGCAGCCATTAGCAGCAGGAGTCTATTGTTTTAAGACGAGAGTCTACCCTGGGCCTGGATCTTGCTAACTCCAGTTTCCACACTCTCAACAGAGTGACACTGCTACAATCCCAGCAGTGCTCTTTCACCATCTGCGGCATCAAGAAGGGGAATGTCTCAGCAAGGAGGGATCTTCCTATGGCAGCCCTGGTGTTCACTAAGCACCAGTAAGGTTACACCTCCCCTGCCCCCACCCCTGCCCTGGTGTTCACTAAGCACTAGTAAAGTTACACCTCCCCCACCCCCACCCCCCCCACCCTGGTGTTCACTAAGCACCAGTAAGGTTACACCTCCCCCCACCCCCGCCCCCCCCCC
>OU015752.1:117603799-117615437 GCA_907169655.1 Acomys percivali | reverse complement strand
CCCCCCCCCGCCCATTTAAATGAGTGTCCGAGTGTTTACCATCACTACTGTTTCTAGTCTCTTAAGAACTCAAGAGGCTCAGATAGAGCCTCACTCTTTCTTTTACATCAGTTGGCACACACTGGGCACAGCAGTAGCACCCCAGCAGCAGCTCTGTGTGCAGGATGGGGACTGGCAGGGCCAAAGAGCAGTTTTCCCCCCAAAATTTACTTTAATTCTGTGTGTGTGTGTTTGTGTGTGTGTGTGCGCGCGCGTGCTTGCACAGTTGCCTACAGATGTCAGAGATATAGGAGCTGGAGTTAAATGTGGTTGTGAGCTGCCTGATACGTTTGCTGAAATTGAAAGCATGAGCGTTTAACCCATGAGCTCTCTCCAGCGCCTCCCCCCATGCTTGGGTTTGGTTTTAGGGACAGCTAGCCTTAAACTCATTATATAGCCCACCCTAACCTTGAACTTGACTGCGCTCCCCTTGCCTTGTTGGGAATCTGTTTGTTTATTTTTCTTTTTAAATCCCTCCTTACTACTTTGTGGTCACTAGTGATTTGGCCATTGACTCTTTTCAAACCCTCCCCTCAATCCTGTGGCCAGTCTGTCTCTTTTGCAGATGTCTTCGCCTGGTTTTAGAGTTTGAATCTAGCACAAATTAAGCTCTCCAAGAGCTATGGGACACAATGAGCACATGACAGTAACACAGACAGATGTTGATGGGTGGACAGATAGACAAGAACCACAGAGCTCAAGAAGGACCGACCGGAGCATCTGGAGTTTTCTTGGCACGGCCCTACTTTCTGGGTGCTGGGCACTGATGCACTCTGTAAGGTCTGAGGGGCCAGTCAGTGCCAGAGAGCATTCTCCTCACTCCTACGGCACGGCTTTGGCAGGAGCCTCAAGGGAGTAATAGAGAGGGCTCGCCTTTCTCTGGCTGCCAGGAGGGGAGTTCTGCTACTAGATACGTGTTCTGGGCAGTGGGGATTAGGGCATTTCCAGGAGGGAGAGGAACCAGGGAAAGAGGAGGAATGGGCAGAGACGGGGGGAGGGAAAGGTGAGAAGAAGGCAGTAGGAGAACGCAGAGGGTGAGACTAGCTGCTTCAAACAAGTGCTGTCAGTGATCTATATTTGCTTACAGAATGACAAATGTGTGCCATAAACATTGGCCACTGAGTAATTTCTAGCAGGAGTCATGTCACTTCTCATAAAGCACGAGGTGGGGACAGGTAGGACATCTCTGCACCTGGGCCAGCAGCACAGGGGCTTCCTTTTACAGTGGTGCTGGGCCTTGGCTTCAGTCCAGAAGACTCTTGGGTCAGGCTGCTTGCCAGAGGAAACCAGCCTGGTTCTACAAGGTTCCGGAGCCTCAGGGCGGCACATCTGTGCCCACTTTAGGAAGGCTGAGGCGGGGCACCTGGATAATGTCCATCCAATATTACTCCCCCAGCCTCATGCCCTCCCTCTGACTTGACTAATTGCTCTAATAATTGATAGAACCTGACTTCTACCACTGATCGATTTCACCTTCACGACCAACGGCCACAAACCATTACACTCCAATAAATAACCACGCTGGGCCTCACCCGGCTGCCCTCTCCGGGGGCATCAGGATGGCCCGTGCCCTGGCCTGACCTCCCCTTGCCTCCCACCCAGGGCCCCTCCAGGCCAAGCAGCTGGTCTAGAGGGTCAGGCCTCTGGGAGCAAGTGAGCGGGCTGGAAGGAGGTGGGAGTGCTAATCGCAGGCCATCCGTCACCTCCCACTGGCTGTCTGGGGCTGGGGCAAACACCTGGAGCACCCTAGGCAGTGTGGTGCAGGACCCCTCCTTCCTCTCCTGCTCCAGATTAGTTGTCCCAGCTTATAATATTTGATAAATAGCAGCCCAGCTTCCTGGCAGCACGGCTGCGGCTGCGCCTGCCCGCTACAGCTGTGGAAGGTCACTCATTGGGGAAATATGTTTCTGTCAGTGGTATTGAAAAAAGTTTAGTGGAGTGACAGGCCTCAATTTTTCAAATTTTATTAACTCCATCCTCTTAACCATTTGTCTTGAATTCCTTCAGATTCTGGGGGCTCTGTCAATAGGGATCGGGCCCAGAAAGTAGGGTAGGAGTGGATGGGTGGGCATAGTGCTGGTGCTGGTTGGTGCCATTGTGGCTGGCTGACATTTCGTCACCCAGGTGAAGACAGTGGAAGGGGTGTTGGTAAGAGAGGCCTGGCTCACTGGTACCCAGGGAGCCTACTACTTGTCTTTGGTGCAACATCTGCCTTTGGTTTGACATCATCACACACACTCCAAATGAGAAAAGACTCTCACATGAGCTCTTCCAATTCCCAAGAAGTCACTTCTCTCTACTGCATATGGAATAGTTCGTCCCCTGGTTCCACTGACTCCATCTTTTTTGTTTGTTTTGTTTTTTTGAGATAGGGTTTCTCTGCGTAGCCTTGGCTGTCCTGGACTCACTCTGGAGACCAGACTGGCCTCCTGAGCACTGAGATTAAAGGCATGTGCTCACTGACTCCATCTTTTAAGACCGAGTCTATCTTCTCCTCTAGGAAGGCATCCTTACTGCCCTCCCACAGGCTGGTTTTGAGCTGGGGAGGTACTCAGCAAAAGCTGGGCACCATCTTCTACACTCCCATAGCCTTCTGCCTGTCTTCCTGCAAGACCCTCCCACTAAAGGCTATCACTACACATTGTCTCCACCTTGCTACTCACCAGCACAGAGCCCAGCAGAGATGCTCATTCATATTTGCCACTAAAATAACAAAACAAACAAACAGTCTTTTCTCAGGCGCTATTTTTTGAGGCAGAGAGAACATAGCTGTTCTGTCTGCTGGAAAAGCCTTTCTGACTGCAAGTGTGTGATCGTGCCCTTTGATCTGGTGACACCTAGTCTCTTCAATGGTCCCAGATGCCTTTCTTTCCTGTAGGTGGGAAGAGGAGAAGCACTTCCTCTCCTAGCTGGAGCAGGTGGGTGAAAGTGCCACCTGCTGGCTGGGCACTTCTTTACTGTTCTGCCAGAGGCTGCTGTCTGCCTATCTCTATGGGTTTTATGATGTCTGAGTGAGACAGAAAGTTTGAATGTGGTTGAAAAACAGATGACAGTGATCTTTGTAAAAGCTTACTCATCCACTCTTCCTTTTCACATTTACCTCTGCTCCCTTTATCCTGATGTTCACAATTTTGGTGGTCTCTTTACTATCTCCAGAGAGAAGTTTTAGTATCAGAGATGTCCTTCCATGGTTAGAGGTGCCCATGTAGGCTGGAATTTCTGGCGGCAAGTTTTCTATCAAGGATGCATTCAGAAATAGTGAAACAAGCTGTGTGCCTTCCCTGTCACCACACTCACTCTGATACGGTGTCCTAAGAGTTCCTTCTGCCCAGAGCCCTGCCCCTTGTCTTGGTGATCACCAACGCCCCACATTCTTCAAGGCCGGTGGCCAGGGATCTCCCTTCTGCGTTCTTGCTCTCCTCATTCTCTTTTCTGCTCAAGGCCTGCCACATTTCAGTTGTCACACCAGACTCCTTAGCTCTTGAGGCCAGATGGAGGCAGACTTCTGAGGCTTGAGAGTGACAAAGGACAAGACAGTCCTATCTCCTGAGGCCTTATCTGGAGTGTCCATTCGCCCCACACATCAGACACATGCTCTAACAGACATGTATATATGATTATCCACCCTTAGCCAAGAATCATATCATAAGGCATGTATTCCATGCTGTGCTTTCTGCTGGCGACATCCATGGATTTAGTCCTTAGCAACTTGCTGAAGAGAGAGGAGAGGCATTGTTTTTTCCACTTTACAGACAGCCTGGGACTGGTAGGAGAGTAAGAGCAGGGATGCAGGCTAACATTTGCTGGTATACAGTCTCACATACTGTGCCTGAATAATTCATCACACAAAGAGAAAACAGGCTCAGAGTTGACATGACTTGCCCGTGGCCATAGCAGCAAACAGGGAGGCTAAGATTTAAAACAGGGATTCATTTCTCTTTCATAAGTGTCTGAAATTTCACAAGTTGTTGTTTTGTTTTGTTTTTTTAAAGAAGTTAGCTCTACTCCCTCATCCCACCTCAAAGTGCCACCAAAGGCCTGATGACTCACAAAGACAGAAAGATATCTTTTCTCCTTTCCCTTAGCTCCAGGCCCCAGAAAAACAGCCAAGTTTCTCAACATGAGTTGGGGGACAGACATTTCTGTGGGAGGGGTACAGCAGAACACTTCCTTTCTTCCCATTCAGGGTTCCTGATCTGGGGTAAGGGAAATGGTGAGCCACCCTAACTCACCAGACACCTCCCTCCACTCCCCCCCAACCCCAACCGTGGCAGCCAGAGGGACTCCACTGCTTTCTGGAATTGGGAGACTGAAAGCTGCTTTCCTCATTCAGACAGCCTCTCATGTTGCACAGCACACACACAGGCTAAGGACTGGCATGCCGTGGAAGCAGCAGGCCTTATCACCTAACAGAACCCAGATGGAGGGGGAGAGACAAGAGAGAAACTCACAGTGTTGGATGGAGGGATGAGGAGATGGATTGACCCCATTTTTCCTCATACACCGTTGATCTGAGGAAAAGGAAACCACAGCCCCAGCTGAGAGGAGCAGAAAACAAACTCAGTGCTTGGGCTCAGCATGTAAAGGAACTTGTCACCAAGCCTGGTTACTTGAGTTCCAGCCCAGGGACTCATGATGGAGAGAACCAATTCCCACAAGATGTCCTCTGTCCTCCACGTATGCTATGGCATGTGTATGCAGGTATACACACGCACATACACATGCTATGAATAAATAAATGTAGTAAAATAAAAAGCCTTTGAGTCATTTTCTTTTTTGAGTGCTTAAAGCAATCATTTAATCATAAACTTCCCACAGGCTGCCACATCTCCAGAAGCAAACATATCAGTAAAGGGCTTTGTGAACCTTTGGAAAGAGAGGTGGGCATCTGAAGGTCTGTAGCAACCATAGGAGATGCTCTTTTCCTGTCTTTATCAGAATTACCTGTGAGCTCAGTCAGGTAATTAAGGCAAAGGGTGACTTCATCAGACATTTGATGGGATGTCTCAGGAAAATCCTGTGGTCACAGTGAAGTGTGGGCTGGATGCCAGTAACATACGGAATGCCAGTCGGCCACTGATAGACAACTACACCCCAGGAGGGTGGGGCAAAAGACAGACCAGAAAAGGTCCCAGTGACAGTAAGTAGGTTTGGTCGCGTTCAGCATGTTTATTTCTGATATGGACACCATGGGGCTGGGCTGCTCATTCAATGTGCAGATGTAATTAGGGCGGGAAGGGCACTAAACACACCTGACAGAAGATTGACACTAAGAGGTAAAGTATAAATGAGGAGTCATAGGTTTTGGAAGAGAGACAAAGTAGAGAGATTGTTCTGGGAAATACAACTGGTGTAGAAAGGGTTTAGAAGCCATGTGAGAAAAATGGTTCAAGGCAATTGGTTGGTGACTTGGGCTGGAGGAAAAAAAAAAGTTCAGTACACCTGCCATCATGCAGAATTGGGAGGTTAATAATAAGACCCTTGGATGCAGTCCATGGCTGACCTGATAAGCATGAGAAAGTCTGAAGGTCAAATATGGCCCAGCCAAGCTCCCCAGCACCAGAAGAGCGCATGCACCAGGTGGACAGCTACTTGGTAAGTGCATTACTGATATGTCACTTATAGTTTTTTTTTTTTTTAAGATTTCCTTTATGTGAATGGGTATTTTATTTGCATGTATGTCTGTGCACTTGTGTTCCTGGTGCCTATGAAGGTCAAGAGGATGTCAGACACCTTGGGAATGGAATTACAGATGGTTGTGAGCTGCTATGTGGGTGTTGGGACTCAAACCCTGTCCCTTTGTAGGAGCAGCAACTGATCTTAACTATGGAGCTATCTCTCCAGCCAGTCCCTAATTTTCCTTTGTTTTTCTGAGACATGGTTTATCTGTGTAGCCCTGGCTGTCCTGGAACTCACTCTATAGGACCAGGATGGGCTCAAACTCAAGGAGATTCATCTGTGTCTGTCTTTGCCTCCAGAGTGTTGGGATTAAACGGTGTGAGCTACCATTGCCTGGTTTCTATTTTTCAATATTAACTAATTTATACACATACACACATACATACATACATACATACATACATACATACATACATACATACATTCCCTCTCCCCCTCTCTCTCTCTTGTTCGTTCAAAGATGCTTTCTGAGAGTCCTCTATGTGTCTGTCACTGTGCCAGGTAGGTATGAGAGATAAAAGAAAAAAAGTGAGCAAGAAAATACAGTTCTGCTCCTAGGGAGCTCCTGATCCTGCAGGGAGGAGGAGAATGTGCCTATCCCCAACAGTAACATGTGCCTTGACGGCAGGACCCACAAAGAAGTCTAGCTTCAGTTCAGATTAAGTCAAAGAGCTCTGGGGAAAATTCACACACTTTTGGCTGCCAAATTCCCCAAGTAGTTCAATCAGGACCAAACCACTCACTGAAACTCTCAGCACTCTCTGTGGGAACAGGAGCACAGTGAAGCAGAATCTGTGAGATTTTTGTGCTAGCTATTTTGCTTTTAGAGCCTGAGTTGTGGTCTTTGGCTAGGACTTGTTTATGGACCTGCAGCTTGTCTTACAAGTGGCCGTGGTGTCAGGGTGAAGTGATTTAGGCAGCAGGTCTACCCAACTCTCCATTTCTTACCCACCCTGTGGGGACTGCTTCAGCACAGACATAAACATGCTCCTGCCGTTACCTTATTGCACTCGTCACATAGGGAGGCTAGAAGGCTTGATTCAGGGATATGATTGGATTTTAAATCCCAGTCTCACAGGATTTTAATTACTGGTCTGGGGCAGCAGGGATAGGCGCAGGCTGCCTTTGGATGGAAGAGGTCGATACACCAGTCCACAACATATTGAGCCACAATGCCTGCAGACTCTATTGCTCTATTTAATCATCTTTTGCAAAATTTACAGTGGAACAGGAGGGATCAATACGGAATTTATCACATTCTCTTGTAAATATGAGCCAGGAAAGAGTTCCAGGCAGTTTGTTACTGAGTAGGAGGGAGCATGTCTGTGTACAGCTGGGCATTAGGAGATGAGACAAAATCCATACTTCTTGGCATAAGCTACAGACACTCAGCCAAGTTCCTTTTAAACCTGAAGGCAAGTTCAATGGGGAGAACCCTGATCTATTCATCCACCAATCAGCAACCAACATTCTGGAACCCACTTTACCCTGTAGAAACTCTGGGGCTTATTGACTATTGTGTTCCTGAGAACAATATAATACAATGATCTTGCCACTTAGGAGGGTGAGCCTTGTGCAAGTTCCTGAACAGTCTGGGCCTTTCTTACACACTCGGGAAAGGTAGATGAGAAGGGCCTCTGCCTGGAAGGGTTAGTTTGGTATTAGAAGAGATAAAAACCTGGGCATGCAGAGGGGTTTCAATGACTGACAGCTACCGTTATGCTTTCTCTAATTACCATAACTAAGCAGTCCTTCCTACAGCGGGTGCCACCTATGAATGTGTGTGGATTTGGGGGTGAGCAGAGAGCTGGCTACCTACTTTCACAGCAGGTGGAAGGAGGACAGGGTATCCTTCCTCCGTTAGGAACCTGGCCAGGGCTACTGGTGGCAGAGTATGTGGAGCCAAGAGAAGGGGCACAGGAGGCGATACACAGGATGTAGTTTTCAAAGCTAGAACTGACTGTAATCTTGAAAATCTATTGTTCCCTTTCCTTCTTTCTTTCTTTTGGTCTTTTGACACAGGGTTTCTTTCTCTGTGTAACTCTGCATGTCCTGGAACTCACTCTATTGATCAGGCTGGCCTCACAGAGATTCATTGGTTTCTGCCACCTGAGTGTTGGGATTAAAGTTAAAGGCGTGCACCACACCCCACTAAGGCTGTACATGTTAAGATTCCAGGGGGTGAGCAATGTAAGCACACCAGGGAAAGCCTGAGTGACAACACATGGAGCTGCCTCTTGAAGTCTAAGCAGGTGTGAAGAGCAGAGGCAGGAAAGGCCTTCCCACAGGGAAAAGTGGAGGAGGAGGTCTGGGGAAGGAAAGACTGCTAGGGCATGAGTGGATTCGTGGGCCCGTGAAGACAACGCCTATTTCCCAGGCATCTTCCTGTGGGCCCAACAGGTACCAATTCCAGTCTCAAAGCAAACTACCACCCCGGCATCTTCTCTTAGAGATAGGGTGGCAGAAGATTCATGGTAAATTGCTGAGCATGCTGGGTGAGGCATCTGAGTTGACCTGGGAGGTACTGGAAATTGCTGATAAAGAGCAGGAGTGAGCAAGCGATTCTGTAGGGAAAGGCTGGGTTGAAGGAGATCCTGGAGGAAGGGAGGGTAACAGTGAGGCAGCTACAGCGCTCCTCTTATAAGTCATGGACAATGGTGAGTTGATGGACCTGAGAGGAACCCCTCAGACAGACAGGGCTTCTTAAACACTGAGGCAGAAGGCATCAGACTTACTTATAATGCCTTCTTGTTGAAGCTGGTAGGTGGTGACACCACCACTCACCAAGCACGGAGTGTGGAAGACAGTCCCAGGAGGGGAAGTTTGGACACACCACATATGAGTTGTTTAGAGAAATCAGCAGAGCTACTGGCAGCATGAAAATGCCTGGTTTGTTCTGAGGAAAATATGCCGGCCAGTGTGGTCAGGAAAGGACAGGCATAAGCAAAGGAACGCGCGCCCAAGCACGTGGCACATATAGAGCCCGCTGAGGAAAAGCCAGGTCTCCTGCCTCAGACTCCAGCTCTTTGCAAACTGGTGGGGCCTTACACATGCGGATAATGCTTTGAGTAGCACATGATAGCATGGACAGCCAGACGTCAGATTTTTTTTTTTTTTTTTTTTAATTTTGGGCAAGTTTTCTGAAGTTGTGGGCTTCAGACTATCCCTATTCCTCCTTCTACCCATAATCCAGCACAGTACCCCAACATGCTCTGGATAAAGCAGAGTTCAGACTATATAAGAGCCTTGAGTCCCTCCCTTCCCCCTCTTGCTAATGACAGCTGAGACTGAGGAAGCCAAGCGCAGGTCTAGGCTAAATTCAGCAGCTGTAATTATACCGCTGACGTCTGGGGCAGAGCCACAGACTGCAGGAGGCGGCAGCTTTTGTTCATGCACTAAACCCACATCATCTTCAAACATGCAAATCGCATGTCTGCTTCCACCTAACAGCATTGGAGAAGGCTGAGGAAAGGGCACACAATGCCCACACATCTGGCTAATTCAGTTAGAAGGCCAATCAATCTTGATGGGCTGTCTATAAAACACTGCTCCACCCCAAAGGGCAGAGCTGACCAGATGTTGAAATGTCTGTGGACCAATCCCAGTTGAATGTCCATAGCAGCAAAGAGGGCTTGTCAAGAGAAGGCTTTCACTCACAAGTCTGCTCCAAAGTTCAGTCCAGACTTCTGCTTTGGAGAGTACCAGTAGTTAAAGCAATGGCTGAAGCTGGTTGTGGTGGCTCACAGCCATCATCTCAGAGCTGGAAAGACTGAGGCAAGAGGACTGTTATAGGTCTGAAGTGGTCTGGGCTAGACATCAACACATCATCTCAACAAATAAACACCCCCCCCCAAAAAAAAACTACACACAAACCAAATGACCAACCAACAAAAGAAAACAAAATAGCAACGAGTGAGCCTCTAGACTGAGGCACATTCACAGATGTCTGCACGTGAGGGAGACAGGGGGCCTTGTTCATAGCTGACTTTGCAAACAAGTGCAGGGACATCCTGGGGGATCTTAACTGTACTTATCAGTGTGAGGAGAGCAGCAAGTGTGGAAGAGGTGTCTTTAACACGGTATCAGATGTTAGACTACGGGTCTGTGCAAAAGAACCATTTACCTGGGGCTCTCAGCCTCTCATCAAGGCTGAAGGAATAACTCATCTTCCCCATAAAACTGCTGTATTTTCCCAACACAGAGGCTGTTGCCAACATCTTTAACAGTTTGCTCTCCCTCCTCCCCACCTAGCAGTTATCAGGTGACTATCTCAAAAGCTAAAGACAGGAGCACCATGGGGGAGGAGGAGTGATGAGAGGGTAGAAATAGGTACAGTCACCAACAGGACCACTTTGATGGAACTCTTTGCCTAGGCTGGATTATTTTTCTCAATGGTGCTTTTATCTAATAATTCTGAGGACTTTACCAAATCTGTCCTTGAGCTGAGACTGTAGGATGAACCAAATTTTTGGCATTCAACAAAGGACAAATTAAAAATGACACCTTCTTCTAGCTTCACTGGGCAGTTGCACATACATGGCACATGCTCACACAGATAAATAAAAATACATCTTAAAAAAAATTGGAAGAGAGCTGGGTATTTTGGTGTACTTTGGCTGAAGCAGGCAGACTGCTATGAGGTTGAAACTAATCTGGGCTACACAGTGAGTACCAGGCCAACAGGGATGGTGTAATTACATCCCTGCCCAAAACACTAAAACAAAAATAACAAAGAGAAAACAAAGACCAAAATTCCTACAGAAAAATGGCTAAGATGTGAACAGATAATTCACAAAGGAGATCAAAATGGTTCTTAAATATATGAATTAAGTTCAAATCCATTTGTAATAAGAGAACCAAACTAAAACTATTTCCCTTTTACTGTGATTGACAAACTCCCCAAAGGCTGACAATCTAGTCTTCGAGGGGCTGGAGAGTGTCACAGATACTCTAATTCAGGATAAATGAGAGGGACAGTCCAAGTTCTATGGAGGAGAAACAACTTGTACATAGCCAAAGGACCTGTGCACATGCCCTCCTACTTAGGACTGCTACCTATAAGACTTCACTACAGACACACCGCCAGTAATACCAAAGTATTCTACAAACAGGTCATACACAGTTGCACTGCTTACAAAATATTCAAAACCTGCATGTACATGCATATAGGCCAGGAATAGAATCCTGCACAGGCATAAAGAGGGAGAAGGCAGATCTGTATGAAATGTTTCCTGGAAAATATGGATTAGTAAAAAAAGCAAAGTAAAAAAGAACGCATACAGTATGTTAGCTCTTACATAGGAAAGTGAGGCAAAATAAGAAAACAGGACTCTTGGGGCTGGGGAAATGGCATCATGGGTAAAGAAGTTGTCTTACATGCATGGGAACCTGAGTTAGATCCCTAGGACCCAGGTAAAGACACTGGGTATGGGAACATGTGCTGTGGTCTCAGTGATGGAAGTGGAGGTGGGAATGGGGGAGACAGGAGTCTCTGGGATTTGCTGATCAACCAGTCTAGCCTAATTGGTTAGCTGCAGGTCATTAAGAGATAGGTCTTCATTCAGGCTGGAGAGATGGCTCAGAGGTTAAGGGCACGGACTAATTCTCCAGAGGTCCTGAGTTCAATTCCCAGCAACCACATGGTAGCTCACAGCCATCTATAATGTGATCTGATACCCTCTTCTGGCATGCAGGTGTACACGCAGGTAGAGCACAGTATATATAATAATTAATAAATACGTCTTTAAAAAAGGAGAGAGATCTTCTTTCAAAGGAGGTGGATGGTGTTCCTGAGGAACCCAAGGTGGTTCTTTCGCTTACATATGCATGCATACACATAAGCCCTACGACCTGTATACAACACAAACATATGTACACACACACACACACACACACACACACACACACACACACACACACA
>OU015752.1:117567175-117603789 GCA_907169655.1 Acomys percivali | reverse complement strand
ACACACACACACACACACACACACACACACACACACACACACACACACAGAGCTTCTACTTCTTAATGACTAGGGTTACAATTTGCCCCAGCACACCTGAATTGTGGTGCTGGGGACTGGATCCAGGGTCTTATGCATGATGTGTGAGCTACATTCCCAGCCTCCCTTTTGCACAGTTTCGAACTTTAGATACAAGTCAATGTTCTATGTATTTAAATGGCAAACATATGCCAATAGGCTAAGTAGGGAGGAAAAACCCTAAACTGAATGCAAACTATAAAACTCAATCCATTACATTTTAAATGATTCCAAAGGGGAAAACATGGACTCAAACTGCTTGTGAGCTCAGGATTGGAAGAGGCCCGTCTCAGCGGAGGGTGAGAAGGACAAGTGGCCCTGGCTTAGTTTTCTACAGTAGGGTGAGGGACCTGGGAACTTCCTGGCTTAGTTTTCTATAGTGGGGTGGACAGAGGGACCTGGGAACTTCCTGGGTTGCACCGTACGACTGAGCTTAACAGGCAAT
The DNA here is from genome assembly GCA_907169655.1 of Acomys percivali. NCBI lineage: Eukaryota > Metazoa > Chordata > Mammalia > Rodentia > Muridae > Acomys > Acomys percivali. The sequence continues at coordinate 117,603,266 of OU015752.1, read as the reverse complement.
GTCTTCAGAACAGGAGAGGCAAAGATGAAACGTGCTTGGTACAGATGTCCGTAGGCACGAGTTGGATGTATCACTGGGGATGAGCCTTGAAGTTTCAAGAAGCCCAAGCCATTCCTGGTGAGCTTACTGTGCTGTGCCTGCAGATCAAGACGCGAGCTCTCACTACTGCTCCGCGCCATGCCTGTGTTCTTACTGCCACGCTCCCCATGATGGGCACGGATTCTAACCGCCTGCAACTGTGAGCCTCAAATTAAACATTTTCTCTTAGAAAATGCCTTGGTCACGGTATTTTGTTGTGGCAGTAGGAAGGTAACCGGGACACTGGTTCAAGATGTCAAGGAGCTGGCAGTGCTGCTGCTCAGTGACAGATCTGGCTGTGGGGATCTTACGTTTCTTCCTAACACTACAAAGCCAGAGTAGAAAGAGCAGTAGAGTTGGCCATGAGAGTCACAGATCCCCGCCCAACACCAGGCTGACCACTGAAGGAAGAGATGGCTCACAGGAACGCTTCATTTTTTTTTTTCTTTTAGTAAATCTACAGAACCCTGCAAAAACGAGGAGGAAAAGAAATGCAGTACTAGGTTTTCATGCTTACAACAATGCTCACTGAAGTCTTAGTGCTTCTCGAATATGAAGACAAAAGCAAGGTGGGCACAAGATAAGTCTGAACGTTTTTTTTTTTAATTCCAGAAATAAGAAAATGCTAAAAGAATAAAAGAAATCCAAGCAGTGGTGGTGCATGCTTTTAGTACCAGCACTTGGAAGGCAGCAGAACTCTGAGTCTGAGGCCAGCCTGGCCTATAAACCAAGTCTAGGCTATACAGAGAAACAGTCTGGAAAAACAAAATAAGAATTAAAAAGAAACATGGTGGTGCACACCTTTAATCCCAGAACTGAGAAGACAGAGGTAGGTGGATCTCTGTTAATTGAAGGGCAATCTGATCTACATAGTGAGTTCCAGGACAATCAGGGCTCTGTAGAGAGATCCTGTCTCAAAAACAATCAATCAACCCCCTCCCCAAACCCCACAGCACCAAAATCCAAAACCCAAACCCAAACAAACAACAACAAAACAACCATCAACAACAACCAAAGAAAAGCAAGCAAGACTACTACCCCGGTAAAATCAGAGACAATCAGCACTAGTATAATTAAGGATGGCAAAGAGTTACAGGCACTAAACAGTGTGTACCTGTGAGTACACTGACAATATGTAGACATATGGGAGAAGGGGTTTGCGTACCACAGAAGGCCACATGCCAACTGGTCACTGTGGGATTAAGTACGAGGGTTAGAAAACATGGGAAAAACATCTATTTCACAGGTGTTGCATGAAGACTGGTTCTGGCAAGAAGCTCACGGAATGTCAGGTTTGGGGCAAAGTGTGATGAACCAGGGTATTTGCTTGAGATTAAAAGTGTCTCCAATGCCAGGCGTGGTGGTGCACGCCTTTGATCCCAGCACTCATGAGGCAGAGGCAGGCGGATCGCTGTGAGTTCAAGGCCAGCCTGGTCTACAAAGTGAGTCTAGGACAGTCAAGGCTACACAGAGAAACCCTGTCTCAAAAAACCAAAAAAACCAAAAAAAAAAAAAAAACCAAAAAAAAAAAAAAAAATGTCTCCAGTGATAAATTGCAAGGAAGGAAAGGACAATACTGGAGTTGTTTAAAAATAAGAATATAAAAACAAAGCATGCATAAAATATCTCTGAGAGGGGCTGGAGAGATGGCTCAGAGGTTAAGAGTACTGTCTGTTCTTCCAAAGGTCCTGAGTTCAATTCCCAGCAACCACATGGTGGCTCATAACCATCTATAATGAAATCTAGTGTCCTCTTCCGGCACATGGGGCAAAATACTGTATAAATAATAAATAAATAAATCTCTAAAAAAAAATATCTCTGAGAGTGTTGCAGTCAAGGTGTGCCCAGAGCTTTCCCAAGTCTTGGAAACTTGTGACTATGTCAGAGAGACAAGAATGGCACAAAGGCTGAAGACGTAATTAAGGTTGCTGATCAGTTGACTCAGATACCCTGGGTTATCTATGTTGCCCCACACAACTACAGGGTCTTTATAAAGAGAGGAGGAAGGAAAAAGACTATTAGGGTGATCAAATATGAAAGAGACTTGATTGGTTACTGCTTGCTTTGAAGATGGATGGGGCTACAATGCATGAAATAAAGGCCTCTAGAAATTGGACACAGTGAGAGAATAGTTTCTTTACTATGGACTCCAAAACTGAAGGCATCTTTGAAGACACCATGACTTTACCCTAGTGAGACCCATTTCAGATTTATCCCCATAACATATGTGTGTGTGTGTTTCCCCTACACAGTACTAACTGCTAAAAGCAGCCATAGGGAGGATGATAGGAAAAATCACAAGGCTTGGCCCTGAGGAGGACCAGAGATGTGGCAGGGCAGGGACACCACTTTCCTAAAGCACTGCATGCAACTTTATATTGTACCTTTTTAAAAGTAAAAATCATCATGGTTAAACACACACACACACACACACATACACACACACACACACACACACACCAATCACTTCAAAATTATTTTGACTACACATTTACCCTGTTTTACCACCTCAAAGGCCCTCTGCACTCAAGTTTCCTGAACAGTCCAGTGGGTGGCCACTTTCCTATAATCTCTACTTGGCATGCAGGTTCAGGGCTCGGTTTGTTTCCACTTCGCGGAGTAGCTTTGTTCTTTCCCTTTGCCTGCTTGAATTCTGTGGGGCCTGAGCCTGTAGCTCCACCCAATCCTCAAGCCCAGCTGTAAGACCAGCTCAGTCTTCTGAGAAGGGCCTGTATCTCATTTTTTTATTCCCTATATTGCCAGTGCCCACTTACAAATGAGTTTAGACAACAAATACTTATTGTCATGTGCTAAGAGCAGTGTGAGATGCTGGGAACAAAACCACCCAGGTCATACTCTGCCTTCTGAAGAGGTGGCTCAGTGGGAAGGAGATATTTCAGTCCCAAATAAGGGAGGTAAGAAAACTAGACAGGACACTCTGAAGAGTACATAGAGAAGCCCAGAGCACAGATGGTGGTGATCAGTTGCAGATAAAAAAAAAGTAGTAATTGCTGAATAAATATGAAAATTTAGATTTGCATGCTTTTAGGTAAATCATAAGGCAAGTGTCCATCAGAGTCACAAAACACCATACTGGAAGGTCTGGGTAGCACAGGTACACTGCCACAATGTGAAAGGGCAGGACTCTGGTCAGATAAGGTCAGTGTCAGGGTGATGGCAGCACTAGACCCCAGTCTGGTACCCAGTCGGTACTCCTACCACATAGGAATCCATTTCCTTAGAAGAGATCCCTGAAGGGTTTCTTAGCAGCAAGTTCTCTTCTGTTATAATGAAAAGAATTTGTTTTCAACATATAGTTCAGAAAGGAGTGCATAGTTCAAACCCACAGAGAAGATCTTTGCTGTGTTCCTCCCAAGACATGTCAGGCTTCTTTCCAGAGAGAAGAGCACAGGAATGCTGGAATCAAACTGCTTTTGGCAGAGGGAATCTTGGTTCTGGTTCTTCTCCAGTCTGACCTTTTGCTGGTGTTCTGTAGGCCCTGACCTTCGATTTCAAACCCTCCCTTCCTAAAGCAGAGTCTCTTTTCCAGTCTAAGCCACAGGCCTTGGAAGGGTATGACTAAGCTGGCAAGGGGAGGCTGGCCTTGGGAGCTGTTGAGTTCTATGTTTCCAGGTACAGTGCAGGTGGAGGACATGGAACACAGAGTGGCCTGCCTAGCCACTGCTGACCTCTCCTTCACCCAGGGGAGCCCTGGCTTCCAGCTGCTACTGTTGGCAGTGATGAGCTCATGCCGGATGGCAGCCAGGCTCATCTGAGGACTGCTTGGAGCCCATTAAAGCCTTGATGAAATGCGGTTGGCTGGGTGGCAGGTGGCTCTGGAAAGCATAGTGACCAGGCTCTTGCCTCTCCTCAGACATTTACTGATTCCACAGGCACAGGGGTACAGAAGTACCTCATCCTGGAGAGGAGCAAGGGAAGCTTTGCTCTGAGCTGGTTGAGTACTGAAGGCTGAACTCAGGGTCATGGTGGGCCTATGTCACACCTAATCTAGGATGTGGACTGTAATGCCAATACCATGGAACGATGGTTCTTAACCTGTGGGTCTCAACCCCCTTGGGGGTTGCATATCAGATATTTATATTATGGTTCATAACAGTAGCAACAAAATTTTATGGCTGGGGTCTCCACAGCATGAGATTGCAGCACTGAGAAGGTTTGAGAACCAATGCCACAGAACACCCCTACTTCCCAGTGTCCCTGTATCCATGATTGCTGGTCCCTAAGGATGATTAATAGCCATCTCCCTCCACAGGCCTGTCTTAAACTAGACGATACGCTACTATCTACATTTCAAAGCTCAGCACACATGGATTTGCTCAGAAGACTTTCCTGAACTAGATTAGGTTTCCATTATCCTCTCACAGTACCTTCTACTCTTCTGTAATAATACTTATATTATTAATTAAAAACTTAATTATTTGTCTAATTTTTCTACTCTGACAGACTTTAAGCTTTGTAAGGGATGGGGTATGCAATAAATATTTGCTAAGACAAAACCAAAACATCATATTAAGAGAATATTTACAGGCAAATTTCAATAGCGTTCTTTAAAAATTAAATATTATTTGTGTGTCACATGTGTATAGGTGACTGCAGAGATCAGAAGAGGATATTGAGGGTGTCCTGGAGCTGGAGTCATAGGTAGTTGTGGAAAGCCCAGACAGGGTATAGGAATGAGCTCAAGTCTTCTGCAAGAGCAGGAAGTGCTCTTAGTCGGGAAGCCATCTCTTCAGGCTCTGACAGCACCCATAAAAAGGACACTGACAAGCTGGGTGTGGTGGCACACGCCTTTAATCCCAGCACTCGGGAGGCAGAGGCAGGCGGATTACTGTGAGTTTGAGGCCAGCCTGGTCTACAAATCGAGTCTAGGACAGCCAAGGCTATAGAGAAACCCTGTCTCGAAAAACAAAAAACAAAACAAAACAAAAAAAAGAAGAAAAAGAAAGAAAGAAAGAAAGAAAGAAAAGAAAAGGACGCTGACTTACACCACTGCTGGCTAGCTCATCTGCCATCCTAGCTGAGGAGGTGAGCCCAGTTCTCTTGGCTTTCTGATTTGCTTCCAAGCAACCAGTCACCCATCCAAGCTAGTATTTTTCAGTTTGGAATGGCATGGAGTATTTTCTTTTCTTTTTCAACAGCTTTGCTGAAATATAATTTACATGCTATAAAACTTGCCCATTCAAAGAATACACTTTAATGCTTTTTAACATAGAGACAGTACTGTACAGCCATCATCATAATCTACTTTAGAATATCTTCATGCAAACCTTGTGTGCCCATTAGAAAGCTCTCCTCAGTACTTCTCTTAGAAAACCGCTAGGACAAATGTGTTGTATCTGTGCCAAGCAAAAAGAAGACACTTTTTTGAAATCAACATGGTCTCTTCGTTCATGTCTCCTCATTTTATAGATGAAAAAGTGATGCCAGGAAGAGGCTGTGATTACGAAGACGAACTAGTGGCAGAGCTGGGGGCTGACCCTGGTCCCTGCCTGCAGCCCCTGATCCCTCTGCCATGCAGTATGACTGTGTGTCCTCAACTGTCTACTTGAGGGCAAAGGCTACGGTGTCGTCTGCTCATCTGTCTCCCAGAATAGCACTGATACTTAATGTGGGGTCCATGAACTAGAGCCAGATAGTAAACCTTGCTACCTGGCCTCTATGAGAGACTTTCAAAGTGACTTTCAGAGTCATTTTATGTCCAGGGAAACTAATATCAAATTTGGGCATGTAGGTGGCATTCCTTCCGAAAATATCTCCTTTTTAAATAATTCATTTTGCTTATACTTAAGAAAATACTGTTTCTCAGCCAAATTTTGGCTAAACTCTGGTACAGATGATAACTGGTTTGTGGTAAAGTGCAGAGTCAAACAGAGACCAATCTTTTATAGACAGTGGGAGATGTGCTGCCTTAGTGCAAGAGCCGCCTCCTCCTGCTGCTGTTGCTTGCCAAGTCCCTTGCACAGCTCCTTTTCTTGGGCTTACATCAGTGGAGCCCCTGGGGCTCTTCAGCTGTACTGCCCTGCCGTGGGCAATGTGCAGCCTTACCCGTCCCCAAGAGAATGACCACCTCCAATCCTCACAGGAAGGCCATGAGACTCCCTCATCAGTCAGTATTTATGAGTCACCTTCCATATGCTGCTCACTATGGATTGTCTCTCTAGGAGCAGTAAGACAGTGGCACTGGAGCAACTTTTACCAGGGTGACTTGGGACAGTTCCTGAGAAGGGACACTTGAGTTAAGACCTGAATGACAGAGTTGCCTTCCTTTGGAGAGATGGGAAGAGCCTCAATGTGTCTAGCTGACACAGGCTTCTAAGGCTCTGATAACCCTAACTCCTAAGCCTATGTTGTTGCTTCAATGCTGAGGTCAAACCTTTTTTTTTTTTTTTTTTTTTTTTTTTTTTTTTTTTTTTTTAATTATTTGAGACAGGGTTTCTCTGGGTAAGAGCCTGGCTATCCTGGAACTTGCTCTGTAAGCCAGGCTGGCTTCGATGGGCCTTCAGCTGGACAGGACTTACTAAAGCATTGTCCTCGGACTGGAGGAGATAAGAATTCAAAGATGATTTAGGCTTAGTATCTGAAGTCAAGGTGGTGAGAGTACCACTTAAGGCAAGCTAACACCGAGGCTAACAGCTGAGGTTCAGGAAGAAAGAGAAGTGGAGGACAGAAGAGCGAGGAGAGGCAGTCACTACTTTGAGGATTTTAGTCATTAAGACATGAGGTGAGTTCTAGAGGCAGCGAGGCAGCTGTCTTTTGTTTGCTTTTTCTAAATGCATAAGCTGAAGGTACATTTTTGAAACTCATGAGGATGAACATCTATGGAAGGAGAGGGAGGCATGTACAGGGAAGCAGAGTCCCTGGACAGTGGAGCACAGAAGAAGCAGAAGCCCTGAAGGGCTGCTTTCACTGCTGGAGAAAGGAAGGCGAAGATGCTGGCAGGCAGAAGCTCTGGGTGGGGTGGGAGGAGTTGGGGGGTGGGCACACTGGAGCTGCTTTCTGACTACAGTGCATCTTCTTTGTGAAATATGAGATGACAACAGCTTGGGAGGGGCTTAGAGACTTGAGGAGTGAAAGAAAAAGGCTAAGAAGCTGTCTTGGTCTAGAATAAGAGTGATTTTGCTCATGAAGTGTAGTGGGCGTGACTTGGCACCATGGTGTGAGATTTATGGCTATACATGTGAATTCAGGAAGAACAGGACTCAGAAACAGGAGGATGCAGAGCAGTGTCAAGGGACCCTGCATAACTGCATCACAGAGTGCCTGGGGAGTCCCTGTGTGTCCCTCCCCATGTCCTAGAGATTAGTTGCTACTCTGACGTTACTGGTTTTGTCTGTTGTGAACTCTATTCACATGCCAATAGTTAAGGCATGTGACCCACGCATGTTGACAGAGCACAAGTTCATTCATTCCTACTGCTGTAAGAATTCCTCAAATTTAAAAAAAAAAAAAGAATTCCTCAAATTATTCAGGTATTTCAGAAGCAGATAAACATTTTGAAAACTTGTAAGAGGATAGGAATTCAAGGCCATCCTCTGGTACACAGCAATGTGACTAGCCTGGAACACATTAAGACCTTGTTTCAAAACCAACCAAACAACAACACCCTCCACAAAACCTGTCATGTTTCTCCTCTAAATTGTCGTGGTTTGCCACTGGAAGCAAAGTTCAGCTTCCTCAGCACAAACCTTCCCGAACCAGCTCTTGTTTCCATTCTTGCCCTCTGATGCCTGAGTCCCTGCTCTTCTAAACCACCGTATTCTACTGATAAGAACATTCCGCTTCATCTTAGGATTTGAGCGTGTGGCCCCTCTGGTTCCGCCCTTGCCGACCTTACATCCATCCTTTCAGAATCAGTGTAAATGCCATCTCCAGAACCAGGCTCTCCTTGTCTTATCAGAGAGTCCCTAAAGCTTTGTTTGGAGACAGGGTCTCATCTTAGGCTGGCTTTGGATGCAATATACAGTGCTGCTGGCCTCAAACCTATGGTTCTATTGCCTCAGGCCTTCAAGGGCTGCAAGGGTTGGAGCCCGTGATTGCTGCTGTTTCACCACACTTCTTTTTTGAGGGAGGATCTCATACAGGCTAGGCTGACCTCAAACCCTGGATCTTCCTGCCTCTACCTCCTAAGTGCTGGGATGACAGGTGTTCCACAACATGTAGCCTGAGATCGATTCTTTTATGTTTAATAATAAGATAATAGGATAATAAGAGAATAAGAAATAAGGTACCAGGCAACAGTTAGATTATATTATATAAGGTTTATTAAATGAGCACGGGGAGAAAGGGGGACAGGGAACCCCAGAAAGGGAGAGAGAGAGATGGGGAGGGAGAATAAGGGGGTAAGAGAGATTAAGAGGAGAGCCACGAGGAGGGTCTGTCCTTTTATACAGCCCTGGCAGGGCCACACCCCCGTGGCAGGTAGGCAATGACACCACAGGTAGGCAGACTGAAGCAGAATCCTAACAGTTTCTCTGTGATCACACAAGACCGTCTCTAGATCTCCACTATCACCTCAGAGTCACTGTTCATTGTAAACTATGAGTTCCTTAAGGGCAGCACCCAGTCCTGTATCATGTTTGTTGGCCTGGTGCCCAGGTTGGAGTGTGTGATAAGAGAGATGCTCAGCAATGTGATGGGTAATCTTCACTGTCACCTTAGGCCAAGAAGCCCCTAGTGAATTGCTAAAGCATCCTGTTAGCAAGTTTCCAGAGAGTATTAGCTAAGGGGGTGGGATGGGGTGGGGAAGAAAGCCAGCTAGAGTCTCTCTCTCCTCTCCTTTCCTCTCTGTCCTGCAGGCTGTTCTGCTACACCTTCCCCACTATGATGATCTAATACCTCTGAAACTGTGAGCAAAACGAATCCTCTCCCTTTAATATTTATGCTGGATATTTTGTCACAGGAACAAAAAGTTTGGCTACTACAGTAAATGGCGTGAAGAGGTCCTTGAGATCAGCTTCAGTAGCTCTATTTTATAAAGTGAGAAAGGGTTGGCACAAAGGAGAATCTGTGGGTGGCGGAGCCAGAACCTCTGATCCTTCTCTGTGCTGCTGGGTGTGAAGTTTCAACAGAGAGGGCAGACAGCCCCAGGCAAAGAAAGCTGACAGCACAACATCTGCCGGTGTAGACAGATGGACAGACAGTGAAGTGGAACAAGAAACAGAACACTGAGTTTTGGTCCTGATGATGGGCTAACAGGCAGCTACAGGAAGAATGGCAGCGCGGGACAGGCTCTTTGCCTCGGGCGGTTGTAGGAATTTAGGGACTCAGTGGATGCTTGCAGGTTAACACTGACACCTGAGCCAGGCACTCAGAGAAGGGGTCAAAGAGGAACCTTGATGGGAGGAAGGAAAGGCTGGGGGAGGCCCCGAGGAGGGAGGATTTGGTTTCAGAAGGGCCAGGCACTTCTGAGGTAAGGAGCAGCAGTGATGAAACAGGAAGCGGCAGTAAGAAGGAGAGATGAAGCGGTGGCTCAGATGGGAGGCAGCAGGACACTAAGAGTGGGTGGGTCAGGAAGCCATGCGGGGCTTTTGAAGATCTGTTAGCACATCCAAAAATGTACTCAGTAGTGTGCCAACGTGCAGCTGAGGAGGTGGAGACGAGTTAGTTTAGTAAGTGACGCTGCACTCTAGTCCCAGGGGCAGGGAGGATGCACCAGGAAGGTGGCTAGAGACCTTTCTGCCATTTGTGTCCCACTGAGGCCACCAGGGCTGGCAGGCTTCTTTCTACCAGCCAAATGGCAAAAAGTATTGCAGGAGAGGAGGGGCAGCGCAGGAAACGCTGGGTGGGTGCTGGAGGCTGGCTGGAAGCACAGCCAAATGTTAGGCTGATAAAAAAAAAGAAGGGCTTTCTCGCCTCTCCCAAGAGTGGCATTTACCTTGTACCATTTTAGAAAAGTGAGTTCCTTGTGTACAACTTGATGCCTCAGGGATTTAGGGCTTATTTCTCTGAAGGAACTGAGTCAAAAATTCCACCATAATTAAAGGTATGTTTTAGGCAGACAGAGCTGCCCATGAGAGCACATTCCTGAGAGAAAACAGTGTCATCCAGCGGAAGAGCCCTGGATATAGTGAGATAAGGCAGCTGCAGCCACCCCCCTTCTCTTTCCAGTCATACTGCCCACCCGTCTTCCTCCATTTTTCTTATACTTGCAAAGTTAAGTATGGAAGCAGAGCCTTCCCGCTCTAAGGCAACAACAGACAGAGGCAGCAGCATCAAGGATGAATATACATGGGAGGCATACTTCCTTTAGTATACGATAAGACTAACACCAGTTAACTTGAATTTCTACAAGAGAATTGTCTCCCTATTGCTCTTCCTGGAAAGGGGGGTGGGTGGGAAATCATCCACTCCTCCAGGAGTCTTTTTGTAACTTATTCTACTTCCTTGCTCATCAGTGACAAGACAGCATTTCCTGTTTCATGCAAATCCTCCTGTGGAGCACCCACCCCATAGCCATGGCCTACAGGCAAACATGCAGGTCTGTCAGCATCTGAGTCTCTGGGTCAGAGACAGTGTGCTGATCCTGAGGCTCATGATCTCAGAGATAGCGAATAGTTAACAGAGTGATGTAACTGAGGCATGCTGTGAGGCCAAGGCTATCTCCAAAGCATGTACATTTTCAGAGTTGTGGTCTCTTGAAATAAAAAGAACGACCCTGACAGTCAGTGGTAAGTGCTGGGCCAACACTGTACAAGTCCGTAGGAGGGCAAGCAGGAAAGGCTTCCCAAGAGAGGGAGCTGAGGGTGCCAAGTGAGGAGATCCAACAGCTCCCTAGGCAGTGTGGGGATGCTGAAGGTAGGGACAGAGAAATGGTTACAGCTGCCAGCATGAGTGTGTGATTTCTGTATCTAAGTCACAATAACTGTTACAGAGGAGAGAAAAAATTATTTGTCTTTCAGTTTGGATTTGAGAAGTAACATAGGCACCTAAAATCATTTACATATGAGTCATGAAAGTAGAAGTGAAACTGAGGGAATGAAGGAACTAGTAGGGTAGCAGGAAGGTGAGAGAAAAAAGGCACTGAGGGGACTATGATCAAAGCAAAAAACAAAAAACAAAAAATAAACCAAACCAACCAACCAAACAAACAAAAAACCCCTGCTATAATACATAATGAATATACCCCAAATGAAAATGAAAAAAAAAAAAAGTAACTACTTGTCACAGAGCATCTAATGTGTCTGCCAGGGAGTTTTACACTCATTATTAATCTCCACATACTCCTGTGAAGGTGCCATCTGACATAGAAAACAACCAAGGCTGAGCGAGTAAGACACCAGTCCAAGGCAACCTGGTTAGCTTATGGGAAACTGGGGTCCCAACCCAGGTTAGCTCATCGGAAGCCTGTGCAGCCTTTTCTATTGCTCCATGCTGCCTCCTACAGGCTGGAGGTGTCCACATCAGCAGCTCGATGCAGTTTCCTGAGCCTCTTTACAACTCAAAACAGAGAGTAAGGGTGCTCCCTCCACCCCTAACCCATGGATCCAGGAACCTAAATCCCTGTGGACCTTGTGAGCAGTCTGTGCCTAGGCCTGCCTTGGATCTTGCAGAAAGAACCTCCCTCCATGTTGCTACAGCAAAGCTGATAGCCAGAACTCTCTGATAAAGCTGATGGGCAGGAAGGCAGAGCCTTTGAAAAGGTCGGCAGAGGTCAAAGACTTTGGAAATGTTACAGACAACAGCCCCTAGGACAAGAGAGCAGGATTCTGCCTCTCGGTTGGCTGGTCACACACACTGGTAGACTAAGGGAGGTCAAGAAGGGGAGAGGGGTCAGAAGTTGGCAGGCCTGCAGGCTCTGAGTGACAGCAACTTGTTCAGATCTAGAAGTGATGGTTTGGGCCCTCGAGGCTGGGAAACTAGGGCAGGGATATAAATGGATGACTATTAAAAAGGCAGGTGGGAGAAATGCAAAGGTTGGGGCTCAGGGCATCCGTTCCAAGTCACCGGGCAGGAAAGCATGTCCTTGGAACGGCTCAACAGGCTAGCCTTGGCCTGGGGGGTTGAGGGTGGAGGGAGCCTCATAAAAGACTCTCGCTTCTTCATTTTAAAGGTGTTCCATCTGGAAGAGGAGCGTGGAGGGCTGCTTGTAGAGTGAACTCTGCTTGGTGGCTGGCGGAAGCAGGGAGGTGTCCCAGGAGACAATGACTGGGTGTATTGATTTTAAGGCTCGGCAGAGAGAAGCCCACACACAGTACATGCTCTATGTTTAGCCCCAAATATCTCGCCAGAGAGCTCTCCAAAGGACAAAGTCAGAAGCAGCCTGCTTTGGGATGTTTTTGAAACCTCTGCTTCTGGGAGGACTGAGTCCTTATTCAAAAAGTATCAGTCACGCCAGGCACAGCCACCACACTCCAGAGTAGACCTGGAGTTCCAGACCAGGTGTGTTTGGGGGCTGGTCCCGGGTGCAGGCAACGCCTGGTTGGTTATGAAACCACTGGGTTCCTGGGAAGTGTCCTCAATGCAAGGACATGATATGGGCTGGAAGATAATTAGGATGCTGGGCCCAAAAGGCATAGACTATGGGATAGAACAAACTTCCTCACAGGCTGATTTTGGAAGTGGCTAGGTGGCAAACAACAGACGGTTGGTAGACATCACACAGTGGCCACAGCTCATTAAAAAAGTGTTGCCACCAGTCAGAAAGAGGCCTAAGAAAGACCACAGTAGGGCCAAGATCCAGGAGATGAACTTTGTAACATGGTTAGTGGGGCTTGACATGACTTCCCTTGCTCCCCTGGTCCTGTTCTGGAGGTCTCAGGAGAAAGAGAGGACACCAATCAAGAAAACTCTCACACTGGGGCTGAAGCAATGGCTCAGCAATTAAGAGCACTTCCTGCTCTTCCAGAGGACTCAAGTTGAGTTCCCAGAACCCATGTTGCTTCTGTCATCTAGCTCCAGGAAGAGCCAACACCTTTTACCTCTAGAAGGACACTGCACTCAGGTTCACATTTCTAGTCTTCTACATAATCTTTAAAAATGGTTTTTAAAAACCTCAGGGCTTATTGCAAACAGGGTAGAGACCTTCCCCCTCCCCCCAAGAACATACACCATCCACCAGAAGGCAAATCACACACTGGCACTGTTATTCTTGGGCAACATGACCACTCTGCTGGCTTAAGCAGAGTAACGGGGTTCTAGAAGTGTGGGGGATTCTCTCTCCTCCAGCCACAACCCACAGCTCTCACCTCCATCCAGCAGCTCCTTGACGATGCTGTAGTCATCAGCCAGGACAGCATAGTGCAGGGCTGTGCAGCCCTTGAAGCTAGCACGGTTGTTTAGTCTGTTGTTGAAGTCATCCTCTCGAGTGACCAGGACTGAGGCAACCAGAACAAAACCAGAAATAACAAGCCTCCGTTAGTAACAAATTAGTCTCTGAACGCTCATTTTTATCTCTACTCTCCTTACCCCCATCTCTCTTAGCTGTGTGTGTGTGTGTGTGTGTGTGTGTCTGTGTGTACAGGGTCTCACTATGAAGAGCAGGCTGGCCCATAACTAGCAGAAATCTACCTAACTCTGCCTCTCAGTGATGGGACTTAAGTGTGTACCATCATGTTTAGCTCTCTTTGGCTTTTTTTTTTTCTTTTCCTTCTTCTTCCTCAAACAGGGTGCCACTCTGTAGTCCAAGCTGGCCTTGAGGTCAGAGATCCAACTGCCTCTGCCTCCTGAGTACTGGCATTAAAGGCCTGTGCCACTACGCCCAGCTCTCTTTGGACGTTTAAGACAGTGTCACTATGTAGCCAAGTCTGGTCTTTAACTTGCGGTGATATTTCTGCCTCTACCTTCCAGGTGCTGGGATTCTAGGTATGAGCCAGTATGTCCAGTTTCATCTGACTTTTTTTTTTGTTTGTTTGTTTTTTTTCAAGACAGGGTTTCTCTGTGTAGTCTTGGCTGTCCTCGACTCACTTTCTCTATGTACCTCAGGCTGGTCTCAAACTCACAGTGGCCCTTCTGCTTCAGTGTCTAGCTCGTCAGCATTTTAATTTATCTATGTACTTCTAAAACATTAAGTAGCACCTACACTGTGTGCCTGGCCATCTGGGCTGGGGAACAGGAGATACATCAGTCTGGTTTGTTTCATGACCATTGACTGATATGTAGGAGTCATTTTGGGGACATGAAGTCAATCACTATGGTCCCTGAACTAATGTGACAAGAGGCAGATAATAAGCAACTACTGAGATTAAGTCTATGCTGGGGGTACAATGGGGTGACACAGAAGGATAGGGGACAACTGGGCTCAGCTTGAGCATGAAGAAAAGGATCCTACAATATTGAACAACTCAAAATATGAGGCGTCCAGGTGAAAAAGAAGGTGGGGTCTACAGCCATGTCAACCAGAATGTGCTGGATCTCATCTGATCTGGGCTCAGCTGATCTGAAGCTGAGCAGGGTTGGGCCTGGTTAGTGCCTGTATGAGAGACCGCCGGGGAATACCAGGTGCTTTATATAGGCTTTTAGCTGGGTGTGGTGGCGCAAGCCTTTAATCCCAGCACTCCGGAGGCAGAGGCAGAGGCAGGCTGATCTCTGTGAATTTGAGGCCAGCTTGGTCTATAAAGGGGACAGGGCAGTAGGACCAGGGAAGTAGGGGTGGGCAAGAGACTGTTCTGGGCAGAAGAGCCACACACCTCCACTGTTTACAGTTTAGTAGGTGACTTAAAGCTTAAAATTTTATTTACATCAAGCAAAAATTCAAACTACATTAGAGTACAAAGAAGAAAAAAGAGCTAATATCTTACCACTTGAGAAGGCACATTTAACATTTTAGCCTAGCTCTTCAGGGACTGCATATAGTGCCTATGTGTGCATTCCCTACAAAACCTGGAATTTATTGTATCTGTAATTTGCTTTTGTCCTTTTGGCGGTGCTGAGTACTGGACCTGCTGTTGAACAGGTCTTTGTGCATGACAGACAAGAGCTCTACCACTAGGCCCCATTCCAGCTCCTACAGTCTGATTCTGTTTCCCCGGAGACAGGGTTTCTCTGTGTGGCCCTGGCTATCCTGGAACTCGCTTTGTGGATTAGGCTGGCCGCCAATGTACAGAAGTCCACCTACCTGTCTCCCAAGTGCTGTGACTAAAGGTGTGAGCTACCACTGTGTGGTGCCATCTGTTTTTCACTCTTAATATCTATAAACACTTTAGGAAAGACAAGGATAGACATTTCATGTGAGCAAAACCTCAAGCCCTCCTCTAGTCCTATTAATGTTTCCTCTCTTTTCTCTCCCTTGTTTTATTAAAACAAACAAATAAACAAACCCTGAAGTTATTACCACACTTCAAGACCTCTGGGTTGGTGGACAGACACATATCTGCTTACCAGACTGGTCCTGGCTTATGCTGTTGCCCAGACATTTTTAGACTGGCTAATAAACTAGAAGGTTCCACTCCTCTGGGGCATCCCCTGGGAAGCAAGACTCCACAAAGCAGTTTCTAGTCTGCTTTGGTGATGAGGTTTGTTTCTCTCCTGTGGAAACTACCCCAGAAACCAATGTTCACTCCTGAGCACAGTTTGCTGGGGGCAGGATCCAGGATCTACGCCCCACCTCCCTGTGCCACTTCCCTCCTATCCCCTGGCATAAGCCTGTAGAGGGCTTGACTCTTGAGAGATAAAAGGGCAAGGTATGTTTGGCCTTAGTGGGAGAGGATGCACTCAGTTCTGCTGTGACTTGATGTGCCAGGGTGGGTTGATACCCAAGGGGGAGGGGGCCCCCCTTCTCCTCAGAGAAAGGGAGAAAAGGATGAGGGGAGTAAGTGTGAGAATAGGGCTGGGATAAGAGGAGGGAGGGAGCTGTAATCAGGCTGTAAAGTGATTTAAAAAATTAATGGAAAAAAAGAGAAAGAAATCACATCAGGAAAAAAACCCCACAAGACAAGGAGTGATCTTGACTAGACAGAAGTACCAGGCAATCCCTACGCTATTGTTTCTGAGTGCTTTCAGAATGAACTGTATGCCTCCTCCTGTAATACTAAAGACACTATCTAAAATTTTTTTAGATACAAGAGAATATGGAAGCTCAGCTCATGGCTGGTTAAGTGCTTGTCTGAGAAGCTTGGGAGGCTGAGGTGGAAGGACTGCTAGAGCCTATAGTCAGACTCATCAGCGGGAGAATCAGGACCAGCGTGAGTTCTTGCTGAAAGACTCCAGCACAGAGAAGGCAGCAGAGCAGGGATGCTATGGTATCAGCCTTAGCCCCGTGCACTCTCTTCTTTTCTTGATCTTAAGAATGCAGTAAGTAAGGCATTTGGTAGAACCTGGTCCTACCATATGACAGACCCCATTGTGCAGCCAGGACCCTAACAAGCTAGCCTGGGTGAAAGCACTTCAAATCTTTGGCCCAAATGAAGATAGTGGAGTTCAGAGCTGGGGGTCAGAGCACACTGCTGACCCTGGAGTGTTGTGTGACCTTCTCTGGGACATCAAGAACAGGAAGTAAGAAGCTTCTGAGCGACTAATGTTTCTGTACACCTCTGGGCACATCTGAGGGGGGAGGTTATCTATATTAGCCTGGCCTCTTGGCACATCTGAGGAAGTATCTAGGTTAGCCTGGCCTCTGGACACATGATGGGGAGATTATCTATATTAGCCTGGGCACATTTGAAGGGGTTATCTAGATCAGTCTGGCCTCTGGGCACACATGAAGGGGTTATCTAGATCAGCATAGGTTCTTGGTTTGTTTAATGGTATCTATACTTTTCCTGCACAAGTCCTTTAAGAACTCAGAGTGACCAACCCCTAGTCACAATCACTTTAGTTACTCACTCTAATTATCCCCTCATACTGGGAATCTTGTTTTTAGCTCACTGCAGATCAGGAGAAGGAAATAAGGCTGGGGAGGACACTTCAGAGTCAGGCAGATTGATCACAATCAAACGCTAGCCAGGCAGGGAAGGAAAAGAACAGGACAATGAAAAGCTGAGAAAGGATTCCAAGCACAGCACCTCAAAAGGCCCTAAGGGCATCTCTGAACTGCCACACACGACATTAACTGCTGGATATAATGATAAACCGGAAGAAAAGTGATAGTTGGCTCAAGAAAGCAAGAAGGGTGTAATCCATTTTACAAAGAAAACCCATCACTCATTCAACAAACAAGTGTAATGAGCACCAGTGCACAGTGGTAGCTTCTGGAGATGTAATAATGAATGAATAGGGCAATTTTGGACTTTTAAGAATTAACTGTCTGAATTGAGAATTAAACCAATAATGTGTTTTCACAAGTACGAAGGCAAGGCTATGCATACAGGGTACTTACCACAAAAAGCAGGTGATTTTAAGGAACACAGAGGGGGCTACTTTAGATAAATGTCAGCAGAGGACTAGTACCATAGCCCAGTGGTTGGCCCTGTTGGAGAGGTGTGCTGCTCACCTGCTTTAACCTCTCACTATGGCTTTCCTAAGGCTCTTTCTTACCCTGGAGCTTCTGAGGTACTACTGTGCCAGCTGAACACCACCCACCCCTTGGCTGCCTAGTCCCTTTCTAGGCTTCGCACAAAGAGCCACTCTGTCCAGTGGTCCTTCCTGAGTTTGAGGTAGGTACTGCTCCTGAGGGCCCATGTAGCATCTCCTCCCTCTCGCAGAGACACCCCGGGGTAACCATCTGCTTCTGTGGCTGCGCTTCACTACCAGCCTGAGGACAGTGTCCCTACTCTTTTCACTAGATAATACTCTGGGCTAGAGCCCAGATGGCCATAAACGTTTGACAACTGCTCGTCGAATCAACAAGTAGACATAAACTGAGTACCTTTTGTATGAAAACCAAAATCTAAACTTCAAAACTTTTTCAGTGCTGACATCTTTCTGATTTTGGTTGGGTCTGGTAACACATGGGAGCAGAAGCAGGAGGATTACAAATTTTAAATCACACAGGATACTGAGCCACACATATTTTTGGATTAGATGTGTTCAACTAATAAAACCTATACATAAATATTCCAAATTCCAAACAAACTCCTAATCCTGAGATCCTTCTAGTACCACGCATTTTGGGTGGATATATTCAATACCTCACACAAATAAGGTCCAGATATTTCTGTTTGTGGAGAACAGTAATAACATCTACAAACTAATTTAGTGAAGGCAGCAGAGAGTAGCAGGGAATGAAGCACGCTCTGGAGCAAGGCCACTTGTGTTTGAATCCTGAATTTACTGTGCAGGTTCACAATTTGCTTGACCTCTCTGGGTCAAACTCCTGTCTATGAATGGAAAGAGAGAACAGGAACCTTGTGGTGGGCTGTGAGATGACCACAGGGGTGTGGTAATACAGCAGTTAGGGCACACACCATCTAAGTGCCAGCTATTATATCCTTTTTACCTGGTCTCTTAGAAAGGCACAGGAGCAGGACACTGCAGGTGGGAGGTCATGACCCCGGTTCTGTGCAGTGCCACTCAGCAGTGTCTGACTAGAGTCCTGCAATGTTGCTCCTCTCCAGGGTACGTAAAGATTTTCACTTCAAAACTGCCCTGTGAACGATAAGTTTATGCTCCCATTTTCTAGGGAACCCAGCTTCAGAAGGGTGACATTTGGCGCCCATTCTGTGCTTGGCATGAAGCTTTCTCTACACTGCCCAGTGTTAGCCTGTGGTCTCCAAAGGCTCATATTTGAATGCTAAGTCCCTTGTGGGTAGAAAAAATTTGGGAAGGACTAGGAGGTGTGGCCTTTTTGGAGAAGGTGTGTCACTGGGGGTGGGCTTTGAGGTTTCAAAAGCTCACATCTGGCCTACTCTCTTCATCTCTGCCTCCAACTTGTGGCTAAAATGTAAGTGCTCAACATTTGCTCCAGAGCCATGACTGTCTGTCTGCTCAGCATCTGCTCCAGAGCCATGACTGTCTGTCTGCTCAGCATCTGCTCCAGAGCCATGACTGTCTGTCTGCTCAGCATCTGCTCCAGAGCCATGCTCTCACCATGGGATCACCCTTCTGAAACTCTAAGCAAGCCCCAAATAAAATTTTTTTTTTGCCCAGGTTATGATATTTCTTCATAGTAGTAGATAAATAACCAAGACACTGCTGAAAGGGCCCAATCCTGGGATCCCACACTCTTCTGAGTGGAAAGGAGGTAGAGAAAGGGGCAGCGCAGCCTTTTCTCTTGGGCAGGAATTACTCTGCCAGAGAATAAGCAAATTCATCCAAGGGACGCATCCAAGCCTGTCTCACCAGCTGGCCTCCAAGGTGGTCTTCTGAGGCTCAGCATTTAGGGCTCGCCTTTGGCCAGTGAACCATCTCCTTCTCAACAAAGACATCTTCCCACCTGTCTCCCACACAGGAGGTGGCAGGCTCCTCTCGCAGAAGTTTTTCCTGTCTCTGAGGGAGGTCGCTCACCCTTCTGACAACAGGAGAGTGACAGCCACTACTTTGCTCACTTCTGTTCCTACCTCTGCCTGTGCTGCCTGTGAATGTCAGGAAGTCTATGACTGAGGGCTCCACAGCCAGGGCCAGGGAGTCAGCAAGAGTGAAAAAGAACAATACAGGCGGTAAACTTTAAACCCCTACCCAGATCTAGCCAATGGTCAGAACAGTCTCCACACTTGAGTGGAGAGTGGGATATGACTTTCTCACGTACTCTGGTGCCTCACATTTGACTATGTCCCCTGGAGGGGGAGACCTAGTGGCACTCAGAGGAATGACAGCAGGTCACCGAGAAGAGACTTGATACCCTATGAGCATATACAGGGAGAGGTAATCCCTCTCAGGAACAGTCATAGGGGAGGGGAATAAGAGGAAAATGGGAAGGAGGGAAGAATGGGAGGATACAAGGGATGGGATAACCATTGAGATGTAACAAGAATAAATTAATAAAAATTTTTAAAAAATTTAAAAAAAAGAAAAAAAAAAAAAGAGTGAAAAAGAATCCCTGATGGTCTTCATGTAGCTCTGGCTGCTTACTGGCACCTCCCAAACAAACAAACAAACAGCTTTGCTTCCCATGCTGAGAAATATTTAAGGAGATGTCACACAGACTGCCATCTTAGCTCAATCATGTACTAAGTTCTATGTAAAATGAGTATGATAATAATTTGAGGAATACTGAATAGTTAATGCTTATAGTACTGAAATACCAATACTTAGAATTAGTTATAGACCTAAATCTTATTACAATACAAAATAATTATATCTTCTTTAAAGATATAAATTCTTTAAATAAAAGCTGACATAGATTGAGGGTGTCACTATGAACCACAGGAGGTATACAGCATTCAGGAACAGAGGCAGGTCTATATCTGAGTTCAAGGCCAGTCTGGTCTACAGAGTGAGTTCCAGGCCAGTCAGGGCTACAACATCAGGCGACTCCAATAAATAAATAATTTTTAAAAGTACACAAATGTGTATAGCAATGTATTCATAAAAGTCAAAGGTAGAAACAACATAACATTCTAAAGTGAAGAAAAAATAAACAATTTACAACAGATTATTCAGCCACAAAAAGGAATAAAAGAATGATATATGCATTATAAAGTATGCATATGTATGAAACTTAATGCTAAGAAGTCAGTTACAAATGACCATATGTCATGTGGTTCCATGTACAGAGCATGTCCATTTTAGGTAATCTATAGAGATGAGGTAGATTATTAGTTGCCAGGAACTTGAGAGCAAATTAAAAATAACTGATAATGTATATGAGGCTTTCTATGATATAATAAAAATGTTCTGAAAATGGATTAGGACAATGGTTGTATAACTTTTGTGAATGTAGCATAAATCAGTAAGTTATATATTTTACATGGTAAACTTTACCATATGTAAATTAAATTCAATAAGGCTATTATATTTAAAAGTATAAGGTCCCCCTCAAAGTGATTGTCAGATTTAGTGGCACATGCCAATAATCTCAGCACTCTGAAGAGGCAAGAGGCTTGGGAGTTCCAAGACCAGCCTGGCTACATAATGAGTTCAAGGCCAGTCTGAGTTCTTATCTCCAAAACAAAGAAAAATGTCTGTAAGAAGCTGGGCATATTATCTGGCATTCAGGAAAGAGTCAACAAATGATAAGTTTATATTATGCTCCTTTTTCTGAGGCTACCCAGTTTGGCTGGAACCTTCCCTAACACTACTACTGGAAAATGGCAGAAGCTCATTTCATATTCAGTGGAGGGTCACAGGTACTACTCCAGTACTGTGGCAAGAAAATAATGGCTTCTATTTATTGAAAAAAATTTCATATTGGGGGGGAGGGTGTTTCCCAGACAGAGTTTCTCTGGGTAGTAGCCCTGGTTGTTCTTGATCCATGGAACTCTACCTGCCTCAGCTCCCAGAGTGTTGGGATTAAAGATGGGCGCCATCAAGCCCAGCTTATTGAACTCTTACTATGTGTGAGATCAGACCAGGCATTTGATTGATTATTTTCCTCCCAAGAATGTACCAGGTTGCTGGCGGTTCACAGTGGCACCAGTCAATGCCTGTCTGGCCAGCTCAGACACTTGGCTTCTTATATGATTCTGACTTCCTTCAGGCCTCTTATTTACTTACAGTGGACTCACACTTTATGACTCTAGCAGCCCGAGGTCATGATCTTCCTTCCTCCATGCATTCTAGTAATGTCTAGTTCACACTGCATGAGCTGACATTTTCTCCTGCATGGGCTTGTGATTTTTTAGACTGTTATATGAATACAATCTTAAATGTGGTGAGTGCTCAATAAATACTTCTATAGTGAGATGTTAAACTTGTTTTCCCAAGAAGAAACTAAGTTTTTGAAGTATGGATATTATTATCAGTTTTATCCTTTGCAGAATGTATGAGTCCAGCCTCTACTTAAAAATAGTGTCAAGGTACCTTCTTGGCCTATCACTGCCCCTACTGAGTATAACAAGGGAGGAGCTAACACACACAGGCTCAGCAAAGGTGTGACAGATTATAGGGAAGACTGGGCCAGCAGTCTTCTGACAGGAAGCCTGGCTCATCTCTTCTAACCCCATGACAAGGAAGGAAGGGGAGAGCAGGGAGGCTGGCAAGGAACTCGACTGCTTACTGACTCTGTGTGGCATACTCTTTGGCCCAGGATTCCCTTACCAGAGAACCAGGTGAGGCTTTTCAGACCCGAGTCACCATCGTCAAATGTAAAAAGGGAGCAGACTCCTAAGATACCGGCAGGTATCAAACCCCAAACATTGCTTCTGCTCCTGTTACTTCTCACCTTTCCTGACTCTTACAGCAGCATGGTGCTCAGTGGTCTCCAGACTCCTTTGCTTTGCTCTATGATTACCCCACGTTCACCCTCTCCCATCCTAACCTAAGTGCATCCTTTCAGCTCCAGGGAGCCTCAGGGACAAGCTGGCAGCAAGAGCAGGAAGCCTGCTTCTCAGCAGCTACACAGCCTGGCTGGTCCGACTTGGTCCCTCAGTGATCCCAGTCTCTGCACCTGCTTGCCTCTCCTCTGCCTTTTCTTCAAGATGTTAAAAACTCGCAATAAAAAACAAATACAAAGCGCTGTAATTAATAGCCAATTCCAAGCCAACCAAGCATCTCTACTAATAAACCTCAACACTTGCAAAAAGAACAATAAATTCTGCCCCTCTCTGGTTCTGAGGTGGTCTCTTTTATATACTCTGTGTTGTGTGTATGCATGTGGGTAAGCGTGTCTACATATATATTTATTTTCCTTTATTTCCCATCCAGGGAGGGGCAGAATAATGAACTGCGTGCGTCAGGGAAGATGAATCTGAGATACTAGGGAGCAGTGCAGTAAAAAGATTAAAGTGTTATTATTGTTGGGTTTTTTTCCCCCATGGTCCATTGTGACAGCTCGACCGTCATCTGTAAAAAATGTCTCAGCGAGAGATAATCATCGGAAACTCAATAAAGCGTCAGGGGGAGCCTCAGCCCCCATCAATCACTGGGTGCCTGGAAAATTTCAGTCCTCTGTCTCCCTTCCTGCTATCCATATAAATGTCTCTAATATATTTTGTGTGGTGTGTGGGACCCAACCCTGATTTGGAACTTTTGATGAAAAAAATATTTATACACAAAATATGTAAATCAGTTAAAAATCACAAGACTAGCTCTTTGCCACCACATCATACTTTTTTTATTTTTATAAATGCATCGAATTTATTCTTTTTAATAAAACATGTCAACTACTCCTAAGAGAGAAAGACATATATATCTATGTAGGTTTGGAGGGCTAAAAGTATGGAAACAATTAACCTAACTGGCTAACACATTTCATCCTGAAGCTGGCCAAGATGCCCGATGGAGTGAGTGACAGACCTCTGGGCACCCTGCTGGTTCTATGGCAGTGCTGAGCAATGACAAACACAACTCCTGGCCCTGGAGGGCAATGAGACTCTTGTGTGGACCTGGACAACGATGAAGAAGAGTCAGGGCATTAATAAAAACAACTTGCGGAAGAGCTTTTAGCCTGCTGGTTTCCCAAACCTCTGTAGAAGCCAGAGCTCTTGGCATATTCAGCGAGAGGCACCTGAGCCTGGTACGGTCTCTGAGTTCTACACTCTACACATGGGAACGAAATAGTTTTATTGGCATTGGACATCACTACTTAAAAAAAAAAAAAAAAAAAAAAGGACTGTGCATGTTCATGCCCTAGAGGCAGAGTTTCAGACAGTTATGATCCACCTGATGTGAGTGAGAGCTCCAGTTCTCTGAAGGAGCAGCAAGTGTGCTCAACTGTTCCTGGCTATCGCTGTTTTTTCCTTAGTTTCCTTTGGTAAGTACATCATGTTGAAACACAAGATCAATAAATGCTACTTGCTGCTGCCTTAGTTACTGACATAGTGTGGCCTCGGTAGAGGCGTGTCCTCCCCTTTTCTACCCTAGAAGTGGAGAGTTCTGGCAGCACCCTCTCCTCTAGGGCTTTGGAGGTGCCTGTGTTTGATAACCAGACCCTGGTTCTCGATTGGCCCCGGTCTACCAGTTGCTCTGCCTGACTGCTCGTTCACCAGCCTGAAACAGCACGTCACTTGAGCACTTTGGACATGGCACATCCTTGCCTTATTCATACCTATCTATGCCCTGGCAGCTGCCTCAAAGCTTCCCAGACTTTGAGAACCAAGAATAATCTTATTTCCTTGAATGCTTCAGCCCAAAGATCTGAGCTCTGATGTGATCTATACTTGTGACTGGGCCCTTGCTAATGTGGTCTTAGTCATGGCTTCATGGCTGCCATTCTTAGGATTTTATGCTTGCATGATTATCCTGTATTTTCTCAAGTACTTTCATAAGTATGTCAACTGATTCTACCAACACCCTATCCCCCACCCATGGGGCTGGGAGCAAAGGGTCTCACCATGTAGCTTAGGCTAGCCTTAAACTTTTGATCTTCCTGCCTCAGCCTCCAAAGTGCTGGGATTATAGGTGTGCAACAGCATGCCAGTGATTGTGATTCTTATAACAAACCTGTGGTGTGAGAAATAGTCTGTATAGATGAGAAAACAAGCACAGAAACAGGCGGAACTGCCCGAGGTCACATTATTAAGTAGTGGACAACGCATTTCTTAGACTCAAATGAATATTTTGCTCGATGAGGAAACTGGATCAAAGACCCTATAGTTTCCTATGGACATAATGAAACACAAACAGAGGTTTTCATTAATGGAATTCCTCCTACATTCCAGGCTTAGAAGACGGGTAAGTGTATTACTTTTAGCTCTCTTAAATCACTTTTACTTTACAAATCGGGAAAGAGTGCTTCTGAACAGTCTAGGGAATTTCTCCAGGTGGAACAGCTTCTGAATGGTCCACTAACCCACCATGGCTCGATTAAGCACGTCTATGAGCGAAGCCAAGAGTGGCGGTCTAAGGTCTCTCCTCTAGGGATATCACGGCCAAGGTGTGTTCTTAAGGCAATCTGAGCAAAAGACTGCAAGTTAACACCTGCGATTTGGATTGTGCTGTTCAGGAGAGGGGGAGGGGGAAGGGGGAGGCTGACACAGGGCAGGGTTGGATCTCTGGGATCAGTCCCAAACTCTCCCCTGGGAGCCTCTGTATTCCTATTAGTCTGGAGCCTCTGGGGTCATACATTCTCTATTGTGACAGGGAACGCTTAGGCACACCGTGCTTAACTTATACACTGGGTGGTTAACTTATATGGATAGGACGTTGGAGAGACCACACCTAGCATGGCCAGGGGGTGTGAAGGACTACTATAGCATAGAGAGCAGTTCCATTACCGCCAACGGGGACTCCTAGCCACCTCCTGAACTCCAGGGCACTTGTCCACTGGTTTGTGATTCGCCAGCTTGCACAGTCTTGTCCCCCATCTGAAGACAAGAGATGGGGAGGTCAGCTGGAGCGGGCCAGGACCTGTTGCCCCATGGTGCTTGGGTGGGAGGGCTGGGCTCTGGCAGCTCCAGTCTGACAAGCCTTTACCCCAGAAGAGCCCTATGCCAACCTAGCTCTTCAGGACTCATCTTTATTCAGCTGCCACTTGAGCTGAGACGAGAACCTGACTTATAGCTTGTTCTGGCCACGTTCCTACCGTGTTTTATTGTTTTAATTGTACATATGAGAGGCACTCGAGTGCTCGCTTGCATTTCTGACAGCACCAGACACTGGATGTTTATAACCGTTACTTATAAGCAGCCCGAGGCATCCACGGCTGGGCGACTTGTTTGCTGTTACCACTAATTTAATGTCTCCTCCACCTGAGGATCGGAGCCCACCACCCACCGCCCAGCCACAAGTGGAAGTCTCCTGGAGTGAGCTGATGGGCTGAAGCTCTGAAGGGAATGTGGTCAAGACAGGAATGAGCTGGCAGAGGGGCCACAATGCCACGTGTCTGTCATAGCTGTCCCATCTGTGTCCCCTCCTTAGGATATATATGTTTCCTCCTTCCTCTTAACCCTGAAGCCCAGCTCAAATCCTGCTTCCTCTGAGCTTATCACTTGCTCTATGTGAAGCTGAACATTCAGAGCCACAGAAATCATACAATTTCAGAGACCGTTGGCCCATATAACCCAGTGACTCATGTCAAGAATTTTCTTTAAGAAAGACTTGATGGGCAGACATTCAGCCTGTTTGTCCCCTTGGTAGTAAGCACTACCCCCTAACCAGGTGTCCTGATTTAGACTGAGCCCAAAACTACCTACAGAGAGGAACTTTATGAACTACCTGACTTTTAAAAGTGTATGGTTATTGCTAATCATCCTAACAGTCCTATAACATGGGTACTTAACCCTGTATTACAGAGAAATCTGAAAGTCAAGGACTTTAATGTCACTTGTCAAGATTACATAGTCAGTCAGTGGCAGGGCTTAGATGGGCCATGGAAGCCTAGCAGTATCTCCTGAACTTTTTTAAGGACATCATTATGACTGAAGACAGCACTCTGAGGGCTGCAGAGAATGGCAACAACAGCCAGGCTAAGGAAATTTCCATACCTAGTCCTCCTGGGTCAGCTGTACCAGCAAGCCAATCTTCACCCTCAAACACCAACCCTGACAGGAGGGCACAACTCTGCAACGTACCTGGCTTAGTAAGCAGGTTTCTCCAAGGAGCCAGGCTGGCATATAAGGCTGGGAACGGCTTTCTTAGGTATGGCTGACCTATGACAGACCAGTTTTCTCTCCTTGGCCTGTGTGTGTTCTAGGCAAGCAGTGCAGACACAAAGTGTTTCCTGTCTTTTGGATTCCTGGCTGGAGGGTTCTTCTCAGCTAACCTGGCAATCTCCAACTCACCCTTAAGACCCAATTCAAGGTCACTCACCCAGTGACATGTCCAGGACATAGCCTGCTCTTAGAACAAGACCACCAGTGCCTCATTCTGTGCTGCTCACATACTTCAGACAGCAAGCTACCTTTGCCTTTACCACTCTACAGTGGACTCCTTGCTGAGGTTTATCCTCTTACATGGCTAGGAAGCTGCTAAGGAGCCAGAGCATGTATATTCATTTCTATGTTCCCAGAATCTGGCAGAGTGCCCAAGACGCAGTAAAAGCAAGCTGAATTATAAATAAAAGGAACTAATAAGCAATTATAACTGCAGAGAACTTTGCAATTCACACATTACATTATTTTATATCGTGATCAACATAGTGATACTGACAGGCAGACAAAGGGTATATAAAACTGGGGTTAGGGAAATCTGGCCAAGATCACAAATTATGTACGATCCACCACATTCCCCTAGTATTGCGGATAGGTTGAGAGCCACAGAAATAACTATTGTAAAATGTAGTGAACTTTGGTACTGACTCTGTCCTCTGACAACAAAGAACTGTCCAGCTGCCTTGGGCCTGTGGCTTTTTTATGATACCAAGACTCACTGTTCTAAGTTCTTCCTCACACATCTCCCAGCCGCACGCACGCATGCTTGCAAATCAGCAAATCAGGGATCTTACACATCACTAATGAATATGACTCAGATCTGGGCACAACACCTGGTTCACAGAAGGCAGGCAATGAATACTAACAGAAGGACTAAAAAGGCAAGGTCTCTTTAAGTGGAAACAGGTACAAAAAAGATGTTTAAGAAGAAGAAGAAGAAGCTAAAGATACCCACCCTTTGATACTGGAACCTGACCATATCTAAACTATGTTGGGCCAGCTTCATAGTTAACCTGGCAACTAGAGAAGGGCCCTAAGATGACATATACGAACTGTCATCACCCTAGTCTCAGTCAGAAAACACACAACAAAGTGCATCTAAATAGCTACACCTTGGAAAGTAAACCCTGTTAGACAAAGATGGTCAACGAAGGGGGTAGAGATATGATAAGCTATAAATACCGAGTTTATTAATGATTCCTGATAAAGTTCTAAATAACCCCAGCAAAAATGGCACTGGAGCCTGGACTCATGGCTTCTTGCCTACTAGAAGGTGCTCTATCACTGAGCGGCATCCCCAGGCCTAAAAGGCTCTTGGATGGTTGCTGAGCACCTACAGGTTTCCTGAGAACAAGTCATTAACATGTAGGAGTAAGCAAATGTCATTAGGACAGGGAGGAAAATGAGCACTGGACACATTATTTTTTAACAACAAATCAAAGAGAGTCTGAATTTTGTGGACAAAACAGAGAAATGGAAGATGGAAAAGAAGGAATTTGTTGATGCCAAGGTGTTGATAATATGTCAAAGCTGCCTTGCTGTGTTCTGGAGGACTCTGAATCAATGCCTTAAGATTGTCTGACCTAAAAATGTGTGGTGGTGAGGGCGTGTGTGCCGAGAAGAGTGCTGGTGCACAGAAAGGTCATCAGGAAGTTGTCCTGATAGATACAGAGTCCTCAGAAAGCCCACTGTAACTGCAGGCCTTACAAAAGGGGAGGGAATAGTACAGTTTTCCTTTCATGGCAGGCACAGAGTCAAAAAGAACTCAGAGAGACCGGCCAAATGAGTACATGAGTAGAGTTTTCTCATGTATCATATGGTTGCTTCAGTATCAAAGAGTCAAGCATAGTAGTCACACCTCAGACCAAGTGGCCCATAAGGTTGAAACTGTATACAATTTGGCTATTCCCAGAAAAACTGTATTGACCGCTATTGTGTTGATTTAGAATAAATCTGAGCATCGACCTACAGAGAAGCATTAGAACACAAGCCACCTGGCTGACAGCAAAAGCTGAACTAGATTCTGAGAAATCTGCTAACATTCTCAGTGCAGAAGAGAAGGCATTCAAAGAACCCCACTCCTTCTTGGCCCCACCATCTGAGTTTGTTTGCTTTCTGGTGAGAGCATCCAAACACCAGACAGACCCAAGAAGAAAACTGTGCTTGAATGACAAGAGATAGCCTATCAGCCAGGTCCATTCTGGGCAGCAAATACAGAGCAAGCTGGTGCTCTTGAACTTCTCTTCTGTTTGAAGCAAAGCATGAACTCTCTTCCAGCTCTGAAGAATTCAGAGACATAGGTCGTTACCTAGACTGTCAGACGGGACGGAGAGAAAAGACATATGGGTGGGCGAGTGTTCACATAACCACACAAGAGGCCAAGCTTTAGGGAGCATTCAGATGAGCACTGCCACCACGCCGCTGATCTGAGAAACTTTTCCGCTGGGTCACCACAGAGTCTTGTCAGTCTCTCTTCAGTCACTCCAAGGGCTGAGCTCACTGAGCCTCTCCTCTGCTGAGTCTCCTTCAGGGTTCAAGGCTGTCAGCAGAGCTAGTGTCCTGCTGTTACTAGTACCAACTCTAACACAGCCGCTGCTAAGCTGTCCTGTCACCAAATTTCAGAGAACAGCATCTGCCTGGGTTGGAGGCAGGCACAGTCTGCATAGGCAAAAGCTCAGGTGTAAAATACACATTTGTCTGCAGCCAGTGTAACCCGTGTTGCTCTGTTTCATCTCTGAAGAACTACACACCAGAGATACAGGGACTGATTTCACCAGCTGCTCTCCAACAGACAGGTGCCACACCACCTCTTTTCAGTCCCAGCAATCTCCACAGCTCACAAGGCATTAGTAACAAGCCCATTTTTACAGCTCAGAACATCAAGGCACAAAGAAGGTCTGTTCCACACCCTAGGTCACAGCACAGCAAAGGGCCAGTCCCAGAGATCAGACACTGAAAAGCAATATTACAGTTGTACTTGGAGACCTCTCTGGCTAAGGGAACCATAACATTATGTTCTAGTACTGGGACGAGTGAGTGAAAGGAGCAAGGCCACATTCCATGCATTATGTTCAGCCATTTCACTGAAATCTGTTCTACTGCTTGCTTCTCTGAGGCTTCCCAGTCTCAGGAGAACACCAGATGAAATGCACCCCAACTCAATTAGGCCTTGAACTTAGGCTCCAATCTTTCCCCCCAACACTCTCAAAGAGAAAGGCATCTATTCTAAGCCCTATGGGATACCCAAGAGTAGCTGCTGGCCCTGAGCAATGCTTGTGGAAGCCACAGGTGGAGACACACAGAGCAGTGGGGTAGGCCACGCTTACCTTCCAGAGAATGGACTCCCTTTTCATTGGCAGTCTTGTAGACGCTGCTGAAATCATCCCCAAGGTTTGGGTCAGCTCCAGCAGCAAGCAGGACCTGCACCACACTGGAAACAATGAGAAAAGCTGATCATAAGGGATAGTTTCACATCTATAAGACAATTTATTCAACAACTACTTATCAAATAAATGTCCACTACGTTCCAGTCACTGGTCTATGGGCTAGACTCCATGTGGCATGGAACTTACAAGCTGCTGGGAAGGAAACAATTGTACAATTACAGCAGAGAAAAATAATACCAACAGACATGAATGTTGAGAGACAACAGGGGTGATAGGGAGAAGGGAGGGGAGGAGGTGAAAAGCATTTCAGCCAAGTGTGACCCGTTAGGGTGGGAAGCACACGGCAAGCAGAAGCGGGACAGCACAACAGGAGTCCAAAGAGCTCAGCACTTCATCGGAGGTTTGAATGGGAGGAAGGACAGAAGGGTGTAAGAAAAAGTGACTTGATTGCATATGCTTTCTTTTATACACACACCCACAGATTATGAATTCTGACAATATTAAAATATTAAAAATGAAAGTCCTTGGATCCCCCTCCTTAATCCAAATTCTAAAAGTAACCATTATACAGTTTGGTATATTTTGTTCCAAACCTTTGCAATTAAAGAAACCATTCCAGAAGCTTTGTGAGAATGGGTGGGAGGAGCATAACTGCTGGCAGGGACTCTGTGGAGCTCAGGGGTAGGCACAGGGGCACAGTGTTACATGCGCGCCTTGCTACATGCTCAGTCTTCTTTCTTCCACTAGGTAACAGTCCTTATCCCCCCAAAACAGGGTTTCTCAAAGAAGAAAGAGGTAGCATATGTGCTGCTGAAGCAAGCGCAAAGAAAGATGCAGAACACAGGCTAGTTGGCTGGTTTCCCCCAGTAAGTACATACATAATCTACAGTCACTGGGTCATCTATAAACTAAAAGTTACCCCCTTTATGAAGGTCAGAGACATCATGTCACAGTTGTAGAGTATTCCATTATGAGATTATTCTTTGTTTGTTTGGTTTGGTTTTTTGAGACATATCTGTCATATCTCTGGCCTGGAACTTGCTATGGAGACTAGGCTGGCCTCAGACTCACGTAGATCCTCCTGCATCTGCCTCTGTAGTGCTGGGATTAAGCACCACAGCCAACTATTCTGTTTTTTTAGCCAATCTTTTAGTGTAAAAAAAAAAAAAGTGTTTTTACTATTTCGATGACAGTCAGACAATTACTATGAGACAAAGTTCTAGGAGAAAGCACAAGGAGTTCTTTCTTTTCCCCAGAGGACGGGGCAAGGACTTGCTACATACCCATGGCTATTGTTAAGCTTGGGGCAATCCTCCTGCCTCAGCTTCCTGAGTGCTTTTACTACAAGCACATGACACCAAACATGGCTAGGATAAGCATTTCAAAGGACTTTGCTAAGTATTACCAAGCTGTCCTTCAGAGTTGGGACTTTTATTTTCCCTAGCCAAGCATGAGGCACACAGGCACTCTGTGCCCACCCGCCCTCAGCAGTATTTGCTTGCTAGCTTTTCTAGAGCAGAACACGGAGCCACACTGCTGCTCTAACTTTCATTTCTCTGATTCCTAGACAAGTTGAATTTCTAAAAAAGAGGTGTAATTGTTGTTCCCTGTTTCATAAATTCCTTATCAATGTCTTTTGCCAGATTTTCTCTTAGTGAAAGGTAATTTAAAAAAGATTTATTTATTTATTTATTTATTTATTTATTTATTTATTTATTTATTTATTTATTATGTATACTGTGCTCTGCCTGCATGTATACCTACAGGCCAGAAGAGGGCACCAGATCTTATCCTAGATGGTTATGAGCCACCATGTAGTTGCTGGGAACTGAACTCAGGACCTCTGAAAGAGCAACTAGTGCTCTTAACCTCTCTCTGATCTATCTCTTCAGGACCGTGAAAGGTAATTGTAGCTTTTTCTGAACTGACCTTCAAAGCTGTTAACACTTTGAAAGGTATAAATGGCAGGTGTGTCAAACAAATCCCTGGGATTATCAGAACTATTAAAAAGCTAGACTTCAGTTCCAGTTTTCTCTTTTAGTTTTCTAGTATTTGCAACAAGCAGTGCTGATGTATCACCTGGCTTGAATACTGTATCTTCAACAGGTATAACATCCGGCTCAGTAAATTCTGAACAATCTGGGCATGATTAAGTGAGTAACAACAACAATGGCTTATAACTTGCTGTAATAACAAATATTTTTCTTTAGATGAGGACTGCAGAGATGAGACAAAGTTAGGAACTGAGAGGTTTTTTGTTTGTTTCTTTGTTGGTTGGTTGGTCTGGTTTTTCAAGACAGAGTTTCTTTGTCAGATAAATTTTGCTTATAATTGTATAGACATATAAATTGTCTATACAAGATTTGTAACAACCCATCAAATAAAATACAATTCTGTGAGTCCATATTTAATCCCAGCACTTGGAGGATCCAAAGTTCAAGGACATCCTCAGCTATATAGTGAGTTCAAGGCAAAGCTGGGGTACAAACAAACAATGTAGGAGTAATGGCCTATGCCAGTAAACTCAACAGTGGGGAGGCTGAGACAGGAGGATTGCAGAGGCCAGTCTGTAAGTATGAGATACTGCTACCAAAAAAAAAAAAAAAAAAAAAGGTAGTCTTTTATTTTTGAGCCAGGGTCTCTTGAAGCCCAGGCTGGCTAGCTTTTGACTTGCTACATAGCTAAGAGTGGTCTAGAACTGCGAAGCCTACTGCCTGTGCTTCCTGAGAAGGAAAGGGAAAACTCTCTCATAGGTAGATAACTAATAGTTGCAGGTTTCTTTACTTATTTGTGTGAGCAGCTGTATATGCCACAGTATGCACAGGGAGGCCAGACAACAATTTTTAGGAGTCAGTCTCTCCCATGTGGGACCCAAGGATAGAACACAGGTCACTGGGCTTAGTGCTATCTTGCTACCCCCTCCCCAGGGGGGAGAGATCACCATTTGGTGACCTTAAGTCATAATTGGAAATAATGGGGCTGTGTTAAGTGCATGTAAGGCCCTAAGGACAGCGCCGAAGAACAAACGCAGCGCCACCATGCACCTGACGCTGTGGCTGGGTTTCAGGGAAGTCCAGAGAAGGATGAGCTAAAACACTTAAACTGAGGAGACAGTATGGCACTTCCTCCTACACACTGAGAATTGGAGTTCAATCGCAGCTCTGTCATGTGCAGGTGGCATCTTGGACAAGGCACTTGATGGAGCCTGAGCCTCCTCTTCCTCATCAGAGTAACAAGAGATAGCACTGCTTCCCAGCAGCCTATGCGGGGAGCAAACTCCACAGTGCCTGCAGGTGTATGGATAGCGATCACCTATTCTCTTGGTTGGCATGATCACAACAATAGCTGGAATCTGGGCCTGAACCGACCTTTCCCAGCATGAACGCCAGCACAGCCCTACACCAAGTAGGCAGCTCTTCCACAGTCTGCACAAGCTGACATGTTTTCAAGTTCAAATGAGAAGGGTTTGTCAATCTAAATTCAAAGGGACATAATTTCATTAATCCTCAGCTGCTGTGTCCAATCACGATCCAATCACACCCTCTCTCATGGCAGGTTGTCCCTCTAGGCAGCTAGTGTCACTAACTGTGCTACCTGGGCCTCTCCAGGTTCATGAGTATTGATTCCATCTGTCCAATTTGCAGGCTGCAGGACGTGTCCAAGCAACCGTGTATGCTGCCCTTGGCCCTGGAGGGCAGACAGTGGTCTGGCAGGATGCGGACAGGAGAACGGCTGGGATCAGCCCTGGGCCTGCTAACCCAATCAAAGAAATGGGCAATTCACTTCACAAACTGGGAGACTAAAGAGGGTCAGCAATCCAAGAGAGTGACTCACTGGCAACCTTGAGAAGATTCCCTTCGTTTCTCATAATACTCAAAAGGCAGCAGCCCCACTGAAGGAAGACAGGCCTAAAGAAATCGAGGCTGCTCCGTGCCAACCGTGGCTCTAAACACCTTGCCAGATGGCTATGAGCTTTTCTGTCCAACAATGGTCATATCTAACAAGGCACAGAGCACTACATCTTTGGTCAGCGCCTTCTCACAGAAGGCAGCCAGTCTCGGTTAGAAAACTATACCTCTAGCCCAGATGACCAGACATCCCCCACTACATTGTGAGCTACACAGACAGGCTCCAGGTTAGGCAGGCTATAGAAAGCATCCAGAAGGCTGCTGAGGACAAGCTTAGCTGTAAGCCAGGTACAAGGACTGCCAAGTTCACAGCAGTGAAAAGGTGAGCACAGGGAAATGATGGGCCAGCTAGCATGAACAGGAAGGACAAAGGCTGACAGCACAGTGGCAGGTGGGGTCTACCAAAGGTTAACTGGGGCCTCTGTTCTGGTGCTGGCTGCCCAGTTGCAGGAGGCTCAGCCACCACTGGCTTAAATTAAGTAGCTACTATCAAACAGGCCTACACTGTATCTTAATCACTTGACTAAGGGAGGCAGAGGACACCATTCAGTTCAACAGGGTTTTCTCTAACCTTCAGTCTCTATTCAAAGGAACCACTCAACCAGTACTTATTTGCCTTGGGATATCAGCAATTCTCTTAGACAGCTCGGGCTATGGCCCTTGGTGGTCTATAGAAAGATCTGCCTATCTCAAAGCTAGAGACCATCTCCAGATAGCCTATTCCCCTCACCAATGCAGAGAGGCAGAGTGTCTACAGCATGAGAGGTAGAGCCCTCACTCCCTCATCCTGAGGCTCAGCTATCAGTCTGTAGCAAACACCTGGCTTCAGTTTAGATTTGAATAGACAAGCTATGACTGGGGAAGAGGCAAGGATATGAAGCCACTTCCCAGAAGAGGACACCCGAGAACAGATTAGGAAGCATGTAAGAGTTCTCATGTTTATCGGTTATTAGAGCAACGCAAACTAAAGCAATAACAAAATACTTTTTTTTTTTTTTTGGTGGGGGGGCGGGGTTGTTTCAAGACAGGGTTTCTCTGTGTAACAGCTCTGGCTGTCCTGGAATTCACTTTGTAGTCCAGGCTGGCCTCAAACTCACATAAGATCCACCTCCTTCTGTCTCTCAAGTGCTGGGATTAAAGGCGTGTGCCACCACCGCCCGGCCACAAAATACTTCTTTAAACTCAACATACTGACAAAAGTGAGAAAGCTGAAAAATACCAAGTGCCAATGAGGACATAGGGTCTGGGATTCTTCATGAACTGTCAAGAGTATAGACTGATGCGGCCATGCTGTTCTGGAAGCTTCTAACACTTCATCCCATCTGTTCCTGATTATATATTTCTTAGGGAAAATCTCATAAAGGACAATACAAGAGACTGTTGGTCACAGCACTCTGCAGTGGTAGGGGTTGCCCAGAAGCACATGTGTGTCACTGGGGCACGGAGCTGAATGTGGTTGACACATGCTAGAACTTGATCACAGTCAAGTTAAGATATGTATAGCAACACAGACATGTAACCTAACCTTTGTTTTGGAGACAGGGTTTACAGGGTTTCTCTGTGTAGACTTGGCTGGCCTTCAACTCAGAGACTGGCCTGCCTCTGCCTCCTTCAGTGCCACACTCGGCAGACTCGTAACTTTTTAAATGGTGAGTATCCACTTCTACTTAACACATTGAACTTGGCTATTTGTTGCAAAAGTTTTCCTTCTAGGAACTCTCAACTATAGATTTTCTAATTCCTAAATGATCATTCAATCTGAAGAAAACCTAAGCAACAGGCCCTTCCCAGCCTGCAGACAATTTCTAGACAAAACTGAGGCCATGCTTAGGAGAGTGCTCCCCAGGTGGCAGTTCCTGGGATTCAGGGAATTCCCTTTGGAGCCACAGCTAATTAATTTGTTGATCAGACAGCAATTAGATTAGAAGTGGGAGTGCCTGTCAGAAGTTGGCTCATACTGACCTCAGTAAGCTGTTGCTCTCAGGCTGCAGCGAGGGAGACTACTTACATCAATCAGTATTAACGCTTGCTTTCTGGTTTCAGTGGCTGCAGTGGCGTAGGGGCCTCGCATTGTTGGGGAGAGAAGGGAAGACTGTGGTGTGAGCAGGGGCTGGTGATGGACCAGGTATGTACAAGATGGCTGCTAAGCAGCTGAACTTGAAGCAAGGAGGGCAGAGATCCGAGATCCAGGTCATCCATC
>OU015752.1:117550265-117567165 GCA_907169655.1 Acomys percivali | reverse complement strand
AAGAATGTGCCAGAGATGAACAAGGGCCAAAATTAGTGGTAGTCCAAGATGGGTGACACATTTAGGATATAAGGCTCAAGGAAATCATGGCATAGAAATGTAAGAGCCAAAGAATAAAGATCACCCACCACAGCCTTTCCAGACAAACCCTGACTACTTCCAAAGATGGTTCCATGACTTCCAGGCTGTGGTTCATAATACATGGTCACCCAAACCTTACTGTCAGGGCTTCTTATTACAGTATGAGCCAAACTAGACCTTCTGGGCAAATGAACCAGAGTATGATAAGGCTAGGTTAAAAAAAAAAAAAAGAAGAAAAGAAAAGACTAATGCTGCACTATTGACTCTCACTGGGCACTATCCTGCACATGGCCACTTGGGACAGAGGATTTACTCAACACTTACCTAAGAATTACCTTGGATTTCACAGAGTTTGGTTTTTGTTTTTGTTTCTTTCCGAGACAGGGTTTCTCTGTATAGCCCTGGCTGTCCTGAACTCCCTTTGTAGACCAGGCTGGCCTCCAACTCACAGTGATCTGCATGCCTCTGCCTCCCGAGTGCTAGGATTAAAGGCGTGTGCCACCATGCCCAGCTTTACAGAGTTTGGTTTTAACTGCTGACCTATATATTCACCCTGTTGTTTTTTCTTTGTTTTTAAAGACTCATTTTATGTATATGTATGTGTGTTCATGTGTGCTAGTGTCTATCTGTGTGCACACAGGTGCAGGTACTATTGGAGGCCAGAAGAGGGCATCATATACTCTGGAGCTGTGGGGCATGTATGCTGGAAGCTGAACTCAGGTCCTCTGCACCACTGCAGGCAATCTTAACTGCTCAGTCATTTTTTAAGTTTCCCTATTTGGTTTTGTTTTGTTTTGTTTTTCCCAGATAGAGTTTGTCTGCATAAGAGCCCTGTCTGTTCTATTCAAGTTATATATCACGCTGGCTTAAAACTTACAGAGATCCTGGGCTGGAGAGATGGCTCAGTGGTTAAGAGCACCACCTGCTCTTCCAAAGGTCCTGAGTTCAAGTCCCAGCAACCACATGGTGTTCACAACCATCTATAATTTGATCTGATGCCCTCTTCTGGAGTACAGGTGTATATGCAGGCAGAATACTGTATACATAATAAATAAATAAATCTTAAAAAAAAAAAAAACTTACAGAGATCCAAGGGGGAGGGAGGGAAGAATGGGAGGCTATAAGTGATGGGATGGCAACTGAGTTGTAATCTGAATAAATTAATAATAAAAAAAAATTTGCAGAGATCCACCTGCTTCTGCCTCCCAAGAACTAGGACTAAAAGTAGGCACCACCACTCCCGGCTATATTTTTTTTAAGTGAAAAAGAATTCTTAGAGGGCTAGAGGGATGACTCAGTGGTTAAGAGCGGCTCCTCTTCCAGCGACCTGGGTGCAGTTCCCAGCTCACTACCATCTGTGAATCAGTTACCTTTCTACTGCTATAATAAGACACTATGACCAAGGCAAATTATTAAATAAAGTGTTTAATTGGGCTTATGGTTTCAGAGGGCTAGAATTCCTGATGGCAGAATAAAAGCATTGCAGCAAGAACAGCTGAGAGCTCACATCTCAAAACCTAAAGCAGGAGGCAGAGAGGCATTCTGGGAATGGCTTGAGTCTTTAAGACCTCAAGGACCACCCCCAGTGATACACCTCCTCCAACAAGGACACACCGCCTAATCTGTCCCAAATAGTTCCATCAATGGGGAGCCATATTCAAACACATGAACTTATGGGGCCATTCTCACGCAAACAATCATGGCCTTTAACCCTTCTTCCAAGGAATTTGACACCCTCTTGCTTCTGTGGGCACTTGGTATACATGCAGACAAAACCACACATAAAAATAAATCTTTAGTGCCGGGTGGTGGTAGTGCACGCCATTAATCCCAGCACTTGTGAGGCAGAGGCAGGCAGATCTTCATGAGTTCGAGGCCAGCCTGGTCTACAAAGTGAGTCCAGGAAGGCTACACATAGAAACCTTGTCTTGAAAAAAACAAACAAACAAAAAACTCTTTAAAGCTGGACAGTGGTGGTATACCTTTAATTCCAGCACTTGGGAGGCCAACTTCGAGGCTGACCTGGTTGGTCTACAGAACGAGTTCCAGGGCAGCCAAGGCTAGCCAGAGAGATCATGTCTCAAGAAACCAACCAACCAATAAATAAACAAACAATAAATAGGTATAGATAGATAAATAATAAAAAGAATTCAGGAGCTGGGGAGATTGCTCCGTCAGTCAGAAAAATGCCTGCTGTGCAATCATAAGGACTTGAGTTCAATCCTTAGTACTCATACAAAAAAAAAAAAAAAAAAAAAGTCCAGTGTGGTAGTAGTGCCTGTACACCTAGCACTGGAGGTGGGGTAGTGAAGGCAGATCCCTGGTGCTCACTGGCCAGCCAGTATAGTCAAACGGTGACCTCCAGGCTCAGTGAGATACTGTGTCTCAAAAAACAATGTTTATAGCCACAGAGGAAGATATCCAATGTTGATCTCTAGTCTTCTGTCTCTCCCCCGCCTCTCTCTCTCTCCCTCTCTCTCTCTCTCTCTCTCTCTCTCTCTCTCTCTCTCTCTCTCTCACACACACACACACACACACACACACACACACACACACACGAATTCCTTTTGCAGTGTTGGAGACTGAATTCAAAGCTCTGTACATGACATACAAACACTATAATCTTGAGCTATACTTCTGGCCGCATTAACTTTTGCCAGCTCTGATTTAACCATTGCTATATTCCACTGAGATGATGTTTTCTCACCTAAGTCAGTATGTCTTTGCACATCGTTTGATCTGCCTATTTGTTTGGCTTCAATGAAATCAGAGATGCAGTACTGAACAGACCCCAGGCCCATGGCCCATCACTTGATATTGGCTCTGTTGTCTTATATCCATTCATATATCAACAACTAACTAGGTCATTCACCATTTATTAATGTAAATATATTGTTTCCTACAACATATTTTATTCATGTAGATGTCACAAGAGATCGCTAGATACCCTGCTAGACCTTGTCTAACTCAGACCCCGCCCTGTAGCCCTACTTAGATAAGCAGCTTACAGCACAGAGGCACTGGATGATGTCTCTTAAAGAGGAGGTATGGGTCTGGACCATATCACAATCTCGAAAATGACCAGCCTTTCCTCCTCAGCTAAACCAGATGGCACTGGATGCCTCTCTGTCCCAACTGACACTCTCCAGAAGAAGAGCACTGAACACACAATCCCAGGATAGGATACAGAATTGAAAGGCAGGGGTGGGGGGTGGAGGGGGGCAGAGAGATACTGATACTGTCACGTTAGGCAAATGAGCTGGCACAGCTTTCCATCGAGCAATGCCTTGGGTTGCCTGAGGTCGAGGCATGCATCTGCCAAACTAGAGACAGGAGCATGCTGCAATTGGAATATCATTACTACAAAACAGGATTATCATGAACAACGATTCCAAATGGGATTAGAAATGATTCTTTGTTACTCAGAGATAATCGGCCACAGCAGCAGCAGTGGAGAAACATCAAACCCTGAACACTTTTCTGGGGGCATGGTACTAGCATTCCAGGCACTTGGCCAGCACCCTTGCCCACCCTCCTTGCTCGGAAATACTGGGCACTGTCCCACATTGGGCAGAGGGCCACCTGGGACAAAAGCCAGCTATGTATCAAGAATCCCACTTGGGGGTGGGTCCCCTGTTAGAGGCCCAGTTTCATAGAAGAAAAGGGGTAGGAAGAGAACCCCAGAGCACTAAGAGTTACTGAGACAGGTGCCAATGCCGCTACATCCTGAAGGCCCTTCTGGGGAAGCTAGTAATAATAACGAAGGCACTTAACCGCACCACTGCTATATGGCAGGCATTGCTCTACACAGCTTCTGTATATTTATACATTTAAGCCTCACAGCTTTGAGGTAGACTTGCTTATTATCCAATTTTACAGCTGGGGAAGCAATCACATAAAAGTCAAATAATTTGCCAAGCACCTAATGAGTAAGAGGCAGAGTTTCAGTTTGAACACAAGACTCTATAGCCCACAACTTTTTATGGACTAGCTAGGGATCGAGATACGATGTTGTCATCCTCAAATGTCTTGGACTGCATTGCATGTGTAGCTATCCCGAGATGAAGTCACAGCCAGAGAGATAGGGGACCAATGCTTATAACTAAAGTATTTATGCTGGATAGTTTTATGTCAACTTGACTAAAGTCATCTGAGAGAAAGAAACTTCAATTAAGAAATGCCTCCATAAGATCTGGTTGTAAGGCATTTTCTTAATTAATGATTGATGGGGAAGGGCCCCGCCCATTGTGGGTGGTGCCATCCCTGGGCTGGTGGTGCTGGGTTTTAGAAGAAAGCAGGCTGAGCAAGACATGAAGTAAAGCAGCAGTCAGCACCCTCCATGGCCTCTGCATCAGCTCTGCCTCCAGGTTCCTGCCCTGTTTGTGCTCCTGTCCTCACTTCCTTCAGTGATGAACTAATGTAGAAGTGTAAGCCAAATAAACCCTTTATTCCCTAAGTTGCTTTGGTCGTGGTGTTTTATCTCAGCAATAGAAACCATAAGAGTCTTTCCTTAGCATCCTCTGGTCTAAACCTTGCCAGCTCTTCCTCCTTCTAGCCTGTTTTACCTCTGATCTGGGCAGCAGCAAAGGAGGCTTGCCAGGGAGGCTGCTGGAAGTCCAGCAAGGGCAGCACTGGCTTTGCCACCAAGGCCACCCGTGGAACTTCTAGGTCCACAATTGAGAGGCCTACAGAACTGCCCCAGTAAGACAGCAACCCGGCTGGGACTGCTGGTGTATTACACACAGAACGTAATGGTCCCCTTCTCTGGGTGAAGTGGAGGGAAAATAAGCAAATACTAAAAATAAACGACTGCTCTGAAAGAGAATTAAATGGTCATCAGCCAAGGATGGCAGCATCTGAAAATTAACAAAGCCCAGGTACCACATCCAGGAAGGCCTTGGCAAATGCGTGTTATCCACTCATTAGCTCAGTTCCTCAGGGACGCCAGCCAAGCAGGGCAGGCAGTGCCGGGAACCAGTCCTTCCGATGCTGATGAAGTGCACTGGGATGGGGGTGGGCAGAGGCAGGAGGAGGAGGGAGGCTCTCCAGGGGAATTTCAAACAGTTCTGCTGGGGTCCTCCCTCTGCCTAGGATTCTCACCCTCTCTGAGGCAGGAGCTTGCAGAGCAGGCGCAAGAAGACGCAAAGCTGAATGTCTACACCACAGATCTAGGGGTAAGGAGCCCAAGAGTGGTGGGAGGAAATCAACAGCCCAATGCGCGCTCTGCCAAAGGTGACGCTCCTAATTCATCAGTAGCAACACTTGACGAAATCACTGATCTCCATTCTTTACTGACCTCCAGAACAGAGTACTCTATTGCTGGATACCACCACCAAGAAGAATTCACAACAGCCCGGGGAGCCATATGCATTAACTCTGACACCACAAACATGAATTCTAAGTACACCATCAGTCACAGCTAATAGTAAATATTAGAGAAAGGTGTTTATCTATCTATCTATCTATTTAATTGTTTTGCTTTTTGAGACAGGACCTCAATACATAGCCTCAGCTGGCCTTAAGCTTACTGTGGGATCTTGCCTCTGCCTCCTGAGCGCTAGATTACACGTGTGCCTATGCTATTTATTTTGCTTTTTTAAGGTCAGATTTCACTCTAGGCCAAGCTGGCCTGAAGCTCAATATATAGTCCAGACTGGATTCCAACATGTGGGAATCCTCCTGTCTCAGCCTTTCAAATGCTGGGGCTGTAGATATGAACACACCCAGCTCTGGGATGACTACTTTTGTGGCCAGGCGTGGTTTTGCATGCTTTTAATGCCAGCGCTCAGGAGTCAGAGGCCAGCCTGGTCTACAGAGGGAGTATATGACAGCCAGGGCTGTTACACAGAGGAACCCTGTCTTGAAAAACAAAAACACAACAAAAAAATGCTTTTCTAAGTCAAGTTTACTGAAGTATCATTTATTCTCATATGCACCCTTTTAAAGATTTATAAAAAAAAAATTTTTTTTTGAGTCAGGGTCTCAATGTAGATGTAACTAGATTGGTCTTGACCTCACTTTGTAGCTGAGGACACGTTTTCAAGATGCATGATTTAATGTAATTTGATAAGTATGTAGATAGCCACATGTGACCACCACAAAGCACAGAATATTTCCGCCATCCTAAAATAAAAGCTCCTTTATACGTCTTTGCTCTCCCGAACCCAACAACGCATCTGATTTCTGTCCCTAGGACACTAGCTTCCATTTCCAGAATATGACATAAAAGGAATTTACAATAGCGGCTTTTGGTGTTGGCTTTACTTAGCATAAGGCTTTTGAAGAAAGCTTTTTTGTTGTTACATTTATTGAGTAGCTCCTGTTCTCCCATTCTGTGTGTGCAGGCGGGCACACTTGTGGATGTACATACAGAGACTAAAGGAGAGCTTGGGTGTCAGGTGTTGCTTTCACTTCTGACAGGATCTCTCATAGTACCTGAAGGTTCAGTTAGGTTGACTGGCTAGCGAGCTCTAGGAATCTGCCTTCAACCCTTCAATATTGGATTTATATGGATCTGCACTCATACCCAGCTTTTTAAAAAAATATGGGTACTTAGGATTAGAACTCAGGTCCTCATCCCTATACAAACAACAGTTCTTATCAACAAAGCCATCTCCCTAACCTCCTTGTCCTCTTAAAAGGTTGAGATTTATTGACAGGGGCGCAGTGGTGCACACCTTTAAAGGAGGTAGAGAAAACAACTCTGTGAGTTTGAAGCCAGCTAAAACAATATAGTGAGACTTTACCTCTAAAAACAGACTTATTAGCTGGGCCAGGTGGTGCACACTTTTAGTCCCAGCACTCGGAGGCAGTGGCAGGAGGATCTCTGTGAGTTCAAGGCCAGCCTGGTCTACAAAGCATCTAGGACAGCCAAGGCTGTTACAAAGACAAACCCTGTCTCAAAAAACCTAAAT
Organism: Acomys percivali; assembly: GCA_907169655.1. Taxonomy (NCBI): domain Eukaryota; kingdom Metazoa; phylum Chordata; class Mammalia; order Rodentia; family Muridae; genus Acomys; species Acomys percivali. Next base: position 117,560,170 of record OU015752.1, on the reverse strand, counting down.
ACAAAACTAAAATATATCTATTTTGAATTACGTTATGCGGAGGGTGGGTATCTGCAGATGCCTGTGGGGTCCTGAAGACTGTGTTCACGCACCTGGAGCTGGTGGTGCAGGTGTGTGAGAGCTGCCTGCTATGGGTGCTGGGAACTGAATGAACTTGGGTCCTCTGGAAGAACAGTATGTGCTCTTACACATTAAACTGTCTCTCCAGCTTCCCTTCCTTAGACCCCCAACTATGGAGTATTATTCGGTTGTACGGATGTACCAGAATTTGTCCATTTGCTACTTGATGGGCACGAGTGATTTCCAGGTTTTGGTTGTCCTATGAATAAAGCAGCTACAGATATCTGCATAGAAGTCATATTTCTCTAGGACAAATACCCTATTTCTGTATTTCTTCTGGGCTACATGGCAAACATTTGCTTTCCTTTTGTAAGAAACTGCCCCAGTGTTTTCTGATGTGCTGTATCATTATCCAGTCCGATAAGCAATGCATGGCAATTCTTTCTACAACTTTGCCAGGACTTAGTACTGTCAGAATATCATTATAATTTTAATTTCCATTTCCCTAATGACTAAGGTTGTGCCATTAGGGAAATGGAAATTAAATTCATGTGCACATTTTCCATCTATCCCTTATTTAAGTGAAATGTCAAGTCTTTTGCCCACTTTTAAAAAAATCTAGTTGCTTCTCTTTTAATTTATTTGTAAAAGTTCTTTATATATTCTAACACTACTCCCTTACAGACATACATTTTCTCAGCTTGTTTTTTGAGGAATTAGAAAGTAAAATGATCAAAAAATAAATTAATTAAAATGATGGGGCGGCAGTGGCACACGCCTTTAATCCCAGCACTCAGGAGGCAGAGGCAGGTGGATCACTGTAAGTTTGAGGCCAGCCTGGTCTACAAAGTGAGCCCAGGACAGCCAAGGGTAACACAGAGAGATCCTGTCTCGAAAAACAAACAAACAACAAAACAAAACAAAATGAAGCTGCGTTCAGGCTTTCAGGCTGGAGAGATGGCTCAGAGGTTAAGAGCACTGACTGCTCTTCTAGAGGTCCTGAGTTCAGTTCCCAGCAACCACGTGATAGCTCACAACCATGTGTGATGAGATCTGGTGCCCTCTTCGGCCTGCAGGCGTACATGCAGGAAGAGCACCGTATACATAATAAATAAATAAATCTTTAAAAAAAGAAATTAAAATGATCTAAATCATGCCATTTAAAAAACTGTACCATTTCTCTTTGTACATGTACTCTGATGAAGGGAATAAGAAAGACTTAAACTTGTAAGCACCCTTGGCTTATTGGTGTTTGCTAATAGGAGACTATTTTTGTTTCCACTGCATGCTCCCAACCACGCCAGGGCTTTAAGGAAAGCTACATCTGGAGAAATGACTGTCCTAAACAGCGTTTACACCCCCAACCCCGAACTTCCTAAAGCCCTGTTCTGGTTCGCCAGGCTTCTGGAATGGTCAACAGTCGTCACACCCCATTGGTGGCCATTGTACACTGAGAAAGGTAGGAGGTTCCCAATCCATCCTCCAGTGAAAGAGCAAATAGTGGAGCCTGTGGCTTCTTGGACATCAAAGTTGAGCAAACAGGCCTGGCAGACCCTGCCTCTCCGCCTACATATCCTGCAACTGCCATCTGAAGGAGCTTCTCCGAGCGAGTCATGACATTCAGCTTGTCATCCCACACATCAAAGTTTCCACCACACACGAACTGGGTGCACGGGTTCGAATCAAGTTGCTTGACAGCGGATACTCAGATATTGTGTCTAGCTTTAATCCTATGTTTTCTCAAGTAATTAAGCCTTTTTGCTTATGAACTTGTGACTAAGTAAAGCATCACTGAGAGGTTGTAACATCAAAGTGCTGTCCACCGTCTGTCCGTGTTTGGCAAAATTGGATTTCTTTGCCGTCTTAAAGAAAGACTAATTGAATTTCACTAAAGCGCCATATATTTGCACTAGCTGGTGGAAGCTGTTCTAAGTGCTCACCAGGACCGTGTGGCTTAGCCTTCCGTTTGGCTGGGTCGGAGTGCAGCACGGAATGGAGCACCCTGACTCAGGCTAACAAGGGCCTTGTGGCAGGGGCTCATCAAGGGCTCAGAAACCAGTTGCTGCTACTGTTAAAATTCTAGCCAGGCTGTTACTAGGGCTGAGCAAGGAATGATCCTAACAGAGTGTCAGTAAGACTTTCACTACTGAGGACAATGGCCATTACATTACTCACATCCCTGGTATCTGCAGGCAAAGTGTGTGTGAGTGTGTGTGTGTGTGTGTGTGTGTGTGTGTGTGTGTGTGTTGTATACATGGGCACATGTGTGCGGAGGCTAGAGGCTGATGTTGGATGTCTACTTCAATGCTCTCCACCTGATTTTATGAAACAGGATCTCTCACTGAATCTGGAGCCCGGTAGGGTGGGCCGGCAAGGCCCAGGACCCTGCCAATTTCTGCCTTACCAGAGCTGGTTTATAGGTAGGTGGGTACACTGTCCAGCTTTTTATGTGGGTCTTCTTACTTTTGCAGCCAGACTTTACCGCCAAACCATTTTTCCACTCCCTCAAGTGATGTCTGCTTACTCTCAATCTTCACACCTGCATCTGACACACAGCGTTACAAAGTCTGCTAGATGTATGAAATGTATTAAAAGAACTTCAGAACAAAGTTTCTCTCTCCAGAAAATTCAAAACTCCAAATCACTATTTGGCTTCATTAGTTAGCTAATTTACAATCAGCACAGCATACTTCCACTTACGTAAAACAGAACCTCTTTAAGTATGACTCAAAGACTAATCTCTAGATGAACAAATTCAGGAGACTGCCACCTTTTCAATATTATTTTTATACAAACAACCTACTTTTGGAAAATAAAACCTCTGGTTCAATATCCTGATACAATTATCTTTCATTTTAAAAAACATTATTTTGATCTTGATCCAGTTTTAAGTCTCTGATGTGTGTGTGTATGTGTGTATTATGTACGTGTGTATGTATTAAGTTATTTTGGACCCTTCTTATGAATCAAATGAGTACATCTTAAATTAAGCTTCTGTGCATACTTCTAAAATTTACAGTGATGACACTGCATTTCCGATTCAAAACTAAACTATACAAATACAAATCCCAACTGGTGAGGAGTTAAGCTCCTTAAAGATCTGAGGCGATTATGTTCTAGATCCCTATGGACTTAACACGTTAAGCTGATGCCTGAGGGGGACTGTGCTCTTGGTCCACAGGCTGCAAACATCTAAAGGAAGCAGCAGCTCTCTGCTGTCAGCCTTGAATGAAGGGGCAGGGCCTCTCAACTCTCCCTTCGTACCTTCCTTCCAAAGAATTCTATATGAACAGAGATCTGTCTATCATTAATGGTATTTCAAGTACCTAGCAGAGTATAGTAGGTACCCCAATCTTTGGCAATATTAATAAATAAACCCAACCAGGCAAGTGCTGTTTTCAGTAAAAAGTTGCTTCATTTAGATAGTGGAAGAAATGGAGGGCATAGGATGGATGCTTGAAAACCTAGTAAGTGTGGCCAGATGACTCTCCCGGGTCAGTGCTTGCTGTGTAAGCATGCAGCCTATCTGTGGATCTCAGTACCACTCCCTCTGTAACTCCAGTGCTGTGGGGAAGCAGAGCAGGCGGATCCAGGGGCTTGCCAACTAGTGGGTCAAATCAGCAAGTTCAGTGAGAAACTGCATCTCAAAAAATACAATGGAGTGCGACAGAGAAAAGGAGCCAACACTGACTTCTGTGTCCACAAGTACATGCAACAATGAGTGCACCTACACACATGTGCACACACTTGTCTAATAACCTCATCCACTGCATTTAAGAAACAAACGCTAGGGCTTGGCAGTGGTGGCACACACCTTTAATCCCAGCACTCAGGAGAATCTCTATGAGTTCAAGGCCAGCCCAGTGTACAGAGCAAACTCCAGAATTGCAAAGGCTGTTATACAAAGAACCCTATCTCAAAAAAGCAAAAAACTAAAACAATGCTAGTAATTAGGCTCGGCATGGTGGCACACTCCTAAATCCTAGCACTCAGGAGGAAAGGCAGGAGGATCAGGAGTTCAAAGTCAGCCTGGACTACATGAGATCCTATCTCAACCCCTACCTCTACCTTAAAGAAGACTCTAGGCTCAATTTTCAGCATCAGTTGAAAAACAAAACAGAAAGGGGAGCTGGAGGCTATGCCCAATGTATACCAAACATAATATATATTTATATGGGAAAAATGTTTAAGAAGATAAAACACAAACACAAAACAAAACCAACTAGTCATAGTCTTAGAAGCCAAGGAAGGAAAAGCCAACACTCTCACTTGGCTCAGCAGGCATCACTGATTTGCTTCCACCCCTAAGGACAGAGCAATCAGTTAAAGCAGCAGCACATTAAACTCAGACCGCACTGTCCCTAGCATGTAAGAAGAGTGCTATTTCCTACTTAGTCTCAGCTCTGAGAATCCACACACCTGCTTCTTCCCCACTGCTCTTTCCCACATGAGGAAAAACATGTAACCTGGGGAAGACAATGGGTTTGTGGCTGGAGAATCAGTGGTGGAAAATAATGCCTGTGATAACATGTGTGCTTGTGTATAAAGAGGTCTATCTCAGTCCAGAAAGTAGCAACCACCCATTCATAACCTGTAGCGGAAACTCGTAAGAAACACTGAGCCACCTATTCTGCTTCCAGACTCTTCAACCCTCTGCCTCACACGCCACAGACCCTGCACCCTATTTTCCCCGCAGCTCCTTTCTCACTAGTTTTTGGAGACACCTTTTATTCCCTTTACTTGTTTACTTGTACTTTTTTCCACATTAAATTGTGAGCTCTTCAGGTCTGATTCCTCAAAGACTAGCACAAGGACCAAGAACACATATTTACTGAACATTCGTGGAAATGGTTTCTCATTGAGAGAAACAAGTATCCACAGAGTCCTGAAATTCAGTAAAGGGTCAGAGTCACAGCTGGATTCTCCCAAAAGCAAAGTACATAGTTTCTTCTTTCTACTTGTTCTGTGGTGCTGCAGGTTGAATCCAGGGCCCCGAGCATGCCGGGCAAGCGCTCTGCCACGGAAGCACACCACCGGCACAGATCTATTATCTTTAAAGATAATCGCTTGGAGGTGAAGATGGCAAACAAGACAACTGAGTGATTGAGACCAAGCTCATGATAAGAACAAAGAGACATCTATTTCTTTTGTTTGTTTGTTTGTTTATTATGTATATAATGCACATTAGGTCACATTATTGATGGTTGTGAACAACCAAGAGGTTGCTGGAAACTGAACTCAGAACCTCTGGAAGAGCAGACAGTGCTCTTAACCACTGAGCCATCTCTCTAGCTCCGAGAGATCTATTTCAAGGAGAGCTACGTTTCAGATGATCTGAAACAGATCACCTTCTACAATCCCAGTTTTATGGCCTTCCTCCACATTTCGGATTCTTTCAGAGTGGCCAGCACTGGCAGATAAGAGCCTTGAAGACCTACTTGAGGGGAGAATTAAAGTTGGTGCCTCCAGCCATCAGTTTGAGTAGATGCTACTGAAGGGTCCAGCACTTCGACAGCATCCCTTTAGAGGCTGGCGTGTCTCAGTGGTAAAGGCTTGCCTTACGTGCCTGAAGCCCTAGGTGCAGTACTGGGTGGAAAAAAAAAATCTAAAATAATTTTTTTGCTGTACAATTTCTTTCATACAGTTACAGTTAGAGTAACTGTACACTTCATCCCAGACCTCCAGAGACCCTCGGCAGAAACCAGCTGGGGCTGGAGGACTGACACATACAACAGAACACAGTGTGCATGCTGGGTTACCCTGCCAATGTGCCTTTAGGAAAATTGAGTTTAACTATATATTTTGTGGAGTGACTATGAAGATTACAAGAAGTTACTTATGCTATTTCTGGTGTAGTTGTGCGTGCCTTGGGGTGGAGTGGTAAAGGCAAATGTTAGGTCCACTGATTTAGTTGTTTATTAAAGTTTTGAGACAGGGTTTCATTATGCAGCCCAGGCTGGCCTGGAACTAGCTATGTAGAGCAGGCTTGCCTCAAACTCAAGTGATCTACCAGCCTCTGTCTCTTGAGTACTGGGATTAAAGACCTGTGCTACCATGTCCAGCCTAACCCAGCTTCTGAGACAGGGTCCTCATGGGTCTGGAACTCAGTGACTCAGATCAGTGGGCCAAAGTGTCCTTGGGATTCACCTGTATGTCCTCACAATTCTCCTAGGGCTGGGGTGACAGATGCACTTGGCTCATGTATGGTGCTAGGGAACCAAGGTCAGGTCCTCAAGCTCTGTGGTGACTGAGCTGTCTCTGCAGTCCCTACTTTTGATCTTTACAAGATAACTACAACCCTGAATGAAGAAAACCATCACAGCCACCAACAGGGAGGGATGAAAATCTCCAGACCCTTCAACTAAAAAGCCATGAGAGCCCTCAATGTGGGTAGTAACTGCAGGCTTCTCAAGATAAAAACTCAGACACATGTAACCATTCATAATTTGTTCTTAAACATGCAGCTGCTATGATAACACCAATGACTTGCTGAAGGTCACAAAGCCAGTGAATGGTACTGCCGGGATATGAAACCACACGGCTTTCCACATCCACTATGCAGGACTAGCACCCTGGACTGCTTCAACCTTCCTGCCTCTCAAGGAGACAGAGAGGCATGAAGGGTGGGCAAGCAGCCAGGGACACAGTCACAGAGACCTGGCTCAGGAGGCTCTGGTGGAAGGGGATTCTTACCTCTCATTTCGGCTGATGGCTGCCACCATCAGAGCTGTCCAGCCAAGTTTGTGTCTTGCATTGACATCTGCACCTTCTGACAACAGCCTGACAAGAGACAGAAGATGTTTTCAGTGTGTAGTTTGAAAATACCTAGGGCATATAGCAAGTGCAAGGCCAGGCTGGACATCACAATGAGGCCCTATCTCAAGAGAACAGATTATAAACACACAAACTTGGATGCAAGGTCTTTTCAGTACTAATCCCCAATCCCAGCCCCTCTGACCACTCTCCTCCCAAGGTGTTCCTTGTTCCTCTCATTCCCAGCTCCCTACTGCCATCCTTCCAAGCCCTGTAAAAAGGAATGTGCTTTCTCTATTTTAGTTTTGCTTTTTTTTGTTTGTTTTTTGTTTTCTTGAGACAGGTTTCTCTGTATTATCTTGGCTGTCCTAGACTCACTTTATAGACCAGGCTGGCCTCGAACTCACAGTGATTCACCTGCCTCTGCCTCCGCCTCCCGAGTGATGGGATTACAGGCATGCGCCACCATGTCTGGTGCTTTCTCTATTTTAATAGTGATACTATGACATTCTACTCCCCTGGTCCAAGATCCTCTCAGGCCATGTGATACAAACCTGGTCCCCACACTTCTCCCTTAAAAGACCTAAGGGGCTTAGTCTTATCTTGGTTGTTTCCTGTTCACAAAGGGATCACATTCCTCAGCTGTATTTATTTTATCATGACTGTTTAGAAAATACAAATCCTTCAGCCCAAAGAAAGGAGGAAGGAACTTTAAAAATGCTAAGCAGGGCTAAGCTCCCACCAGAGCCCATGCAGAACCACCAGGATCTATATGCCGAGTATCTAGCACATGGGAGTTCAGTGATTGTCAGGAGAACCAATGAATCCAAGGCCTAAAGTACATCACTGTAAATCTGCATTCTGGGTTCTGGTCCATGTAACAGAAGGCGGACAAAGACATGTGGAATAAAGCCATGTCTTACTTAGCACCCTGTAGAGCATGAGCTGCCCTCTTGGAACTTTAAGTTCCTGAATTTATTTCCTTTTCACAAGCTTAAGGAGCAGATAGTAATTTTTTTTTTTTAATGGACAAGGAAACAGGCTTAAGGAGGGAACTTGTGAAAAGTCACACAGCAGGTTGACGATGACTCTTCCGATGGAGGGGCTCTCCTCACCTCACCTCATCAGCCACCCCAGACAGGACCTTCTTCATATAACACAAAAGGCAAAGACTAAACTGGTTTCAGCCAACCAATGGCACGGTCCTGTGCTAGAAGGCATAAGGTCTGCTCTAGAAAAAGGACTCACAACAGCAGGAAATCAAAGACCATGGTGCCAGACATAGAAGACAAAGTCAAGAATTTGACTCAGGGGGCTGAGAAATGGCTCAGTGGTTAAGAGCACTGCCTGCTCTTCCAAAGGACCTGGGGTTCAATTCCTGGCACCCACATGGCAGCTCACAACTGTAACTCCAAGATCTGATGCCCTCTCACCAATGCACATAAATTAAAATTAAATTAAAAAAAAAAAAAAAAAAGAATTTGACTGAGTCAGGCATGATGGCTCATTCTTAGAAGCCTTAGGCGTAGGCAGGATGATCACCATCAAGGCCAGCTGGACCATACAGTGAATTTCAGGCCAGCCTGGAATGTTACAAGACCTTATCTAAATGCACACATGTACATATATGTACATACACACACACACTCTCTCTCTCTCCCTCTCCTCTCCCTCTCTCTCTCTCTCTCTCTCTCTCTCTCTCTCTCTCTCTCTCTCCACCCACTAGGCATATGTCCATATGAGGAAGAGGCAGAGGATTTTCTCCATCCTGTCCTGGTCTTCTATCCTGACTGAAGCATCCTTCAGAATCACAGTAAGGACCAGAACTTCATCTATACTCTTTTGGTTTTTGTTTGTTTGTTTTTCAAGACAGGGTTTCTCTGTGTAGCCCAGGCTGTCCTGGAACTCACAGAGATCCATCTGCCTCTGCCTCCATGAGTGCTGGCATTAAAAGCGTGCACCACCACCTCCCAGCCCATCTACACTCTTAAGCTTCAGAGCCAAATACTTCAGGGATAACAGAGTTTGTGCAAAAAGAATTTTTTTTTCCACACAGAAAATATATGCCTAGAGGGTCTTTGTTTCTTTAACACCCACGGCCATGAAAGGGAGACAACAGGGGCAGAGAGCAGAATAATTCATCATACTCCTCTCTTCCCTCTTCCAAGGGTACCCACTCAGGCAGCCACCAAAAACAATGCTCAAAGGACATCCTCTCCTATGTTTCTTGGGACCTATGTGACCATTTCTTTGGAAATGGGACCTATGGGTCGTAGGGCATGCACGTATGTGACATGAACAAACAGTGCCAGTTTCCTCTCAGATCACGACTGCGCTCTGGACCTTCATGCCAGCAGCTCAGGGGCTCTGCACACGCCTCCTCTTGCAACACCTGGCAACACTAGTCTTCTTTGTTTTCGTTTGTTTTGAAACAAGGTTTACCATGTTGCCTACACTACCCTTGAACTGGCTAAGCAGCCCAGGCTGGCCTTGACTCAGAACCCCATGTCTCAGCCTCCTGCTTGCTGGGATTATAGCTCTAAGGGGTACAAATGATATATTGCTTTTTGTTTTGTTTTGTTTTGTTTTTTCGGGACGGAGTTTCTCTGTATAGCCTTGGCTGATCTGGACTTGCTTTGTAGATCAGGCTTTGAACTCATATATTGCTGTTTTTAACTTGTGATGATGAACAATTTTGAATTACTTACATATATGGGGTTGTCTTTTCTGCAAAGGTTTTTTGTTAGTTTTTAAAAAAAGAAACTCTTGGTAAAAAGGGAAGAGGTTCTTTTGACTTGCTATCATTTTAGTATAATACAAGGCCAGTCCGCATGGTAGTACATACCTTTCTCATTAGTAGAATTGCTGCAAGCTCAAGGCCAGCCTGGGATACACAGTAAAACCTTATCCAAACAATAACAGTAAAACAGCCTCATGTCTAGTCTAGCTCTAAGCTCTGCAACTTGTTATCCTAACCGAAATATGAAATATGAGCCACACAACAGATATGATATGGAGTTTATTATATGAGGATATGGGAGAAGGGGAGCACTCCAGAGACAGAGAGAGGGAGGGGGTGTGGGGAGGGGGGA
>OU015752.1:117534415-117550255 GCA_907169655.1 Acomys percivali | reverse complement strand
GACAGAGAGAGGGAGGGGGTGTGGGGAGGGGGGAGACAGAGACAGAGGAAGAGAAAGGAAAGAGGTAAGAGAGCAAGAGAGATAGGTAGGTGGGTTTGTCCTTGTATATACTCCTGGGCAGGGGCATGTCTAGTGGCAGGTAGGGAATGACATCAAAGGTTGCTAGGCAGACTGGGGCAGTATGCTAACACTAACACCTTCCTTAAGCAGGTACAGCTTACTGAGCTTCTGGGGGTCAGTGAGATCTGCATTCTCTGTACTTCTCTATAAGTCTAGCTTGGAAGGGCTCTGCAGACCTGGGGTGGGCCACAGGAGGAGGGCCGTGGTGTTCTTCAGTGAGACCCGCTCTCAAGCCCAGCTCCTGACTGAGCACAGAATGAATGGAAGAGCAAGGATCCTGCGTTCACTTGCTGTGAAGGAGAATGCTAACTCCTCGCATGCAAGGATGTTGTCAGGGTGAGACACATAGCACACCTGTGGGGCCCTCTGTAAGGAATGATGCACCTGGTAAACTGAGGAAGAGCCGGAGCCAAGCTCACCAGCACCACAGCAAACCCAACCACAACTTTTCCTCTCACAGTGCTGAGTCGGGAATAGGGAGGGCACTGAGTCTCCCCTGCTTTCCCCCAGTGCAGAGCCGCCCCCAAAGTTAGGACTTCACAAACCAGATCTCCCCCATTTCATTTTGTTGCTTCGCAAGTGAATGCCCAGCGGGGACTCATTTCAAAGTCCTGAGCCAGCTGGGGGTGGAGTGAGGCGGTGACTGCCTGCTGAGAGTGGCTGAAAGGGCCTCTGAGGCCAGAGAAAGCCACCCTTGCTCTCCCCTGTGATTTTCACCAATGGACAAAATGCGGCAAGTGAATTAATCTCTTTTAAAAAGAGCAATGCTTGTGACAGAGCACGGTGTCTCCGAAAAGGTTAGGATTCCATCATCCCTGGGATGACGAGTAGAATGCTTAACGTCGGCTGCCAGGCAGTGCACAGCAGACCGTGCGCAGGTGCTGGAGAGGGGGTGGGCACCGCAGGCTCTGCTGGCTCACTCTGACTTGTGGCCAGCTCTCCCTAATGAACTAACTGCCCTGTATGGCAGGGCAATGGTGAGCGATACTGAACGGCAATGGCTCAGGGTAATAGCCAGGAGACCACAGCAGACACCTAAAGTTGAATCCCAGCTCTTGTACAACTCCCAGGCAGAAAAGTTCTTAGTTCAAATACAGCTGCTGCTACTTACCGAGGGAGGGCCCATGGATAAATGTGCAACTTGGCTTCTCTGTTTCCTCCCACATCTCCTGTTGGAGAATGGAGAATGGACCTGGGTATGGTGGTGCATGCCTATAACCCCAGCACTCAGAAGGCAGAGGCAGGAGGGCAGCTACAAGTCAAGGTCAGCCAGCGCTATGTATCAGGACCTTGTCTCTCAGAGGAAAAAAAAAAGTCTCCCATAGAGGACTTATGAGGGACCAGCAGGCTAAAGACCAAGAGGTGTTGTTATCACTTCTTCTGGGAAGAGGGAGGGGAGGCAGGCAGACTTTCACTTTCTGCTCTAATCACTTCCTTACAGTTGTAAGTTGTTTTCACAACAGTGATCACAACATTGCTCATTTTTTCTTAACCATTTTAGGCTTCATCCTCTACGGTTTCCTTAAGATGGTCTTTCCAGTCCTCTCTGCTAATCTGTATCAAAACAGACATTTGACTGCCTTGTCTAACTTCCTCAGTCACCAGCGTCCTCCAGAAATGGCCTGTCTCTGCCCCTATTCCTGCCCTGGCAGTCAGCACGTGGGAGTTCTCAGTGTTAAGAGTCTATAGCACCTGCAAACACCAGCTAGCCACCAATCCTTGTATCTTGTGGTGGAAGATTTGTGGCATAACAGTCTTTTTAAAAGTACTTAGGCTCTGTGTATAAATAAGTGCGAGGCATTTCAGACTTGAGGGTGGGTGAGGACACTTGAGGACATGGCCTGGAGGGCTGATGGTCATGGGTTCTAGTCATGGCTGTCAGGTACTTGATAAATCTACTTCTGTGGGCCTTAATTTTCTCTGCAGACCCTACTACTTCTAAAATCTTATCATTTTAAATATGTGTAGCATCTGGAGCTAAAGAGATGGCTCAGCTATGAAGAGCATGTGTTGTTCTTGCAGAGAACCTGGATTTGGTTCCCAGAACCCATGTAGTGGTGGGTCCTAACCACCTATAATTCCAGCTCCAACATCCTCTTCTGAGCTCCGCCAACAGTACAACTCTCTCTCTCTCTCTCTCTCTCTCTCTCTCTCTCTCTCTCTCTCTCTCTCTCTCTCTCACACACACACACACACACACACACACACAGGCAAATCAATCACACACATAAAGGTAAATCTAGATAATATATGATATATATAAAATAAAAATGAAAACTGAGAAGTAAATTCCTAGGAGACGTGACACAATAAGACTTTCAAAAAGACGGTTCCATAGGCTCGGTGCTTGCAGAAGGGAAGATGTCCTAGGCAGGCAGATGCAGGTTTAAGTCATTCTGACTAACTAGCTCTTCTCAGGGAAAGAAGATACCACTTCCCTTTTCTTCCTTTTTCTTTATGACCAATCAATACAAAGCAGCCAGCGAACTTCAATCATGCATTGTTCCAACTGATTTCCGGATCCTTTGCAGGAACTGGCCCTCAGCTGCAGCCAGGGAGGGGCTAAGAGTGGGGAGCCCTGTCCCACCTGCACCAGAGGCCTGGAAGCACTGAGCCATGCAGACCCAATCATGATCACTATCTGGGCAACAGGACCCTGGCTGGAGCCGCCCAGAAGGCCCTGTTTACAGTAATAACAGCACCAGGCCCTCTGTCTGAGCAGAGGCAAGGCGCCTGGGGCTAGAATCCCCAGGCAGCCTCCATCTGTGCCTTATCTCCCAGCCAGCCAGGGATGGGAGGTCGGGGAAGGGCAGCAAAGGCTGTTCTTGGACCTCAGCCTGAGCCTACAGATTTCAAGGCAAGGGCCTGGTGATCTGACTGCACAGGCACAGGACCTCTTTAGCTTCTTTTGCATTGGCTATTTGAATTGAGCACCAGCTCAAGCCCCTCCTTCAGGAAGCTCTCCAGGTGCCCTCGTTTACAGTGATGAGACTACCCAGCACTCTTACACCCAGGCAGCCTCAGCGAACAGTGAGAGTACAGAGACTGGCATGTGCTTAGCACCCACAGCTTAGATGCAGTGCACCTGCACACTTCATCCCTGGGTCTTTCCTACTACACTTAGTTTCAGGGTTTTGGAACCTAATAAATGTCCTACAGATCAACACAGAGAAGCGGGTTCACTAAGCCTCTCTGGGAAAAAATGACCCACCCAGGTCTGTCTCTGCCTCTGGCCAGCTGTGTGCCCATGGCAGGTCATCTTACCTCACCAGCCTGCCAGACTCACCTAACAAGAATGCTGATATGGCCAAAGAGGTTGTATGTGCACGATGTTTCAATGGCAGCTGCTACTATGACAACTGTTCTGCATGTTCAAAGGCAAATGGTGAAGGAGCTGCTCTGCAATCTAAATGACACTCACGGCTCTAACTAAATAAGACCCAATGCTGGGTGGCCATTCTTTGTCCTATTCTTTACAGACACCTGTTATATATTAATGTGCACAGATTGCTATTTTTAAATTGTTAAATTTAGAAGCCAGTTACAAAAATAGCACCAAAAATTCCTTCATAGATCCTTCCCATGTAGCCACTGTATACTCGGATTCATTTCTAATACGTTTTACTTTCCCCATGTGAGAATTAACTTCAGCTTATGCCCCTTATCTCCAAATACTTCAGCATGTACTTCCCAGTACAAGGACAGACTTCTACAGAAACACCAACTATGATGGCCAAAGCCTCAGTGTGGTGGAAATTCAATCATGTGCAGATCAGAAATACTCAAAAATAGGAAAGAAAAAAAAAAAATCAGAAACCAAAAGAAAACGGAATCTATATTGAACATATACATTTTTGTTGTCGTTATTTCTGAGACAATGTAGAGCATGACAACCATCTGCACAGCATTTACACTGAATTATGTATAAGTAATCTGGGGTTGATTTAAGCATACAAGAATATGTATGTAGGCTTTATGGAAATACTATGATATAGTATATAAAGGGCTTAAGCATCTGCAGCTTAGGGGACCCATCGAGGACCCCAGAACCAACTGATACCACAGGATGAACATTCTACCTCATGTTCTGCCTATGTTCAGATGTCTCCAGTTATCCTAATATTTTTCACAGCAGTCTAGCCCTGTGATTCAGATGTAAGACAGAATCAATATAAAGATCAAACACGTTTAATGATTTAAAAAATAAGATGCCAGGCAACAGATATTATATTACATGAGGTTTATTAAATGAATGTGGAGAGGAGGAAAGGAGGAAGGATACCCTAGAAAGAGACAGAGAGACAGAGAGAGAGGGAGGGAGGGAGAGAGAAAGGAGAGAAAGGGGGCAAGGGAGTAAGAGGAAGGGCGAGGTAGGTCTGTCCTCTTATATACTGGGCAGGGCCACGCCCCATGGCAGGTAGGCAATGACATCACAGATAGGCAGACTGAAGCAGAATCCTAACACTGTGTCTTCATTTCATCTACAATAGTTCCTCAACCTTTCTGTGATCTTCATAATATTGCCATTTTTGCACAGTAAGGCCAGTTACCATGTCTCCCTTTCAGCTTTGAGGTACCACTTTCTACACTCGTTCATCACTTCACAGCTCTTCCTGAGGACTCTGAGTGAGTGCTGACCCAGGCCTTCAAGGCAGCCGCTGGACAGACACATACTTGGCAACCAGCTAAAATACAAGCAAGGACCCTGGGGTGGGGTGTGAATGTCATGTGAGCAACATCGATCAGGGCAACAAGGCAACAGGAAGGACTTTCTGGGTGCAGAGTCCTCCTGCCAGAAGGGACAGCGGAAGCATGGACTCCACTAACGAGCTCCTGGGATCACCTAAAGTAAACACCTCTGCATTCCCAGGGAGGTGTGCCTGGCTGAGACTGGAACATGAAAACACAACGAGTAAAAGAGAGGAGCGACCCACGACACCATCATGTGGGCACCTTGGCCCAGGGCTATAGCCTGTCAGCAGCTGCCTTAGTGACTGCTTGGTCCAGGCAGCTAAGGCAAGGGAAAGGGCTAGGGGCGCCACCTACTGGCCCAAAGCAGGACTCTGGGCTGCAGTAGAGGGCAGCTGGGCAGCTGGCTGCATGCCAGGAAGTTTGTCACAATTAGTGAGAAACAGTAGTGGATCCAACTCCTCAAAGTGGACTGGCAATTGAACAACTACTGTCAAGCTATATGAAATTTTCAGTGAGGAACAGACTGGGCAAAGCCACCATAATACCTGCCCATACCTGCAGGGGACAGCAAAAGGTCAGCCTTTGTTCATGCAACAGAACACGAACCAGCTTCTCAAAGCCATCTATTTTCTGTGCTGGGGATTGAGGGCATGCTATGGGCCAGACGCAGACCTTGTCCACAAAGAGAGCTCAGTTTGAGCTTGGAGAAGGTAATAGGTAATGGAACAGGTCCCTCCACTCCCAACAGTTCATTATCATGGGCCCTCTGACATGTCTGTACAGGCAGCAACAATGACATGTTGGCTCCTCATATCTGGCAAACTCTTGAATGGAATTTTTGTTTTTTCAGTACTGGAGACTGAACTCAGGGCCTCCTGCATGCCAGGGAAGCACCACTGAGCTAGAGCCCCAGCACGGTCTACCTGAAAATTGTTTATGTGTTTGAGTTTGAGCATGCAGGTGCCCACATGGCCAGACGTGGACATCATATCCCCCAGAACTGATGTTACAGACAGTTGTGTGCTGCCTGGCGTGGATGTTGGGAACCAAACCCAGGTCCTATACAAAAGCAGTAGGACTCAACTGTTGAGCTATCTCTCCAGCCACATCCCCAAGCCTTTTTAACTTTCAAAAAATTGCCCTATAATCCAGGCAGGCCTTGAACTTGTGTCCTGCCTCAAAAATGGGAGTCCAGTGGTTCATTGTTCTTTTTCTTTCATTTTGCTTTGTTTTGTTTAAAAAACATTGAGTGTGTGTGTGGGGGGGGTGCTTTCGAGACAGGATTTCTCCGTGTAGCCTTGGCTGTCCTGGAACTCTGTAGACCAGGCTGGCCTCGAACTCAGAAATACATCTGCCTCTGCCTCCTAAGTGCTGGGATTAAAGGCGCGCGCCACCACCGTCCAGCATTAAACATTTTTTAAATCCTATGTGCATTGGTGTTTTGCCTGCACGCATGTCTGTGTGAGGGTGTCAGATCACTTAGAACTGGACAGATTACAGACAGTTGTCAGCGGCCACGTGGGTGCTGGGAGTTGAACTTGGGTTCTCTGAAGAGCCACTTGAGCCATCTCTTCAGCCCCATGGCTCATCGTTTTTTTGTCCTGACTGCTGTGCCTTAGGCACCTGACTTTCGTGATCTCATTTGGTCCTAAGAATGAGCCAAGAAAGCCCCATCTTAGACAGTGACTTCAGAGTCCACAGCAGAAAGTGGCAGCCTGGAACTATGGCCCCTACTCACTCTATGCGTCTCACAACACACAGCCCGTTCTTTCTGCACTCAGCATGGGACAGCACACGCTAGCTGTCTGATAGGACTATAGGTGACAGAAAATGATAAAGGAAAAGCCTCCAGAGAGCAGGTAACCTATAAGTTGGAGATACTGGGATTAGTTCTGTATCTTAGAGGCTTCTCCCATTAAAAATAAAAAATAAAAAAAAATAAAAATAAAAAGAGGCTCTTCTAAGTCTCAGCATCAGAAAGCCCAGTCCACCTTTTTCCATAGCAATCTCCCCACTACCACCAATTTCACATGTATAAGCAGTGTCTTCAATGGCTATGCCTTTGGCCCAAACCAAGCTAAGCTAACAGATGCAATCAAACCAAGCTAAGCAAACAGAGTGCAAGCAGTCCTGATCCTCAGCCTGATCAAAGCTTAACAGACTGAAGGAACCCAGTGAGGCAGAGGCAAGAAGGCGAGCATAGGCCCTGGCCACATCAACAGAAGCACACCATCTCTAAAAAGGGCTTGCCTGCCTTGCTCCTCACAATGGTGCCACACTGGAATTCAGAGAGGACACCAAAAGTTCACTGCCTTTTCATTGGAAAATGGCTAGGATGTGGCAATCTGAAACCACAATTTAGGGCACCAGACTTGGACAGTGACACGGACTCCTAATATTTATTTCCTAGTAGCTGTTAGCATACAGGTGGTCCCACTAGCCTGCCTTTCAGAGGCCCAGCAACCTCTGACATCATCACACACTGCCACGTGTATACCTGATAAAAAGGACGCCGCCAGTTTCTTAGACTCTCTCTTGGTTTCTCCCCGCCCCCTCTCTCTCTACCATGGGTGCCCTTCCCTTTTCTCCCCCCTTCCCCACAATAAATCTCCTTTATACCAGAGCTGTTACTTGGGCACTGTAATCATTATTATAACAGTAGCACGGTCTCATCATTTAAAGATCTGAACAAGGAAAGAGCCAGTGAGCAGTCCTAGAGGGCAGAGGAGGGCTAGCAGGTATGGCAACTCGCTGTGTCAAGTGTTATGGGAACTCCACCATTTCATCCTGGAAATAGTTACTGTGGGAAAGATAACCCGAAGAGCGAAGAGGTTAATACAGTTGGGAAAAATTTAAAAGGGCAGTGGGCCTCGTTCATAATAATATAACTTGATCATTCACACGGTGAAAACATGTCTGCCAACTGCTGGGTGGATTCATCAAATGTGTTTCACTGTGTGTGCAATGGTATTCAGCTTTTAAAAGGCATCAAGTATTGGCAGTGTGCTACCACACATGTGAATGGAAAGTTAAGCTAAGCTGAAGAAGCCAGATACAAAGTCCACAGACTGTAGAATCTCATTCATACAAAGTGTCCAGCATGGGCAAATCCAAAGACAAGAAACAGACTCGAGGTTGCCAGAGACTGGGGGAGGTAGGATGGAAATGATCCCTAATGAGCTGAGGTGGGGATGGAGTTAGGGAATGTTCTAGAGTTAGGCCATATTAATTGCACTATCTCATAAATGTATTAAAAGCCACTGATTTTACATGTTAAAGGGGTGAATTTTCTGATATGCAGTTATAGTAAAAGAGAGGAGAGAAAGACTAGGTGGAGGAGTGGACTCTTGTTTGATCAAAATCTACCTCTGCTTCAGGAGCAGAGGGCACCTGAGACTTAGGCGTAGAGCAAAAGTACCTAAACTGGTGGCTGATCCAGGCAGGGACTGTGACTGAGCACTCACCAGCCTAAGAGACCACCCTGCCCCGCCTGTGCTATTCCAAGTCCAGATTCCTTGGGAATTCCAGGGCCCTCCAATTGTACTTTACCACCCGCCCTGCTCACCACCTCAGCTCTCTGTCCATCTGCAAAGGCTGGTTAAAGACACAGCCCTCTCAGGAGGCCAGGGTGCTAACCCCAAACAAAAGGCCATTGAGATGGAAGTTTCAGTCCAGCCTCAGAAGGGCTTCTTATGCAGGCTGGCAGGGCCTCCCATCCACATGAATGGAGACTCCCTGAGACCAGTTGGCTGGCCCAGCTGCTGCCTAGGGCTGTGCTCTCCCACTGAGCAGTCTTTGGACAATCAACAGAACTTTAATCCACTAATCGTCAACAGGCCAGACTCCATACTCTGTTCCTTTGGAGTGCTCTGGACAGCCACATGTGACTTGCTTCGGTGGAGACAGAAGCGGTACCATCTAGGTATTCAGATAGGGCCACAACCAGGTGAAGAGCAACACATGAAGCAGCTGGAGGAAAAAGGTAAGGAGGTGAATCTCTCAGCCTTTAAGAGCCAATATAATTTGGTAAGAAAGATGAACCCTCAGTATGAGCTGCTGAGAAGAAAGCACACGCTGTGGATGAACGCGGCCTCAGTAGATCACAAGCGTACACTGGCTGTGAGGTCACCCGAAGGAACCAAGTCTGCCTACGCTCGGAGTTTTCTCACCTGGAAAATGTACGTAATTGTTTATTTGGTCACACAGTGGTAAGAGACACACAGTGTTTACTTGTATTTACACTACCTGCCACACAGTTCACAGCCAATGAGCAACTGTGTTCTTAGCCTGGGGGAGCTTTGTGCAGGCAGAGTTGAGGGGGGCAATGAGGCACGGCCAGAATTTACACATGTAGGAGACTTGAAAGCTGCAAAGCCACAGGGACCTGTGGATTCCCAATAAGCCTGGCAGAAAGGGTTGTCCCAGCGCCAGCTTCCTAAGAGGAAATGGGAACCCAGGCCAACCTCTTCTTGGCTTCAGGCCTCACTGTTAGGGAAGAGGGCTACTACCAAGTGGGCAGCTTTGAGAGATTTACTTAAGCATCCTAAACTTCTGTGTCATTATCTGTGAAGAGAGCTGTGTTATTGGCAAGGCTGTGACATGTTAATGTCACACAGCTGGTTAGTAACTATGACAAAAGCAGACCCCAGGCCCTCTGACTCTATCTATGCATTCTTTCTGTAACATTATGTTGCCTTTCAAAGTCCTAGCATTCAGGACACCCGTGAGGGTTACACTAAAAAACCTGGACTCCCTAGGAAGCACAAACTATCAAATTACAGAAAGCGATGTTCAGGCCTTGAACTCTGCTGGTTTGGGATAAAGATTTTGTTTCAATCTACTGCGAGCCACAAAGACATTTACATATTTCCTGATTAAGAGAGCTGGATGTTTTGGTTGCTCTGGTGCCATCATTAATATCTTCGCATTCAGCCAAAATGCTACAGCGATCGATAAAGAGCCAGCCTCTCTAAGGCCTAGAGACAGCCAAATGTGTTTACCAGGGAGAGCTTTTGTTAATTAGATAAAATCCCCAGATCAATTCGCACAACGTTCACCTATGCTGTAGCTAAACACATTCAGGACACCTTGATCCTGGCACACAGACAGCAAGTGCCTCGAGCTGGGGCACCAGGGGACAAGAGCCAAACCAAAGCAGCAGTGCAAAGCTGGAATAACGGCATTTACCCCTCGACAAAGCCCAACTTGCTTTTCTTTGCTGAACTGTACAGTTTTTCTCCAAAGCCATCTAGTAGACCAGTTTAATTGTTTACTTTTAAAAACCATCAAACAAGAAACCAAAACAGTGTATAAAAAGAATTTCCTGATAATTGATAAGTCTAGCAAGGTATCACTGTGTATGTAGCTTTGGCTAGCCTGGAACTAAGAGATCTTCTAGCCTCCTCCTCCCCAAGTGGGAGGAATTGCAGGCATGTGTCTGGTTTTTTTGTTTTTTGTTGTTTTGTTTTTGGCTTTTTTGGGACAGGATTTCTCTGTATAGCCTTGGCTGTCGTAGCATCTCTTTGCAGACCAGGCTGGCCTCGAACTCACACCTCTGAGTGCTGGGATTAAAGGCATGCGCCAGCCTATGTGAGACTAACCTGGTCTATAGAGCTATTTCCAGGACAACCAGAGCTACACAGAGAAGCTTTGTGTTGGGACACGGACACACACACACACACACACACACACACACACACACACACGAGAGATGAGTTAAGTATCATTTGCTGCTCTTGAGTTCAGTTCCCAGACCTGACATCAGGTGGTTCACAATTATCTCTAACTCTAGCTGCAGAGGATGCAACACTGCCTTCCACAGTCATACACACATCTACCCATAATTACAATTCATAAAAATAAACCTTAAAAAACAAAAAGCCAGGCTGAAGAGATGGCTCAGTGGTTGGGAGCACTAACTGTTCTTCTAGAGGACCCGGGTTCAATTCTCAGCACCCACATGGCAGCTCACAACTGTCTGTAACTCCAAAATCTGACACCTGTAGACATAAAATGCACATTTAAAAAAAGCCAGAAAGAATGGCATATGCCTTTAATTCCAGCACAGGCAGGTGGCTCTCTGTGAGTTAGAGGCCAGTCTAGTCTATATTTTGAGTTCCAGGACACCCAGAGCTACATAGTAAGACCCTATCTCAGAAAAAACAAAAACAAAAGAACAAAAAAGACCTTAATGTTTTTTCTGACTCAAATTTTCCAAATCTTCATTCCATTCAGTGCACAGCAACAGCATCTATACATGAGCTTCAGCCTGAAAATAGAAATTCACTAACATTTCCTTTCTGAATGAAACACAGCCAGACCTGCTCATTCTTTTAGCATTCCTCTGTTGAATATTTACTATGTATCAGACTCTGAATCTGCAGGCACTAGTCTAACCTCACAGGCCAGGCCTGCTAACTTCCCTCCTATGGGCTAAGGGCTTAGCCCCACCCACACACCCCACCTGTTTGGACTCTTCCGCTGGCTTTTCTTCTTTGCTGCAGGATTGAACCCAGCTTCACCGAAGCTAGACACGTGCTCTGCTAATGACCTATACAATTTATACCTGCGTTTCAGCCTGACTTCCTATACAATGGCTGTTGACCAACATGTTTTCCACTAAGCAGCAAAAATCTTTAAAATTTTTAACCTACGAGCCGGGCATAGTGGTGCACGCCTTTCATCCCAGCACTCAGGAGGCAGAGCCAGGCGGATCTCTGTGAGTTCGAGGCCAGCCTGGTTTATAAAAGCGAGTCCAGGACAGCCAAGGCTACACAGAGAAACCCTGTCTCAAAAAAAGAAAAAATATATAACCTACAAATTTATCTTTTAGCATCTTTCCCTTTTATACCCACACTGGCTTTTAAAGGCCTACAGGCCCACTGTGGATTGCTCTTCCTTAAAGCTATCCAACTTTGTTTCCTGTCGCCTATCCTTGCTCCCTATGTCCAGCTGTTAGGATTCGGCCGCCTACCTGTGATGTCACTGCTTACCTGCACGGGGGGCGTGGCCCTGCCCAGGGCCATCTAAAGGACAGACCTCCACATGGCTCTCTCTCTCACCCTCTCTTTCTATTCCCCCTCTCCACTCTACCCCTCTTTACTGTCTCTCTCTCCCTCTTCCTCTCTCTCTGGGGTACCTCTCCCCCCTTTTCTTCTCCTCCCATGCTCACTTAACAAACCTCATATACTACAATATCTGTTCCCTGGCATCTTATTATCTTATCATCTTATTTTCTTTTTATTAATCATAACACCAATCATATCCTTTGCTTCTCCCTTTCAATTCAGAGTCATTCCATTGAAGCCTGTGTGGCCTTAAATTCACCGAACTCCTATTTTTAGAGGTCTGGGCTTACAAGTGGTTAACAGCCACATCCAGCTCCACATCTTTTCCATTAAAGGAAGGCCTCATGACAGGTCAGGTGTCCCCTGTGCCAAGCAAAGGACCCAGCAAATGGCAGGTACTCAGTAAATGTTTGTCAAATGAACACATGAACTGGGCAAGGAAAGGACACACAGCCATTAGAGGTGCAAAGCTTTTGCCACCAGGCTCACTTCTTCTGAGCCTGTCTGGGATGATGAAGGACTAAGTGGAGCAACAGTAACAGAGGCCCAGCTCTCAGTCCAGTGAAGGGGAAAGAACAGGCAGGATGCTGTCTACTAGCAGTGTGATCTGAAGGAAATGTGATCCCCATGGGGAACAGAAGGTCTCCCAATCCTGTCCTGACAGGCCCTCACGGCTCTGCCAGAGCCCTGACAGATGTGCTGCTGTCTGTCTGGTCCCCTTGGTCTTGGGAGAGTGGCTCAGTGCAGACGTCAGGCTGGGCTGAAAAGGGGAGTCACCTGCTCTCATGGCTGCATCAGGGCAGGGGCCAGGCTCCCAGCTCGAGTGGGAGCTGGGTGGGCTTACAAAGTTTAAGTGCCTTAGGGGGAAAGGAGGAAATGGCTGCTCCCAGGGAAGGGGAAGGAGAGGGGAAGGCAGCCTTGTTGCGCAGCAGTGGAGACAGACTGATGAGGCTCTGTTCGGCCTGCTTCTGCTGTATTCAGTCAGCCAGGTTGGATTCGGTCACAGGTAAACAGAAGGACAGCAGAGCCTGCCCTTGCCCTCAGTAGCCATGCAATCCAATGACTCAAGGGGAAGGACAGCTCTCAAACTTTTGTTGTTGTTGTTGTTTTTTCCAAGACAGGGTTTCTCTGTGTAGCCTTGACAGTCCTGGATCTTCCTTTGTAGACCAGGATGGTCTCAAATTCACATCAATCTGCCTTCCTCTGCTAGGATTACAGGTGTGTGTCACCAGGCTCAGCCTCACAAACTTTTGTTCTGTTTGTTTTGAGATAGTCTTGCTGACCTCTCACTGAGTAGCAATAGGCTGGCTTTGAACTAGAGAACTTCTTGCCTCTCCTGAGTGCTAGGATTACAGGTTTGAGCTAGTATGAGCAGCCCAAAGTACTTAATAAAAATAATAACATGGAGCCAGCAGATATGGCTCAGCAGGTAAAAGTACCTGCCACCAAGTCTGAGGACCTGAGTTCAATCCCCAGGACACACATGGTGAAGGAAAGAACTGATTCCCACTGGCAATCCTCTACCCTCCACATAGCTGCTATGGCACTGGCACACCCAAGCACACGGACACAAAATCAATACAATGTAAAAAGAATAACATATGCCAAATGGTGGACCCTGGTTTGTCCTTTCGGCCAAGCAGCGCACCACATCTAATCAGCCAGATCCTCATAAAGCAATAAACAGTCCCTACCATGAGGACCACAGTCCAGAGCTGCTGACTCAACGCTCTCAGCCTGAGAGAGTCATCCTGGTTGGGTTGGCATGGGGTCACTAGTTTTCCTGAGCACACTGTATTCTTGACATTTTACCCTATTTCTCCAACTTGACTTCCAATTTCTCTTTCAGAAGATCCTCCGGACACTCCCACACCACAGGAAGAATACAGTAGGCGAGGACAGAAGAGCGCAGACCAGCTAGGAGAAGTCAAAAAAGGGTCACAGGAAGGAAGGCAGCACTGCCCCTGAGCCTGGAAGACTGGCCCGATGCAAGCAGCAAGGCTGAGAATGGAGTGCAGAGTGCAGCCAGGGGAGGCAGGGAGGCTACAGCCTGCTCCAGGGATTGCGGACTCTGGGGTGAGGCTCCTCTTCCCCATCCTGAGTCTCTGGAGGTTCTGGAGACAGGAGCTAAGAGAGGTCACGGCACAAGATGTCAGAGCCCCAAGATGGCGAGGGCCTAGTAACACTATTCACCAGGTCTGAGCGCTATTCCAAAAACTGATGCCACTAACCATACCAATCACACAGTGGCAAAGTAACTGTAAACTGAGGGGTGGGGATGGGGATTGAGACTAGAAATCTGTCTTGCTTATAGGCAGGCCTGCTGGACAGAGTAAAGGGGAGCGCATACAGCAAGCATCAAGTAAAAAACAGCATGAGGCATCAGTGGGGTCAAGTGCAGACACAGGAAAAAAAAGGAACAAAACTCAAGACCATTTCCTTCCACTGGGGATGTAGGCTCTCCATCCAAGGCTACACATAATGAAACTTTATCTCTGAAAACAAACAGCAACAACAGAAAAGAAAAACAACAACAAAAAGTAAAGGAACGGCCTCATTGGACACTGCACTGCAGAAGGTGGAAGGAGTGGGGAGAGATGACCTGCCCTCTGGCCTCAAGGAAAGGGGCATGTAATCCCCCAATTGCAATTCTTTCTGCTGACAGACTGGCCTGGGGAGGCCAGGCATATCCCCACATCTCTTCACTCTTTCTTCATATCCTGCATAAGTCCTGGGCCTGGCAGTCAGCCAGCATTGCCTGCCTCCTGTCTGGACCAGCACTTCCCCTCTGTGGGATGGATGGGGGCTAAGCAGAGTCTGTGCCTCACTCTAGTAACTTCTTTTCATGGTGTGGTGGGTTGAATAGGAATGGTCCCAGAGAATTTGTGTTTGAATGCTTGGCCATAGAGAGTAGGACCAGTAAGAGGTGTGGCCTTGTTGGAGGAACTGTGTCATTGTGGGGGCAGGCTTTGAGGTCTCAGAGGCTCAAATCATTCTCTGTCTGAGGGTCAAAGTGCAGAACTCACAGCTCCTTCTCTGGCACCCTGTCTCCAGCCATCACTATAATGAACTAAACCTCTGTCCTTTATTAAGAGTTGCCTGATCCCTGCCTGGTGTGGTGGCACACGCCTTTAATCCCAGTACTTGGGAGGCAGAGGCAGGCAGATGGCTGTGAATTCGAAGCCAGCCTGGTCTACACATCGAGTCCAGGACAGCCAAGGCTACACAGAGAAATCCTGCCTCGAAAAACAAAACAAAACAAACAACAACAACAAAAAGAGTTGCCTGGTCGAGCCAGGCATGCTGTCACATGCCTTTAATCCCAGTGCTTGGGAGGCTGAGGCAGGTGAATTGCTGTGAGTTTGAGGCCAGCCTGGTCTACATGGTCTACAAAGTGAGTACAGGATAGCCAAGGCTACCCAGAGAAACCGTGTTTTGAGAAAAAAAAACCAACCAAACAAATAACCAAACACAAAAAACAAAAAGAGCTGCCTGGTCCTGGAGTCTCTTCACAGCAATAAAACCCTAGGACACAGGCAGGGTAAAGGAGATGCTAATAGAAGGAATAAGGAGGACAGGCTAAGCACTGGGGACACACCTGAAAAGTTCCCACAGATATTACCCATGGTGTGACATAGTCCCAACAATGCTGAGTTACATGCTAGGAATCCAATTACTTTCTGTACACCATTGGTAGGTATTTAGTTGTATGTATGTATGTATGTATGTATGTATGTATGTATGTATGTATTTAATGTATTTAGGGGCTAGAGAGGTGGCTCAGCAGTTAAGGGCACTGTTTACTCTTCCAGAGGACCCAGGTTCAATTCCGAGCACCCACATAGTAGCTCACAACTATCTGTAACTCCAGTTCCAGAGATCTGGCATCCTCACACACTCACACACTCACACATTCTCTCTCTCTCTCTCTCTCTCTCTCTCTCTCTCTCTCTCTCTCTCT
>OU015752.1:117520647-117534405 GCA_907169655.1 Acomys percivali | reverse complement strand
CTCTCTCTCTCTCTCTCTCTCTCTCTCTCTCTCTCTCTCTCTCTCTCACACACACACACACACACACACACACACACAAAATACCAATACACATAAAAAATTAATCTTTAAATGTGTGTGTGTGTGTGTGTGTGTGTGTGTGTGTGTGTGTGTGTGTGTATTTAGGGACTAGAGAGATGAGTCAGTGGTTGAAAGTACACACTGTTCCTCAGGTCTTTCACAACTGCCTCTGACTCCAGCACCAGGCTATCTGACACCCTCTGGCTTCTGTGGGTACCCGCACACTCAGGAGCATACCTGCTTTCCCCCTCACTACACATACTTTTTAAAAAATCTTTAAAAAGAATCAAATATATATATTTAATAGGATGTGTACACATATAATTCCAGTACCAAGGAAGCGGAGGCAGAAGGAAAGAAGGAAGAGAAGGAAGGGAGGGAAGAAGGGAGGGAGGAGGAAAAGGAGGAAGGGAGGGGACGGCAAGGAGGAGTATATTTGCTAGGCATATAGTACCCTCCTGTAATCACAGCACTTGGGAGGCCAAGGCAGGAAGATCATGAGTGTAAGACCTATTGGACCTCATACCAGGAACCACCTCAAAAGCAAAAACCAAACCCCCAAACAAGACAACAGAAAGCTCCCAAAACTGAGTCTCAACTGGTACAGTGTCTTCCCAGCATGCACAAATTCCTAGGTTTGATCCCCAGTAAAATCATAAAATCAATCACAGTGATGCACACTTGGAATCACATCATTCAGAAGGTAGAGGCAGAAGATCAGAAGTTAAAGGTCATCCTTGGCTATGTAGTGCATTTGAGGCCAACCTGGGTTACGTGAAACCTTGACTCTAAAACTAAAACTTAAAAAACAAAAAACCCAAAACACCCTCATAAATTTCAGAGCTAAAATTGTCTACCCTTGGGAGGGGGCTTGATGAACTAAGCTAGAGTCAGACTCTTCAGCTGACTCCTCAGCTCGGCAAGCCTGCTGCCCACTTTGGGGACAGGAAGCTACAGACTGGCAGTCTTTGGCAGTTACCAACAGGTGATTCCAGGGTCAGAAAGTCGGTTCCGACTCCCCACTTCCCTGTAATGAGGCTCTGGGAAGCAAGGCACGTGCCTGGGCGTGAAGCTGCTGCACACAGCTGCGGTTATGAATGGCTCTTATAACAATAAGATGACATCCATGCTTGGTTTTTAAGATGCATCATCACATGTTTATTAAACTATTGCTCCATCATATTTATTTGGCTACAAAACAACTCCCAGCCCATACTTCCAAAAGTGGTTTATTAAAAACTAAGCCTTGAACATTAATACTCAAATGCACCCTTGAGAATCAATAATAATGCTGCAGATAAAATGAAAGGGAATCAAAGCAGTAAGTCTTGGTGGAGCCATGGCTGCCTTTCCACACTGTCTTACATGTTCAAGTATCTGGAGTGGGGAAGGGCACCCAGGGCCCATGGTATGCAGGGACAACTAGCCCAAACACTGACCTTCTATCTAAATGGTGAACACAAAGCCAGGCATGGTTGCCCACACCATTAATCCTAGCACTCAGGAGGCTGAGGCAAGATGATTGAAAGTTCAAAGCCAGACTGGGTTACACAACAAAATCTATTCTCAAAAAACCAGGGCTATGCGGCTAAAGAGATGGCTCCAAGGTTAAGAGCTCTGGCTGCTCTCCCAGAGGACCTAGGTTAGAGTCCCACATGCAACGTCACTGTCTGTAACTCCAGTTCTAGAAGATCCAATGCCTCCAAGAGCACCACATGCACACGGTACACAAAGCACGTATGGGCTCAATGCTCACACACACAGAATGAAAAGAAAACTGGCTGGCTGTGATGGCACACGCCTTTAATCCTGATACTTAGAGGCTGAGGCAGAAGGATCTCTGTAAGTTTGAGCCCAGCCTGGTCTACATAGTGAGTTTCAGACCATCCAGGAACACATAGGGAGAAACACTGTCTCAAAAAAATTTTTAAAAAAAGTATTTTAAAATCCTAATCAAGGGGGCTGGAGAAATGGCTCAGAAGATAAGAGCACTGACTGCTCTTCCAGAGGTCCTGAGTTCAAATCCCAGCAACCCCATGGTGGCTCACAAATATCTACAATGTGATCTAATGCCCTCTTCTGGCCTGCAGCTGTACATGCAGAGCATTGTATACTTAATAAATAAATCTTAAAAACAAAAAAACCCTGATCAAAAAACAAAACAAACAACAAAACAAAGCCAAGGGTAGAGAAGTAACTCAGTGGTAGAGCAATTGCCAAGTGCAATGTGGAATATGTTTGCATCCAGTATTACAAAAACAAACAAAAATATGTAAGACAAGAAAAGGAGAGTCCCAAGCCAGGTGTGGTGACACACACCTTTAATCCCAGCACTCAGGAGGCAGAGGCAGGTGGATCTCTGTGGGCTAGCCTGCTCTACAAAGTGAGTCCAGTACACCCAGGGCTGTTACATAGAGAAACCCTCTCTCAAGGACTGCAAGAGAAACCCTGTCTGGGGGTGCGGGGAGGGGGGAAGGGAAGAAAGAAAAGAAAAAAGAAAGAAAGAAAGAAAACAAAAGGGAGGGTTCCATGGCCACTTAGATGCATCTGAAGGGCACAAAGGCCAAGGTGAGGCCCAAGAGGGATGCATACCATCTCTAAACAACAACCCCTAACTGATGCTCTGGCCAGGCCACAGTATCAGCATCCAACCTAGATGCACACTCTGCCCTGTCCATGGCACAAGCTCAATGCTTCGTGTTCAAGAGGAGTCAGCTTCTGTGTACAAATGAGCCTCACTCCACTCAGAAGCCTGAGAGGACTGGATAAGCTGGTGAAGCTGAATACTACTGCCACAGCCTGCCTCCTGCAGGGCCCAGCACACCCCAGCCCTGCAGGCAGGCTTCCTTAGATCCATACGACCTTTTGGCACAAAGAGCTCCTAAGCCCCAAGCTTCTCCAGGAATGCCTACCTGCTCCCAGGTCCAAGCAGCAAACATCAATACATGGTCACCTCCACCGAGGAACAAAAACAAACTGGAAGATTCACAGGCTCAGACTCCAAGCCATTGCAACGGAACACTCAGAGATGTTCACGGGGCTACCCTCATACCTTAAATATATAAAGTCTGGCAGCTACAGGGAAACCCTCAGGCCTTCTCTGTAAGACAGCAAGGCCCAGCTACTCACCTTCTGACCTCCTGTACATTGTTGGCTCGGGCAGCTTCCATCAGAGCTGCATCTGAAAAGAGAGGGGTACTGGTCAGAGCCCAGCCCAGGACCTAGCTCTCCAGAGCTACCCAACAAGTCGGTGCATGAAAGTGAAAGCTGGAGGTGAGAAGATGAACCAAACCCCTTCCCCTGGTGGAATCCACCCCACCTCTGCTCTGGGGATCCAAGCAGATGCCATGCGCCCCACTCTCCCCAAGCACTAAGGCTCTGGTATGTGGGTCTCCCTAAGAGTGGAAAGAACCTCAATCAGAAGCCATGGACGCTTGGGGTCCAACCCACTCTGCTATTGCCCTCTGTGTGGCTTCTGCAGCCCAACTCAACCAACCTCCCACGGTATGCGGCAGACAATAATCCTTGTTACCCTCACAAGGATGCTGAGGAGATAAAACAACAGCTCAAAGTCTCCAAAATCCTTAGTGCAAGCTCGGAGAAGGGAGACCCAAATAGGTTAGTTGGATCCCTGAGGGCTCAGGCCTAGCTGAGGCCTGGCCTGGTTGTTGGCACCACCTTGTGGCCACTTGGAACACAAGTTGACAGCAGAGGCACAGTTGGTGCTCTCTGTGCCCCCCCTGATTCTGAGCTATTGTTGGCCACTAGGCTGACTTCTTTCTACCCAGGCCTCAGCATTCAGTAGCCATGAGACCCACCATGTAAATGTGAGAGGAGTCACTAGAGTCAGCGGCAAGCTGAGCCCAGTTCTAGTCCCTGCACAAAAACTTACTTGCTGTGTGACCGGGCCAACTCATGTAAGCTCCTGAGCTTCCGCTTATTCGAAGAGAGATGAGACACCAGCCTCATCATGTGCACAAAAAGTTCTTTACAGACTACGGTGCTGGACTCCACTCCACCTACTGACCTATGACTAGGAGCCAGGCCTGTCCTACTTACCTTACAGATTCTCTGGGGCTCTTTGTTGTTGTTTAATTGGTTGC
Organism: Acomys percivali; assembly: GCA_907169655.1. Lineage (NCBI taxonomy): Eukaryota > Metazoa > Chordata > Mammalia > Rodentia > Muridae > Acomys > Acomys percivali. The sequence goes on along the minus strand of OU015752.1, from coordinate 117,530,242 downwards.
TTTGGCTTTGGTGTATGTGTGTGGTATTTGTTTGAGACAGGGTTTCTCTGTTGAATGAGAGCTCTGACTGTCCTGGACTCACTTCATAGACCAGGCTGGCCTTGAACTCACAGAGATCCGCCTGCCTCTGCCTCCCAAGTGCTGGAATTAAAGGCGTGCGCCACCAAGCTTGGCTGTTTTAGTTTTCTGAGGTAGGATTGTAGCCCTGACTGTCCTCCTGGAACTCAGAGATCCACCTGCCTCAGCCTCCTGGGATTAAATGCGTGTGCATGACACCCAGCTTTTATGGATTGTTCTCACAGAAGAGGAAAATTCATTCCTTACAGATAACCTTTTTTCACTCTCCATTCTCCAAGGCCACAGGAAGGAGGAAGGAGCTGAGATTTAACTTGGGATACTCTAGGCACACAGATTCTCCATGGTTTTCCATTACCAGAATCCCCCTTGGCTCTGGAAGGGACCCATTTCTCAGGACACTGCACTGAGGGACGCTGCTCAAAACCCCAGATCAGGCAGCTCAGGAGGGCTGGAAGCAGCCATAGTTTCTGCCGTTACCTAATTTATTAAGTAGATATCACATGCCATAAAGTCCAGTCTAGGGCTCTCAGTAAATCTCAAGGCCGACTTCAGACACACTTCTCCTGTTCTGCCAAGCACGCTGGCTGCTGGACAGTCTCTGCTCATGACCCTCCCATGGCTCTTCACTGTTTACAGAATTCCAAATGCTGCCTGGCATGCAGGGCGCATTGCATCTTCTCCCAGCTCATTCCAAAGACCTTGTCTTCCACCCTCACTGGCCAAAATGCCCACCCCTCCAGAACCAGGCTGGCTGAAGTCCGGCTACGGAATACAACCCAACCCAAGGCACGTCTGTAAATCTCTCTCTTCCACGAGCCACACACTGGTGGACAAGTGCTTAGTATTAGGGACATACTAATAAACGTAACGCTAAGAGGCAGGCCCCGCCATCATGGGATGCACAGGGACGCCACCCCTGTGTTGTCCTTGAGAAGCTTAAACTCCCCATCTTGCAAGGTTTGCCAGTCCTCCAGGAAGGTTATCCTGACCCCACTAGCTCTCTGATCCTCTGTAATACACACTAGCCCTGCATGGCCAACTGCCCGCACCATCTCCTTAACTGGCTAGGTTTTAAGATGGGAGCTCTTGAACACCAGCTCCAAGCTAAACACAGATAGCCCCACCTTCAAGTACACACCGAGCTGGAAATCATAAAGGAACCGCACGCTTAAGCTAGACAGGCGCCCTTTAATACCCTCATTAACAGGAAGGAAACTGAGGACCAGTGAAGAACGAGTCCAAATTCACAAAGTAAGACAGTACAAAACAAGCTCCTCAGTGTCCTCAGTTCTCATCCAAAGCCTTGTCTTTCCAGGTGGCCACATCCTACAAAGCGAGTCAAAGTCAAGGCAGTCTCCAACCTTGTTCAACAATCTCAAGAGTTTGGGGTGCATGGAACCCACCAGCACCATGCTTTAAGAAGTTGCCCCACTGACAACTGAGAACCTGAGAAGTTGGGCTCAGTCAGTGCCTTCCCCCTCCCCCCACAACTCCCGCTCAGCCCTAAGCAATTTAGGTAAGATGCCAATCGGGGTTAGCTGCCTCCACCTCCTATCCTATCCCCCCCCCAGCCCCCCAGGGCTCTAAGTCTCCAGAGAGTTAGTTACTTTCTGCCAACTCTCTGTGCCCCCTAGGCTCCACCCCTCACACTGTCCAGCTCAGGAATATGACACTAAGCACAGCAAAACTTAAAGCAACAGTACAGACTTTGAACTCCAAGACAGGCCATAACATCAGTCTTGTCAGGGTACTGAGAAATTGCCTTCACTATACAGTGGGGGAAATTAAGCCGAGAGAGGAGCATGGGGGTCAAGTTATCACCAGAACCAAGTGTACTCCTCCCTTGGGCCTATGTAGAGGCTATCCCTAATGCTATCAGGGCTTCCTGGAGTCCTCGTTAAAGACTAATGGACCAGCCTATAAAAGGACCAGGCTGTAATTAGGCACTCCAATGTCCCCAATTATACATTTACACAAGCTGATGCCCAAAGAAGGGTCTAGACCTAAAATGGGAAATTATGTAACTTCAAGCTTTCCAGGGCAACATGCTGCCCCTGCCAGCAAATGTTAACTGGGTCTCTCTAAGTAAGGTTTTGTGAGTCTAACTTTATAAACACCTTCAATCCTCCAAAGGAGTCAAGATCCACCCACATCTCTCCCTTGAACCCAGCCTGGTCCCATACTTACCCTTGTTGGACGGATTCTTGCTGTAGCAATGAACCACCAGCGCTGAGGCCAAGGCCCACATGCCCAGTCCCGCCTTGTTGGGGACTCCATCCCAGCTGTCCTGTCCGGGGTTAGAACCGCGTCCCCACGAGGCGGCAGCCAGGCATGGGATCTCCGTGGGTTCTCCACGGCGCCCTCCGGTGGCTGCCCCCCGTCCGGGAAACAAGATAGAAGATGCTCCCGGGCGCACCCAGGTGGCAGCTCTCAGCCGCTGCGGCTCCCCGCAGTCTCCGGTGGTTATGCTCCGGCCGTAAGCACTTCCTCGGCTTCGGAGAGATGGAGACTTGAATAACCCTAGGAAAAGCCGCGGCGCTGACGTGGTTCTCCTCAACACCACCGACAACATCTTGACACCTGCTTTCTATAACCTGCTGGTGCCGGCCCCTGAGCTAGCCACGATCAACATGGCTGCCGCGGCGTGTTCGAAGACGCCGCTTATGGGGTGGGACTGCGCACTACCTCACGGGAGTGGTAGTCCACGGCCCCAGATCTTTCCCTAACTGGAGAATGAACAAACTACATTTCCCTGAGGGCTGTGAGATGACGTCACAATGACCTCTGACTTAGCGGAGTTAAAAGAATGTTGGGAAATGAAGTTCGGGCAGAGGGGCGTGGCAAAAAGGGAAAACAGTGGGGCGTGGCAATTAGGTTTCAACATTCCAGAGCCCGGGTGTGTATTGACACAGAACTTTAATCCGGCTTTTGGGAGGACCGGAGTTCAAGGTTTAGGTCAAGGTCAAGTTTTTGGTATAGGTCAGTCTCCGCTGTGTAAAATATCAAATATCAAAATACTGGAACCCTAGAAGCACTTCCCTAGTTGAAACAACGAAAATTTCTCACCAGTGTTTAAACAAAATTATATCTTCGATGGAGCCCTGATAAGTAACTTACTTGTACCCCTTCTCCACCTTTATTTTAGGTTGGTATTGCTTTTTAAAAGGTGTCTAGGGCTGGGCACACCTTTAATCACAGCACTTGGCAAGCAGATCTCTGAGTTTGAGGTCAGTCTGGTCTACATAGTGAGTTCCGGGACAGCTAGAGCTACTCAGAGAGACCTTGTCTCAAAAGATGTGTGTGTGTGTGTGTGTGTGTGTGTGTGTGTGTGTGTGTGTGTTTCTCTCCTGCTACCTCTTCAGCTCTGGGTATTGATCTTAGGCTCTCAGGCATGCACATGCATGTGAAATTTTTTTTTATTTTAAAATGACTTTGAAATTTATTTTTGATTACATGTACTTATGTGGGTATGTGAAGTGAAATCCAGAGGCTGAAAGAGGGTATCAGATCCCCTGGAGATGGTTACATGCAGTCGTGAGCCACCATGTACCAGGAATAGAACCTGGGTCCTCTGTAAAAGTAGCAAGTGGTCTTAACCACTGAGCCACTGAGTCGTCTCTGTAAGCCTTAAATGTGAAATTTACTGTATGAAATGAGTTCTATTTCAAAAACCATAAAAATGTGACATGGTTCACTTTTCATATTGGTAAATGCATATTGTATATGTTATGGTATTGTGTGGTCTCCACCAGAGAATACTACTGAGACCTGTAAGCCATTAAAAAGTCTTTATTAGCCAGCCGGTGAGTACATTGGGTGTTCGGGACCCCAGTGTGGCATCAAGCTTTTCTCAGAGTGAGCTTTTAAGCACAAAAATTTATATCCTGGATAGACTTGTTTCAGTAAACAAGAACAGATAACCAGAAACAGAACTACGAAAGCCAGAAGGAAAGATTAGTATGTTTAAAGACCTTTCTGGAACTATGAGCTTCGATGGATTAGGTCTTTGTTTTCATTTTGGCACAGGGTGCTGATTTGGGGGGTCTCCTAAGGTCTGGGGGCCTGCTATAATAGCTGCATGTACTCATGTGTAAGAATACGTTATATGTATGGAGTAACTGGGTAACAAGCATGTGAAGAAAAAGACACTCGCTGATGAGGGTGTAAAAGGAAGAACCTCAGTAGGGTAGGCTGAGTCACCACAGCAAAATGTTGGAATTTAGATTATAATTGCACTAGCAGCACATCCATAAAATAAGGAATCAAAAAATATTTTTAAAAGATTTATTTATCTATTTATTTTGTATACAGTGCTCTGCCTGCATGCACACCTGCAGGCCAGAAGAGTGCATCAGATCTCATTATAGATGGTTGTGAGCAACCATGTGGTTGCAGAAAGTTGAACTCAGGACCTCTGGAAGAGCAGTCAGTGCTCTTAATCTCTGAGCCATCTCTCCAGCCCCTTAAAAAAAAAATCTTTTCTTTTCTTTTTTTCCAAGACAGGGTCTCAATATGTAGTCCTGGTCATTCTGGAACTCACTATGTAGACTAGACTGACCTCCAACTCACAGAGATTTGCCTGCCTCTCCCTCCTGAGTGCTAAGACTAAAGGTGTGTGTCACTACACTCAGCTCGTTTTAAAATATTTTTAATAATAAAATATTTAAAATAGTCTGCTGTCTGCTGTCTGTTAGCAGGGAGATTGGTTTAAATACATTAAGATACAATGGAGTGGAACAGACAGACAGTGGGTTTGATATATACATATATATATATATCATATAGGTTATATATCATATAGGTATATCATATATATAGGTTAATGTTAGCATCTAATTAACCTCCCCAGGCAGCTTTAAGCCACCAGGGCACAGGCACCTCCAACACCCTTAATCTTCTCTTCAGCTCTTCTGCTAAAGAATTTTCCTTTCACTTAGGGAGCTTGCCCTTCCCTAGAACTTTGTAGTAACCAGATTGCACAACATCAGGGATGAGAGCAGCTCCATCTTGGTTTTTTGCAGCATGGACTGGCATGTGCTCACTGACCAGGGTCCACAGCTTATCCAGGTTGACAGTTGGGCAGAAGCTCTGGCTCCTCTCTAAGTGGTAACGCCTCATACCAACTTTCCCAAAGACACTTGGATGATATTTGTTGAAGTTGAGCCTGTGGTGATGCATGCCTCCAGCATTCCCCTGGCCTCCAGGGTGCTTGTGGTGCTCACCGATGCAGCCGTCACTGTGGCTTACTTACGTGGCCCTGGAGTTTCCGCGTCTTCCTCAGTCTGGATGGCATGGCGGTGGCAGAAAGGAAAGAGGGCTGATTTTTTTTAAATAGCATTTCTGTGTGGCCCAGACTGGCTTCGCACTGCCTATACAGTTGAGGATGACCTTGAACTCCTGATGTTCCTGTCTCTACCTCCAAAATGTTAGGATTATACTGTGCCAGATAAAAATAGTTGCCATTGTAATGGGCACAGCTGGAGCATCGGGATGACAAGATACATAGATAGATAGATAGATAGATAGATAGATAGATAGATAACATATCTATTATATAATCTATCTATCCATCTATTATATATATACACTATGTATAATAAAGTATCTGTCTGTCTATCTATCTATCTATCTATCTATCTATCTATCAATCTATCTAATTTAATCTGTCCATCCTCTCTAGGTAAACAGGCTCTGTTGCTTTCGTGTGAATATTCACTGCTCATGTTTTTACATCAGAGAGGATTTTTCCTTTATGTGGAAACACTGACATCTTGTGGCCTTTTAGGTTAATGCAGCTGAATATCTCTAAAATCAGAATTTTGTCCCCTCCACTCTGATCCATGCCTCTCAATATACACTGATTGTCCATCTTAGACTTTGCCTACCTAAAAATTTACAAAGTTTTTTCAGGCTATAGTGGCACATGCCTTTAATCCCAGTGCTCCCAAGGAGGAGGCAGGGCCATCCCTGTGAGTTTGAGACCAGCCTTGTCTAGTGAGTTTCCAGGACAGTCAGGGCTATGTAGAGAGACCTTGTCTCTCTCTCTCTCTCTTTTTTAAAAGATTTATTTATTTATTATGTATACAGTGTTCTGTCTGCATGTACACCTACAGGCCAGAAGAGGGCATCAGATCACATTATAGATGGTTGTGATGCACCATGTGGGTGCTGGGAATTGAACGCAGGACCTTTGGAAGAGCAGGCAGTGCTCTTAACCACTGAGCCATCTCTCCAGCCCAGAGAGACTTTGTCTCAAAACAAACAAACAAACTTACAAAGCTTTGATAATATTCAGCCTGATTTACAGGCAACATTAAGAGTCATGGTGGCACACGCCTTTAATCCCAGCACTCGGGAGGCAGAGGCAGGTGGATCGCTCTGAGTTCAAGGCCAGCCTGGTCTACAAAGTGAGTCCTGGACAGTCAAGGCTACACAGAGAAACCCTGTCTCAAAAAACCATAAAAAAATAAAACAAAACAAAACAAACAAAAAAAACCATGGAGACAGCTCAGATTTCTCTGGGAGACCACAGAGGCTGAGTGGTAGGAAAGGCCTCCAGGAAGGAAGTATCCTATAGAGAACCCCCCGGTTCCTTGACCCCCCCCCCCCAAAGTGTAGAGAGGCCAAAGGGTAAGAAAAGCAGCTCAGCTCAGCAGGTCAGGCAGCTTCTTAGGTTCTCTCAGCAAGTTTCCTGGTGACGGACTTTGGGCATTGAACCCAGTGCATCCTCTTACTCTACCATGAACATCTTGCTCTGTTCTCTGGGCCTGTGCCTGCTGCTCAACGCATCGAAAACAAGCGAGAGGGCTCAGCGAGTAAGAGCGCTTGCCTAAGTTCTCTTGCCTAATTTGGTAGAAGGAAAGAACTGAGTCTTGACAGTTGGCCTCTGACCACCACATGTGTGTGCAGTGTCTCTGTTTCTATCATGCATAATGATGGTGGTGACGATGATGATGATGATAATAATAATAATTTTTAAAAAAGAAATAGGGAAGAGAAAGAATTTGTTTGTACTGATGGTTTTAGAGGATTCAGTCCTTGGTCTCTTGGACCACATACTTGGGCAGAAACATCACAGTAGCAGCAGCGTGTGCCCAAGGAAAGCTGTTTGCCTGAGGGCAGACAAAAGTAGAGAGAGGAGTCTACAAGGACGTCTCAGGGCAGGCGGACAATCACCTAATTCTCTAATTAGGGCTCTAGTTCTTAGCTTCCACCAATTCCCAGCAACTGTATTATGACTCCATCGAGGGACTAATCCCTTCATTAGGTCAGAGTCTTCACAATCTAATCATCTCTGAAAATACCATCACCAATGCCACCCACTAAGGCGGGATTTCCTAATCAAGACACTTAGTCCAAGCTAGTTGACAACAATGTCATGGACTTCATCTAGGAAGAGAAGAGGGAAGAAGCCAGATTGGGCAAGGGAAGACAATGACACCCACAGCTGTTAGAGTGGTCCAGGTTAGGCCGGAAATGATGTAGTCTTTGGATGCCCTGCTGGCTCTCCCTTCTCCCCCACCTAGCTCAATCACCAGTAAGGGCTCTGCTCAGGCGTCCACTGAAAGATCTGGCATTTACTTTGTCCTTGGACTACACTCTCTGTGGGAAGCCAGTCCTTGATCAGAAGGATCTGAGGAGTATATCACCATGACTACCAAAATCCTGCACGCTGGTCCTTCATTGATCAATTGTCCGGTGCACTCTGTGCTGGCTACTGTGTTGGTTGCCAGGAGACGGGAGCAGATACAAGGACAATGAAACAGAAGGAAATCTTGCCTCCCAGATTAGTCTAGAGGGGAGCTACATGATTAAAAAGTAGGGTGCTGGGTTCAGAGGACAGTAAGAGGGTGTCAATGGGGTCACTGCTCTGGTGTGGGCTGCCTTTGCCAGAGGCTCTGTTGTAGTAGAGCTTTTTAAGAAGGAACGTTTCACAGTCTGTCTCTCAGTTGTGGCTTTCTCACCTGTCACCCTATATTTTTACCAGTCTACTGAAATGTCTCCATGTGTAAGTGGCACCCTGTCAGTCTCCATCCACCACGACACTCTGGGTACAGCTTGGTCTCTAAATGTTGTTCTATTGGATTCTGTTAATCCCCCTGAGTCACTGTGCTGGTATTACTAACATTTAAAAAAATACTAGACATGGCCGGGCATGGTGGCACATGCCTTTAATCCCAGCGTTTGGGAGGTAGAGGCAGGAGGATCGAGGCTGGTCTGGTCTATAAAGCGAGTCCAGGATAGCCAGGGCTACACAAAGAAACCCTGTCTCAAACAAACAAACAAATAAATAAATAAATAAATAAATAAATAAATAACACTAGACATGCAGAGCCTCTGCTGGGGTATTTAAGAGAAGGCCACTAAGTCTCTATTGTCCCGCTGGTGATTACAGCAGGTTTTCAGGACCAAAATTCAGTCCTGAGCCTTTCTCGGGGTAAACTTTCAAGCACAAAACCCACACCTTCGGTTGACACACCTGAGTTAGGAAGAACAGTTAGCCAGAAACATAACTATAGAAGCCAAAAAGCAAGGTTAGTAGGCAAGGCTAGTACATCTGGGGACTTTCCCAGAGCTACGGACTTTGATGGATCAGGTCTTTGTTCTTGTTTTGGCACATGCTGCTACCTATGTGCCGGATTCCAAGGCCTGAATGGTACTTTCGCCATGGCATCAGGTGTGCTAAGGTCTAGCAGCCTATTGCAAGGCTACAAATCCAAGAGGGTGGACATGGGGGACTTTAAAGAAGGGAAGGAAGATAACCAGATAAGAGAGATCTTTAAACTCTGGAGAACAACCAGTAATTTAGAAATGACTTTGGTGTTTGTTGTTGTTGTTTTTGGCACAGGGTCTTGCTCTGTAGCCTTGGCTAGCCTGGTGCCTACCGTATAGTCCAGAACTGCTAGTCGTCCTTGATTCGTACATGTAGTTTTCAGGGGAGGGGGATTTTAGGAGAAAACAATTTTGTATGACTGCATTCGTTCTTTTTATTAAAGACTTGGTTGTTTTTATTTCATGTGTATGAGTGTTTTGCCTGCATGTATGTATCACATGTGTGCCTTGTGTCCAAGAATGCCAGAAGAAGGTTTTAGAGCCCTTGGAAATGGAGTTATGGATGGCTGTGAACCACCATGTGAGTCCTGGGAATTAAACCTAGATCCTCTACACAAGAAGCCAGAGCTCTTAACCACTGAGCCATTTCTCCATCCCCACAGCTTGGTTCTATAATCTCTATGTGTTAAGGTTCTTTTAGAAGTTGTAGATAGATACCATTTTTAACAGGTTAGATTTCCTAGCATGCATATGAGATAAAAAGAAGAGGGTAGCCTGGCATTATGGTACTGCTGTTAATCCCAGTGCTTGGGAGGCAAAGGCAGGTGTGTCTCTGTGAGTTCATGGCTACCCTGGTTTACACAGTAAGTTCTCTATCAGCCTGTACTATATAGCAAGACCCTGTTGAGATAGCTAGATTACACACACACACACACACACACACACACACACACACACACACACA
>OU015752.1:117509651-117520637 GCA_907169655.1 Acomys percivali | reverse complement strand
CTATGCCTGGGTCACTTGATCTTTTTTTAATGATTGTTATTTCAACTCATATGGACAGCATCCCACGGAGGGAACTATCACTTAAGGAAAGTTTCATGATCCATGGGGCTAGAAGGGTTGCTCAGTGGTTAACAGCACTTGCTGCTCTTGTGGAGGACCCAGGTTCAGTTCCCAGCACCTGTGTTGGTTGGATCAAACCACCTGTAACTCCAGGTCCAGAGGATCCAACACCCTCTTCTGGCCACTCCAGGCACCTGCTTGCACATCTTGCACACGGTGCAAATACATACAACCAAGGTCCACTGTAGATTTATTTATTTATTTACTTATTTTGGGTTTTCCAGACAGGGTTTCTCTGTGTAATAGGCCTGGCTGTCCTGGAACTCTCTTTGTAGACCAGGCTGGCCTCAGACTCACAGCGATCCACCTGCCTCTGCCTCCCGAGTGCTGGGATTAAAGGCGTGTGCCACCACGCCTGATTGATTCACTGTAGATTCTAAGCTCTGCTCAGGATTCCTCAGTGAGTGGTCAGGCAGCCTTCCTGCCCACTCCGCCACTTTTTCTCTCTGCTCCCCGACACTTCTCATACTAGACAGCAGGGTACCTTGAGCAACTTAGATTTGCTACAGAGACTTTTCTTGCTGTGGGCTTCAATCAAAACTTCAAGGCTTATGGGTTGATGCAACATACTCAAATGGTGTGTATTGTTTTTACATTTTCTGTATTATCAGTAGGCCCGGCTGGCAATCAATTCAGACACTGACACTTGTTATATTTTAAAATAGCCTTAGTTAACCTGGGGCAGGGCAGACATTAATCCTCTGAACTACTTCCCATAGTGGGGCAGGTATGGGATCCCTGCCTCAATCCCATGCCATGTGATTCTACCAATTTCTATCAAGCTACTTCTCATCCATAATCCCAGACACTTGCTACTGTTCTTCATCTGGGCCGAATTCCCTATCCACGCCAGCACGTGCTTCTCCCCCATCTAACCTATGGCGGCCTTTTTCTCCTCCTCCGATCTTTCTCCTCCTTTTTCATGGTGGTCTTTCTTCTTCCTCCTCATGGTGGTCTTTCTTCTTTTCCCCCAGAATTCCTCTTTCTCCCCTTTGGGACCCTTAGCCACACCTCTATCTCCTCTGCCCTGCCTAGGTGGGATGTCTTTTTATTAATCAAAAGGTGGGTCACAGAGACAGCAAGCAGTAATTAGCATCAAAATACACTAGACCATCCCCCAACAATTCCCCTTTTCTGTTTAAACAAAAAAGGCCATTTTAAAAAATATATACAGTAAGTACAATTATGAAAAACTATAAAAACTAATAGGAAAGACTTACATACATAATGTTTAATTAAAAGGTATTTGGCAACCTTGCAGAAAATATTATCTAGTCTATCTTGGTGAGTCTAAAGTTCTGAACTGAATCAATATCTATCAAAGCTTATATCTGTCAACCTAAAAGTCTCTCTCTAGACGTAAAATTTAACTACCTGAGTAAACAGGAAGTGTAGGTTAGCAGCTTCCAAAATGAAAAAAAATGACAGGGACAGTTTACTGCCTGAACAGACACCCAAAACTCTCTATGACGTTGGAGCATCATCTTCAGCCTTCGGGCCCAGCATATCTGACAGACATATTTGTGAAGCAGGAACCATTGAGGACTTACTTACCCTGTCTTGGCAGAGTCTGGCTGTCAACTCTGCCTGCATTGAAGCTTGTCCATTTTAGGCAGAATTTTGTCTGTGAAAGAAACAAGGACATTTTTGCCACACTCGAAGCCATCTCCACAAGGAAGGTCTTCAATGCTCATCATCTTCTTTGTGCTAGGCTGGGTGCTGCCAGGAATTAACCTGTCTTATTGTCAAAGAATCCTTAAAATAATAAAAACATTTTTAAATGCCATATTCTGTAGGTCTCTGAGGTTTTTAAAGACCGTATTTAACTATTTTACCATATCTATCTATAGAATCATATCTTTAAACCTAGCATGTATATTCTTATACTTGACATGACTATGAATTGATCAACAATTGACTTGTATTACTTAATTATCCTAAACAGCCTATAATAGCAACCATGTATGAATTAAGTTGTATATATACAATACACCATATTAGAGTAGAAATATAATGTGTGAAGAATAATATTAAAATTCAATTCTATTTCAATGTATCAAAATTAAACTTGCTTTGTACCAATATACAAAATTCTGTATCAATGAATTAAAATTAACCTTATTAGTGAGTAACAATTAAGGTCTTAAGTTGAGATGTAGATGTAATAATCTACTTTTTGTCCTATCATCCCTACATATCTCTATAATCCCCTTTCTTTCTTCATAACCCCATCTCTATATCTCTTAATGACAATATACATCTATAGGCCAAGAAAGTAACCAAAAACCTATCCAACCTCCCTTAAGGGAAATGGAGCATCTTTTTCTTAAAGTTTCTTTAGGCTGATTTGGGGCAAAGAATACCTGTAGGGGGCCCAAATTAAAAAAAAAAAAAAAATGGTTAAACAAGCTGGGAACAGTATTTGTGGTCCAGTCTCCTCATGTTGAGAAATTTTAGTCTTAATATTAGTCCTGTGTGGGATAGTCTGAAATGCCAGACCAATTTGGATCCAGAGCCTTCTTTGAAGCTGTCCTTCTCTGATGAGGAACAGCAACCAAAGCACTTGGGGCTGGAACATGAAGGATGCAGGATGTCAGTGTCTAAGCATGTTGGAGGAATGAATCCTGTGAGGTTTGATCCAGCGTCAATGTCCAGTTGTTTTATTTTGAAAACACATAATTTTTTACAAGCATTATACAGTCTTAAAACTATGAATGTATTAGGTGTGCAGGATGCATATGTCTCAGCCAGTCTCAGGGCTGTGTGTGTGTGTGTGTGTGTGTGTGTGTGTGTGTGTGTGCATTTTGTCCTAAATCCTAACAGGTCTAACAAGCTGTGAGCCTCTTTGCTCACAATGGGCAATGCACAGTAAAGCAACCTGCCTTTCATTTTCAAAGCTGAATTTCAACACATCCCAGGCCTTGGACTCCTTCAGCTGTCGAAGGGAACTTCAATATGCCAAATTTTTGAGTTGTTAGGGTTTATCTCTCATCTCCCAGAATGCATGTGTTCTACCAAAGTGCCTGAAATACCTGATATGTCTCATCAGGTCCAATAAGCATAATGACATCAATAAAATGAGCCAGCCTTGTGTTCTGTAGGCGATCAAGACATCTGAGGCTCCATCTTTGCTACGAGATGCTGGAAATTGAAGGCTGACTTAGCCCTGAGGTAAATTAGTGAAGGAATACAGCTGTCATGCCACATGAAAGCAGTTTGCTTTTAGGTTGAAAAGGAGACATTTCCCAGATGCCAGGGGCAGTATTGATTAGCTCCAATAAAGACACCGCACCGAGGTTGCAGCTGTAATTGGATTCCCTTTCCAATTATGTTGATAGTGATCTGTGTCTTTCTTCAAGACTCATCAAGCCTTTTCATCTGCCAAAAGGACAAATGAAATAAGAGCGTGGTGAAATAATTAGCACGCATCTTTCAAACTCTGGCAATGGTACCAATCTTTGCAGTTCCCTTGGGGTACACTACTGCTGTGGTATTAAGTGAGATGGTTTTGTCTCCCCCAAATACCTACAATAAAGAAGTCTTGGCAACCACAGGTTTGTGGAACTACTGCTCTTGACTGCCGTGCTCCTCAATGACCCCCTTGTGGAATTTATGTTTCCAGTGACTTTCTATCTGATAAGACTCCTCATGACAGGCGTCAGCCGACAACGAAAGCCACTTGGGTGCTAGAAGGGGTAGCTGGCGCTCCTCATGAGTGATAACGGCTGTCCTCTCATGACACAGAAAGACTATTTTTGAAATGAAATGCAGGGGACTTGGCGGCTGGGGGGGGGGGCGGGTAACTCTTGGCAGTGAGAAGTGAGAATTATTGTAATGACTATGTTCTGACAAGAGCAAGGCAAGAGGGCTTAAGGTCTGGATTGTCTCACCAGGCAGAAACCCAGGTCAACCAAAGTTGTCACCAAGCCTAGAATGGCCGGTCGATGAAGGAGACGATAAATACCGACTGTGGCCCTGGATACCAATGACTACCAGCTCTGGGCTGACCGAGTAGCTCCACTAATAGTGCTTCCCTAGAGTTGCATAGAACCTGGAATGACGGTGCATTGCCTACAATTCCAGCACCTGGGAGGTATAGGTAGGAGGATCAGAAGTTCAAGATTATCCTCAGCTATATAGTATGTTAGGGGTTAGCCTGGGCTACCTGAAACTCTGTCTCAAAAAAAAAAAAAAAAAAAAAAAAAAAAAAAAAGACTGCCAACCCTTACTAGCTCTAGGATTGTGGTAACTTGATGTTTCAGTCCTCCTTTTTAAGATACTAAGTGCAACTGGCCATGTGCATCCAGTATGGGCCGGGCGGTAGTAGCGCATTGCCTTTAATCCCAGCACTCGGGAGGCAGAGGAAGAGGCAGAGGCCTCCATGAGTTCAAGGCCAGCCTGGTCTGCAAAGTGAGTTCAGGACAACCAAGACTACGTACATGGAGAAACCCTGTCTCGAAAAACCAGAAAAAAAAAGAAAACAGAAAAGAAAAAAATCCAGTATGGAAGGGTTCAAGTAGACCCTTAAGCACAGTCCAGTAAGAATGAGTGTGCTGCCGGGCAGTGGTGGTGTACGCCTTTAATCCCAGCACTCGGGAGGCAGAGGCAGGCAGATAGCTGTGAGTTAAAGGTCAGCCTGGCCTACAAAGTGAGTCCAGGACAGCCAAGGCTACACAGAGAAACCCTGTCTCTGAAGAAAAAAAAAAAAAAATGAGTGTCTCCAGCATGACTCGCTTACCTGCTTCTGTCCTTTGGCCTGCCCTCAGCTGCGCCCCCTATCTGTAACAGCGTCTGTCACTGCACTGAATGGGGAACTCTAAGGGGTCCAGCATCAGGGCTGAGTGGGCTGGATCCAAGACTTTCTGGTTCCCCAGGGGCTCTCTCTGGAGTGGCCAAATTGTGAGCCCTGTGGGAACGACTCGGACAGGAGATAGAGAGCCTCCTTCTGCTTTCTCTGTCAGACTGGCCAGTGGTCCCATCTGGACTCTCAGGAGAGGTCCAGTGAGCAAGCCAGCCGGATGGCCTGAAGATGCTCATCGTGAAGCGCCATCTCAGCCTCCTTGCCTGGCTGTCTCTTTTCCTCACCCTTGCTTCTGTGCACCAGCTGAACTGTTTTCCTCCGGCTTCATGTTCTAGGAAACTTGCTTAGGAAGGAGGTGGGAATACAAAATAAGATTCTTGAAACTGACCGTGCATAGGAGCGGCTCCGGTAGAATGGATGACTTGTTCAGCGAAGAAGAGAGTATCCATCCAGGCCTCTGGAATACGCATCTGAGCAAACCATCAGAGTGGTGCTGGAGAGAGTGGTCCTGTGACCAGATTACTCCTCTCCTCCTCTCCCTCTCCTCTTCCTCCTCTTTCCCCCCCCCCCCACCCCCGCCTTGAGACAGGGTTTCAATGTGTAGTCCTGGAACTTGCTTTGAAGACCAGGCTGGCCTTGAACTCACAGAGATCCTCCTGCCTCCGCCTCCTAAGTGCTGGGATCAGAGGTGTGTGCCATCGCTGGCCAGTTCTCCTCTCCTTCATGTAGCCAGCCCAAAATGGCTTCAAATTCACTATACATCTAAGAAAGAACCTGTCTCTACCTCCTGAGTGCTGGAGATTATAAACATGAGTCACCACGCCCATTTTACGTAGTTTTGGATATCAAACCCAGGGCTCGGTGCATGCTTGCCAAGCACTCTGTCAACTGAGCTTTATCCTAGCCCAGTAGTTGGAATTTTTGAAGCATGGGGTAGGTGAGGACAGATGCCTATAGGCATGGGGGTTAGACATAATAAAATCTTGTCATATGAAGGAGAGGATCATTTGGGGTCAGCAGTGAGGGACAAGGGGCATGGACAAAGACATCTCTAGGCCAGGCGTGGTGGCGCACACCTTTAATCCCAGCACTCGGGAGGCAGAGGCAGGTGGATCGAGGTGAGTTCAAGGCTGGCCTGGTCTACAAAGTGAGTCCAGGACAGCCAAGGCTACACAGAGAAACCTTGTCTCAACAAACAAACAAACAGACAAACAAACAAACAAAAAGACATCTCTAAGGCCCTAGGCCAAGTGAGGGAGAGTAGCCACCTCTTGAGACAACTACAAAGAAAGACGCCTCTTGAGAGCAAGAGGATGGAGAGTACCTGGGAAGGACGTGAGGATCCAAAACACCTCACAGACCTTGGCCTCCCATGGAAAACAGAACTGGAAAGGTGCTGTATAAGCTGGATGTAAATTGGTGCTAGGGAAGGAGAGGGAAGAAAGGCTAAATGTGTAGGGCTGAAGTGTCTAGTGGGATTCATCCTGAAGGTACCAAGCTATAGAATCCTTAAGGGAGGGGAGCGAGAGCTGTAATCCAGATCACACACGCACTAGGGGGTCATACTCAGGCCTGCTGACTGAGGCAGGCAGCCCTGTTAGTGGGGGGGGGGGCTGAGTTCTGCTCTGCAAGCACCAAGGTCCCCCTTCCTAACTCCTGTCCACAGGGAGGCCTCCAGGGTAACGATGTGTACTCTTGTTCCAGCTGGGCAGGAGCACAGGCGCCTGCCTGTCACCACCGTATAAGCACCAGGTTTTGTTTCTCCGTGAAGTCTCCAGTTGGAATGGACTGTCCTTGGAGTCTACTTTCCGTGCCCCACCCCCACCCCCACCTTTAAACCAAACAAAACCATCAAAAACCCCAAAGGCTCTTTCTTCTTCTCCATCGGTGTCTTAAATACCCTTCTCTCAATGTCTCTCCTTTCTGCTGAATCCCTGGCAGCTGGTTTCTTGCTCTGCCCCTTGACCTAGGGTTGACATTACTCAGTTTTGGAGCCAAAACCACGTGTGCTTGTTTACAGTAAACGGAAAGCTCTTGGTGTTAAAGGTGTGTGCTAGGGCTGAGCCACTTGACAACTAGAGAGAGGTTTTTGCAGTTCACAACCTCAGGGTTCACAATGGGATCAAATATCCTGCAGCAAAGGGCAGTTGAGAGCTGCCAGGCATGGATGCTGGGGACTGGCTGAATCTGAGTCTCCTGTAAACAAGGCAGGTGCTGTAAACCACTGAGCTTTCTCTTCAGCCCCCAGGTCTACTTATTTTTAAGACATCATTGAACTTAGATAAACTTTCCTGTCTTTCTATTTTCTTTTGATTCCCTCACCTATTTTACATAATTCTTACTCTTTATCTTCTTATAAAGAGTCTATTTTTACTTTCTGACATCTCCCCCATAACTACTGTTCTCTCTGATACTCTTGTCAGCTTCTTTTACCTTAACTGGCATTGCCCCCTGTTTGAGCGCTGCCAGCCTGACACAGCTGCTGCAGATGATTTCATGACCCACTCTTAGGGGTGTGGGGTGGGGGGGAGGGGGGACTTAATGACCTGACAACAAAAACATGAATTTACTCATGCATTTAATTTTTATGTTTATGAGTGTTTTGCCTGTATGTATGTTCATGTACCACATGTGTGCCTCATGTGTAAGGAGGCCAGAAAAGGAAATCAGGCCCCTGGAACTGGAGACAGACATTACATAGGTGCTGGGAACTGAACCCAATTCCTCTGTAAGAGCAGCAGGCGCTCTTAACCTCGAGCCTTCTTCCCAGGCCCCTGGTTTTCTGCCTTTTATTTCTATTACTTAAGCTTAGCCCCCTGCTTCATTCTAATACAGAAGGTTACTTTCCTACCCTGGCCTATCTAATAAATCTCTCCTTTTTTACATTTTCTCATCTTCCGATGCAACCTTCCCTGCAAAACTACCCTAGCTGTTTACGAATACCTGGCCACCTACGAGTACTCTCTTGCCTTCATAAATAGTTTTTGTTGTTCATTCATTCACTCACTCGAGACAGGGTCTCTCTCTGCATCCCAGCTAGCATTGGCCATGAAGTTGTCACTATGCAGCTTAGATTGGCTGCCAACTTGTAACAATCCTCCTGCCTTACCTCTGCAAGTTTCTTGCTTTACAGTTCTGAACCAGTATGCCCAGCTGACAGATATCTGTGAAAGATTTCTTTTTTTTTCTTCAAGATAATTATAATTCTGGTGTGTGTGTGTGTGTATCTATGTGTGTCTATGTCTATGTGTGTGTGTGTGTGTGTGTGTGTGTGTGTGTGTGTGTGTAAGACAAGGCCTATGTAGCTGAGAATGGCCTTGAATTCTGGACCTCCGTGCCTCTACCTCACACTATTGACATCACCATACCCACCACCAATTTTTATGGTGCTAGGTATCAAAGCCAGGCCTCTTGTACACTAGGAAAGGATCCGACTATTTGAGCCACCTCCCAAGCCCCTCCAAGCCCAGTTAGGTTTATATTCTGGGGTTTAATTGACATAATTCAGGCTGATTAATGAAAGCTTAAGTTTATTATGTTGCAAGTGTTCTCCTCATGTTAACTTTTTGGAATCCTTTTTAAAGTCTCCCCAAATGTTTAAGGTCCTTGTGTTAGTGCGCTTGGCCAGCCTCAGCTTCCTGGAGTGTATGTGGTCACTCTCTGGCTATTCAATGTTTGATTTTAGGCTGACCTTTTTGGTCCTGATCTTGTCAGTTTGCTCCTGGAATCTCGAAATGTGTTCTCAGTTGCTTGAATGATAGAGTGTTCTGGATGAAAGATTTCCTGCTTTGGGAGATGAAGCCAGTTTCTTCCTCAGTTTCTTCTGCCTTGAGAAAACTATCAGAGCCAATATCTGGCACTGAGTTGTGCATGCTACCAGCATCATTCATCACCAGGCAGAGGGTGGGTAGCTTCCAGTGTTTCCTTTTTATTTTCTTTCCTTCCTCCCTTTTTGGAAGGAGTCAGGGTGCATCGTATCCTATACCTGTAATGTCAGGTCCAAGTTAATTTACCAACATTCTTCCTACTTTTCTTTTCTTTTTGTTTTTTCGGGACAGGGTTTCTCTGTGTAGCCCTGGCTGTTCTGAAACTCTCTCTGTAGGCCAGGTTGGCTTTGGATCAGAGATGTTGGTTTTTTTGTTTTTTGTTTTTTTTTCATTCTTGATACATCCTGAACCAAAAAAAAAATGCATGTTGTATAGATCCTGGTCTCTGTGTCACAGAGAGAAATTTTCTGGAGAAAAGTGCTCAAGCAGAAGATGAAGCCAGCCTCATTTTAAAAACACCAGGCCCAGTGGCACACGTCTGAAATCCCAGCACTTGGGAGGCAGAGGCAGGCAAATCCATGTGAGTTTGAGGCTAGCTGTCACAGATCGGCTCAGTTGGGTATAGGTCTTTGGGAACGGGAGTTCTCGACGCGTCGGTGGACAAAGATAAGGTGAAGCAACAAACCCAGAGGTAAAGTTTGAATCTGAGTGTCATTTCACCTTATCTTTGTCCACTGACACTTTGAGAACTCCCATTTCTAAAAACCTATACCCAACTGGGCCAGTCTATGACAGCTAGCCTGGTCTACAAAGTGAATCTAGGACACTCTGTTTCAGAAAACCAACCAAGGAAATAAACAAAAAATGCAAACTCTCAGCGGGGCATAGCACTCCAGGAGACAGAGGCCGGTGGAGTTTGAAATCACCCGAGTCCAGGATAGCCAAGGCTACACAGAGAAACCCTGTCTTGAAGAAACCAAAAACCAAACCAAAACTTAAAAAAAAAAAAGAAAAAAAAATTCCCAAAATGCAAACCCTCGCCACCAATAAGAATTCATGAAATACTTTGAGTAAAATGTCTATTTGCATAGGGAGTGCCCATTCTCTTTTGAGACAAGGCTCTCGAGATGTAGCCTAGGCTGGCCTTAAACTCCCAGCGGTCCTCTTGTCTCAGCCTCCCATGTGCGGATAAGAGAGCTGTTTGGAACAGCAGCGGCTGTCACATCATGGTTCTGTGGACATTCTCAGTCTCAGTGAGAACTGCCCAATACCTTTGCCTCAGGTCAGGGTTCACTCTAGGGATGGGAGCAGAGGCGGAGCCTGGAACCGAGCTGTGGGAAGATGCTCTGAGCATCGGGGCAAGCTGGGCAATGCTGTTGTTTAGGGCTTGGAAGAGGTAAAAGTGGCCATGGTAGTGCACCTCCATTTTGGGTCTCCTCGAGGCTGACTCTGGTTCTGAACACATTTAAAAAGGCACAGGGTGTTCTTAGAACACTATTTTTAACAGTGGAAAAGCAGAACCAGAACCAGCGTGAATGCCTAATGCTAGAAAAGCAGCCAGTGGAGGGAATAATAATGTGGCCTTTTTAAAAATAGACTTGACTTGCTAGAACAGTTTTAGATTTGCAGAAAAATAGGGAGGAGTACAGCGAGTCCCATGTGGCCCAGGCCTGGCCTCCTCTGTTATGAACCTCTGTGTGATGTCTGTGACAACTGGTGGATAACAGTGACACCTTATTCTTTAAGTCTGTCCTTTATTCAAATTTCCCTAGTTTTCCCCTGACACCCTGTGTTCTTTGGGATCCCACCCAGGATGCCACATTATACTTAATTGCTACGCCTCCTCGGGTTGCTTTTGACTGTGACTGTAGTCATATGGCAGTCTTAAACAGTGAATGTGTTCTAATAACATGTAAGTAATGGGGGGTAAACATGATAGGAAATGTATATAAGTATAAATATTATGTTGGGCTAATAAGGATATGGTTAAATTTACCTTATTTACTGTTTTTATTAATATAATGGATTTCAGTATGGCATACTCTCTCTCTCTCTCTCTCTCTCTCTCTCTCTCTCTCTCTCTCTCTCCCTCTCTCTCTCTTTAGTTTTTCAGGACAGGATTTCTCTGTGTGACCCTGGCTGTCCTGGAACTGCTCTTTAGACCAGGCTGGCCTGGAACTCATAGAGATCCACCTACCTCTGCCTCCCGAGTGCTGGATCTAAAAGCATGAGTGGCTGCCACCGCCACCTGCTTTCTTTCTTTCTTTCTTTCTTTCTTTCTTTCTTTCTTTCTTTCTT
>OU015752.1:117490650-117509100 GCA_907169655.1 Acomys percivali | reverse complement strand
ACACACACACACACACACACACACACACACACACACACACACACACAGTAGTGGCTTCGAAATCCTTTGGCTTCCAGAAAGCCAGCTCTGTTCTCTGTCCACCATGCTCTCTCTTCTGGACAGCAGGGCACCCCAGCAAACCCCATATCTAACCTGGGCACAGGAGACCTAAAACTCGCTCACCCTCATCCATGTTCATGGTCCGGGCCTGCACAGCAGTGAAAGGGTGTTCATGCTGGAAAGAGGAGCAAGCGTGCATGCGTGTGCGTGTATGAGTACGGGTTGAGTGTAGAATGACAGTTCTGCCCTCTTCATCTCCCCTCATTTAGAGAGGGACATATATGTGTGTCTGGTGCTGTAGGTCAGCCAGGATTCCTCTCCACATCTGAGCCTAGAGATTGTTAGCATCCTGTAGATTCTTTGGCGTAGCTGGGGGAATAAATACCATGTGAGTATTTCTCCACTTATCTTTCTTTTCTCTCTTTAAGCAAGAAGCTTGCCTCTCTTTCCAGCATGAACCCCCTTCACTGATGTGCAGGCCCATACCATAGTTTTAGGTCTCTTGTGGCCAGGCTAGATATGGGGTTTCCTGGAACACTCTGCTGTCCAGAAGAGAGGAAATGGTGGACAGAGAACAAGCTGTTTTTTTTCTGGAATCCAAAAGGTTTTGAAGCCACTTGGATAGAATGGAAGGCCTTGATGGCAGAGTGGCTAGATGTTCACTGTCTTACAGTTTCTATTTCTGTGAAGAGACACTGTGACCACAGCAACTCTTTGTTTGTTTGGTTGGTTTTTGGTTTTTTGAGACAGGGTTTCTCTGTGTAGACTTGACTGTCCTGGACTCACTTTGTAGACCAGGCTGGTCTCGAACTCACAGCGATCCACCTGCCTCTGCCTCCCGAGTGCTGGGATTAAAGGTATGTGCCACCTTGCTGCTGCTGCTGCCACCACTGGCGCCGCTGGCGGCGCCGCCGCCGCCGCCGCCGCCGCCGCCGCCACCACCACCAGCACCAGCACCCAACTTGTTTTTTGTTGTTTTTGTTTTCACAGCAACTCTTATAATGGAAACATTTAATTGGGGCTGGCTTACAGTTTCAGAGCTTTAGTCCATTATCATCATGGCAGGAAAACATGGTGGCATGCAGGCAGACATGTATTGGGGGAAGGAGCTGAGAGCTCTACATCTTGATCTGCAGGCAGCAACAGGAGACTGTGTGCCACATTAGGCCTCACTTGAACAGACTGTAAAGCCTGCCCCCAGTGACATACTTCCTCCAACAAGGCCACACCTCCTAAAGCGCCACTCCCTACGAAAAGCATTCAAACGCACGTGCCTATGGGGCCATACCTATTCAAATCACCACATTTATCAGACTTCTGTCTTCTACTTCCTGGAATATTCTGGGGCTCCTTCCCTAGTCTTCCTTACAGGAGTGTGTGTGTGTGGCCATTGGACTGAGTTCTGCCCAGCAGAATTTGAGAAGTAATGTTTGGCATCCCAAGGTTTTTCTCATGCAAAGGAAATTGGTGAAACAGAAACAATCTTGTCTTCCAGTCTGTTCTCTACTGCCCAGGGCACACACCTGTCCCACTGCCCAGGGCACACACCTGTCTTTCTCTTCTCTCTCTCTCTCTCTTAGTTTTTTGAGACATGGTTTCTCTGTGTGTTGCTCTGGCTGTCCTGTACTCACTCTGTAGACCAGGCTGGCCTTGAACTCACAGAGACCTGACTGCCTCTGCTTCTTCCTGGGATTAAAGGTGTGTGCCATCACAGCCGGCTCTCTCCTCTCTTTTTAGGTATGGTTCCACGTGTCCCCACAGACAGAAACCACCACACATTACCTCATTACTTATTACCTTGGTGTGACAATCCAGTCACCTGCATCCTCTGCATCCAGACCCAACTTCAAGATTTCTAGCTGCAACCCTCACACAGGGTCCATGTTATATCTGTGATCTGACCACTTATAGACTGTCCAGCAGCTCCAACACAAAGTGCTTCCCTCAGGCCGGGCGTGGTGGCACACGCCTTTAATCCCAACACTCGGGAGGCAGAGGCAGGCGGATCTCTGTGAGTTCGAGGCCAGCCTGGTCTACAAAGCGATTCTAGGACAGCCAAGGATAACACAGAGAGACCCTGTCTTGAAAAACAAAAAACAAAAAAACAAAAACAAAGCGCTTCCCTCTGACTCTCACTCAAGTTGCTTCCGTTTCCACTCTTAGTTTCTTTCTTAGGCAGGCGCCCTCTCTGGGTAACAAAATCTCAAGGCATTTGGCAGTGTGAGATAATCTTAAGGCCAAGAGATAATGGTCTTGGTCTCTTTGGGTTGGTTGTGACATCTGCAACATTGAAGGGAGGAATTAATGGGACAGTGGTACTTGCCATGCAGGCTGAGCAATAAAAATTCCCCTCAGATTGCACTACTTTCTGGGCTCAGTGAGAAACTTTTGTACTTTTGAGGTGAATCATCATCCCTTTCCATCCCTGCCCCCCCTTCTTTGTTTTTGTTTGCTTTTTGAGACAGGATCTCATCTAATTTAGAGCTTGAACTTCTTAGGTAGCAGAGGATGACCTTGAACTCCTGATCCTTCCTTCCTTTATTGGAGCATGGGGACAGGGCATCATCCTAGCACAGGTGGACCCGGTGTTAACTCTGTGGCCCAAGGTGGTCTGGAACTCATGGCCTCTTCCTACCTCAGCCCGAGTTCCAGGATTAACAAGCATATGTTATTACATCTGGTTTATCTACTTTCTTTACTTAAAAGAGTGAATTCCAGATGACCACAGTGGTGTACCTGTAATCCCAGCACATGGGAGGCTGGAGCAGGGGGGTTGCCATGATCCAATGCTAGTCTATGCTATGTAGTTGTTGTTGGGTTCACTTAAATCCAATATAACTCAAATACCAGGTCAATGCAGATGACAAAAATTAATTGTAATCAAGTTTCTACTGATCTATCAAGGCCGCAGAACAGACATGGGAGCTCAACTGCGACCCTGAAGGGATGTTGTACAGCATATTTAAAAGATGAAATCATGCCGGGAGTGGTGGCGCACCCCTTTAATCCCAGCACTCGGGAGGCAGAGGCAGGCAGATCGCTATGAGTTCGAGACCAGCCTGGTCTACAAAGTGAGTCCGGGACAGCCAAGGCTATACAGAGAAACCCTGTCAAAAAAAAAAAAAAAAAGAGAGAGAGAGAGAGATGAAACCATAAAGCAAATGGGGGCTAGGGTGGGCTGCAGCATTGTCCAATCATATTTTGACATAAGGGGTTGAACAAGGGAGCGTCCATCAATCAGGACAGGAGTAGGTTCCTGGGCCTGGGAACATGAACTTAGTTTGACCCTGCCAGCAAGAAGGAGATGTTGTCCTTGAGATTGCTGGACTCAGACAACTGTTTCCTTACAACAGAAGCTGTTCAGGTATTGAGAAGTCCCCAGCTCCCCTAGGGCCTGGGCCCTTGAACTTAGTTTTCCTATGATTAAATGGAGTCTGAAAATGAAATGGTAGTTCTTAGGATATTTTTGCTTGTTCCCAGCATAGTGAATTCCAGGCCAGGAGGGGTTGCAGAGTGAGATCCTGCCTCAAACAAAACAAAAGGACTTCAAAACAAAATAACAACAAACATGAGTCCTTTGTGGAGATTTACCTGAGGATGATGTCTTTGGTTGACATTTCATTAGGACAAGAGATTCCCTTCTAGAAAGAAAATCTAACCCCTGCACTAGAGTTTCAGCTTAAAAAACGCCCACCTCTATCTGTTCTTAACACCCTCAGCCCCGTTTCAAAGGGCTGTGCTTCTAGAATATTAGTTTGGTAGCAGGTGTGGAATATATTGCTGGTGCAATTGCAGTACTGAGTCCTGGATCACAGTGCAGAAGGGAGGGGAGGGAAGGGGAGGGGAGGGAGGGAGCTGTGGCTCTGGGAGATGTGCAGCTGGAAGCTGATGGGTTTTCGAAGCTCAGTAGGTATGAGGGAGCGGCCGAGTGGATGTGCACTGACTCCATCTGCAGATCTATCATGTGCTAATAATCTACGACTCAGGTTGAGAGAAGGATCACTTCTGCCTTTCTAAGTGGCAAAATTAGAAAGCTAATTAATGCTCAGTGTTGGCAGAAAAGCAGTAACGTAGGGACACTCACACACTGCCAGTGGCGGAGCAGACTGGTATAGCATTCCCACCAGCAACCTGGCAGGACTCGTTAAAACAGAGAGCTCATGTGCCCTGCTACCTAATTATTTTCCTCCTGGGTGCGCATCAAGGGAAGTTCACACTTGTCTGAATGCGAGATGTGTGAGGGTGTGCATTGCAAGGTTTTAGCTTTAAAAGAAGTGAGTTGCAGGCAATCTACCTACCTGTCATGGGGAGACTAAGTAGGTAAAATGTGGGGTATGGGACATTATTCATCGTTAGGCACAGCAAACGGGGTGCTGTCAACACTGTGGCAAGGTCTTAGAAACATTGTAGGGAATGTAGCTCAATTGGTCGCGTGCTTGCCTAGCATGCATGATTCTTTGAGTTTAGTTCCTGGTGTGGCATAAATCAGGGACAGTGAGCTGGGCATGGTGGCGCATGCCTTTAATCCCAGCACTCGGGAGGCAGAGGCAGGCTGATTGCTGTGAGTTTGAGGCCAGCCTAGTCTACAAAGTTAGTCCAGGACAGCCAAAGCTACACAGAGAAACCCTGTCTAAAAAAAAAAAAAAAAAAAAAAAAAAAACCATCAGGGACAGTGGCTCACACCTGTAATATCAACACTTTGTAGGATAAGAAGTTCAAGGTCGGGCTGGAGAGATGGAGAGATGGCTCAGAGGTTAAGAGCACCTTCTCCTGTGTCATTTTGAAGACATCAACTCTTGAAGAAGGCAACTCTTATAAAGGAAAACATTTAATTGGGGCTGGCTTACAGTTTCAGAGGTTTAGTCCGTTACCATCAAGGTGGGAAGCATGGTGGCGTGCAGGCAGACATGGTGCTGGAGAAGGAGCTGAGAGCTCTACATTTTATTCTACAGGCAGCAGAAGGAGACTGTGTGCTGTGCTGGGCATAGCTTGAGCATGGGGAAACCTCAGAGCCCTCCCTCACAGGGACACACTTCCTCCAGCAAGGCCACACCTACTCCAACAAGGCCACACCTCCTAATAGTGCCATTTCCTTTGGGACAAGCATTCACATATATGAGTCTATGGGGGGCCATGCCTGTTCAAACCACCACAGTGGGTATTGAGCATGCCAAGTTTGCACAGAGGCTTCTCTTTTATTGTCTTGGCAGTTAGGAGGAGAGGATGCTACCATCCTCTGGGGGAGAAGTACCTAGAGGCTTTGGGAATACAGGAGATACTTCACTTGACATTTTCTACTTTCTTGCGCCCCCCCCCCCCCCATTGGTTCTGGAACACCTGCTTTCTCCTCCTGAGTCACAAAACTCGTTACTGCACTGAGGAGTTGCTGCTCAGGCCACACACTGTTGCAATCCTACTCTGCTGGCGGGCTCTCATGTGTAAGCCCTGGATGGCTATCAAGGAGGCGAAGGACCTGAGCGGGTACAAGCCCATGGTTTCAGTCCTGCCTATAGAAGTGAGAATTTCCTGTGCGGTTAAGCTCCAGTTGCCTCCAGCGGCAGTTTCTTTGATGACGCCCTCTCTTCACGTCACTTCCTCGTCTCTCCTGTAGGTGGCCCCTGCATCTCCCAAATAGACCCAGGCATGAAGCTAGATGCAGGTTTCTAATCCCAGCGCCCAGAAGCTGAGACGATGGGATGGTGAATTCAAGGCCAGCATGGGCTACACAGTGAGTCTGAGCTTAGTTTGAACAATATTACAGTGAGGCCCTTTCTCAACAGTGAAACTAACTGCCTGCACCTGAACCTCTGGAGATACAACTACTTGCCAGAGCTGGGATCAAGGGCAAAATGGATATATGGATGACAGCAATTTCTGGAAGAACTTAACAGTCAGCCTAAGACTTTAGACTTGATTTAGAAGACGATTTACATGGTGGCTGAAATGTGACTGATACATTAAAAAAAAAAAAACCATATTATTTTCACATTCAAGTTACTAACCCCCAGGTTTCTATAAACCTTGCACTATCCATTGAGCTCTGGCTAATAAAATCTTGCCTGAAGATAAAGGCGGCAGCCTCCTTATCTCTCAGTTGCTAAAGGAGAGAGAAATTTAAAAAAAAAAAAAAAAAAAAAAAGAAGAAATTCTAGGGAAAGAAGTGTTATTAAGGTGTAAGACAGATAAAATGCAGAGCTCTGAGGCCAGTCCTAAGGCCTGGTGTGAAAAAGATGAAGAGGAAAATAGTCTGGAGATTGCAGCTGGCATGGAGGATTTTTGTGTGTAGTCATCTTGTTCAATATTTTATCTCCTTAAAAAAAAAAAGTGGCGTTGTAAGATTATCTCAAGGTCTCCGCGAAAATATTAGCCTTTCAAAATTTTAACATTGTTTCCTGTGGTAAGGCATTTTGAATCTTAAAGTGTTGTATAATAATTGGTTGTCAGGGGAAACCGTGCGACTCTGCCTGGTGCCTGCAACTCCACAACATATATAAATAACCAAAGTCCCTTTGTTCTGCAGAAGACCCTGATCAAACCACATACGGTTCTTCTCAGTTAGTGCTAAGCCAAAAAAATAAGCAAGTCAGGGACTCTGGCAGACTGTACCCCAAAGACAAGACCTTTCTGAGCTTTAGAACCGAAATGTGGCAAATGTGTCATGTTCACTATGACCTACAGGCTTAAGAAGCTGGAACAGTTCTTCAGAGAGCTTGTTTCTCCCTTGGGGTGTGCAGAAGCTTAGAGTCATCATTCATATGTAGATCTCAGAGGATGCTGCACTTAAAAATCCCAACAGCCAGATGGGGCACCTACCTGTAATTCCACTGTTTGGTAGCCTGAGGCAGGAGGACCGTGTGTTCAAGACCAACCTGGGCTACCTAGGGAGACTCTGTCTCAAGAAGCAAAGGGAAAATGCCACTTGGTGCAGGTTGGTTGGCTCACACTGGGACTCTCTCTGTCAGAGGCTTCCAGATCTTCCTGATCAGTCCTGCCCTGTAGACAGGCTCCCTGAGAAGACAAATTATAACCAGAAGTCTGCTTAGTGCATGTCTTGGTCAGGGTTACTATTGCTGTGGTGAAACGCCGTGACCAGAGCAGCTTGTAGAGCGAAGTTATTTCAGTTTCCACTTTTACATCACTGTTCATCATCCAAGGAAGTGAGGACAGGAACTTGAGCAGGGCAGGAACCTGGAAGCAGGAGCTGATGCAGAGGCCATGGAGGGATGCTGCTTACTGGCTTTCTTCATGTGGCTTGCTCAGCCTGCTTTCTTATGCAACCCAGGACCTGCTGGAACCCAGGGGCGGCACCACGATCAATCACTAAAAAAAAAAAAAAAAGAAAAAAAAGCCCTGTGGCTGGATCTTATGGAGGCATTTTCCCAATTGAGGTTCCTTCCTTTCAGATGACTCTAGCTTGTGTCAAGTTGACATAAAACTATCTGGCACAGTGTGTGTGAATTCAAAGCAAAGGGGAGTTGATTGTATGATTGGTTGATGGACTTAAGCCTCATGAACAGTGGTTCTCAACCTTCCTAACGCTGTGACCCTTTAATATAGTTCTTCGTGTTGTGGTGACCCCACAACCATAAAGTTACTTCCGCTGCTGTTGCTACTTCAGAGCAACAATTTTGTTACTCTTATGAATCATAATGCAAACATCTGTATTTTCTGATGATCTTAGGCGACCCCTGTGAAAGGGTTGTTTGATTCCCTAGAGGGTTCTTGATCCATATGTTGAGAACTGCTGCTCAGGAAGGTAAAATTCCCAACCTACCCACTCCTGGGACCAGACAGCTGGTGCACTTCGCATTGTCTCTCAAATGGTGGATAACCGAACACTGGCCGTGTGATGCACTGTGGCTCTTTGTGCACAACCCACCGCCCTCTTCTGTTGAACATTCTTTGAATACTTTCAATGCATTGGACCAAGCCTTTTACTTTAAATGCTGGCTAAAAAATAGTAACAAAATAAAAACAGTTTTTCTGGAGGGGAGTTAAAGCTTTTATCTGACTCACAATGGATTTGTTACCTAAACAGGCTTAGGAACCATTGATGTAAATAAAGCTATGTCCTGCTTACCTGGGGAACTCTGAATGACATCTCTAGGTCCCTGCTGTGCTTCAGGATGGCTGTTCCAAAGCTGTAACTCCTCTGAGGCACTGTGTCCCTTATCTGCAGGTGAGGAGAACAGAGAGTCCTTCAATCTAATCATGAAAGGCCCGAGAGCTGAAAAGCAGGGGCTGATGGAAGCCTACAAGAGCAGTACCCTGATCTGAGGGACTTAGAGGCACATAAAATTTTTTACATTATAGGCTTGGGGTGTGGAGATGGTAAAAGTGCCTCCTATAGAAATCTGGAGGCCCAAGTTAGATTCCCAGACCCAAGTAAAGGTAGGAGAGAACTCCAAAAACTTGGCATCCGGCCACCTCAGGTTCCTCACCTAGTGATAATAAACAAGACTTAAAAATAATGAATTTGGGGCTGGAGAGATGGCTCAGAGATTAAGAGCACTGGCTGTTCTTCCAAAGGTCCTGAGTTCAGTTCCCAGCAACCACATGGTGGCTCACAACCATCTATAATGAGATCTGGAGGCAGAATACTGTATAAATAATAAATAAATCTTTTAAGAATATAAGACGTTTTAAAATAGAAGAATTTTGCATCAGTTGTTTTTAAAGTTGTAGACATTTCTTTCTTTTAGACATTAGCCTGGGAGCTGATGCATTTAATCAGGGCAAGCTGGAAAGTACATGTGGAATGCATCAGACCGGAAGAGGAGAATTTCTGAATTTGACTGGCATAAAGTGATTGGCAGGGGTATATTTATGGGATCAGCACTATAGTATTTACCATTAGTGCTCACAAGTGCCTTTGGCAGCTCACTGCTCATGTCGTCTGAAGCTTGGAGACAGGGGGTGGCCTACAGCCAATTAGAACAACTAATCGTCAAGGTTCTAATGGAACAGGAAGCCGAATGGACCTAAAGCTACAGTTTGTTTCCTTAGCTGTCCCACTTCCACCCAGGGAAGAGTCTTCATTTACCACAGCATTAAGCCCCCACAAGGAAGAGAACCCCTGGAAAGCAATGCCAAAGACAGCAAGGGGGTGGGCACCCTCTTGAGCACTGTGCTGTCTGGGTGGACAGAGGCCAGGGGGTGGTTCCCTAAGAATCAAGGTGGGATTACACAATGTATTCCAAGGACAGCGCCTAGTAGAGTGTTTGGTTGCTAGAGCTCCGAGGTAGCAGCTAATTGATTATGGGTTTCTTGGGCGGGCAGGCGCAGATGGCTTTGTCTATATGACAAAGTTCTACACAGCGGGAATTCACTGACTTCCATCCCCAATTACGGAAGGAAGCGGTTTCCAGGCTACTGATGACAGATTGCTGATCGACCCATTTAAAGAAGAACCTGGGAAGTCAGCACAAGTATATCCCCGAAAGGACTGCAGCATCTTGCTTAGGCGACTGTGTATCTGGAGGGAAAATATCCCAACCTTGGAGGAACGATCAGATAATGGCTCTGTGGTAATCTCATTTACCGGTGGCACAAAAATGACCTGTTGGTCAGAATGTGTGTTTTCAGAAGTCATGTGACACCTGGAGTTTTGCCCTCACTCTGTCTGCACAGTAGACTCAATGGATCTGGTTCTTTCCTTACATCCCATGTGTATAAAAGTAGATATATTTGCTGTTCACTGAATCCCTTTATCAGCTCCACAATCCACTGTTTATTGTCTCTTCTTTGACTCACCATTGTGGTATCTATAATTTATGACACAAATGCTCAGGAGAAGAGATATGAGGATAGGCCTATTAGAACTGGCTTAGTGTCCTACCAAAATGGCCATTGGTCACCCGTGGCAAATAAATCCAAAAAAAAAAAAAAAAAAAAAAAAAAAAAAAACCAGACCGACAGGATGACTTGGCATGTGCATATGGTGTCTTTTCCCAGCCATACCCAAGCTTGCTCATTGGAATTGATACAAAGTGTCAGGGTGGAAGAAGTGAACACTAGGCTTGAGCTAAACATTATAGCCCTTCACCAAAGGTAGTGTGGCTACCAGCTCTGAGTGCTCAGTTGCCACAGCAGAATGGTAACACTCTGCCCTCAGTATAGCCCCGTTCTCTAGTGGGAGCAACCAAAGGAGTCTGGTGGTAAGTTGGAACACTTCTTTTACTGCAGACAGAAATTACACTCACGGGAATAGATCTATTTCCAGGTATTCTTTTTCTCCTGATATTTCTGTCAGAATCATTGCTCAGAGATTCACGAAGATTATCATCTTTACCACAATGTTATCCCTCACTTGGATCATGACCAACAAGCTCATCTGATAAAAAAAAAAAAAAAAAAAAGGAGGTCTATGCTATGAAATTCATTGGCCTTGGCATATATGTTATCATGGAGATAGCACTGGCCAGGAGGTGCTGTGGAATGGTATACTGAAGGCATACATGTATGCATATCTCTCCCACACATATACATAATTTAAAAAACAAAGCAAAAATCTTTGAGGGCCAGGCATGGTAATGCATGTCTTTAATCCCAGCACCTAGGAGGCAGAGGCAAGCGGATCTCTGTGAGTTCGAGGCTAGCTTGGTCTACATAGCAAGCTCCAGGCCAGCCAAGGCTACATAATGAGATCCTGTCTTAGCAAAACAATAAATTTTGTTAAAAAAAAAAAAGAAATCTTCATTACACTAATAGACACCATAGTAACTAGTATATGACATCGTTAACTATCGATGACATAGATTTTAGACATGCCGATCACTTTTTTTGGTACAGCTTAGCAGCTAACAGTACATACGTAAAATTTCCTATCCTGGGAACTTTTCCGAGGGTTTCCATGTCTAAAGAGAACCCCTGGGGATTGCACAGGTGGCTAGGGTGTTGTTACCTGTGCAGCCTAATAATGTTTATTATCCGGCCTATAATTATTATTATGTCAGTATAAGCCGCTAGCAATCAATCAAGACACAGACACCTATCATATTTTAAAATAGCCTTAGTTAACCTGGGGCAAGGGCAGATATCAGTCCCCTAAACTACTTCCCATAGTGGGACAGGTATAGGATACCTGCCCCAATCCCATACCATCTGCTTCTAATAATTTCTATCAAGCTACCTCCCATCCATAATCCCATATACTTGCTAATGTTCTTCATCTGGGCCAAATCCTCCATCCACGCCAGCTATGTGCTTCTCCTCCATCTAACCCATGGGGCCTTCTTTCTCCTCCCTTCTCCTCTGGTCTCTCTCCTTTCCAAGATTCTCTCTCTCTCCCCAAGCCCAGGAACCTTAGGCACACCTAACTCATTTGTCCTGCGCAGGTGTGATGGCTTTTTATTAATTAGCATAAAAATACATCAGACCATCCTCCAACACTAGGGTCTCTTGGAGATTGTGGATCTCAAATATGTTTTTTTGAGATGATAAAGTTAAATAAAAGTCACAACACTTATTCCTTCCTTTGACAATCACTGCACAGTCATTATGCATATCTCATACATGAGTTCTGTGGCTGGAAGATGAGCAATTTTAGGCCGACCAAGAGAGACACCCATGCTGAGGCCTCTGGGCAGCCTCCAGCACACACTGGATGAAGGAATGTGGTCACTTACTCACAGGTGACCAGCCTGGCAGACCCACACATGGATGAGAACATCTTATAGCCATGGACTGTACTGAAAAAATGAGAAACATGTACCCCAGCTGCTAAAACAAAAAACAAAAAAGAAAAAGAAATAGGAAGCAAATGGAAAAAATTTCAGCTGAACTTGAAAGCTGGGAGGAAAAAAAAAAAAAGAAACAACAAATAAACTGAAGCAGGATAAGCAATTCAGTCGTTTCATCATCTCAGCTCTGGCTGCACGTGCTGGGTGTACTGAGACAGAATTAGCAGAGCTTCGAGAGAATTCCATCAAATCAGCCCGCTCTCGCCCATTATCACTTGACAGGAGCTTTTCAGCTTCTCCCTCCAGGAAGGTGAGGCGAGGCTTATTGAGGCTCTCCCACCAAGTTCCATTACAGTGAGAGAGGAAGTGTGCATGGTGTGTGATTTACCTCACATCTGTTTTCCAGAAAATAGCTACTCACCTACCATAATTTGGTGGCCAGGCCTGGGTCTTTGCCATCAGTCTTCTGAAGGGTTCTACTGAGGAATGTTGTTTTCCTCCATAGGAACTTGAGGTACAGATTCCAGACCATGAGGCATTTTGGAATGTCAGCTTGAAGGCAAACAAACAAACAAACAAACAAACAAACAAAACAACAACAACAACAAAAACCAAAAAACAAAAAAACCACAGGGCTAGACAGGGGGAAATACAATATTAACTTGGAAACAGCAAAGCAAACAAACAAATGAAAAACTGTCAGTAATTTCTGTTTCCTCCCCAGACTTGTACTGAGTCTGGATCTGCATTGGAGATGGGGCTGGTGGAGCCACCATGGAGTAGAAGAGGGGGCTGTTTCCTCCCAGAAGTACTCCCCTCCCCTGGGGGGGGGGGGAAGGGAACACTGAGCCAGCGGCATGCTGCTGGAGAATGGCAGGGTTCTAAAAGACTGTGCTGCTGCAGTGTGATAGAGGATAAAGCTCAGATTGAGTGACACAGTCCAAGCTGGCCAAGGTGGCACATATCTATAATCCCAACACTGAAGGCGAGGAGGCAAGAGCATCAGGAATTCAAAGTTATCCTTGGGTACATATCAAGTTCAAGGTCAGACCGGGCAACATGAGATCAGAGAGGGGGCCATTTCTAGTCCAGCAGAGCTCCAGAGTCTCACTGTACAGAAAGGACCGAAAGGTCTGCTGGAAGCCAGTTATAATGAGCTGCTGACACAGAGGGTTATGTCTAAGGTCATGAGAGTCAGGATCCCTAGTTCCAGGCAAAAGCAGTGGCTGCTAGAGTTTTCTGGCCAAGTCTCCACCTGACCTGACAGGCGGTTAGGAAGATGGGCAGATGTCTGGGTACCAAGCACCTCCATGAGATGCTCTAGGATAAAGCAAGTGCAAGTTGGACAGACTGAAGAATATGGTCAGAAAAACAGGGTAGGGTGGGGATGGGAGTGGGGAAATGGTTCAGGGGTGAGTGTTGGGCGCGGATCACACCCAGTGGTGGTGCCGATCCTACTTCAGCTCCTGCGCATGCGCGGATAAGGGCACGTCAACAATGTTTCTCTTTCCCCCTCCCGCACGGGGTATGATAATGAGGCATTGGCCGGAGGGCCAATCCCCCCTCCCTCACGGGGGAATGTTAATGAGGCATTGGCCAGTGGACCAATCAGCCAGAGACACACCACGCTAAGGCCTGCATATAAGTAGCGCGCTCCGAGGGCTTGGGGTCTTTTGCTTCAGCTTCAAGGGCGCTCCCAATAAAGCGTGATTGAGAAGAATCCTGGTGTCGCGTCTTTCCTGCAGGCGGGGAGATCGCGACAGGTGAGAAGCACTTTGCCACATGTGCCTGGTGGCCTGACTTTGGCTTCATTAAACCCATATAAAAGCCAGACTCAGTAGGGCAGGTGTTTGCAAGCCTAGCTTGCCTGTGGGAAATGGGGGGAGGGGGGAGAATCTCTAGATGCTTAAGGACTAGATAGTAACCTGGCCAGGAAGACCCTGTCTCAAACAAGGTGGGAAGACGAGGACTGAGCCCTGAAGATATCTGGGTTATTTCCATAGATTTTTTTCCCTGAAATTTCTCTGGAAAATAGAAGCACTATAAACACAGGAAACAAAAAATTCAAAGGATGATTCCAGAGAGAGCTTCGAGCTCTTCCAAGGAACTTTCAATGCAATCATTGAAAATTCATTTCACGCCTTAGAGGAAATGGGATGATCAGGTAAACAGGCAGGAAAAGGAAAGATGACTCCCATTCCAGACTGTAGATCAAACGAGTCCCACCAGATTAAAAAAAAGAAAGAAAGAAAGAAAAAAAAAAAAAAAAAGCAAGGTCTCACCAGGCAGCAGAATGCCCATTAACATATGAATAGAACTCAAAGTAATATCCGTCAGCAAAAGTTTATTGATTTCCTGAGCTAGAGACTTGAGAAAGAGAAGGTTGGAAAGCACACTCCCATCCCCAGGCAGAGAAGCTCCACTCAGGCAGGGATAGGGATGGCATCTCCCACCTCACACAGGGCTGCGAGGGGGTACCGAGTGGGTACCAAGGGGGTACCGAGAGGGTACTGAGGTTGCACAGAGATGATGCCTTAGAGGCTGAACGCAAGCAGTCAGCAGTGGGGGCAGGTACCCATCACGATGCACAGCTGAGGCTTTTATGACCCCAAGGATTTTCTAGGGGTCATGGGGGTGTTACAGGACTTACTGGTAGGTAGAAGAGAGGAGAGTCTAGCCAAGATAAGGGTGGGGAACCCCCTCTGCCTGCTTTATTGATTATAGTGTGGTTCTGGAGATGTCTGAGGGGTCGGTATTCTCAAATTTATTCTCTTCCCAGGCGCAAGAGAACTTGCTGCATAAACAGCTCTCCTCCCATTTTGCCTCCTGGTCCTGCTGCGTGGACCCTCTCCTTCATCCTCCTTGTCCATTTTCTTCAGTGTAGGACAAATGTAAAAGAGAGACCTCACTGCTTCCTAAATTTGTTACACAAATACCAAAAAACATAAGAAGTAGCATCTTTTCTTGGTTCATGGTGAATTATTTTGTTTTTCTTGCATAGAAGGCTGTAGCTCTCCTAGTCTACACACATGCTTACTTTAAAACGTTCTTTTTAGATTTATTTATTTATTTTATGTGTATAAGTGTTTTGCCTATTTGTGGGTATGTGCATGTATCATGTCCCTGCCTTGTGTCCACAGGGGTCAGAAGAAGGCATCAGATTTCCTGGAACTGGAGTTACAGATGTTGAGAGCCACCATGTGGGTGCTGGGAACCAAACCTAGGTCTCTGCTCTTGCCTGCTAAGCCATCTCTCCATCCCTTTGGTGGTGAACCTAAGATCTTGGACTTGGGGGCTGGAGAGATGACTCAGCAGTTAAGAGTACTTGTTGCTCTTTTAGAGGACCTAGATTTGGTTCCCAGCACCCACACAGTGGCTCATAACCGTATATAAATACAGTTCCAGAGCATCCAACACTTTTTCTGACCTCTGCAGGAACTGCCCACACATGGTGCACATACATACACATAGGCAAGGCTGTCATACGTATAACATAAAAACAAATAAATCTTTAAAACAAGAAGATAGCCTCTTTGGGGGCACCTTCTGACTAACAGATGTTCTGTGTGTAAGTCCTTCGGTGTGGTTAATGACTTTGTCCACTTTCACTGGCAGCACTGAAGACACGCATTGTAGTCTATAAATAGAAGTGAAAGAAATGAGTGGTCTACATGGAAGCCTCTCCCATGTCTTTGGAGAGTTCTGTAGGCTATGCTAATTTCTAGCTAGCATCTTCTTCCCACTTATATGATATGTATGGACATAATACTGGCAAGTCCCAGTGCTGTGGCTTTTTCTGATGCCCAGACCAGCTAGGGGAGGCCCTAACAACCATCCTAGAATGGAATATCTTGATCTTGGTGAAGTTTGGGACTAGATGATCTTTTATGGGGGGATGTCTTGTGTACCTTAGAATACTTGATGGCATGCTTGGTCTGTGTACTCTAGACACTGTGCACCATGTACCCTCAAGTTATGACAGCCAAAAATGTCTCTAGATATTGCTGAAAGTCCTTATATGGGCAAAAATCACCCCTGGTTGGAAACCACTGTCTTTGGCAAAACCATACACCTTCCCCACTGGGAAATGTAATTGATCACTAAGGTTTGTTGAATCCACCTTCCAAAATTAGCTGCCAATTTTGTTTCCTCTCTTATTCTAATGTCTCTGGTCTCCTAAGGAAATGTACAGGGAAGAGTATCTGAAAGATGTGTATGAAACCAGGAAGCCTCACCACAAGCTGAGGGCACAGTAGCAGATGTCAGCCACTGGGTGGTGTCTGTACATTACCAATTCTGGCAGAGCCAACCTGAACTCCCCAGAAACAGACAGAATTCTGTCCAGATCAAAAAGATAAGATTGGGCCTTACCTATTTACAGAGTATCTTCTGTGTGGTAGGCACTGCACAAGGTATTTCAAGTATAATAATAAGCAGATAGCCTTTCCTGAATATTTACTCTACGTGAGACAATGAGTTCTGTGTAATGTGTGGTTATCACCTTGAATTCTAAGTCATCCAAAGATGTAGAATTATTTATTATTCATTATCTTATGCATAGACAAACAAATGAATAAAACCTAAGATGTATAGAGGAATTAAGAAGCCTTTTAATCCCAGCACTCGGGAGGCAGAGGCAGGCAGATCGCTGTGAGTTCGAGGCCAGCCTGGTCTACAAAATGAGTCCAGGACAGCCAAGACTACACAGAGAAACCCTGTTTTGGGGGGGGGGGGGAAAGAAGAAGCTTAAGAGTTGGAATGTAGCATAGTGGTAAAACACTTGCCTAGCATGCAGAAGGTCCTGGGTTCAGTTTCCAAGCAATGCAACAAACAACAAACAAAATACTTAATAATTACATAAATATAAAAATTACATAATTATTTCAAAAATACTCAAGAAGATCATGCAACTGTTGAATATCTACCACATGCCAGACAATCTTGTAGATACTATGTTTAACCCTTCTGCTGAATCATATTAGGACATAAAGAAAAAAAAATGAGTCTATGTCTCCTTCTGATGTAGCTCCCTGACAATCTGCTGTGTGACATGACCCTTGCATGCACCTGCTGTGTGGCAGGAAATCACTTTGGGCATTTGACGGTGAACAGACAGACCAGACCTTGTATTCATGGAGCCTACAGTAAAGGGCATGGAGGGAAACAGCTGATGAGTAACCCACTCCAGAAGTCATGATGCATTTGTGCCGAGTGCTGCGTGGCCAGAAGAGCTGAGCCATGAGTCTGGAAGGCTGGGAAGAGAATAGGTAGCGATCCATGTGTAAGTGAAAAAGTCCACCACAGGACAGATACAGCTAATGTTCTCACAGGTCTTAAGCATGGACTCTGGACTGCATTGCTTGGATTTGATCTCTGTATTCACTGCATATTGGTGTGCCAAAGGGCAAGTTTATCATATGTAAACAAAATTGCTCCATCCTTTAAGGCTTTTTTGTTGTTGTTGTTGTTGTTCGTTTGTTTTTTGAGACAGGGCTTCTCTGTGTAGCCTTGGCTGTCCTGCACTCACTTTGTATATACCAGGCTGGCCTTGAACTCACAGTGATCCGAACTCACAGCGATCCATCTGCCTCTGCCTCCTGAGTGCTGAGATTAAAGGCATGTGCCACCACACCCAGCTCCTTTAAGGCTTTTGTGAGGATTAAATGAGCTGACCATCTAAAGACTTAGGTAGGCCACTGTGCATGGGGCTACCAACGATTTGCAAAGTATGGTCATGCCATTGTACACATTTATATTTGACTTCCTCCACTTTACAAGTAAACTTTTCTCCATATCACTAACAACTTCTTTGTAAATATGGGGCATTTACGTCCTCCCCAGTGGCCTGTGGTCACCCAGAGAGAGAAGACAAGTGGACTTCACAATGTTTCGCCTCTAACAGCTTTTTATTGCTGTTCTGGGAACACCACCGCCAACAACAACAAAGGACAAATCAACCTAAAAATAGAGTCAAGAGCCCAGCAACGGATCCACACGTTATTTATGTGTGGGATTTATGACAGACTCCACTCTGTCAAGGCTATTTAAAAAAGAATAGGCTGATGAGATAACTATGTTGGAAAAAGGGAGCCAAGTTCCATCTACATGGACATCAAAAATTAATTCAGAGTGGGCTACCATCTTCAATGTGGAGCTAAAATGAGGTGGCCAAGCTTCTTCAAGAACATGGATGGAGCAGATTTACCAAGAACAACATGGCTAAATTGAGTTTCATTAACATTAAGAATTTCATGGCCGGGTGTGGTGGCACACACGCATTTAATCCCAGCACTGGGGAGGCAGAGGCAGGCAGATAGATGTGAATTCGAGGCCAGTCTACAAAGCAAGTCTAGGACAGCCAAGGATACACAAACTCTGTCTCAGGGGGTCAGGGGGGAAGAACTTCTGTACATCAAAAGACACCATTAACAGAGCAAAAGAGGCCACACAGACAGGAGCAAATATTTGTAACATATATTGACAATGTAATCACCTCAGGCTTACAAAGTATATAAGTATTAATGTACATATAGTATATCAATGAATCACATATATTAAGATGTCAGTCAGCCTGCCATCACTATAACAAATACCTGAGGCAATTAACTTATAAAGTAAAAGGGTTGGCTGCTTAGAGAGCCAGGAGTAGAGTGTGAGAAGGAGAGAGAGAGAGAGAGAGAGAGAGAGAGAGAGAGAGAGAGAGAGAGAG
>OU015752.1:117477489-117490640 GCA_907169655.1 Acomys percivali | reverse complement strand
GAGAGAGAGAGAGAGAGAGAGAGAGAGAGAGAGAGAGAGAGAGAGAGGTTTATTTTAGTTTGGAGTTTCAGAGATTTCAGTCCGTGATTGACTGGTTGGCCAGTGGCTTTGGGCCCATGACAGCACATCATGGTGGGAGCATGAGACAGAACAAAACCCGCTCACCTCATGGCCAGAAAAATCAAAAAGAAAAAGAAGAAGGGTCCAGGTCCCATTATTACCTTTGAGGGTGTGTCCCTAGTGACTGAAAGACCTCCCATCAAGTCCCAGTGCTTTGAGGTCTACTGTGTCCAATGATACTACCTACAGACCAGGCCTTTGGGGGTATATTTAACATGCAAAGTATAGCAGAAATGTTAATCACCAATGAGGAATAATGGACAAATAATATATTTAAAAAAAAAAAACCCACAAATGAATCTCAAACATTTATTGCTAAATGAAAGTTGCTGTATTCTAGCCAAGCAGCAAAGGGGGAAAAAAAAAATCCCTGACTTCATCACCCATCTGCCAGCAAACACTGAGTGGGATTGTAGACCCCGCCCTCATCTGCAGAGAGGCTCCAAACTCCCTGCTGGGGAAACAGCGGGGAAAGCTGAATAGGGAGCTGGGATTCTCATCCCTGCTGAGCCTTAATAAGATTCCCTCACACTGCGGTGGGTGCAGAGACCATGCAGGGAGCCTGGCCTCCCACTTCCCCCAAGGCAGTCACGGGGAGCCCTCCTCGTCCTGTAGGATTGGAACCTGGAGGCTGGAGGCTGCGTGGAGAACTTGTCCTCCTAGTCACACTTGGCAATGATGACGTGGGATATGTAGCCCCTTGTGTTGCCGGAACAGGTTTAAATAAGACCCAGAATTTCAGCACACAAACACCCAAGATTTCACCCACCTGTTACATGTATTATGCTGAGCTTACCTGCTCAGGTTTTCATGCACAGATACCGCTAGTCTGCGCACCATGAACATCAGAGTTTATAGCTCAGCCAAGGAGGCTGTGACGACTCCAGAGCAACGCTCAAAGTAGTTTGGTTCCCCATGAATCTCTCTCCCTTTTGGCTTGCAGATGCCTGTTTCTTGCTGGATCCTCCATTGTGGATAAGTCTGTGCTCAAATGAGGGCCAGAGAGAGAACGGATTTTTGATGCTCTGCCATGACCATCGAGGCTTGGGTACTAGAACTGTGACTGGGGGCAGCAAAGGAATGAAGAGAGGACAGACACATATATAGAAAAGTGGGGGTCTAATGGG
The DNA here is from genome assembly GCA_907169655.1 of Acomys percivali. Lineage (NCBI taxonomy): Eukaryota > Metazoa > Chordata > Mammalia > Rodentia > Muridae > Acomys > Acomys percivali. The sequence goes on along the minus strand of OU015752.1, from coordinate 117,489,393 downwards.
GATCTGGACACTAGTGAAACTGCACCCACGGCATCCAGCAACCTGGAAGCTCAGTGTGTTTATTATGCGTAGCGCAGGGGGCAGGATTAGCTAGACTGGGAAGGAGGTTTCAAAGATGGGCAGTCTCAGGCTATAAGCATCAAGGAAGAGGAAGCCGCAATTGTTAGCTTTTGTACACACTGGTCACTCTACTCTCACTGGACCCCCAAGGAAAGGTTTGACATCCTTCTTTAGCCTGGCCATTAAAGGGAAATGGCCTTGCCCTGCCAGCATCAGAACTTCCCTCGCTCAGGACTTTCTCTGCTCCCTACTGTCTGTCTGCCGGCCTGCCGGCCTGCCTGCCTCACTCTCCCTCTGGATAGCAGGGTGTGCCACCATAGCATTCTCTTCGTTGTAGAGTATTATTCTCAGGAGACCCTAGCCCCACCCTTGTAACTTCTTCTAGCCCTAGTTTTATCTCCTAAGGCTCCAATTCAAAGACACTGGGCCTTAGAGAGTTAACAGATGAGCTTAAGGGGAATCAAGCACTTAGCCTACAGAAGCAACCAAGAACCAGGACAGCGGACTGATTAAATAAGTAAAATGAGCTATTAGGTGACCGACGCTATACTATATAAATGCAGGTTTATTGGAAGAATCACAAGAAGGGGAAGGGGAAGGGAAAGGGGAGCGCACGCTGGGGGTCGGGGGAAGGGAAGGGGGAGCGCATGCTAGGGGTGGGGGAAGGGAAAGAGGGAGGGCAGGATGGTGGGAGAAGGGCAAGCAGGCGAAAAAGGGGCCAGTGAAACCAAAATATCTGGTTTATATAGTGAGTCTCTGAGAGAGGGGAAGCCCCGCCCCTAGGCTGCCAGCCAAGGCCTGCAGCAGGACCTAACAAAAACCCCAAACTGAACTTGTTTTTTATTTTTTGAGACAGGGTTTCTCTGTGTAGCCTTGGCTGTTTTGGACTCACTTTGTAGACCAGGCTGGCTTTGAACTCACAGGGATCCTCCTGCCTCTGCCTACCGAGTGCTGGGATTAAAGGCGTGCGCCGTCACTCAGGGCTCTCAAACTGAACTTTAAAAAGACAATCTCTATATTTTTGGTTGTGAGCCTAGCCTTTAACGGCTGAGCCATCTCGCCTGCTCTACAAAGTGAGTCCAGGACAGCCAGGGCTACACAGAGAAACCCTGTCTCGAAAAACAAAAACAAAAACAAAAACAAAAAACAAACAAACAAAAAGACAATCTCTATAGAAACTGGGGAGATAGCTTAGTGGGTAGTCTTTGCTACCCACTGAGTTCAGACTCCCGAGCGCCCAGTTGTAGGCGAGGGGAGGAGGAGCACCAAGGTTTGCCGTTAGTCGGATGATCAAAATCTCTTCCTGTTCATACTAGTTCCTTGTCTGAAGCTGAACATTAAATCCTAGTGATTCAATTACAAGTTGTCAGCTTCTAAAATTTCCCTAAATTTTTCTCAGGCTGGGTGTGTGGTGGCACACACTTTTAACCAGCACTCGGGAGACAGAGACAGGCAGATGTCTATGAGTTAGAGGCCAGCCTGATGTACAGAGTGATTTTTCAGGGCAGCCAGGGCTACAGAGAGAAACCATGTCTTGAAAAACCAATAAAATAAATAAAGAGGGAGAGAGAGAGAAAGAGAGAGAGAGAGAGAGAGAGAGAGAGAGAGAGAGAGAGAGAGAGAGAGAGAGAAAGATCCACCAAGAGCAAGAGTTAATCCAAGAAGTCCAGGCACTGGAACTTTGTCAAGCAGCACTCTTGGGATGCTTGGCCTTGCCAAGGAAGGAAATATTTGAAACAATTGTGTAGAAATAAATAGACTTAAGGGAAGTAAGATGATTTCTACATCCCAACTTGATAAAATGATGACACCAATAGACTCCGATGTTATGTATGGACATATACAGCCTCCAGAAAAGCTATATAAAGGTATAGATGGACTGAAGGCACTGTAAACAAGACTGGGTGCAGCTCAGTTGGTAGAGAGAGGGCTTGCCTAGCATGCGTGAAATCTCGGCCTCACTCTTCAGCACCATGCTTATTAGGTGTGGTAGCTGTGTATCTGTAATCCTAGGGCTCAAGTGATGGGAACAGAAGGATCAAGAGTTTGTCGCCGGGCGTGGTGGCGCACGCCTTTAATCCCAGCACTCGAGAGGCAGAGGCAGGCGGGTCTCTGTGAGTTCGAGGCCAGTCTGGTCTACACAGTAAGTCTGGGACAGCCAAGGCTACACAGAGAAACCTTATCTTGAAAAACCAATCCCCCCAAAAAAGAGTTTGTCATCCTTGGCTCTATAGCAACTTTGAGGCCTGTTGGGCAACCTTGTTCCTGACCCCTTAAAAAATTAAAAAAAAAAAAAAAGCACTGTAAACAAATAAAAATAAATATCTAAAAATAATTCAAGTAATCATAGGGAGGTAAGAAGAGGAAGATGAGGGGCAAAGGACAGAAATGAAGAAATAAAGTGGTAGATTTAAGCCCTAACATGTTAATAATTACATGATACAAAAATGATTTTTCCTTTGTTTTTCAAGACACAGTTTCTCTGTATAGCCTTGGTTGTCTTGGAACTCTGATTGTAGACCAGGCTGACCTTGAACTCAGAGACCTGCCTGTCTCTGCCTCCAGAGTGCTGGGATTAAAAGTGGGTAACTTATGTAGAGAACGCATTGCTCCCATGGGCTGGAGAGATGGCTCAGAGGTTAAGAGCACTGACTGTTCTTCCAGAGGTCCTGAGTTCAATTCCGAGCAACCACATGGTGGCTCAAAACTGTATATAATGGAATCTGATGTCCTTTTCTGCCCTGCAAGTGTATATGCAGCCAGAGCACTGTATACAAAATAATAAATAAATACATAAATCTTAAAAAAAAAAAAAAAAAGAATACATGGCTCCTTAGGCTGTTTGATGTTTCTATAAATCAATAATTGATCCAAAATTTAATCCTATGAAGTAAAAAGAGAAATGTTATTCCTGGAATATTAAGAAAGTGGTGGCCAGGTGAGGTGACACACACCTTTAATTCCAGCACTTGGGAAGCAGAAGCGAGCCGATCTTTGTGTGAGTTCTGTGAGTTTAAGACCAGCCTGCTCTACAAAGCAAGCCTAGGACAGCCAAGGCTACACAGAGAAACCCTGTCTTGAAAAACCAACCCCCCAAAACAAACAAACAACAAAGAAGAAGAAGAAGAAGAAGAAGAAGAAGAAGAAGAAGAAGAAGAAGAAGAAGAAGAAGAAAATAAAATGGTGACCACTAGCTTCTGCAACATAGACCCCCTGCTTCAGGCTCATACTGGAGCTGGGTCCCTGACTCCCCTGGGTTTCCAGGTCCTTGACTCATTCTGAAGGTCTTGGGATTTGCCCACTTCTATAAACAAATACATGAATTCCTTATCTATCTATCCATCCATCTACCTCTTTTTATCATCTATTATCTATGTATCTGTCATCTGTCTCTTATGTATATATCTATGTTTGTATGTATGTATATATGTATCTATTTATTTATCTATCTGTTGTCTACCTCTCTCTCATCTATCTACCACCTTCTTCCTCCACATTCTACTGGTTCTCTTTCTCTTAAAACCCTAAAAGTCATTTTATTAAAAATTTTAAAAGGAGGGGCTGGAGAGATGGCTCAGAGGTTAAGGGCACTGACTGCTCTTCCAAAGGTCCTGGGTTAAATTCCCAGCAACCACATGGTGGTTCACAACCATCTATAATGTGATCTGATGCCCTATTCTGGATTGTAGGTATACATGCAGGCAGAACACTGTATACATAATAAATACATCTTTAAAAATTTTTTAAATGGAGCTTCTGTAAATCAAAGGACACGGTCAACAGAACAAAAGGACAGCTGGGAAAAGATCTTCACCAACCCTACATCCAACAGAGGGCTAATATCCAATATATATAAAGAACTCAAGAAATTGAACACCAACAAACCAAATAATCCAATTTAAAAATGGGGTACAGAGCTAAACAGAAAATTATCAACAGAGGAATATCAAATGGCTGAGAAACACCTAAAGAAATGCTCAACTTCCTTAGTCATCAAGGAAATGCAAATCAAAACAATTCAGATTCCATCTTACATCCGTCAGAATGGCTAAGATCAAAAGCTCAAGTGACAGCACATGCTGAAGAGGATGTGGAGAAAGAACACTCCTTTATTGGGGGGTGGGAATGCAAACTTGTACAACCACTTTTGAAATTAATCTGGCACTTTCTCAGAAAATTGGTAATAGTGCTACGTCAAGACCCAGCTATACAACTCCTGCGCATATAACCCAAAAGATGCTCCACCATACAACAAGGACATTTGCTTAACTATGTTCATAGCAGCTTTGTTTGTAATAGCCAGAATCTAGAAACAACCTAGATGTCCCTCAACCAAAGAATGGATAAAGAAATTGTGGTACAATTACAAAATGGAATACTACTTAGCTGTTAAAAACAAAGACATCTTGAAATTTTCAGCAAATGGATGGAACTAGAAAAGGTCATCTTGAGTGAGGTAACCCAGACCCAGAAAGACACTCATGGTATATACTCACTTATAAGCAGATATTACCCATATGATACAGGATAACCACACCACAATCCACAGACCTAAAGAAGCTAAATAACAAAGAGGACCCTAGGGAGGATGCTCAATTCTCATTCAGAAAGACAACTAGAATAGATATAGGAAGTGCTTGAAAAGAGAGAGCAAGGGGCTAGAGAGATGGCTCAGAGGTTAAGAGCACTGGCTGTTCTTCCAAAGGCCCTGAGTTCAAATCCCAGCAACCATATGGTGGCTCACAGCCATCTATAATGATATCTGGTGCCCTCTTCTGACACATGGGCAGAATACTATATATATAAATAAATCTTAAAGAAGAAGAAGAAGAAGAAGAAGAAGAAGAAGAAGAAGAAGGAGAAGAAGAAGGAGAAGGAGAAGGAGAAGGAGAAGGAGAAGGAGAAGGAGAAGGAGAAGGAGAAGGAGAAGGAGAAGGAGAAGAAGAAGAAGAAGAAAAGAGAGCAGAACTGAGGTCTACCATAGAAGTTCTCTGAAAGACTCCACCTAGAAGGGGACTGAAGCAGATGCTGAGACTCAGTTAAACTTTGGGGCAGAGCTCAGGGAGACTTAGGGGATAGAAGGACCTGAATAAGACAGGAGCCCCACAAGGAGACCAACAGAGCCAACAAATCTGGGCCCAGGGGACCTGCAGAGACTGATGCACCAACCAAGGACCATGCATGGTGAGGACCTAGACCCTCTGCTCAGATGTAGTTGACAGGCAGCACAGTCTCCAGGTGAGCCCCACAGTATGGGGAGTGGGGGATGCCTCTGACGTGGACCCTGTAGCCCACTCACTGATCACTACTCCCTGGCAGGGTGGCCATGCCATCCCACAGAGGAAGAGGATGTAGGCAGTCCTGATGAGACTTGATAGGCTGGAGTCAGACTGTAGGGGAAGAGCACTCCCCCTTTCTGAGGACTAGGGGAAGGAGGGGAGGCGGGAAGAGGAAGGGAGGGTGGGTCCGGGAGGAGATGAAGGAGAGGGGTACAATTGGGATGTAAAGAGAATAAATTAAAAATAAACAAACATATAAAAGAACTAAAAAGGGCCAGATGCGGAGGTGCACACCTGGAATCCCAGCACTTCCGGGAGGCTGAGGCAGAGGCAGGCAGATCTCTGTGAGTTTGAAACCTAGACTGGTCTACAAAGTGAGTCTAGGACAGCCAAGGATACACAGAGAAACCATGTCTTGAAAAACCAAAAATAGGGCCAAGCATGGTGGTGCATGCCTTTAATCTCAGCACTCGGATCGAGGCCAGCCTGGCCTACAAAACCAGTCTAGGATAGCCAAGGATACACAGAGAAACCCTGTCTCGAAAAACCAAAAAAAATAAAACTAAATAAATGAATGAATGAATACAGGACAGCCAAGGCAACACAGAGAAACTCTGTCTTGAAAAAAAATTAGAAAAGAACAGTTCTTCATGTCTTATTTATTTAGTTATTACTTCTTTTTCTTTTGCTTGAGATAGGATCTCACCCTGTAGCTCAGACTTTACTGGAATTCACAGCACTCTTCCTGCCTCAGCCTTCCAATTAAGGAATTACAGGCATGAGTCACCATGTCTGGTTTAAACAAAGATACTTTAAAGAAGGGAAATTAGGGGCTGGAGAGATGGCTCAGTGGTTAAGAGCACCCTCTGCTCTTCCAGAGGTCCTGAGTTCAATTCCCAGCAACCACATGGTGGCTCACAACCATCTATAATGTGATCTGATGATAAAGTGCTCATATACAATAAATAAAATTTAAAAAAAAGAAGGGAAATTATAGACCAATTTCACTTATAAATATGAATTCCAAAAATATCTTTACAGTGTTAATTCAGTAGTTTAAAGCCAGGCACAAAGGCTTTAACCAGCACTTGAGAGTGAGAAGCAGACGGATTAGGAGCTAGCTACAGAGTAAGTTCGAGGCCAACCTGGGCTACATGAGAGCTTGTCTCTAAAAATGATGTGTGTTGGGTGTGGGGGTGGAAAGATGGTTCATCCATTAAATGTGTGTTCTGCTCTTACTGAGGACCCAGGTTTGGTTCCCGGCACCCATTTCAGGGTCACAGTCAGCTATAATTCCAGCTTCAGGGTATCTGATGCCCCCTTCTAGGCCTGGAAGGTACTGCAGACCTTTGCACACACACACACACACACACACACACACACACACACACACCCCAATTCACATAACTTTAAAAATGTGCAGAAATGCAAGCTGCATCCTAAATGGGAAAACCCTGGAAAAGTTCCTCTGAGGTCAGGGACGGTGCACAGGAAAGCACATGTGCACTGCTTCTAGTTAACATATTGGAGAATCTAGCTAGATCCTCACAACAAAGAAGAAAGATACTGGGGTCAAAATATTGATAAAGAAGACATGAAAATTCCATTGTCTGAGAATAAGAGATGCAAACAAGTGGTCCCCGCCAAGTCATTATAAATATTGCAGTGTTTATAGATATAAGATTATCAAAGACAATTGTCTCCCACAGCAGCAGCAGCAGGATGCAGCTAGAAATCATGACAAGAATAAAGAAACAGAACAGGCGTGCTTGAGAATTTCAAGTCCTTGAGACTTGATAAATCTATAAGGAAGACTTCAAGACTTTTGCTTCAGAAATGATAGAGGCCAGTTTTCCCCAAATAGATCGGCACATTTGATGTAATTCAAATAAGTATCTCAATAGAGATAGTACAAAACCTGTTAGATGCCTTTAAAATACATACGGAAAAGTAAAGGGCCAGCCATGGTGGCACATGTCTGTAATCTCAGGTTAAGACAGGAGGACTGCTGTGAATCTAAGCCTAGCCTGGCCTACATAGTGAGTTCCAGGACTACTTGGGATACAGATGGAGACTGTCTGAAAAACAAACAAATACCAACAAAAGTGAAGTCCCAGAGTTTGTCAGCAGCCAGACAAAAGGGAAGTTGAACCTGAGAAAGAAGAGAGACCCACAGTCTCACAGAGTTCATCTCCAAGTTCTGTAAGGAACTTCTCCTCTCAGCTGACCAATCAGCAGACTTCTGGGATAGAAACCAGGACAATGTTTCCCTTTAATCTGTGGAGTTACTAATTTTGATCGGACGAATGAAGTTGGAGTACGAAGGGAAGAGGTTGGAAGAGATGGCCTTTACCCACAATTCAGGGCATGCAAACAGCCCTCAGACGAGCCTGACCCGGGGATTGTGTCTGTGGTTTGGGGGGGTCAGGTTTATGAGAGAGCTAAAGACAGTAATTTTGATATTTGTAAAAGAACCAGCTCAGAAGGTCATAAAAAAGAAAAACCTAAACTTTATTCATAAATTGAAGCCCAAACAAATGATTTTTTTTACTGCCTTCTTCAGTCTCACCTTCTATGTATTTCTACAGACACTTTTATTGCACAGTCGTGACTTTATTTATTTGTTTATTTATTTATTGTTGGGAATTTAACTTAGGGCTTCACAAGTGCTAGGCAAGTGCTCTACCACTGAGTGATACCTCTATTTAGCCAGGTGTAGTGGCACGTGCCGAGATAGGAGAATCTTTGAGTTCAAGGTCAGCCTGATCTACACAGAGAGTTCCAAGACAGCCAGGCTACATAGAAAGACACTCCCCCCTCCCTGTAACCCCACAGAAAAAAACCCTAAAAATCTTTATTTATTTTGTGTGTATGAGTGTTTTGCTTGCAAGTATGCAAGCACACCATGTGCATGAAATACCCACAGAGGCCAGAAGAGGGCGTCAGATCCTTCAGAGCTAAGTTAAGGATGGTTGTGAATGGAGTGTGTGGGTATTGGGAACCTAAGCTTGGGTCCTCTGCAAGAGCAGCCGGTGGTTTTTTTTTTTTTTTTTTTTTTTGTGTGTGTGTGTGTTTTGTTTTTGTTTTTGTTTTTGTTTTGTTTTTGAGACAGGGTTTCTCTGTGTAACCTTGGCTGTCCTGGACTTGCTTTGTAGATCAGGCTGGCCTCGAACTCACAGCAATCCACCTGCCCCTGCCTCCCAAGTGCTGGCATTAAAGGCACATGCCACCATTGCCCGGCGTGCAGCCAGTGCTCTTAACCACTGAGCTATCCCTCCAGACTCGTAGTCATTAGTTAATAACTATGTAATTGGGTTTTAAGCATTCGTGATGCTTTGGATTTTTGACTTTTTGTTTGTTTGTTTGTTTTTGGTGTTTTGGAGACAGGATTTCTCTGTGTAGCCTTGGCTGTCTTGGACTCGCTTTGTAGACCAGGCTGGCCTTGAACTCACAGTGATCTGCATACTTCTGCCTCCCGAGTGCTGGGATTAAAGGTGTGCACCACCACGAGTGGTTTGTTTTGTTTGTTTTTTTAAGACAGGTTTCTCTGTGTGGCCTTAGCTGTCCTGGACTTACTTTGTAGATGAGGTTGGCTTTACATTCATGGAGATCCATCTGCCTCCGCCTCCTGACTGCTGCATTTGAAGACATGCGCCACTACTACTCAGTGATTTGTGTCATTATTATAAAGATTGTTCTGTGAACATTTTGTGCAGTGTGTTCTTTATCATTTCAGAGACATGGTCAGAGATACAGAGATGTGTGCAAGGTTTCTAGTAAGTTCCTTTTCTGTCTTCTAAATCCTTAGCAAGATGTTCTATTTCTCAAACTTTCTAGATAACCTTTTCCTGCTGTTTACTTAGTATTGTCTGTATTAATAAATACTCCAGTTTCTACAATGAACCCTGACCACTAAGTGGAGTTATTTAAGCAGCTCCTGGCCAATAGTCTTTGATAAAAGAAACATTAATGGCATCAGCTATGTGATGGGTAGAATTCAAAAGAAGGGCCCTCCCAAACAAATATCTGCATTAATTATAATACAAGATACTTCCTAATCTTTGCTCTGTGGTTATGTTCACTGAGCCTTTGATAAACCTTTATGTCTAAAACCAACTGTTTTTTGTTTTTGTTTCTGTTTTTTATTTTTGAGACAGGGTTTCTCTGTGTAGCCTTGGCTGTCCTGGAACTCATTCTGTAGACCAGGCTGGCCTCGAACTCAAAGAGATCCACCTGCCTCTGCCTCCCGAGTGCTGGGGATTAAAGGCATGAGCCACCATGCCCAGCCTAAGACCAAATCTTGAGAGAAACAAGCCAAGCCCGGTCAGCTGGCTCTAATGGGATGCACTGGAAAGAATGAGATCACAAATGGAGATCATCCTTCAGGGATGATACAGAAGAGCCTGGGGGGGGGGGGGCTGGGCAGAGGGGCCTCGCCGACCAACATTACTCTGTCCCACTTGAAGATGCTGTCTTTGGCCCAACCCTTCGCTGGCTTTCTCCAAGACAAATAGAGGTGATGCCCATGGAGCACATCAGGCTCAAGAATGGCTATCACTGCCGTGAGCCCCAAAAGAACAGTCTGACTTGGTCCGGTTTGCTTCTGGGTCCCTTATTAAGATAAAGTATGAACAAGTGAGTCGGTCTGTGTACCCCTGGAGCCCCACATGTCAGCTCTTATGGGCTTATTTTTTACATCTAAACAGACACATGAAAAAAGTCCAGAAGAATAAAGAAAACGACCAACTGTGCAGGCTGGTTTGACGTCAACTTGACATAAGCTAGAATTATCTGAAGGAAGGAAACTTCAATTGAGAAATTGCCTTCATAACATCCAGTTGTCTGCAAATCTGTAGAGCATTTTCTTCTTTCTTTCTTTCTTTTGTTCTCCCTCTCTCCCTCCTTCCCTTTCTTTCTTTCTTTTTTAATTGATTATTTACAAATCTCATATCACACACCCCATTGTCCTTTCCTGTCTGCCCCCTACCCCCATAACCCCCCCCCCCAAAAAAAAGAAGGAAGGGAGGAAAAAAGGAAAAAAAAAAAAAGAATCCATTTTGTCCATATACTCACTGAAGCATGGTCAAATTCCTTGTGGCCCGTCTCCCCCCCTCCCCCACTGCCAGGGAGGATGAGTCTTTCTTTCTCTGCCTGCATCCACACCAAAACTCATCTACTGGGGAGAACCTTGCAGCAGTGTGGTTTGGGGGTGGGTGACTAGCTTTTCCACATTCACTGGCATCAACATGGCTTCAGGTGGCAGCCCAGACCACTGGACATCTGCATGGCCTTCAGTGGTAACATGGGCCATAGATATCAACGTGGCTCTTGCCTGTATCTGGACCACTGATCCACTCGTGGCCTTCAGGGGCTGCATGGACCCAAGTCTCAACTTCATGGACCCTGGGTATCATGGCCTCAGGTGGCCCCACAGGCTGCTCCCATGAGCATGTGGCCCCCCCTCCGTCCCCCATCTCCCACCCTCCTCCTGCATAGACTGCATCATAGTGATCAGAGTAGCAGCTGCCCTGTGCTGTGGAGATGGGGGAAAGGGGGATGGGGAAGAGAAGGAGGGAGGGAGGACCACTCTGCCTGTAGAGTATTTTCTTTCTTTTTTAAAAACTCACTTTACATCCCTATCTCAAACCCCTTCCCTCCTCTTCTCCCGGTCTCACCCTCCCACCCTCTTCTCCTTTCCCCCCTTCCCTTCTCCTCAGAAAAGGGGAGCTCCCCCTCAATACCAACCTGTCCTGGCACCTCAGTTGCAGCAAGACTAAGCACATCCTCTTCCACTGAGGCCTGACAAGGCACCTCAGCGAGGGGAAAGTGATCCGAAAGCAGGCAACAGAGTCCATGTCAGAGACAGGACCTGCTCTAATTGCTAGGGGACTCTCATGAAGACCAAGCTGTACATCAGCCGCCTATGTGTAGGGGACCCAGGTCCAGTCCGCGCATGCTCTTTGGTTGGTGGTTCAGTTTCTGTAAGCCTCCATGGTCCTTAGTTAACTGGCTCTGTTGGTTTTCTTGTGGAGTGCTTGACCACTCCACTCCAGTCCCTTTATCTTCCTTCAATTCTTCCACACGACTCCCTGAGCTCTGCCTAATTAGTTTGGCTGTGGGTCTCTGTAGCTGTTTCAATCTGTTGCTGGGTGGAGCCTCTCAGAGGACAGTTATGCCAGGCTCCTGTCTGCAGGCATAGCAGAGTATCATTAATAGTGTCAGGGGTTGGGTCTCTCCCATGGGGTGGGTCTCAAGGGGGCCAGTCATTGTTCGGTCCTCCCTCTAATTCTCTGCTCCACTTTTGTCCCTGCACATCTTGTAGTCAGGTTGAAGGTTTTATAGCTGGGTTGGTGTCCCTCTCCCTCCACTGGAAGTCCTGCCTGGCTGTAGGAGATAGCCACTTCAATGTCCATATCCTCTGCTGCCAGAAGTCACAGCTAGAGTCACGCCCTGTCTCCTCCCAGGAGCATGCACGGGTCTCCAGCTTGTTCCAGAGATGCGCCCCAATAATCGGTTTCCTCTCTCTCTCTCTCTCTCTCTCTCTCTCTCTCTCTCTCTCTCTCTC
>OU015752.1:117433083-117447831 GCA_907169655.1 Acomys percivali | reverse complement strand
ACAGACGCACAGACGCACAGACGCACAGACGCACAGACGCACAGACGTAGGGACCGGTCCAAGACATGGCCCATGCCCGAAGATTGATCACACCAGTCTTCACTTGGCTAGTATGTGGACCCAGTAGGAGATCATAACCTTTGATTTGTAGCTTTCAACTAGTTTATTAATTTAACTGAGCTAAGATGACCTTGGTTTTAAATAAATACAACAACAACAAAACAGTCTGACTTCACTTTGTGCATTATAGTGGAAGAAGCCGAGTTAATAATCTCGCCTAGCTAAATAGAAAAAGTCGCAAGCTATTATTGTACCTTTCCCCCAAACTGAGGTGTGGATTTAGATGTCAAAGTGAGAGGAACAACCCAAACAGCCGACTTTTTAGCAACTAAAAAGTCTTGGGCCGGGTGTGATGGTGTATCTCTTTCATCCCCGCACTTGAGAGGCAGAGGCAGGCACATCTCCTTAGGTTAGAGGTCCGCCTGGTTTACAAAGGAAGCTCAGGGCTAGCCAGGGCCACATAGTAAGAGCTGTCTGAGAAAAGTTGGGGAGCTTGTTAGTTCCACTCTTGGAGCTCACATAAAGGAGGGAGGATAGAGCTGACAAAAGTTGTCCTCTGACCTCCACATTTGAGCTGCGGTATGCACATGCATGCATGGACGTGGCATGCGTTCGTGCACAAGCACATAATAATAACAATTTTAGATTTATTTGGGCTTTGTTCTTCTGTGAGTGTTTTGTCCTCAGGTCTGCAGATCTTCCGTGCGAAGTCAGAGGGCATCAGATTCCCTGGAAATGGAGGTAGGATGATGATCAGCTATCGTGTGGTTGCTAGGATTCAGTCCCAGGGCATCTGCCAGAGCAGCAAGTACCCTAACTGCTGAGATGTCTCTCCAGCCCCAATTATAAGACTTCTAAGGTCTGTCACGTGTCGTAGCAACAACCTGGCTATGACCTGTCAGCATGCCTTGTAAACGCGCCTTTCTAGACTTCATATTGCAAGGATGACTTTAAACGCATTGTTTGCTTCCACGGTTCTTTTAAACCGTTTATGGTGGAGAATTGTAGAAATCTACAAAAATAGAACAGAATCACACAACCTCCTTTTAATCTGTCTGTTGTGCAAATTTTTAGAAAGTAAACAAAACCCGAGAGAAAAACAGAATGTGCTCCTGGTACCACCTGTGACTGCCCTGCTGAGGTCATTCCTATCCCATCTCCCTCAGTGAAGATATGCTGTAGCAAGCAACGGAAAGCCTGTTTGTTTTATATGTCTTTAAACACAAGCACTATTAGCCCCAGATTGCATAATATATAGATCTGCAGCCCAGGGCTCTGCGGAACGGAATAATGTCTTCAGAAATTCAGTTTCCTCTGTAATTTTGTTCTTCTGTCTTCAGAATATGAGTGAAAAATACTGCCAAGCCCCCAGAAGCCTGTATCTTGGCTCCAGCGAGGAAGAACACAGTGACCGACTGACAACACTGAAGGGAAGGTGTCCTGCCTTGTGTTTCCCTGAAAACCTTTGTCTGGAGTTTGATCTAGAGTTTCCTCACATCTCCTCAGCTAGGACCTGGACACTGGGTCTCTATTTGCTGCAAGAGGAGTATGGAAATCTAGGGACGCAGCCACCCTGAGTAAAGCCTGGGTCCTCTCAGAAAGAAGGAGGCTCTGCCCTTACACTCCACCTTCCTCAGTGCTCCCAACGCCCTCCCCTCCCACAATCCCTCAGGGTGTCACTTTATTTAACAAACATTCACTGAGCACCCACTCCCAGCCAGTCCCAAGGCCAGGACCTCTTTGGGTCTCTAGAGAGAAATAAAAGGTTGTCTTCGCGTTTGAAGAGGCCCTAGCCTAACTTAAACTCATGAAGGCACTGCCACACAAACACATTATTTAAAGATGTAGACGCAACCCCTTGAAGATATAAAACTGGAATTGTTCAAAGGGCTTGGTTGCCCTTGGAGACTAGACTGGGGGCAGGGAGGTACAGAATGGAGGATTGTGGGTAGTGTTACTCATGGTATGTACTTCTGCCATTGGTACCAACGTAAGTAACAGTCCTGATTTTTTTTTGTGTGGTGGGGTGGTAGTTGGGGATGGGGTGTGTGTTTTAAGGATAGAGTTACCATGCGCCTGCATAATTTTGATAAAGTATATTTTTTTAAATTCCAAAAATAAAGAGTATTTCGGTAAGCATCTTGTACAAAGAATTTTCACCATTTTTGGTTATGTTTTTTCATAACATATTCTAAGAACTTCTGTGTAAAAGACTGCTGCAACAAATTGAACGGTTTAAGTGGACTGGCACGTGTAAACCACCAGGCACATCGCAGGCACTCAGTACGCATTACTGAGAAACAAATTAATCACCCAGCGCTCTGTCCAGACTCCAACCCCTTCCCCAGGGCTTCGGCAAAGAAGTGCAGTTCTCTCTGTGACACTCCTCTGGGTCTTTTGTGAGCACAAACAAGGCTGGCAGCACACAGCTCTGTGCCAATGTCGGTTCAGGTTTTTGGCAGTGTACTTTTGGGATAGATTCCTAGAAATGGGTAAATGCGCATGTAATTTTGCTACTATTGCCTTGTCCCCTTCCTGTGGGGACCATGCCGTTTCCTGCTTCCTCCAGCAAAGTGTGAGCCTGCTTTTCCCTCACAGTCCCAGTAAGACAGGTTAAGCCCAACCATGGGAGGTATACCCATTTGGTGATCAAGAGGGGGGCCTGGCTTATTTCTCTCTCCTCTCTCCTTTTTTCTTTTTCCTCTTCCTCTTCTGCAGCCCCACATCGCCTCTTTTAACTCCCCTCCCCCTCCCCCGTTCTCCCCTCCCCTCCCCTCCTCCCCTCTCTCCCCTCCCCTCTCCTCCTTTATCCTCTCACCACTCCACTTGGATAGACCCCAGGGGCTTGAATATATCAGACAGGTCACTCTGCCACTAACCTACATCAAGCCAGCGCCAATCTTGATGAAATTTGAATGTGCATTTCTTTCATCAGCACCCACTACACCCGTAAGCCACCACCCGCTTTGAACTTCTTTACTCCCAGGCAGCAGCTCAGCTGGTCTAGTTACTCCTTCTTTATCCCTGAAAGATCTGCATGTTCTGTTGCTTTGCCCTTTCCAGGCCTCTGGTGGGGGCCTCGGTAGCGCATTCATCCTGTTTCTCTTTCTCAGAAGGGTGGACCTTCCTGTGTCACTCTGTGGAGACCAGGACTTTTCCATCCATCAGAGTCTGAAATTGTAGGAGCGTAAAGCAAAACTAACTCCCACAAATGGGTTGATATACGCAAGAGCGAGAGGACCTATCCCTCTTTCAACTTTCTCATTTCCGGTCCTCTATATCCCAAATTGTTGAGACATCCTTCTCCATAAGAGCCACTTATGGAGGCAGGATGACACCATGACTCCCCAGGCTCTCACCAGGTGACATCCATCATAGATCGGTGGATCCCAGGGAAATGTGGCGGTACTCAAACCCTCTTTACTATAAAAGAGAGCTCCTGGGCTGAGGAATATGACCCAGGAAACCAGAAACGCTGTCAACTCTGTCTGGGCACTGACGGAGGTACCGCAGGCCGGCCAGGCAAGAAGTGCTCTCTGCCTGGTGAGGAGTCTGACGCATTCAACTTGTTTGTTCTTCTCCAGGAGTGGGACCACACTGGGGACTCTGTGTTGGCACACTGGAGGGTCAGCAGAGTTAACACCAAGACCTGCTTTGGTGAATAAGAGAACGAAGCTGTCAGCCAGTGCAGAGCCTCACAGTGGCCATTGTGACCCCTTTGTGTGTGAGTTTATTGCTCAACACCAGGGGAGCTGAGATCAGGGCCTCCCTGACATCTGTAGAGAAACCCTTCCGCCCTTCCCAGCAAATGTCAACGTGAGGCCCTGATGTCCTGGGACTTAGTGCCTCTCCTTATGGGTCTATCCAAGTCTTCTTCCCTGTCCAGGCAACCAGTGACTCAGCAATGCCAAGTGTGGAGTGCCCATCTCTGCTTTAAGTCACTTTTCACTCCACTGAAGGCTCCCAACCAGGCCTGGGGACATGGCTCAGTCAGTAATGCACTTGAAAGCATAGTGCCTGAGTTTGAGCTGCATAAAAAGGCAGAGCACATTGCATTTGCAATTCCATACTGGAGAGGCAGAGATGTGGTGAGTTCCAGGCCAATGAGAGAGCCTGTTTCAAAGGAGGTGCGTGGCATCTCTCAGGATGCGATCAAAGATTGTCCTTCACACACATGCATGTGTGCGCGTGCGTGCGCGCTCACACACACACACACACACACACACACACACACACACACACACACACACACACACACACGATACATTAGAAAAAGGCTCACAACCATCCTGGCTGCCATTTGCTCCCTCAGAGGACTTCCCCGCCCCCCCATCCCTCATCTTGCCTAGCCACATTGTGTCTGCCTTCCGCTCACATCAGCCTACAGGTGCACCTGCATGTGAGAATCAGGTCTGGATGTTTTCTCTCTCTCCATCTTCTGGTTAGAGAGGCTGTGTGGGCTGCAGGGAAGGCAGCCCCCACATGTCCCCCACCGACATGTGACTCATTATGCCCTGTCTTAGATGTGCCATTTCCATCATGTGATGGGTTGCTCCTGTACACTCCAGATCTTATCATGACTTGACAGTTTTAGCAATACCCTGCTCAGGAGAGATTGTGAAATTTCATAGTGACTTGATGTCCGCCCCACAGTCAGACTCCACAAGGGCTCAGCAGCATATCAGAAGCTGTTGTTGTTGTTGAGACAGGGCCTCACTATGTAGCCCTTGGCTTCCCTGGAGCTCACTCTGTAGAGCAGGCTAGCCTTGAACTCACAGAATCGGCCTGCCTCTGCCTCCGGAGTACTAGGACTAGAGGTGTGTGCCACCACACCCGGCAGAAGCTTCATTTGGAATGCCTAGTTCTTGAATGCAGAAGGTAGGCCTAGCTAGAGCTGTGTGCTGTGGAGCCCCTATCTGCGCTTTTCAGAGACCTACACATCCCTGTCGCCATGGATACCTCTAACACTGAAGCAGTGGGCAGAGCTGTTTACCCTGCGACCTGGCCCTGATGCAGGACCCTCTCTTCCCCTACTTAAAGTATTAGGCGTCTGACCACTTGGTACAAGCGTCAGAACGGTCTTCTCAATGTGGCTCACTTTGCCTCTGAAATCCAAACAACCCACCTGGCATGTGTATCTCACTTAACAATCAGGGACAATAACTTGTACCTCAGAAGGGCTGTCACAGCAAGTCTCAGACTCAGACTCCCTAAAACCTTCTAGACAGAGAAATATGACTCTGTAGGGCTTACCCACATCCTCTCACATATATGTGTTTTGTTAGGAAATCAACATGACAGTGTATTCCTGTTTCCCCAGTGGCATTGATGTCACTGTGGTGGACTAGTGTGTCTTTCACAGACAATCAAAGCCACCAAGATGTTGGCAGGCTGCCTCCTAACGGCTGGCGGGGGATACCATGGCCTTGGGACACACAGCAGGCAATGGATGTGACTGTTCTGTCTTCCTGTGTATACCTTCCTGTTCTCCTCACTGATGGTATGGAAGGAACATGCCGGCAGCGCTGAAGGCAAATGGGAGGTGCTGGGCTGATCTAGGCCATTAAAGCTGCTTCGTCCGGGTAACAGCTACACTTGTTAACATGTCCTAAAGGACCTTTGTGGACGTGACTACAGGAGAATGAAGTGGTGGGCGGAATCGAGACTACCACTCCGTGTCTCTTATGTCTTCAAGAATGACATTAATTTCTGAGCCCAAATTGCCATAAATGTGAACTGAACAAGTGGTTTCAAATTTAAGCTACTATTTGGGGCATGGCTGTCATGAAGCAAAAGCCGCATTTGGCACGCGGGCTGAAAATAAAGAAGAGACGAATTCAGAAGAGCAGGGTTTAGGAATGTTCTAGTTTGCTTTCTGTTGCACCCCGACAAAAGCAACTTTGGGAGGAAAGGGTTTATTTACCGCGCACGTTTAGCCCATCACCGAGGGAAGCCGAGGCAGGAAGTCAAGGCAGGACCTTAAAGCAGAAACCACAGAGAAACACTGCCCAAGCCCTCTCCCACCCCGTACTGGCTGACTTCCTAGCTGCCCTTCAGCTACCCTTCCTATAACATCCCAGCCCACCTGACCAAGGATGGCACCAACATATATAAGGGATGACGTCACCCACAGTGGACATGTCTTCCCACCTCAGTTAACATAGCGATCAAGATAATCCCCACCTCCAGATGTTCGGTCAAGTTGGAAGTAACAGTAACTCTCACAGCTGTTAGCCAACACAGACCTCACTACGTAATTTTATTCCCTTCTTTCACCACTCTGACTCCCAGACTCAGCCTGGCTCCTATGGTTCAGGCCACTCGTTGGGTAGGCATGCTTCTTGGGGTGGCCTGGGGAGAATGCCTGCTCTGGGCCAGGTCAGGCCCTGTAGCACAGGCTGCGCCCTGTTCTCCTCAGCCTACAGTCACTGCTGTGCCAGGCTGAGAGTGCCCCCACTGAAGCCCCATCTCATTTCCTCACAGTATGACAAAGCTTCCTCCTATGTCACCCTCTGATTGCTCTCTGATGCAATCTCCCCCACAGAAGTACTCTGACCACAACACTCTACCCATTGTCCCATTTGCCCAAGGATGAAGGGTTCTAGGGTGGTAACTGTACCACTGCTAGAGCCAGGACTTTCCTTGGTAAACTTGGGCAGAGTGGTGAGTGGTAAGAATGGCCCGTGTGACTGCCCAACCCAGCCATTACCATGACTAGGAGACTAATGAGGATTCACACTCAAGAGGCTAGAGAGGGGTTTAGCTTTCCTGAACATGGAATTGTGAGCAATCAAACAATAAGAGTTTCTTATGATACAATAGAAGAGAGGAAGCTCTTGAGTATGCAATCAACATAAGTGATTATTATGGGGTATCATTATAATTGTGTTATGATTATTAAATGAGATATAATCATTCTCTTGTGCTGTTGCTGTAAAGATTAGACAAAATGACTTATGGCATGCTTTACATAGAGAACCAATAATAATCTTTTTATTAAGCACTTACTGTGTCCAAAGCTCTGCTCTAAAAGCACTTGTGCCTTAGAAGGCATTACATGTGTTCTGTCACTCACCATACAATGTCCCAGGGAGCAGAAATACAAGCTCAATTTTACAGATGTTCCGGAGACATAAAGAGGGTAAGTGACTTACCCAAGGTCAAGCAGCTAGGAAGCAGGGCCAGGTCTAAACCAAGGTCTGACAGTGTGATGCCCCCTTTTACATACACACTCACACACTCTCTTATATACTCACATGCTTGCATACATTCAAACACACAGACACCCACACAGCATTACACTCATACTGACATGTTCACATACACTCATACATACCATATCATACTTACATTTTCACATGCTCACATACACAATCATATGCTTATTCACAGTCACTCTTACACTTACACAGTTACTCTAAGATTCATATTTACACACACACACACAGATACACAGCCACATATAATCACATAAACACACACATGCTCACACAAACACATTCATCATGGTCACATATACACTCATACGTTGTCATGCACACTCACACACACACTCAATGTGTCCATACTCTCATGGCCACCTACACTTACACCACACTATTATTACAATTGCATACCCCACACAAACACAGGTCACAGCCACACACAAAATCACACACAAGCATATAATCACAGACTGTTATGCTCACATTGGCATGCTCATGGACACACACAGTCCATACACACAGTCACATAAACACTCGCATACTTAATCTCTCACACAGTCTTGCACAGTCACTCTATCATATTGCGCATTTACAAATATTCTTGTATTCACATTCACAGTCATAAACTCACACTTATACACTAACACTCACAATTATGTACACACTCATAACACATTTTCAAGTATATAAAGCACTTATATAAATGCTAATGCAACTCTTACATTCATATTAACACACATGCTCACATATGAATGCAACTCTCACACAAAAGCTAACACACATTCACAAACCCTAATAGTAACAGCCACTCACAAACTTGTACACACTTTCATACACACACATACATGTCAACCTGTATATGCTTATAAAGATATGCACAATCAAATTGACATAATCACACACTAATCCATAGTAAGTTCACATATTCATGCACACTCATGCTCACACTCAAAGTCTCACACCCATGCATACTCATACCAACTCAATAGCAAACACTCATATTCTAACACTTAGGTGCACACCCACTTGGCTACACAGTCATTAACATTTCCACACTCTTGCTGTACTCAGTCACCCCCTCACACTTGTACTCTTACACCCACATATTCACATGATCACATTCATGCACAGATTTGAACACCCCACACACTTACACTCTGTCACATACTCAGTCTCTGACACATTCACACTCATACCTCACACACATTCAACTCTCACACTGTCACTTACACTCAGACTCACCTTCACACACTGCAGGATTCCCACACTTGTACATCCACACTCCTGCAGACTCATACATGCACATTTTTAGAGTGTCCATGAGGTCATTTTTGACAGACAGACTATGTATGAATAACCAATGCTAAAAGCATGGTCACATTTGCTTTCTTCACCACCCAGAATCCTGATTTCCTCAAGGTAACTGCCATCGTGCGCCTCCATGGCCCATGACCCTCATCTGCCACCACAGAAGTTTCTAATATCCCCAACCTCATAGTGTGACTCTGGGACCATAGACTTAGACCCCAGTGCTATGATCAGATCTGCTTCACGGGGAGAAAACTGAGCACCTGTGAGAACATGCTGGAAGGGCATTGGTGGCAATTTCTGCTCAGAGTCAACCAGGCAGACACCTCAAGTCTTCTTTTGTATTAATGTAAAGCTTTTTTGTTCTTGTTGTTGGCACACAGGCATCTGCGCCATTTAATAACCCTCTGCTCCATCTGTGCTTATATTTGGGGATTTCATATATTGCTTGATTTCATCATTTCTGGCTTGAAATCCTGCTCAGACTGCATCCGTGTTGGAAAGCACAGCTAACATTGCCAAGGACGGTAGCACCACAAGGTAGTGCCCCTGAATACACGAACCACTCGAAGACATTATCCTGGCCAGGGTTACTACTGCTGTGATGAAACACCAAGACCAAAACCAACTAGGGATATTTGGCTTACATTGCCACATCCCTGTTCATCACTGGAGGAAGTCAGGAAAGGAACTCAAACAGGGCAGGATCCTGGAGGCAGGAGCTGATGCAGAAGCCACGAAGGGATGCTGCTTACTGGATTGCTCAGCTTGCTTTCTTATAGAATGCAGAACACAGAACCAGCCCAGGAATGGCACCACCCATAATGGACTGGGCTTTCCCACATCAATCACTCATTAAGAAAATGCCTAAAGACTCACCTACAGCCCGCCTTTATGGAGGCATTTTCTCAATTGAGACTCCCTTTTCTCCCCTGACTCTAGCATACATGAAGTTGACATAAAACTAGCCAGCGCATGCATATTCAGAATGTCTCATAAAGTGATATTTTGCCACTGCACTCGAAGTCAGGGTAGTGGGGGCAACAAAAGTGGTGCCTTAGTTTTTCTGCCTGTTACTAAGACAAAAATACCCTGACAAAAGCATCCTAAGGGACAAGAGGCTGCTAGCTCACGATTCTAGGCTACAGCCCATCCCTGTGGGAGCGCCTAGGCAGCAGGGACTTGAAGCAGCTGGTCACACCGCTTCCATCCCCAGGAGCAGAGAGCAATGAGTTCGTGCATGGTGCTCAGTCACTCTGCCATGAAATGGAGATGCCCACATTCAGGGTTGGTCTCTCTATCTCTGTTAACCCCTCACAGGCATGCCCACAGGCCAGCCGAATCTGGAGGCTTCCTCTTTGAGACTCTTTTCCCAGGATCTGCCCACAACATCCCACAGCTGCAAAGGATGGGTTCTCAGCTGTCTCTTGTCCTCTCACTAGTCCAGATGTGCCCCATAACCTCAGGCATCTCACTGGCTTCACCTGTCAGGTTAGCTCCCTAGGGCCACCTGAAGTCAAGTATTACAAACTGGGTGGCTTCAAGCAACAAAAGCTTATGGGCTTGGATGTGGAGATCAAAGGCTAAAGTCATATGAGGGGCGTCCTGCTCTCCCTGGAGGCCCGAGAGGAGGACCATCCCTTGCTTCCTCCTGCCTGGCAGAATGCCCGAGGCTTCTGTGACAAGATCCCTGACAAAAACAATTTAAGGAAAGAAGAATTCTTTTTGGCTCACAGCTCAAGGGTTCAGTTCATCACATCGAGGAAGGCGTGAGGCAGGAGCAGGCGGCAGAAATCACATGACGTCTCCAGGCAAGACACAGGGATGCTGGGGCTGAACTCACCTTCCTGCTGTCCAGGACCCCAGCCCCAGGATGGTGCTGTCTGAGACAGGCCGAGAGGCCACACCTCCTAATGGTGGCAATGCCCATGGGCCCAAGCATTCAAGCACATGAGTCTATGGGACCACACCTACCAAACCGCCACAGAGGGACACTTTATCTCTAGACTACAGCAGATGCCCTCCAACCTGATGCCACAAGAACTCACAACTCTCCTCCCCTGGATGAATCTAAAGCCCAAGCCAGCCTGGAAGCTCCCTTCGGACCCTCTAACCTTGCCTGGGTTCCCAGAAATGCCTCTTCAGGAAACTCTGAGCTTCCGACAGCAGCCGCTCTGACAGTGAAGTCTCTTACACCTCCTCCCTCAGCCAATCAACACTAGCCTGCACAAGGCTCATTCTCTCTTGTGTTCATGTGTGCATGTATGCACAGTTGCACCTGTGTGTGTATGCATGCTTGCACATACATGAGCATGTATGTGGAGGTCAGAAGACAACCTTCGATGGTGTTCTTTAGGTACCATCCACTTTTTATTTGAGGAGAGAGAGAGAGAGAGAGAGAGAGAGAGAGAGAGAGAGAGAGAGAGAGAGAGACAGTGAGACAGTATTCTAGGGAGCTCTGGGAATTCATCTGTCTCCACTTGCCCGCTGCTAGGATTAAAAGCATGCACAACCACAGTCGGCTTAAAAAATGTTATGGGACTCAAACTCAGTTCCTTCTTACAGAGCAAGCCCTGTACTGATGGAGCTGTCCTCCTGCCTCCAGATGCTTAGAATTACTCCCATTTGTAAAGGAGGAGATCAACACCCAAACCGAGCAAGGAAATGGCAGAGCAGGGGTCTAAGTCGGATCCGCCAGATGCCAGGGTCCACACAGCACTCTCCCCAGCCATCAGGAGGACTCACAGGAAACTTATATCAAAAAATATCAGGGAAACTTTGGAAAGAATAAGAAAGGACACTAAATTAGGAGCCTGGTTTGATTTACATTTATTTGTTTGCTTACTTAGTGAGGGGAGTACACGTGTAGTCTAGCATGCATGCAGAAGTCGAAGGACAACTTGTAGGAGGCAGCCGTTCTGGGTGCCTGTTTGGGTGTTGTTGTTGTTGTTGTTGTTTGTTGGTTGTTGATTTTTGTTTTGTAACTACTAGAAGTCATGGGGAGAAAAAAATATCACAGCTCACCTGAGTGGATTAAAATAGGTGCCCAGGGGCAATTTTTGTTCAGGGGGAGTTTTCCATTGGTGATCATTTCAAACAGACTTGATGACAATATACTATTAATCTGGTTAGCTTCCTATCTCGTATCTATATGCCCCACTTTTGATAAAAGTGATTTGGTATCCTGGGGCTTGTGTTGTCCTGGGAGCTGGTTTGTTTTGATTGACGCTAGAGCTGGTCACGCAGACCTGACTCTGCCATCAACATGATTTCCTCTGCCGAGCGGCTGAGTGTTCATCATCCGACACAAGTTTGCCAAGCAGACTATTATCTTGTGCTGAATGAAGTGACTCCTGCATGGCCACAATCACCACTGAGATATTCCCAAAGATATATGGAGCCAGCCCAGCTCCCCCAGGAGATACAGTCACTCAGATAGGATTTTTAATAATAGTGACTATATTTCATTTCAACATCAGTGACTTGGCTGAGCGCATGCTGTCTCATGTTCTGTGTGGGCGATAAGTACGGAGAAAGAAACAAGCCTTAGTCTCCCCCTCAAGCAGCTCAGGTTGGATTGGAGGAACAGTTGACTACAAGGGGCTCCGTGCTCCCAGGGAACATCATCAGCGAGCATTCTGAGCTGTGCACACCACACTAGATGAAGAAGACAGAGAGGCTCAGTGTCCCTGCACACTCGTGCTCAGTAGGACCAGGGACCACTGGAACTCTAGTGGAAATGGCATCACTATTCTGCCACCTATAACTTGAGGTGCTAGGTATTAGAGCCTCCTCCATGAGTGTGCTCAGATACCATCACAGCTGTGTTCTCAATGATTCTACCCACCCAGTCCAGCCCTCGGTGTCCATGATATGCTTCTTGGGAGAACCTAAGCCACACAGGAAACCCAAGATAAAGGGCAGTTTGGGAAATATCATTTGAGTCTTGAAACCCCAAGTTGGGGCCTGAAATTGATGACTCCAGAGACAAAATTTGGCAGGGTGCAGGTGGCACATGCTTTTACTCTCAGCAATTGGGAGGCAGAGGCAGGAGACTCTGAATTTGAGGCGAGCCTGGTCTACAGAGCGAGTTCCAGGACAGCCAGGGGCTACATAGAAAAACTCTGGGGGGGGGGAGAAGGAAGAAAGAAGAAGAAGAAGAAGAAGAACAAGAAGAACAAGAAGAAGAAGAAGAAGAAGAAGAACAAGAACAAGAACAAGAAGAACAAGAAGAAGAAGAACAAGAACAAGAAGAACAAGAACAAGAAGAACAAGAAGAAAAGAAAAGAAAAGAAAAAGAAAGAATCCTGGTATTTCTGGAACAAGAAGAAGAAAAACCTATTCTTACTCTGCCTTTGGGTTCTTGTTTGCACTTCAAAGTCCCTGTCCCTTTCTGTGTCTCAGTTTCCCCATCTCACCATATGGGTGTTCTTTAAGCACCCTGTATTCTGAGGAAGGTTCCTGCTGGCTCAGCTTCTAGGCTTCCTTTTTTTTTTTTTTTTTTTTTTTTTTTTTTTTTTTTGTGACAAAGGGGACAATCTTTTGGAGAGCCTCCCATAAAAGAGAAAGCTTTTTCCTACAGTCAGTGCCAAGAAGAGCTGAGCAAGACCTTAAACGCCCCTGTGTCTTCTTCCTTGTCCCCTGCTGGCTGTAGCCATCACAGACACCTCTCCTTCAGCATGTCCTCCTAGCCTGAACACACTTTCCCCACCTGTTACCAGGTGGGAACTAGGCATAGGCTTTGGGTAGGGAATGGATGCACAGCTTTGGAGTGCGAATCCAGGCCTCCATCAATCCTTGATGGGGAGGCCCTAGGTTGGCCACATGACCAATCTGCACATCTGCTTCCTGATCCATATAAGGAAATTACTGGTAATAAATGAGACAAATGCAGGAAGGTGCCCATCGTAGCTTTAGATGCAAGTTGCTTGGTGAGCGCCCCTCCCTCTTTCTTACTGCAAACCCGAGTGTTTTGCTATGACCCTGGCTCCAGACACCTTTGATGGCAGCTCCAGAGGCTGCAGGAGTCCTGGGAGATGGCTCAAGAGGCCTTGGAACACTCGTATTGGAAACTCACCCTTCCTCTCCTGTCCTCTTTCCCTTCCTACACTCTAAAACCCACCCCAGGCCAGAGTGCAGTCCCAGGGCTGGCTCCCAGCCATCACCCAACACCAGAGCTTGAGCTGACCCTCGGCTTGCAGGCAAGTGGACCCCTAAGCAGCCATCAACATGAGGCCCTTCTCCCTCAAGGTCCCGCATTTCTATCTGACCCTGAAGCAAGGATAAGGGGCTGTTGCAGGAACCCTAGGCAGTCACTATTCCCAGGGGGTGGCCATTCTTCACGTTGAGCTTGGGAGAATGTGGACCTCCACCCAACAGGACCAGGATATCCCCAGCCATCTGGACCAGAAACCAGTCATCACATTTGGGATGCTGTTAACACTTTCTGCAGACCTGCCTTGGAGCTTCCATGCAAGCTTTGTCAAAACAGACTAATGTCTCCCATGAGATTCTGTCCTTGTCAACTTCTGTAAGGAGGCATATCTCACAAGGGAGCAAGCAATCATCCTTGGGACCCTCGAGAGCCTGGAGCAGACAGAAAGGCAACCATTTCAACAGAGCCTGCCTGTCAGATGATCTCTCTCTCTCTCTAAGGATTGGGCAAGTGGCCCAACCTCCCTTATTCACTACCCACAAATGTATTCATCTATTCATTCATGTGGACTCACCCAAGCCGTCCACTCATTAGCCTCTCTATTCATTCACTCCCTCATTCTGATGCTCATTCACTCGGTGCCTCACTGATTCATTCACCCATGAACTTACTACTTCAATCACTCTGCTGATTTCCCCTTCAAGTGCTATTCATCTGCCCACCCGCCCACTTCCTTCCCTCGCTTGGTAAGCATGTATGGAGGCCTTCTGCAGCCCAGGAATTGGGGTGGGGGTGGGGGAATCTTCCTCCCTCAAACACCTAAAGCCTCAACAAGAACAGTTAAGGAACTGGGGGGAGGGCTGGCTGGATTGGTGCTTAGTTTTTGTTCCTTTGGAGCTCAGGTGCCGAGGATGGAGCTAATCACATCCCCAGCTCACAGCATTAACACATCACTGTTCACCAAAAAGCCGTGTGTGTGTGTGTGTGTGTGTGTGTGTGTGTGTGTGTGTGTGTGTGTGT
>OU015752.1:117398731-117428209 GCA_907169655.1 Acomys percivali | reverse complement strand
ACACACACACACACACACACACACACACACACACACACACACACACATGCTCAGGGAGTTTAGTTAAGGTTATGTGTATAAGCATGCGCAGGAGGCTATTTGCTGGGGTACAGCTATCACTAGCTGCAGCAATAAAGAAAATGACTCCCCTCGCCTGGAAACCATTAATTGCCAAACTCTCCTCATGGAGAGGTGGAGTCACATGAGCCCTTCCCTCAGAGGAGGTTCTGAGAGGACGTTATACATTATAATTTCACCCCCTTAATGCATATTTATCTATTTCAATCATGCATTCTGTGAGTTTTATATCCGTCTAGAAGTGTGTTCACTCTATTTAGGTTTTGTTTTAAACCACAATCAAGTTGTCTTTATTCCAGAAGTGAATGCATAGTTTAACAGATGCAAACCAATAAATGTATCTAGGCCCTCATCTCTCGCCATGCATAAATGCCAGTGCCAAATGGAACCAAAGAACTCATCTGGAGCATGAAGCTATGTGGCAGCACACGTCTTTAGTCCCAGCACTCAGGAGGAAGAGGCAGGCATATCTCTATGACTTTAAGGGTAGCCTGGTCTACATAGTGAGTTTGAGGCTAACCAGGGCTATATGGTGAAACCCTGTCCCTCCCCACCCAAAAGAAAGAAAAAAACAACATAAAACAAAAAACCATGAAATACTTAAAAGAGAAAGAGTTCAAGATAATGGCATTAGTGCAAACTTTCTGAAAAGATCTCAGGCCACCAGGAAATAAGGCCAACAATAAGCAAATGATACCTTGTGAAATCAAAAGTACAGCAAGAGAAAGAGCCCTGTCTCCGTCAGGATCAGAAATTATGGTTGTAACCATCTTTTATTTTGATTTTTGATCCTTTGGTATCTGTAAATGTTTTCTTGGTTCTTTTCTATACTTACTATATTTTCATCTTTCTTTCTTCTAAGATTCAATTATTTTTGTTTTATATATATGGGTGTTTTGCCTGCATGTATGTCTATGTACCACATGCATGCAGTACCCGCAGAGGCCAGAAGGGGACATCATAGCCCCCTGAACCTGGAGTTGCAACTGAAAGCTGTTGAGTCTCCACATGGATGCTGGAAGCCGCATGGATACTGGAAGCCAAAGTTGGGTCCTCTGGAGGAGCAACTAGGGTTTTCTGCGCCCCCTGTGCCCAGCCATCTCTCCAGCGGGGAGGGGGGGCATTTTTTGTCATTCTTACCGGAGATCAGTCTTACTAATCTTCTCAAAGAAACAAGCTGGTGGCTTTGACAATCTTCTCTGTTACTTTTGATATTTTCTACCCAGTATTTACTTACTTCCTTTTGGCTCTGCATTAGCACATTTATTTCACCCGTTTTTAAAAATTGTTTTTCTTTCCTAATAAATGACTTTAAAGATGTAAATTTCACTGCTTCAGCCATTTTACAATGTGAAGGGCTTTTATAATCCAATATTACAATGTTACAGTATAAAGAACAAAAAGATTCTTTATACATTTTGTTTGTTTGTTTTGTTTTTTGAGACAGAGTTTCTCTGTGTAGCCTTGGCTGTCCTGGACTTGCTTTGTAGACCAGGCTGGCCTCAAACTCACAGCGATCTGCCTGCATCTGCCTCCTGATGTGTACCACCCTTCCTGGCTCCTTTATGCATTTATTTTAACTGAGAAGAAATTTAATAACATGCTATTTAACTTCCCAAACCTACAGAAATGTATTCATTCATTTTTTTATATCAATACCCATTAATGTTTACATTTATTATCTTATGATCAGAAAAACACTGTGGCCTATGGATCCTTTGTAGGCTGCTGTGTGGCTCCCTCATTGGTCTGTTTCTCAAACATTCTGTGTGTGCAGGAAGATGGTGGGTTCCCTAGTGAGTGTTGAGGATGTGCGCAGACATTTTGCATTCCAGCCTGCAGCAAATGCTGTTGAGAATTCTGACAACCGGATTCAGTCTTGCTTCTGGAAAATTTCTGGATTTTCTTTGTATTAGTGACCTGAAATTCCTGAACTAATGCATCTCATTGTTCAGTTTCCCCCTCCACATTCTGTGATGGATACACTCTGATGCTTTTCATCCTAGGCCTCCCATCCCCCCTTTTTTACATTTGCATGCATTCTTTTTGACTCATTTTAAAAGACAAATTGGCCCAGTACTTATTTTGTAACCTAGGTTTGCCTTGAGCTCACAGTCCAAGTTCCGGGATGGCAGGCATGGGTCCCAAAGCCTGGCTCAAACCCTGACTATCTACACATATTTCATCTCTCTTATCTGAACCACTTGGTATCTGGATGCAGACACTTCCATCTTGTACAACTCTTACAGTCACTGTCACACTAACTCCTGGTCCCTCCCCACTCACTGCCTTTGTCAAGAGCTGCTCTAGCTGACGTCAAATTCCCTTCTCTCTCCAGCAGCGCCCACCACGGCCCCTCTCCACTCCACCCATTGGTTTTTCATGCCTGGCATTTCTACTCGGCTCTTTCATAATGATTTCTTGCTCTAGCTTCATGTTGCTATTATCTTCTCTTATCTCCTTAAGTAAATTTAAAGCATTTATTTTAGAGCAGGGCCCATCTGTTCCAGCAAGTCTGCCTCACATTTCTCTGTGCTGCCTGGTTCTCCATCTTTCTTTTAACCAGTGAGCCAGTATTAGTCTTGGAGGCACCCTTGGAGGTAAAGAGCCCTGGGGGATGAGCTACAGATGGGCCCCGTTGTGTTGGAGTCTTGACTTTAAGGCAAGGGGTGAACCCAAGCATCCCAAAGCTACAGTAGGATGCTGTGGGTTTCCTGACTGGAGGCTCCAAGCAGGACCATGAGAGGACCTCTCTCGGGATGTGCACAGCCGTCAGGGTAGGCAGGAATTCCGCAGGCAGCCTGGGGTGCTTTCCTCCATCCCAGCCTCTCACTTTGTTCCCTCCTCATGCCCAGGGCACCCCTGGCTGCTGTCCTTGGGTCCTAGACTCCCTCACTTCTCACTTGTTTCCAAAGTTTCTACCTGCCCGCCAGTTGCTGTTGAGAGCCTGGCCTCTGGGGCAGTGGCTGCCCTATCTCCTGGGGACCAGTTCCTCTTACTCCTTTACTTCCCTGAATCTGGCACCTGCCGCCACCAGAACATTGCAACATGGATGTAAAATAGCCTCTTTGCATCCTTGGTTCACCCACCCAGGACCCCACACTCACCCCAATCTCCTTCTTAAAGAGACCGAGCACTGAGAGGGGAGGGTCAGCAGTGATGAGGGGCCGAGGCTTCAAAGAAGCCCCCACTACCCCCCACCTCCCAGCCTGCCCTTCAAGCCTATCCGCAACCTCCTCACCCTCCCACTTCATTTCAAGTCACCCTTGCGCCTAGTCTCCTCCTGCCTCTGCCGCCTCTTGAGGGCTGCCTTTGGTGCTCTCTTACAGCACTCTCCTGCCATTCTTTCACACTCAGAGGGAGATATCAGTTCTCCCCACACCTGACCACAAAGCCTGTCCTGCCTTCCTCAAGGATCCCAGAGAGACACCACTCAGCAGGTAGACCCCTCCACTCCCCACTCCCAGGGATATGGGATAGCATGCAGGTGGAACTCATAGACCTCCTTCCTGTTCAGAGAACAGCCTTAGGGGATGCTGTATTTAGAGTGTTGGCTATGTAAGGTCTGCATGTGGTGATGACTGTGTGTAACAGAATGGACATAGGGGCCTCTCTCTGTCTCTGTCTCTATCTCTGTCTCTGTCTCTCTCTGTCTCTCTCTGTCTCTCTCTCTCTGTCTCTCTCTCTCTGTCTCTCTCTCTCTGTCTCTCTCTCTCTCTCTGTGTGTGTGTGTGTGTGTGTGTGTGTGTGTGTGTGTGTGTGTTGATATGGGAATGCTGCTTTGCGATTGAGTGTGAAAAGGGCTTATATAGGTGAACAGGAGGGGAGTTAATTAAGCCCGAAACACACACACAGGAACCTTTCCCTGACCTCTGGGGTTGCAGTGGTGGTGCCACCTGGTGGCCATGGCAACACTACCCGCCACCTCACCTCTGCAATCCCTTAACTAGGTCCATGTGCACATACTAGCTCCTTTTTGCTTGTCACCCATATGCTCTACCACAGTACTGTCCAAACTGCAGATGGAGCCCCTGCCCTCCAGGATAGGCTTCTATCCGATAGAAGGAGAGGCCTTGGAGAGGAGCCAGACACGCTGGGCTGGCTCACAGCCTAGCCCTGGCAAAGCACCTCTCCAAACCTCAGACCACTCAGCTACATAATGGGTCAGTGGCATCTTTGCCACAAGATCTTGTGATGTTTAAATGAAATGCCAACTGGAACCATTAAGTCTGGAAGGCAGGACAGTTACAAGAGGCCAACAGGGCTGGCTTTGTATTGTGCGACCTTACGAGGGCTGCCTGCAGGCCCTGTGTAGAGGTAGCCCTTCCCCCACCCAGCCTTGTCTCTGCTCCTAGTCTTCATGCCTGACATCCCCCAGGTAGCTGCCCTGACCACCCTGGCACACAGTTCAGTCAGAGCTCCTCCACCCAACATAGGTCTCTCTCTCTCTCTCTCTCTCTCTCTCTCTCTCTCTCTCTCTCTCTCTCTCTCTCTCTCTCCAACCACACTCCACTGTCCTTCAAGCCAGCATCTCACAAGCCCACTCCTCATCCAGCAAGGTCCAGCCTACACCCACAGTAGCAGGCACCACAGGTTGGCCTCTGGGACCTTTCTGGGCTAGCCTTACCCCATTGTCTCTATACTCCTTCCCAAGTCAACTGTCCTTCATCTGTGCCTTTGTGGGGGCAGTTCTTCTACCACAGGGCACAGGGCCCCCTCTTCTACCTCTAGGGCATCTGCTCATCCTACAGCGCCACTGTGGTTCTCAGGCTCAGGATCCCTCCCGGCACACCTGGACCTAGCACCCAGGAATCTGTGGCTAAGTTGAATCTGTCTCCTCCATCTAGCTGTGAGACCGATTGGGCCACAGAGAAAGGGCAAGTTAGCACACATCCTGACCCAGAGTTCTGCATGCACAGAAAATGATATTCAGGCTGTTGGCCTAATTTGCTGGCCAAGGGGGGATATTGCAGCCTAGGCCTAAAGGGGGTACAGGTGGAGAGGAGCAGAAAAGCCCCCGTGGTTTTACAGTGAGGTGTTTTCCTCTGTGTCTAAAGGCTTATGGAGGAGTTCTGGGTACATACTCAGCACTAAGGGTCACGTGCAGAACAGTTGCATCCACCTGCACCGACCCTAGTGTCAGCCTAGCACCACTAAGCTAGCCATCCCCCTCCAGTCTTGGACCAAGCACTGACCCCTAGCCTAGCCTGGGAGCCCATGTCTCTGAGAAGACAGAAAGCCTAGGGGAGCTCAAAGCAGGACTGGGCAGAGGTCACATGAAACCTGTGTCTGGAGGCCAGGGTCCAGGCTGGCCATCCTGAGGCTCAGCCTCGACAGTTGATTCCAAACCTCCCAGCTGTGAGTGGAGGCAGCACTTAGCCTCTGTGTTCCCAGAGATGAGGCTGGCATCCCAGGACATTGCTGCTGTCATAGGACAAGCCCTAGGGGTCTCCTCCACGTCCATCCACCCGCAGGAAAGGAGACCAACATTGGCTGTTGAGGATGTGGTGAGCAGAGAGGTGGGTGGGCAGGGCTAGGCAAATTGAGGGGAGGAGCCTTCTCACAGTTCCTGGCACAGAGTTCACTGCTGTTTGTACAGCAGCAAATGCCCACATAGGTGAGCAAGCAAGAACGACACAGACACAAACCAGTGTCAAATCTGGCATAGAGATTCATACACATGGGGACCCCCTTCTACAACACTCAGAGAAGCTGGGATGTGGAATTGATGGTTACCCAGACAACACCACAGCTAAAGAGGCTCTGAGATCCAGGTGCCGGCTGAATGGGCGTTATGACCAGGGCAGACCAGCATGCAGAGGTGTGGAAGGTCACTTCCTCCAAGCAGTTTCCCTGGTTGCTTCTGACTCTTAGGTCTTCCTCTCCCACCCACAGTTTGCCAACTGATGCACTCTCTCGCCATTTCATACCTGAGCCTGCTGTGTGCCAACAACCCCTAGGCCTCATCTCTGGCTCAGGAATTATCTCTATAGGTCTATGGTACACCCCACCCCCCAAATAGGGGTGCCCCAGAAGAGGGATTAAGCACTAGGAGTAGAGGAGGTCAGTTTCTAGGGACACTTGCCTGTGCCAGCATTTCCCCTCCACCTAATATACAGACAGAGTCCACAGACAGCCTCCTGGGAGAGGGTTGGTAGAAAGAAATAGATTTATTCTCATGTACAAAGCACTCAGCCCACGGGACCACATACAACAGGTGCACAGAGTCCTAGAAAAAACGCATCTCTCTAAAGGCAACTCAGAGTAGGTAAGGCAGGTGGCCCCTCCCCCACCCACAACACACACAGAACAAAACAGAAGAGAAGCCAGTGACCACTCACCCAAGAGGCCCAGCCCTGAGGGGGGGAGTCTCCTGAGGCCCCCCGCCCCCCCGGGGCACAATGTGGATATGGCCTTGAAGAGGAGAGAAGCCCTGCGGGGTGAGGCCAGGCCCCTCCCTGGTCGCAGGAATGGGAGAGGAGCTCAGGCCAATGGGGTCCGCTCAGAGGAAAAAAGGGTTAGGCTCTCTGTGCCTTAGGGTGGCAGAGCATACCACAACCACTCATGGACTCCACAGAACTATGGAGATTTTGACCTAAGAACAGGCTGTCTAGTGATCCTGTCTTGCCTAGCTAGGGAAAGGAACTTGCTTCAGGTCATACCACCTGAAGGACACATAAGGGGCTGTCTCCCAGTGTGAGGATCCTTCCTGCCCATCATTCCTGTCATTTCTGCTGGAGTGTGTTCTCCCCCAGAGCACTGAGCTACCCGGCTATCTGCTCCCTGCAAGGGCCTCAATCCTACTAGAAGCACAGAGGTGTTGTCCTCAGGGTACCTTCACCCTGCGGCTATTTCTAGCTGGTGGCACTCTCTGCCCACTCAGCAATCTTGCCTTCTTCCATGAGGCTCTTGGAGTCCCCAGGGAGCAGAGATTCCTCCAGGAAAACAAGGGGACTGACCTAGAGGGTTATAACGGGGTCACAGAAGGAGCCCTGACGCTGTTCAGAAGTGGAGTGGTTTGGGCAAGACTGGGCCCGGGATAGTCAGAGGTGCAGAGCGGCATCCATTGCCCCTGGTCACCACTGTGCTCTTGTAGAACAAATGGCCAAGTCTGTGTGAGACTGGGAATCTTGCTTCCCTTCTACAGATGAGAAAGCTGAGGCCCAGGAAGTGTATGCCAGGTCACAAGGGGCATCCTGGCCTAGAACCCAGGACCCATGGCTCTGGTTTCCAATGCGTCAGACAGACTGGTAGAGATTTGCGGAAGGAGGGCAGGGCAGGGAGGGTCCTCAGAGGGGATCACTCAGCCTCAAGGTTGCAGCAGCCATTGACAGGAGCTCTAGTGCCGTCCAAATCGGGCACCTCATATTCCTCATCCAGGAAATCCAGCGAGTTGTTACTGGGGAGACCTCGAATGGTGAATTTGTGGGACACCTTGGTCCAGTGCTCACGGTTGGAGGCCACGCGCTCATACAGCTCCGCTGCCTTGGGGAACAGGTCTTGTAACAGCCTGGGGGTGAGTGCAGGGGATGGGGTCAGAGGTCAGAAAGCAGAGCACGGACAGCACAGGTGGCACAGTGTGAAGACCCCTCTCCACGGGGGTCTGAGGAGGAAGACTGAGGTAGATCCAGGCTGTCCTGCCCTCTCTACACACGGTTCCCACTGTGCCCGACCCTCCCCCATCCCCACACCCCACCCGACCCCTGCCAGCAAGCTCACTTGTAGATGGGCATGGCGATGTGCTCCATGAAGCTGATCTGTAGCTCAGGGATGTAGGCCTTCTCCCGGTCCATCATCTCCATTGGCCTGTTGCCCATGGCCTTCTCCTGAAGGCACCAGGTCATGAGGCCCGTCTCCTCAGGGACCAGGTAGGGCCAGCTAACCCAAGCCCTCCCAGCCTCACTGGCCAGGAACAACCCACCCACCAAACACACACCACCACCACCACCACCCTGGGCATCCTGAGGTCCCCTGACACATACCAAGTCTCCCTGGGAGAAGAACTCTTTGTAGATCAGCTCCTAAAGGCAAGGACCTCATCACCTTCTGTAAGTGGCATCTGTCCACCAAAGCCCATCCCCATGGGGGAAGGGGTGGGGTGGGGCAAACCAAAGCCCATCCCCATGGGGGGAGGGGGGAGGGAGGGGCAAACCAAAGCCTGATGTCTCTGTCGCACTCAGTAGATGGCCAAGCACAATGACTGGTTCCTGTGCATTTCCCACCAGCCACTAATTTCTTATGTGACCCTCGGTAAGCCAGTGCACTTCTGTCAGTCATTCCATCTGTTGCCCTGAGGCAGTCTGTGTTTCTGACTCCCCAAAATACAGTCAGGCTAAATTCAGCACAGAAAGGTATTCAGGTTCCTGTGGGGGGTGGGGGTGGGGGTAGGGTGGGCATACAGCGCTGGGCAGAAGGTATATAGCTTGTGCTTCCTGAGGTCGGAGGGTAGGTCCTTACCGCAATCTTTCTGGTGGTCTTCCAGCCCTTTGTCTGGTCAGAGAGGTCACAGGAGGTCATGAGGAGGCACAGGAGAAGCCTGTGATGCTGCTTGTTGGTTCTGTCATAGCCCACTGTTTGAGGGGGACAATAGAGTCAAGCAGAAGGGTCTGCAGGCCCCTTGTCCCTCCTGAGAACAAGGGCCCTATGGCCTGTGCCAAAGTGTGTCTGGAGGGTCCCATGGAGAGCACAACTAATGGAAGCCAGAAAGCCAGTACTGGGTCTGCCCAGAGGGACACCATAGCCAGGAATGCATTAAAGATGGGACAGAACCACTGCAGATGTTCAGGTGGGCAGAGCTCCATGCTAAACCACCCATCCCTCCCCAGTGGCGAGGTGTGGTACCTTCAGCCATCTTCTGCAAGTCCTTGAAGATGCGGAGGTGGTGTGCCAGGTCCGTGGCCAGGATGATGTCCCTCATCAGGTCCAGCATGCGCTGATAGTCCTGGAAAGTGTCAGGGGAGGGCCACATGACCCCTGCTGCACACACTCCCATCCACTCCAAGCAGGGTGAGCGTCCCTCTGTCTAGCCAGTCCCCAGCTTCCACCAAGCACACCCCCACACAGCCCCATCACCTTCCGGGAAAAGTGGTCAAAGATGTTGCAGCCGTGGGTGTTAAGGATGGCAATAGCCTGGGCGAAGTGATGCCTCTGTGGGGAGAGGAGAGACAGGCCCCACTGGGTCAAAAGTGTCCCCCTCACCAGAGGCTCCCAGAGAGCCTTAGTAGGGTGTGCCCACCCCCAGCTCAGCAGAGCAGGTAGAAAGCAGAGTTAGGGTCTCCATTCCCTTCATGAGCGCTCTATTTGAACCCTCTATGGCCCTGGGCAAGTCCCTAGCCAGCTCCATGACTCAAAGCCGACAGCTGTCACCTGAAGGAATTTGATAAGGTATATGCTCAGAGGGGCTTGCAGCCTGGAAGACAATTCTGAAATGATTTCCTGATGTCCTGGACACTAATTTATGCAGAAAAATATTTGTTTTCTGACAAGGGAAGGCAGGGGGGAGGTGAGGGCAAGGCCCTGTCTCCTGATAGTGAAGGGTTGTCATTTGGGAGGAGGAGCAGGCTCATCCCAGGGGACAGAGGGCAGAACCAGAGCTGCCACCAAGGCAGCCTGGAAGACAATGAGCACGTCTATCTCCATGGGTGTGCAAACAGTGGGCCTCCTCCCGAGGGTGCTGTGGGAGGCAGCCTGGGGCAAGATGACCTTCGAAATGTGGTTCCAACCCTGAATCAAGACCTGCACCAGCTCAGACGGCTCAGATCTTGTTCCTGACCAAAGATGCTGATGGCTAGCAGACCAGTGGCCCAACCCCCACCGCCCCCTTCTCACAATCTAAGGCTGAACTGGCCCAGGCCTGAAGGGGTGAGGCAGGTTTGAGGGGCGGGGCTGCTCTGTTCCTACTGATTTTGCAAATCTGGCTCAGGCTGACCCAGTGACCCTAGTCTTGGCACTAGTCTCACCCCAACCAATCCCTGTTTTAGGAAAGTGAGGCCCATGAGGCACAATTCCTACAGCCTAGCTGCAGAACATGACTTGAGGAGAGTCTAGCTGGCAAGTCGCTAGCCCTTGGGGATCCAGAACAGGGGCTGGACAAGATGGCCACTTACCTCCATGACAGAGCCTTCCGAGCTGTAGAGGGCAGCCAGTACAGATTTCTGGAAGAGTCCATAAAAGCTCCCGTTACCCCTCCCA
This sequence comes from Acomys percivali, assembly GCA_907169655.1. NCBI lineage: Eukaryota > Metazoa > Chordata > Mammalia > Rodentia > Muridae > Acomys > Acomys percivali. Next base: position 117,417,940 of record OU015752.1, on the reverse strand, counting down.
TCTGAATGAGTGTGAGCACCTCTCACTGGGGGGCTCCCTCCTCTCGCCCCAGCTGTTCCTCTCACTGCCATTTCTCCTCAGGCGGAGAAGGGCAAGGCAGAGGGTCCCTGTTGAGAGGAGGGCAGGCTCTCACCGAGGCCACCTGGAAGGAGTTGTTTGTGCCTCTGTGGTCCAGGTCATGACACATGCAGGAAATAAACAAGGCAAAGATCTCGATGTCCCTAGGTGGGAAGCAGAAAAGAGAAATGTCACCCAGAGCTTCCTCCCCGGGTGCCTCAGAGAAGTGACAGCTGGATGAGATGCCCAGGGGCCACCCAGTCAGAAGGTTCCGGAAAGCAGCTCTCCTTTGGAGTGTGGCAGCCCTGGGGGGGGGGGGGGGGGGGGATCAGGCCCATCATCCTCTGCCACTGAGCAGATCCCTTGTGGAAGGGGGCGGGGCTGTTCAGTATTCCTCCATCCCCCACAAAGAGGACAGGATGAGTGGCTGTGTAAAGGGCCAGCCACACAGTGGGGCTTTGTTACTGGAAGGACAGCCACTCACTCGAGGTAGTTGGAGAGCTCCAGATTCTTGTACAGCAGGTAGCAAAAGTGAGAGACAGAAAAAGCATGCATCCAGTTGTGGTAGGGCGGATCCCGGTAGCCTTTTTTCACCATCAGGCAGAACCTGGGGGAGGAGCCAAGGCAGCAGAGGACCCTCAGCCTCTCCTCCTCTTCCTCCTCCTCCTCCTCCGGGAAGCCCCCCAGACTCTGCCCGTTCCATTTTCTTGCCTTTCATTTATTCATGCTCCAGTGTCTGAGAATGGCTTCTCATTCGCAGATCCCTTCCCTCTCCCACAAATACAGCTGTCTCCCCTCCAAGAACACACTAGACATGACATTGGAGGACAGTGGGAAGTGCTGGGGCACATACCGGGCCAGAGTAGGGCAGTCGATTTTGTAGTTATTGATGAAATTCATATCTTGCAGCATGCTCAGGATGGCCTGGAATGCAGAGAGAGGAAGTGTCAGAGGGGCTGTCACTATCCACATGGGGCTCCTGTCACCACCCCTTGAAGCCTCATACTCAAAAATGTAGATTCTTAAAAACTCCAAATGTAAACCGAAGGACAATTAAATAGATGAACAGCCATGTGCATCGAACTGTGAGCTGTCCGAAATGTAAGGAAAACAGCTAAGACTTCTTTTTTGTTTTGTTTTGTTTTCCTCAGACAGAGTTTCTCTGTATAGCCTTGGCTGTCCTGGACTCACTTTGTAGACCAGGCTGGCCTTGAACTCACAGCAATCCACCTTATCCCTGCCTCTCTGAGTGCTGGGATTACAGATGTGCACCACCGTGCCTCGCTTAAGCAAAGACTTCTTGGAAGCAAGCTCATACATAATCTAATCTTACAAGAACAGGCACAGTGTCACAAGCCTCAAGGCCACACACCTAGGGCAGCTTTGGGCCACCATCTAGCCCATTGCTGTCCCCTAAGCAGTCCCATGGCCCCCATGACAGCAAACAGCATGCCCAGCCTATCTCTGAAGGAGCCTCCATAGCCTTCTTGGAGCTCCTGCCTTACCTGGAAGTTCTTACGTACATCTAACTGACATCTATACTTCGTAACCCTCCATCCCCACCCCCAGCTAGGCTGAGAAGGGCCACCTCACCATAGAAGTGTCATCCTCAGGCAAGGAGCGAGGAGTATAGGTGAAGTTGGCAAAGTTAGAGTCAATGGCAGCCACGGGTTGGATACCGTCGTGGAGAAGTTTGGTGTACTCATCATCAGAGACCTAGGACACAGGTGAACAGTGAATGCCATATGCTCTACGCTAAGGCCTGGAATGGGACTGGAGTATCGGCAACTAGGGCCGTGCAGGGACGCACGACCTTTGCAGCCAGAGAGTTGTAAGTTGAAAGCCCCGAGCAAGGTCCTCAGCCTTCAGACACTCCCCAAGTGGGGGCATACTGTCTGGACATGGGGTGAGGGCAGTCATCTGAACCAAAATTTCCCCCGAGTGAAAGCCCACTGGCTGCCTCCAGACTGGACTGATAAACAGGCTCAGGAGAGGGGTGTGAGAAAGCTGGGGAGGCCCCTTAGGCAGAGCAGGAGGCCAAGTATTGGTATTGGCGTGTTTTTTTTGTTTTGTTTTGTTTTTTTCATATTTTCAAGAGTGAGCAACAGGAAAGCTCAGCCTGGACCCAGGTTGCTAGAGGATTCTGGGAGTCAGGGAAGAAGTGTGGAGCAGGTGGCCCCAAGACCCTAAGAAGAACAGAAGCTCCAAGCAAACCTCACCTTCATGTGGTACATCATCATCTCATTGGCCAGGTGGCTGCGGTACTGGGCTTCATTCACCTTTTTGTATAGGAGAGACTGAAGGGAAAGAGTGAAAAAGATGGGGCTGGAGTTAGAGGCTGTGACATCCTCAGATGCCCAGAACTGGCACAAACGGGTCAGACTGTAGAAGTTCTCCTTCCTGTCATATCGGAGGCCCAATATAAGCCATTAGCAACAGCCCAGTCTTCAGGCTTCACCCCGACTCTTGTCCCAGCTCTCTCACTGGCCGGCTCCTGAACGGGGTAGCCCTTAGAGGAGATCAGAAAGGAGGGGTTAACTCAGGAACCTAACTGGATTTGCAGGCTAGAGCTGCCCGTGTTCATGGATAGAACTCTCCAACAGTTGCCAAAAAGACACTGACTAGTAGATTGGGTTGGAATTGCTGGGGGAGGGGTAGCGGGGTTTTGTATGTGTCTGTTGGGTTTTTTGGTTTGTGGAGACAGTGTCTCGTGTAGCTCAGGCGGGCCTCCAATTGCTATGTAGCCAAGGTTTTGAACTCCTGATTCTCCTGCTGTGCCCTCTCAAGCTCTGAGACTATAAAGCCACACCACCAGCCCAGAAAAAACTAGGTAGGGTTTGGTTTTGTTTCTTTTCCTTTCTTTTTCATGATCCTCAGAAGCTGCGTGGACAGTACCGGAAATAGTATGCCCAGCTTTCCAGCTGAAGGAGCCAGCCCGGGTGGCCAGCTGGGTGTGAGGTAGGCTGCACAGCACAGCACACCACTCACTGGGATCTGAGCCCTGAGCATGGACAGGCCAGAGCAACCAGAGCCAATGTGGGGAGTAAAAAGGGCACCCTCCCTTCCCCAGCCATGCTCCCTCACGTGGGCAATGCTGATGCCGCAGTAGATGGAAAAGGCGGTGGCCAGGTCTTCATCGAACTTGCTGAACCATGGTCCGTTGATCTTGTTCACTAGCTCAGCCACCCCGATGACCTCTGGGAAGAAAGAGAAGACAGGACCCGCTGGTGACTGGGGTCCAGGGGGACCTGCCTTCTCCTAACTCCCCTGCAAGTAATGGCTCAAGCAATCCCAATCTCAGCTCCTGGACCCTAGTTGATCTGAAGGAAACTAAGAGCACCTTCCGCTACACCCCGCCCCGCCCCCACCCCCCCCCCCCCCCGGCCCCCTTCCCCCCCCCCCCCCCGTCCCCCCTGGCGGCAACTAGTCAGCACCCTGGTTCTCGTTCTTGATGGGGAAGCAGAGAATGTTGCGAGTGCGGAAGCCGGTGCTGTCGTCTACACCGCGATAGAAGAGCGGATGGGCGTATGCATCTGGGATGTTCAGGATCTGGCCCGTGGTGGCCACGTGGCCCGCGATACCCTGGTCCGCCGGGATGCGGATCTCATAGCTCTGCCCAGACAGGGATGGAGCGGAAAGCAAGAACTTAAGTCTGGCTGTAGACAACCTTCAAATGTGGCTTGCTCCCCGCTCCCCCCCCCCCCGGGCCCCTTGCATACTCCAGGACACCCGCCGTACTTCCTCACCTCGTCATCCACTACGCCGCCATCAAACACCTTGGCCACTAGCTCGTTCTGATCCAGCAAGAACACGGAGCAGCTGTGGAGTAAAGTGGTTGGTTTTGTGGGGTCCTGACGTCCCTCCAACCACGTATGACTAGAGTAGCGATTTCTGAGGTCCTGGAGAGTGTCCTGAAGTGCGACACTCTCCTCGGGGCTGGCTATTTCCAAGCCTTCATTCATCTGCTTTTTATGTGTATTGTATTGCATTGCATTGCATTGTATTGTATTGTATTTAGTTCTTACTATGTGTCATAGAAACCCATGGCAAGCAAAGCTAGTGTTGTCCCGGCTGAAATAAGGGTGTAGTCATAAGAGAAGTCCAGATAAAAAGGCAGAGAGGGGATAGAGGTGGTGAGGACTGAGGCTTTGCTCTTCCTCCCCACACCACGCCACTTCTGCTCACATCTCTGCATTGCTGAGGTTTCTGGCCTCCGTGATGATCTCCTGTAGCAGGACAGAGACATCATCTGGAGGGGGAGAGAAGAGCAGAAGCACCATGAGACCTGGGGAATGCCAAGCAAGCCCATGTCTCCTCCCCAAACAGCCTGTGTGGGAGACAGTCACTCACCCAGGTGGGTGAAGAGGTTCTTTGCCACTTGGAGAAGAGCCTGGGAAGGAGGAAGTAAAGCTCATAAAGTGCCAATGGCCCCAGGATATCCTCATTCCTTCCCCACCCCCAGGGCTCCCAGAACAGGCTGGAAGCTGATGTATCTCATCAAAACCGTTGGCTAGTTAGTGAAGACATAGGGGTATAGCCCAGTGAAGTCCTTGGGTCTCAGAGGGTCTGCTTAACCACTTGGTTGGCCACTTGCTGCCCAGAGGTGTGGTAGTGCCCACGTTAGACACTAGAGGGCAATCACACACAATGCCTGGAGCCTAGGCAACTATTGACCTCTCTCTCTAAGAGACTTCCCAGGTCACTAGGTTACCTAGCTGTGGTACTGCCATTGGCCCGGATAACATAGGCACTGCATCACCCTTTTGGCAAGCCTCCCAGGGCTAGAGCTGGTCCCCCAGGAAGCCCTCAGGGCAGGCACTCACCTGACACTCACACTTGAGCTTCTGCTCCTTCTGGAAGGCCAAAGTGCTGGTGAGCACCGTGCCTGTATAATGGAAGCAGTGTTGGATCACATGCTCATCCTCCTCTGTGAACCTGGAAGAAGGGCTGGGGGTCACCCGAGACAGGGAGAAAGACAGCTTCTCGGCCCTTTTCTCCTTTCCTCCGTGCTGCCAGGAAACCGGTGTAAACTGGCTAATGGAACTCCCGTTTGCATGGGGGGGGGGGAGCGGACGACTTTCACTCCCTGCCTCCCACTTCCGGCAAGAGAAAGCTCTATTTGTTCTCCAAACTGTGAGTTCCACCTTGGGCTCCTGCTTTGGTTTTCTTTGCTTGAGGCAGGCTTATAAACATGGTGCTCAGGCTGGCCTGGAACTGCTAGGCACCTTCAGAGTCCCTAAAAGCCGGGCTACTGCCATGACACCACACCAAGAGAGCTATGGTTCCTTGAAAGAAAAGCCACATCTCCCTTTTCTGATTAGAGTCACTCAGATCAAGGCGAGTCTCCTCCCTGAGACTAGAGACTTGCCAAGACTAGAGCTGGCTGTCCTCCCACTCTTCCATGATGCCCCCACCCCCCTCTGCAGCCTCACATAGGGGGAGTGGCAAAAACAAAAACAACACCAGATGATGGAGAGTCATCAATCTTGCCTTAGCTTCTGGGGGTAACGCCCCTGCCTAGCCCCGACTCACACTTTGGCCCTGACCTGTTTCTCAGCTCCAATTCCTTATTGACACCCCCCACCCCAAAACTCACAATTCTCCTCCAAGCTTGTTGAAGGCGCAAGCCAGGGCCACCACCTGATCAGAGGCACGACTGATGACAGGGACGCATAGCATAGCCTGCAGCTCACAGCCCAACATGGTTTGTAGCTGTTGCACGTCATCCTGCAGCAATGCAAGGGACAGTAAGGAGGGGCCTCTTCTCTCAGCCCTCATCCCATTCTGCAACCCGCTGTGGCATGAGGATGATGCCACAAAGCCTCTGGGTCTTGTCTCCCCATCCATCCCAAAGACCCTGGAGCCTGAGCAGGGTGAGTCCCCCTCCCCTTCCCCTGGCTCGGCATGGCCATGGCTTACAGAGGTTAAGTCCTTCAACCGGATACACTTCTTGTCTTCCACCACCTGGCCCAAGCGTCCCATGGTCAACTGGAGAGTGAAAAAGAGACCCAGCTGATCTCAACCCATCCTTGCCTTCCAACAACTCTTTGAGCCGCTCAGAGATTGGATGGAGCTGGTACTGAGGAGCAGAGGATAGGGGCATAGGGAGGGCTGTCCCTACGCTTCTCTCTCTACACTTCTAGGCTCCAGCCCTGCTTCTCCTCGGGCCCCATAGGACCACCAAGAAGACCCACCTTCTTTCCATGTGCCTGGGTTCTGCCTTCTGGTATACCTCACCTCTCAGGTCTGCTTCACAGACCCACCCCTGCCTCTCCCTGTCCTGTCCCAATAGTGGACTTGAAGGCTTTCCCTAACTAGAGAGTGATAAGCAGACTCTAAGGAATCTCACTGATCTCCAGGGATTCTAACCGACTTGTGTCTAGAAATGCTCCAGCGGAAGTGAGCTGGTCCCATGTACGGCTTCTTCTACTCCAAGAGATTATTCCCACTAGAGCCTGATCACGAGACAGCACTCCTTTGTAAAGCTTCTAATAGACCTCAAGATCTGGACTAGTTCCGCCATGAGATTCTAGCGGGAAGGGCCCAGTCCTGCCAGGACTTCACAGCGCCTGCAGGCCCTGGTGCAGAGGGTGGAGGAGGAACTCACGGGAAAACTGATCTCTTCTCCCAGCACTTTATCTCCAATGACCTGTGGGAGCCAGTAATGGAGACAGATTAGAGGGAGGAAGGGCGGACACAGGTTGTCTCACCTCCCAGCGGGACTTGGACCCTCACCTTGCAGGAAAGCTGCAGGTTGTCCTCTGACACCAGCAGGAGGCAGCAGTGAGATGCCTGTGTCTCCTGCTGAAGCTGCAAAGGGACAGGCAGGCTGAGTGTGGGCTGGGCCACCCTCTAGCCAATGGGGGGGGGGTAGTTCAGGATTTTGGAAGAGGAGAGAAGATGAGATGTCCCCCGATCTGAACTGAGATGGGAGGTCCAGGGTCTGTTGGTCTTTGGAGAGGGATGGGGTGGGAGAGAAGATGTTCAGGGACTCACATAGTGAAGGACTTTGAGCTGCAGGGAAGTGGCATCCAAGTCATAGAGCTCCCCTGCAAGGGCAGAGCTCAAATCAGAGAGGGTTCTGCCTTGCCTGGGGGCTGCTTCCAGGCTCCACCCTCTGCCTCTCCTCAAGCCCCACAGGACCACCTAGGAGGCCCACCTTGTGTTCTACCTTCTAGTACGCCTCACGCCTCACGTCTCAGGTCCCACCCACACCACAGACCTTCCCCCTCCAGAATCCACCCCTTAACCCCCAACCCCTGTCAGGTCCCTGGTTAAGTTTGGCACTCACCACACAACTGCAGGATCTTCCGGTCATGGTCGGTGTACCCCCTCTCATCCTTTTGCTCCTCAGAGGCATCCACCGAGGTGTTCTGAACAGCTTTGTGCCCGTGCTGCCGCCCCAGGGCCTGCACCCTCCGCAGGGCCACCAGAGTCTGCGGCAGGCAGAGTGGTAAGCACACCCTTGCTGCTGGCACCACTACCCGACCCCTCTCCTTCGCTCAAGCAGATCCCTCCTCCAGCCCCACAGTGCCCATTTGCATGCCTCTGTTCTGCTCCCAAATAATTCAAGCCATTGGGCCCTCCACCTCCTAGGAGTTCCCTCTGCCCTTACAGCCTCCCTCCCCCCATTGCCAAGTACAGTTGTCTCCACCCTTGCTCACAGATTCTTCCAAAAGAGGATCAGATTTTTCTAACACCATCCCAATTGAGATCACAGATTATTCCTGAAGTCTTAGGCAGAGAGGCACCTTAATTATGCACTGGGGATTTAATTCATTGCTAACCTAGGTAATTCAGCACTACCATTACCCATCTTCAGATGTGAAATTTAGGCTCATAGGGGTTACATGACCCCTATGGTGGTAAAGCTGGCAAGCCGTCTGCCCACCAGCTCTGGCAAGGGTCCTCAGCTGGCCCTGTGTTACCATGGTCCTGCCCCTCCCACTCACATGCTTCTCCACCGCCTGCAGGCTCCGCTCCTCATTCTCACTCAGCTGGCCACAGTGCGCCTGGAGGGAAGGGAGAAGAGACCAGCCATGACCTTCCCCAGACGGTCTTTGCTAGCGTGCCCTCCCAAGGCCAGTACATACCAGTCTCCACCAACACAGTCTATGACCTCCACGTAAGCCCATCCTTCAGGCCAGTAGCTAGCTCTGGGAGTCACTGTCCCAAGGAAGATAGAACTCTAGGGCAGGTGCAAAGTGTGGAACTTTTCTGTTTCTGTCCCATCTCTTTCCAAGCTTACTGTCCCGTTCCTAGAGCACACTGTCCCATAGATGGCACAGTCCAGGCGTGCAGTGTCAGGAAGGGGGACCTTAAACCCTTCTCCATCTTCCACACATGGAGCGCTTCAGGCCCCGTTTAGAGGATTTATGGAAGCCGGCTTCAGCCATCAACTCCATCCTTACTGGGTGGGGTCTGAGCTGCCCGGGAAGGAGCCCAGCTTGGCATCTGCCAGGGAAGATGTGCAGCTGAGATGAACGGACTTAGAGAGTGAGTGCTTTTTGCCTTACATGTGATACTCACTGCTGTGAGGCGAAGTCTTCCCCCTGGCAGATGAGCCAGGGCCCAGAAGGGGCGAGGGACTTGCCCAAAGCCACCAAGCAGGAAGTGGCGGGGTTAGGACAGCTCTATTCACTCCCTCCCCTTCATGCCTACACTTGCACCTCCTCGATGCATTCTTACCACTCCCATTATCCCCCCCCACCCCACCCCAATCCTGTGTCCTCTGTGCCAGTCACCAGGGCTCCTGTCAACCCTCTTCCTCCACCCTGCTTGGGTGTTTAAAGAGGAAAATGTGCCGAGATACAGATGGAAAGAAGGAAGAGATGGCAGTCTAGGGACCCACTGTGGCCTGCCAGCAAAGCTCCACACCTGTCTTCTCAACTTCTTCAGCTCACCACCTGTGGGGCTCCCACAACGCATGCAGCAGGGGTGGGGTGGGGCTTCATACTGTTTCCCTCACCTCAGCAGCCCCTGCCTGCCTTTCTGCTATGGGTCCCCTGCCAGGAACAGATGGCTTAGAGGAGACCAGCAGGTCCCCAGGAAGCTCAGTCTGGCCAGGAGCAGGATGAGTCGGGGTGCACTTGGGGGGGTATGGAACCTTAGACCTGCGGGGAGTTGGGGGGTGCACAGACAGCCTGGGCTGTGACTCTCTGAGGGGATGGTATCCGGGAGGCTTTCTGTGTTGGAAGTAGAAGCAAGATAGGAAAGAAAGGAGAGAGAGAGAAAGGGGCTGTAGACAGCAGGCTGTCCTGGTTAAGTGCCAAGTGGGAGGTGCCATATGGGAAAATGAGGCACCCTTGGGTAGGGAGTGGAATCCATGGAGCCACAGAGGGAAGGGCTTTGAACTTGGGATTTAGGCTGCCTTAGCATCTGATAGCTGTCATCTATGGGGATGAAGGGTAAATGACAGGAAACAAGACCAGAGCCAGGGAGACCTGGAGGAGACCTGGGGGCCAAGGCCTGGTAAGCTAGGAGTGAGGTGCTTGAGGGCATCTGATGCCAGCTGCAAGTTGTTTACATAACTATGCTGCCTTTGATGGTGAGTATGTAGAGGAGAGGGCCCTTCTCGCTTCTTCTATCTGGACCAGTCTCTCAGGAAGAGGGGCAATTGGGACCCCTCTAGAGCTTGAGGGAAAACCAGCTCCTTGGCTTTCCAAAGGCCTGGACTCAGATGCAGAGCTGGGAGGCTGAAAATGCCAGAGGGAAAAGAAGAAACTGTGATATTCCCTCATCCCAGCATGTACCACTGGGCTGCCTCAGTCCGCCCACTCAGCATGTGCTCAGACACACACAGGTACTCACTTGGACTGCAGGCCCCTTCACATGCACACACTTGCACACATTCTCCCATGGAAACACACACACACACACACACACACACACACACACACACACACACACCCCTCCAGTGCCTACACCACCCACATGTGCACATCCATACAGCACACAAGAAATTACTTTATGCACCCAAGAGCCACACCCATACTTCCAACATCCTGTAACCCAAATCAGTTAATCTCCCCAACACACTTGGATCTGGTAACATTTACAAGGGTAAATGTTAATGTTTAGGTGGCTGTCTGGGCTTCAGTGGGAAATGCTGACCAGTGAGCACCAGTGTTTAGAAAGGATTAAAAACCTGGCCAGGCTACGAAGCCCACCCTCCTCACGGTTCAACATGACTAATGGCAGGAGCTAAGAGGCACCACTAGGGAAGGGGGCACAGGCATGAATCATGCATCATATGCCAGAGACCAAGAGCCTCCCACTCCTCAAAGGGATTTATTACCCCAGAACTGAAAGAGAGTCAGAGGCTTTCCACACAGAGAATCTGCAATCAAGGTGCCTTGAACTGAGCTGTAAAAGCTCAGAACTCAGGCGCACAGCCATGCACCTGGCCTGCACATTTCTTAGCAGGTCCTCTGCTGACTGTCGCCCCATCAGACTCCGATACTCTTCATAGGACTCCCTGGTCTCCTGGCTAGAGCTTGCGAGCATTTGCGAGCCTCACCTTGCTTTTGTCTCTTGTTTCATGCCCTCCAGACTATATGTTCTGAAGGTAGGAACTGGGGATTTATATCTTGGTCATTTCTGTGTTCTCAGAACAGAGCACACGTGCTTGATCCCTAGCAGAAAGAGATCGTGGATGGATGTGTGTGTGTGTGTGTGTGTGTGTGTGTAGATGATGAACACCAATAGCAGAGACCCAGATAAAAGTTGGAGTTATCAAGGAAGGACCTGATGACTTGTGACTGTCCTTCTCTGTCCTTCTTCCTCTGTCCTCTCTACTCTCAGAATTGGGTAGCAGCTGGGTACCCCATGGCTGCCTGTGTTGCCTCTGGAAGGATGAAAGATCCTATTACCCAGGGAGCAGCTGTCAGATGTGTGTGCCCTGGGGAGCGGGCATCCCAAGAAGTGTGTTTCTACCTGACAGGGAAGCCTCAGGCTTGGAGGAAACCTGGAGAATGACATGCTTTCACCCCGCTTCAAGAGCTCCTCTTGGTCAGGGTATTTGAGGAGATGACAGAATGCTGGCCAGAAAATTCAGGACCCAGGTAACATCCTCCTTGGTACTACACATCTCACACTTTCCCGCGCTGGCATCACACTCCTCCCCCAGCCTCACCTCCTCTGCCATTGCTTTTGCTCATGCTGCTCCCTCTGCCCTTCCCCTTCTCAGCCTTCCCACCTTCTCCCTACACCCCAAAGGCTCACTCACATGCTCTCTGTGGGGCATGCCTTGCTACCTCAGCTTCTGCCACCAGAGCACCCACTGGCAGCAATTATTTCATTTGGCTTTTCTGGTGGCCTGAAGGTGTCCCTGTCTGTCCCCAGACTGAAGGCTCCAAGAAGTAGAAATGGCTTGTCCCAGCACCCATATGGTGGCTGGCTTAGCTAAGATGACACTGGGGTTTCTTTTCACCAGAAAGCTAAAGTCCAGACTCCTAGCTTAGCAGTAGCCAAGGTGAACGCAGCAGCCATCCTCCTGTTGCCAAGATGAACAACTTCCCAAGCATCTTCACCTTGGAGGAAATGCTTTCCTTCCCGCTAGTCTTCACTGTCTCAAAGTGAGGACTGGCTTATGAGGATTCTGGCACATCTAGATCCTGTTCTGTCTACAGAGAAGGTAGCCTGAAGCCACTGTCTCCTCACCCCAACTTCTACACCAGTCCCTGCCTGTCCTCTGCCCACCAACTCCGGGACACACTACCCAAGAAACGTGGTAAGAAGTAGGGTACAAGTGTTCAGTCCAAACCAATAAAGCAAAGGAGTTGGAAAAAAAAAAAAGAGTTCAGTCCACAGCAGATCTCACAGGAAGAACTGGCACTGGGGATCAGTAGGGGCCAGTCTGGGCTCCCTCCCTCAGGAATATAGGGCCTGGTGTCAGGGAGTCAGGCCAGGTACTGTATCCCAGCTGGTGGCTGCCCCCTCCTCCCCTACTGCCTGCCTTGCAGCTCAAGAAAGGTCAGGTCTTTAATTCCCTTTTAATGAGCTCAGGAGCAGTCCTCCGGTGCCTGGTGTATTTGTCGAGGGCAGTGCAAATCTGATGCTGGCAGATCACCAGTAACTGTGACTTGAGGTGCGAGCCTTTTCCTGTGACAGGACAAGGATTTTGACTTGCATCTCCATATGGGAAAAGGGATTAGAGGAATAATAGAACCTTTGCTGGCAAGGCTCAGCTACCTCTCCATGGAGCTGTGAAGCAGAAGCCTGGGAGACTCCATGAGAGGCAGCAGAGAACATCCAGGAGCCCAGCAAAAACAACATCTTGAGCTCCTATGCATCCTCCACTTCTGATGGCGGCCCCTTCTCTTCCCTCTGGTTCACAGCTTCAAGAAGCATCTTGGTTTTTGCTTGCTACCCAGGCAGCTCTTCTGTAGAAACCTACCTCTCCTTAAGCCCCTAGCTCCAGCAGTTCTGATACCCAAACTGCCCAAGTGTTTCTAGTGGTGGCAGTCTCAGTCCAGCTGTACCCTTTCAGTGTCTGTCAGTCACAATCCTCTCACTGTATCCCCGTTCTCCTGGATACCACTTGTAACTCCTCCAGGGTTTCCCAGGAGGAAACTGATGAGGGCTGAGTCCAGGTGGAGCTTGGGTTACCCAGTGGATCAGTGGTTTCTTCCTGCTAGGGTGAGGCCCAGCATCCAATCTATCCCAGTGGCCTTACACCTCCAAACATCCTCCCCCCTCTCATACACACACACACACACACACACACACACACACACACACACACGACACTCAAGACATACAGACACATACAGAGAGACACACAGAGACAGACAGACAGACAGATGGACAGATACACAGAGAGACAGACAGACAGACAGATAGATACACACACACATACACACTCACACACACACACACACACATACAGACACACAGAGACAGACAGGTAGACAGATAGACAGACACACGCACACACACACAGACAGATACACACGCACACAGAGACAGACAGATACACACACACACACATACACACACACACACACACACACACACACACACACACACACACAGAGGCAGGCAGGCTCCAGGCACAGCGTATTCCCCCATCCTACCCACAACCCAGCCATTTGGGTAGTGTCTTACCAAGATGACGGCTGCCACTGTTCCAGCCTCCTTGTCCACCAGGGGTATGATCAGCACTGGGGGAGAGAGGGCAATGAGGTGGTCCTGCAGGCCCAGTGAGGCCCGGAGCTCCTGAGTAAGGAAGGACCCAGGCAAGGAGACAACGATGCAGACAGAGAAGGCGGGACAAAGACACAGAGAGCCCCAGAGCCCCAGTGAGACAGAGTGGGCCTGAGTCAGTGAGAGAAACAACCACAGCGACAGCCCCTACATAGAAGGAAATTCCCTCACTTGACAACTTTCTTGTGATTCTCCCAGAAACCCTGAGAGGGATGGAGGGAGGCAGGTAAAGCTGAGCATCCTGGTTCTACAGGGTGTGGGGAGGGGGGGGGGGGATGAGGTCCAGAAAGGGGAAGTGACTTGCCCAAGATCACCCAGCAAGTCAGGTCTCCTGACTCCCAGTCTTGTGCACTTTCCACATCGACACAGAGGACAGAGACCTAGAGAGACTGAGACACGAGGCAGAGAGAGACATGGCGGAACAGGGGGTATGGAAAGGGCAAGAAAGAGACACAGACGATGACAGAGAGTGTGACAACTACAGCCCGTCTGGCAACAACAGGCACCAGCACACAGTAACCGCAGCCATCGGTCATTGGGACCGCATAGGTACCAGGTCCTTAACACATGCCATCTCATTTGTGCCTCAAAAACATCCCCTGAAGAAAGGCGCTGTTGTCCCGTATTACAGTCAGGAAATTGAGGCTTTAGGGAGATTAGAAGCATGTTTGAGAGAAAATTAGAGGAGGGATAGCTGGAGACACAGAGCGAAAGGAGACAGGAGGGGAAGGGAGGCGTGGCTAGAAAGCAAACATGACCTGGGAGCAGAACCACAGGCTCCCCACCCCCTGCCTAGTCTCCAGCCCTTCCTTACCTTGGGTGTCAGGAGCCAGTGGAGCCAGCAGCCTGGTCAAGGGCTTTCCTAGTAGATCCGAGGGGCCCAGCCCATTGCAGTTCAGCCGCTTCCGGGAGATCACAGCCTCCCTGAAAATAAGACATGGTCTCACCTCTCAGGCCCTGGATCAAAGAGGAGTTGGACCCACCCCCCCCCCCCCCCTCCATCAGCCTGGAGCATACAGACAGGCTGAACCCTGTACACGTGCAAGATTCTAGATGAGCTGTTCTCAACCTGTGGGTGGTGAGCCCTTTGGGTGCTCAAATGACCTTTTCTCAGGGGTCACCTAAGACCATCGGCAAGCACAGATGTTTACATTGCAATTCATAACAGTAGCAAAATTGCAGCTACGAAGTAGCAACAAAATTATGGGTTGAGGGGGAGGCGGTCACCACAACACGAGGAACTGTGTTAAAGGGTCACTGGCAGTAGGAAGTTGAGAACTGTTGATCTAGGTGATTTGCCTCAGGGTAGACATGAGGAAGGTCAAAATGAGAGTGGGCCCCTGCCCCGCCCCTACCCATGCAGAAAGGCAGGGAGCCACAGCCTAGCCTTCCCTGCCTCTTCCTGATAGGTGTGGGAAAGGTGTCTGCTCAGAGCCCAGGGCAGCCCCTCTCTCTGGTAATAGAGAGCAGGGGCACAGCACGGCTCTCAGCTAGGGGTGTCAAGTTAAATCCTGCCCTTGCTACTTGACCTTAGGTGAGCAAAGTGCCTCCGCAGGAACTTCCCTAGCTACAGTGCTTGGCGGTTCCCTGCACCATCACAGTCAGATGGCACCATGCAGTTTACATAGTGATATACAAGTACCTAATGTAACAAAATATGTTATAAAAGCAAGTATCTAAAAGTAAGGAAGGGTTTGTTTTTGGTTCAGTTTGAGGGTCCCATCCATGTGAAAGGGGGGCATGCGGTGACAGCGGCTCTAGGTGTGGCCTTAGAAGCATGGGGCAGTTGGTTGGTCACATTGCATCCAGAGTCATGAAGCAGAGATAGGTAAAAGCTTCTTCCGCTTTGCCCTCTCTTTAAATTCACCCCAACCCTAGCCCACAGGGTGGTGCAGTCCACACTCTGGGCCAGTCTTCCCTCTTTAATTAATCCCCTCACAGACACATTGAGGTGTGTCTCCCAGGTAATGCCAAATCCAGCTAGGCTGACAATGAAGATTAGCCCACCTGCCACCCAAACACATCACTTTAAGTCCCAACATTCTTCCTCTGCCCCTCAAAGGCCACCTCACAGTGGAAAATGTAGGTAGTTTATATGTACGAGTCCTCAAAAAGTCTAACCATGCCTATGTTACTCAAAAGCTCAAACATCTGAAGTCTCATCTGAGGTTCTAGGCAATCTCTGAACCGTACGTAACCCACTGTAAAATAAAAAAAGCAAGCCACATACTTCCAATATACAGGGCAAGAATGAGCCTTCTCATTCCAAAAAGAAGGACTAGAGGCATAGCAAGGAAAGGTCAGACCAAAGTGAGATTGAATCTGCATCAGAGCAAGGACCAGATCTAAAAGCCCCAGCATCTACGGTTCTTGGTGGTTCTAGCTGGCTGCCCCAGCCCTCTAGTCCTGCCATCTGTACATTTGTATCCTCTTTCTTGCACTGGATCAACTTCAAACCTGGTGCTTTCTTTCTTTCTTTCTTTCTTTCTTTCTTTCTTTCTTTCTTTCTTTTTTTTTTTTGGTAGATAGATATTCCTCACATTTTTTTCAACATGCTGAAAATATGAGCTTTACTTTCAGCATCCTTGCAGTAGCTTCTGGGGGCCTCGTTGCCAGGAATCTGACCCTGAAAAGCATTTCCTGAGCTCAGAGGCTTTCTGGATCCTTGGCTCAAGCCTACATGGTCCTATGACTCTTATATTTCACATGTGCCAGACTGACACGATATGGATGACACTTTGAAGTTCTGCTATCAGCTGATGACACAGTCTGGCCCACTCCACCACAGCTGTAGTAACAACCTTTGTGCACTTTGGTGGCTCCACTAGGAAAATAGCTCCCTATTCAGTTGGTTTTGAGTGGAGAACCCCATCAGTGGTGCTTTCAGTTCAGTCATTTTTTAAAAGCTGGAGCTTTCAGTAGACATGGTTTAGCCCTCGGACCACATCTCCTATTGGCTCAGTACAAGGCGCAGTGTTTCTGTTTAATGGTGCAAAGCTCTTAAACTTGTAGACACCTGTCAGCATCCCCTATGTCTATAACTTTAACCGTGTTCACATTTCTTTCCTTGATAAATTGCACATTTTCACATATTTCTGCATTGAATTTTCATTATAAACCTCTATAAATGCAGCAAGCAGTAACTATGTCGTAGCCTGAATGTTTCTAGGTTATTTGCAGGATATAAAACAAATGCCCTCTTGTCCAGTTCCCAATAGACTCCTTATTCTTATTTGGAAAAAAAAAATCTTTTTTTTTTTTTTTTGGTTTTTCAAGACAGGGTTTCTCTGTGTAGCCTTGGCTGCCTGGACTTGCTTTGTAGACCAGGCTGGCCTTGAACTCACAGAGATCCAACTGTCTCTGCCTCCTGAGTGCTGGGATTAAAGGCGTGTGCCACCATCTTGTGAGATAGAACTTCACCGATGACACTCCTACTGGAATTCTGGTCTTCTACACTTACACCAGAATAGTCCACTAAGCTCCTTTTATAACATTCTAGAGCTTCTCTAGCCTCCAGCTCCAAAATACCACAGTCTTCCCCACAAGGCAGTTCTAAGGAGCTACAAACCACATGGTCAGGTTTATTACAGCAATGACCCCACTCCTGGTACCAATTCCTGTGTTAACTTTTTTTCCTTTCTGTGACAAAATGGCATCAAGAACAACCTAAAGAAGGAAGAGTCTGTTTGGACACACAGTTTGGTGGCACAGCGATTGTGGTAGGGGGCAGGGGTGGTGGTGAAAGCAGCTCTATTTGTTACAGCAGCAATATGAGGTACATGATCACATTGTATCCATAGTCAGGGAGCGGAGAAAGATGAATGCTGGATCTCAGTTCTCTTTCTCATTAATATATAATACGCGGGGTTGGAGAGATGGCTTAGTGGGTAAGAGCACTGACTGCTCTTCCAAAGGACCGGGGTTCAATTCCCAGCATCCATACGGCAGCTCACAACTGTCTGTAACTCCAAAATCTGATACACTCACACAGACATACATGTAGGCAAAACACAAATGCACATAAAGGAAAAATAAAATTATATATTAAAAATCAAGATATCATATATATATACATATATATATATATTACACACATACACATGGATAGTGAAATATTTCATCCCATAGGATGGTAGTACCCATGTTCAGAGCAGGTCTTTGCTCCCTGCTAAACCTGTCTGGAAACACCCACACAGACACATCCAACTAGTGTTTCTAAGTGATTCCAGCTCCAAACAATTTGGCAATGAAAATTAACCATTGCATACCGACTCAGAATCCCTAACATCTCTAGGGGCTAAAAATTACTATCACCTTCGTTTTGAAGTAGAGAAGCTTAACGCACAGAAAGGTTAAGCGACCTATCTGCGGTCACAAAGCTAATAAGTGGCTGAGTGAAGCTCTGAACCCAAGCAGCTAGGACCAGATTTAGATTTAATCATTATGTTTGGACAATCCAAAGGTATGTGGAGAGTGAGCCTCAAGCAGGGCCCTGGCATATGTGGGGGCTAGGCACTGAGGCAAGAGAGGTTGGTTGTGGGAAGACGAGATCTCTCTCTGCCCTCCACGTGCACCGTCTTCCCCCAGGCCTCTGGCTCTTCCTGCTTAATTAAGCACCCGATTTTTCACCAAACGTCACTCCCTGATGATTAATTGCCCTGGGTTCCTCATCTCTCGTGCTACTTCCACTTATTGTGTTTATAAGAACTGCCTGGCCTGGAGCGAAGAGAAGTTGGGACTCGGAAGCATGCAATCGGGGTCATTAGAGGGGTACAGCACAGATTAGATGAGGAGAAGGGAGGGGGTGACCTGCGAGTCACCAAGTCAGGAGGTCACAGCTGCTGGAGGAGTCAAGGACCAAAGAGGTTGAGCATGCCTTTCAAGGTCACACGGTATTTTGAACCACACAGTTGTCATGCCCTCCTGGCCTTTCTGACCAATTCAGAACCTACAAGAACCAGCCGTGTCTCTCATCTGCTGTCCTTCACACCCAGAGCCTTCGAGGCCCCTGAGTGATGGGCACCCGTTCTGGGCTGTTCCAACTGCTTCAAATCAGGATGGCAGGAGGACAATGGGAGCCATATTTCCTGTTGACCAAAGTGATGAAGGCTGGAGCTTTTGGGGGAGTCTTAAACCCCACCCTGCTAGTTGGCCTCAGACATGCTGGAAGCTACAATGGGGTGATGGTCCCTGCATTGCTGGTCAGCAAACTCTGAAACCTCACCCACTGGCCCAGACTACCCAGCTTCCTTACTCCCACCCAGCTGCACCCACGCAGGACCCTGTGCACATGGCCTCGTGAGTCTGGGTCTGGGAAACTCCAAGGCCACCTGGAGGTACCAGGGACACTCTGGATGTCCCCGAGGTACCCTGGATGTATGGTCTCTAGCTCCTTCCCTGTCGAAACAGCGTATGTAACTCCTGTGACTCATCTGTAGACTGTCCTGGTGGCCTCTCTTTCTCCAGCTCCGTTCAGTTACTGATGTGTTGCTCCCCATGTGCCACTCACAACTGTACCCTGCTCTCTGCCCAGACTCAGTGGAAACCCTCTGCTCCAGCTGCTGGCCTCCTACTTGGGTTTCTAACAGTCCTCCCTAGCAGAACAAGAATCCACTTCCTGGGCACACACATGGCCTTCTGGGTTAGCTTCAGCAGTGGGAGCTGATAAGGCGTGAACTGGTGCCTGAGCAGGGATCCCAGCATCATGTAAAGACAGACACGGAGAGCCACAATGGAGGTAGGTGCCAGAGTTAAGACAAAGGGATGAAGAGCATGCCCTGTCTGCCCTCTGATGTCATGGGAGTGGGGTCAGAAAAGGTTTCCTGAGTTCAGGACATGCCTGGATCATGAAGGACACATAGAGGCCAGACAGACAGAAAGCTCAAAGGTGAGATGTGTGTGTGTGTGTGTGTGTGTGTGTGTGTGTGTGTGTGTGTGTGTGTGTGT
>OU015752.1:117372078-117398721 GCA_907169655.1 Acomys percivali | reverse complement strand
TGTGTGTGTGTGTGTGTGTGTGTGTGTGTGTGTGTGTGTGTGTGTGTACACACACACATCCTGGAAAGTACAACCACAAGAAGGTAGGTATGGCTGGACAGTGGAAGGCAAGGCCAGAGGGAACCCAGGGCCATGGAGGCTGGGTTTGATCCTGAGGCAGAGGAAACTCTGACAGGAATTTGAGCAAAAAAAAAAAAAAGACAGGGTTGAGTTTGATTTCAGATCCTTCAAGCTGCCCACCTGGGTGAAACTCACACTAGAGAAAGACTATCTGACACTGGGAATCTAGTCTCAGTGACCTTAGGACCAAAGAGGGGAGGCAGGCTTGAGGCAGAGCAGCCTTGACTGGCCTCAGACCCTCAGCAAGCACCAGGGCCTCCTCAAATCCTGAGGCACCTTGCTCTGAATTCTGTCTTCTCTGGTCCTATCACAGCACACAGCCTCAGATAGGGGCATGTTACACACACTCCCATGGGCACCATTTCCTTGGTCACATCCTTCCCAGAATTTAACCACAAAATGCCCACAGACTGGAAATAAGGGTGCTGAGATGGGAGCTCCCCACTACCTGGGAGAAACGTGACTGTGGCTAGCCCCCAGAACTCTTTCCCACTCCTTCCATCAGAGTCTCCTGCCTCCTCTCACCCGCCTCGCTGCCATTTCCAGGCTGAGGCCGAGAGCTGGGCTCAGGGGACTCAACCCCGAAGCCCAGCTGCCCAGTCTGAACACCAGTGACTCAGTCCCGGTGCCAGAGTGGTCATGGCCTGCCCCACTGAAGGAAAAGGACAGATGGGCACGGAGGGCAGAGAGGAACGGGCGTGGAGTTTATGACAGCTCCGTTCCTTTAACAACTATTTGTTTAATGGAGAGAGAATAGAGAGTAAAGCTGTGTGTTGGTAAAGTCAATAGCCTAGAAAGGGCCACGTGTCCAGGCCCTTTCCACCTCCCGGAGCTCCTGCATCCTTCTCTGGCCTCCTTTACTGAGACCTGCCCATACCTGCTGAGCAGCAAGCATCCTTTACAAGCCCCACTAAGCCCCAGCCCTAACCAGGCACCCAGGCCTCATACATACTAAGCTCACTCTCAATGAGCCCTTTCCCACAATCTCCAACTTCTCCCTGACCCATTCAACTCCCTTACTGATCCTCACCCCCACTGAACCGCCCCACTCCTCAATTTCCATCCTCCCCACCTGCCCCCGCCACCCGCTGAGCCCCGCCCCCCTCACTCAGGTCCAACTCCCCCTGAGCCCCGCCCCCTCATTCCATCCCCGCTGAGCTCCACCTCCTCACTCAGCCTCTGTGACTGGTTACAATGATTGTCAGCTTGACAGGGTCTGGAATCACCTTGGAGACAAACCTCTGGGCATGAGTGTAAGGTATTTTCTAGATTGGGCTAATTAGTGTAGGAAGACTCATCCCAAATGTGGGTAGCACATTCCGTGGGCTGGGATCTCAGGCAGAATATAAAGAAAGCCGAGAGTAAGTATTCCCTCTTGTCTGCTTCATGACGGTGGATGCAGTGTGACCACCTGCCTCATGTTCCTGCTGTCACGCCTTCCCTGCCATGGTGGACCTTAACCCTCTCACCAAAATTCATCCCTTCACTGAATGAACCCCATCCTCTCACTGAACTCTGTCCTTTCATGGAGCCCCACTCCCTCCACCCTCACTGAGCCATGCACTCTCACTGAGCATTAATTTCTCTGATCTTTCCTCTTCCCCCCCTCCCCCTCCCCCTCCCCCTCCCCCTCCTCCTTCTCTCTCTCTCTCTCTCTCTGTGACAAATGATCTAGGCCAGCACCTGGCTGTCCTCCGCCAGAATATGAGACTCCAGAAATGGGAACAGACAGTCACCGTGCCCTCCAAGACAAACCAGATGGACAATTAGATTCTGCCATGAGAAGAGACCGTTGGCCTTGAGTACGTGCCCTGCAAATGGTAGCCAAGGTTATGCCCAAGTGGCATCTGGAAGGCCTGAAGCTCGTGCACTTAGCAGTGGGGAATCTGGGACTTGGGGGTGCCAAGAGGATTGTCTGCTTGGGGTCTAAAACAGGCTAGGAGATTGGGGTGGGGAGCCTAAAGGGGTCCTCTCCTTTCTGGTCCAGAATTCCCCGTTGAAGCCAGTAGAATTCAGGGCTGGACCAACCACATCATTTTACAGGGAAGAAAATGGAGGTCCCGGGAGAAAGCAGTGGGGCTGTCATCACAGCGGCACTACCTTGGAGCCCAGCCCCCTGCTTTCCACCCCAGGACTCCTCTGTGGACAGACTTTCCCACGGTGGCTGGCCCCCTTTGGGAAGACTGGCTCTTTCTCATTGGCAGGGAATCTCGTGAATCCCTTGCACGTGTCTCATGAAGTGGGTCTCTGCTGACCACTGGAGACAGGGAAAGATTATTCGGGGGAACGAATAAGGCCAGGCAAGCATGGGAAGACACAAAAGGCCAGCCAATGCTGGAGAGATGGCTCCGAGGTTTAGAGCACTGTCTGCTCTTCCAGAGGTCCTGAGTTCAATTCCCAGCAACTATATGGTGGCTCACAACCATCTATAATGAGATATGGTGCCCTCTCCTGGCCTGCATATGCAGGCAGAAAAAAGAAAAAAAGAAAAAAAAAAAACAATTGTTTTAAAGGCAAGCTATACTTGAGGTCCTAAGCTGGGCATGCTGTGAGAGGCAGCAGACAGGGCAGAGTCGGACAGGTGGGGGCGGAGCTCCACCCTGCCTCTCACTAACACCACCTTAGCTCATTTTCTGTCCATCACCCCAGCCTTATCTGCCTTTATAATCCAGCCTCCAGTCACACCTGCTGCTGTTTGCCAGCCAGCAGCCTCCAGCAGCCAAAAGCCCTGTTTCCTGCAGGAGCACTCCTCCCCCACTCTGCTATGTCTCAGTGGTTACACATGTACCAAATCCCACCCGTTTCACAGAAAAAGAGACTGAGGCCAAAAGGAAACTCATTCTCTCAAGGTCAACCAAGGTTAGTCTTCATTTGAGCCGGGGAGCGGAAGGCAGCTAGCTGCTATACACCTGTCATCCGCTAGCTAACTGAAGCGGGAAGCACTTCGGATGGAAGATGTGGAGGCAGGCATGCGGCTAGCTGGAATCCAGGCTCATCTGCCTTCCACATGTCTGGGTCTCAAGCTTCATTCTGCTTGGAAAACTCGGGAACAGGCCCAAGCTACCCTTGAGCCCATCAGCCCTAGTGGTGGGACATGAGCTCACTCAGGCCCCATACACTAGACACAGGTGTGGGTAGGCAGAACAGATTCTGGCCCAAGTCTCTGGCCCTAGTCCTTACTGACCTGATTGCATGCTATGTTCTATGCCTTGAGATGCCACTCCCCGTCCCCCACCCCACCCGACCCCTGCCCCATCTTGCCCCTTCTGCCTTCTGGAATCCCAGGACGGTTTCCTGTTCCAGTAGGCACTAGCCTCCCATCTCCATGGAGTTCTGGGATAATTGCATTAGAACATTCTCTTTTAACTGTCTTATCCAAAGGCTTTACTGGACATACAGTCATAGTGGGGAGGAGGCTCAACAGGCCACTAGTGCAGAAGGTCATAGCCCATCCAAGCTGCCAGGTTCCCTGCACCTCCCCACCCCCCACCCCACCCCCACTCCCCCATCCCCCACCCCCGCCCCCAGATACCACTGCCTCCCCAAGGGAGCCTGGCCTGGAGCATCAGACAGAGCAAGCTCCACAGGAGGCTCCCTCCTGTCCCGTTCTATACACCTCTTCCAAACTCCCACAAATGCCTTTCCAGACTGCTGAGAGACTTCCTGGGGGAGGTGAGCTAATATCAAATGAAGAATTATGGGTGGGAGGGACCGGCTCAGAAGAGAAAAGGGGCATTACAGCTTTTTGTTTCCTTAGTTGTTTTTGTTTTTGTCTTTTGATACAGGGTTTCTCTGCATAGCCCTGGCTGTTCTAGAATTTATTCTGTAAACCAGGCTGGCCTCGAACTCACTGAGATCTGCCTGCCTCTGGAATGCTGGGATTAAAAGTGCGTAGATTCAGAAGAACTGGCCTAATGGTAGTATAGCTCCTTAGGAGGCTGAAGCAGGAGAAGAAAAGTGTGAGGATAGCTTGGGCTACAGAGTGAATTCCAGGATAGCCTAGACAACTTAGTGAGACCCTGACACAAAATAAAAAGTATAATCATGTGGACTGGGGAGGGGCGGGGGATGTACCCCAATAGAGTATCTGCCCAGCATGCATGAGGCCTTGGGTTAAACTGCCGCCGATACAGCTAAAATGTAGGAAGCGTTTTAGCCTCCAAATGAGGATGCAAGTACCACTAATGCCACCATGTCCAGGGCAAAAACCTGGAGGACACGGTGGGTTTGTTCACTGCAGTCCTCCAAGGGAGAAGGTGTGAGCAGAAACTGAAGGAAAAAGTGCCAGCCCTCACCCACCCCGAGACCTCTGGCACAATGGGGGGGGGCGGGAATTCTGCTGTGGAATAGGGGTGGGGCCAGCTCCTTCTGCCCAATAGGAGAACTCACTGAGACAGGCCACCATCCAAGAACCCAGGGTATCAGGAACCAGAGAGAAACCCATGAGGCTGGCATCTCCAGACAGAATTCTCCCAGGACTTCTGTGACTAAGAGTGGTCACGGTAGCAGCCCTAACACGACCAACAGAGCTGCAAGCTGGGCACAAACAGCACAGCTTTCTGGAAGTAGCCCCATCTCACTGTGCCCACAGTGCCCTCTGCTCCTGACCCCGTGTTCCCACAGTCTTCAGATAACAAGGGTGAGTCGTCCAGAGGCTGTGACCTCCCCACCGCCACCGAGAAATGTGTCTTAGGCCCAGCTTGGCCTCACACCTGGCTTGTGGTCTTGAGCATGTCTCTCAATGTTACCCTACTGGGAAAATGAAGCAACTGACCTCACTGGGGTCAAAGGTATCAGGGACCAGAGGGTGCTGAGCTCTGACAGCTGTTTAGTCCTCCCAACAATCCTATAAGCACTGCTGTCGTCACCGTGTCACCAACAAGCAGAGCAACATGGAACCACACAATAAAGGATATCTGATTACACAGGGAGATGGGATTTGAACTTAGGGAGTGGCGCTCCTGAAACTTCTGCAGATCGTCTGCTCTGATCTTAGGTACAGGAAGCTGTCACTGCGTGTTCCTGCAGCTAAGGCATACTGGGATCCTGAGCCCAAGGCTCAAGGGTAGTCAGTGCTCATGGCATGCTGGGGTTGGAACTGAGAGACGCTGGAGCACCCTCACACCTACCCCCCTCAACTCCACCCTGAGCTGCCCTGACAATCCACAAGAACTCTGTGAGAGCTGGAGATGATGCATCCCAATTGTAATTCCAGCACTTAGGAGGCTGAAGCAGGAGGATCACTGTAAGTTCAACACCAGCCTGGGCTGCACTGTGAAACTTTGTATTAAACAAACAAACAAACAAACAAAAAACCAAAACACCAGAAAACACTCTATGAAAAAGACTATGGAGAACCCACCCCACTCACTATTTCTCCAACATAGAATATATTACTTCAATCTTCTGAACTGGGGACCCACCCTGGGGTGGACGAGATGATCTTAATAGGTGCCTCTGTTAGCATGCTGCCCCAGTCTGCCTAGCAACCTATGATGTCAGTACCCACCTGTCATTCGGTGTGCCCCTGCCCAGGAGTATATAAAAGGACAGCCTCGCTGGCTAGTGCTGGCTCATGCCTTTAATGCCAGCACTTGGGAGGCAGAGGCAGGTGGATCTCTGTGAGTTCGAGGCCAGCCTGGTCTACAGAGTGAGTTCCCAGGCCACTCAGAGCTGTTAGACCTCTCTTTGTCTTTCTCTCCCCTTGGGGTGCCCCTACCACTTTCAAGCTCTCCTATGCTTTTATAAATAAACTACTCCATATCGTATCTGTTATATGGCTTATATTTCATATTTAAAAGCCTCCTCCCTGAAACCTCTTGGCAGTGCCAGAGGGCAGAGGACAGGTAGAAAATGACTTACCGGACTTTTCCTTCCTGTGGCAGCTCATGAGGGGGGTCCTCACACACCAGCCTGGACTCCCCATCCAGCAGGTAGGTGTAGACAGTCTCCTAGGACCAAAAGCCCTCATGAGACTCTTCAGAGAAGCTGCCCAACCCTAGTCTGTGCATGGCAAAGACACGGGGCCCTGAGGCCAGAGCTTGGTGGTTTAGGAAGGGGTTCTGGGCAGGCAGAGGTCCATGAATCTGCTGCTTTTCTTACTGGTCACCCCAAATCCAAGGTGTGAGCCAATCACCCCCACCTTGAACTCCAGCCTCAGGCATCTGGCAAACCATACTTGGTATGGCATGCGGGCTACACTGGCTCAGGATGTTTTTCTCTTCCAACACCCCCCATGATCCAAGCCAGGCCACTGTGCCTGGATTCTGTGGCCCTGGAAGGCTTCCCAGAAGAAGCAGCCTTTTAGCTACGACTGGCCCCACTTGGGGTGCGGTTCAGAACTAACCAACACAAGTGGGCCAAGTGGTGCAGAGAGTAAGGAGCGCCTCAGAACTCACGATGGGGTGAAGCGCTATGAGGGGGTGCCTGACTGCAAGTGAGCAAGGCTGAGGCTGAAGGGCCTTAGGGACAGGTGGGAGCAGAGGCTGAGCAAGTTTGCATTTTAGGTCAGGGTGGGTTGGAAGCACTGGGTGGAAGCTTGTTAGGTCTCTGGTTCAGCAATTCTCCCTCCCTAGGACAGACCAGCCTTGACTACTACCAGCCTCATGCAGGCAGAAGTGGTCATCTCACAAAGATCTACTTCCTCACATGTAACCAGTTAAAGGGACTGGCCAATCCTCATGCCTGTTGGGAACACTCTTTGGGAGGCTGGGGAACCCTCTCTACTGAGGGTGATACAGAGGGCCTTGGGAGGAGCTGTTGAAGGCTCTCGCTCAGGAAGTATGGCGTCCTCAGCCGACTGTGAGAAGGCACAACCCTGCCAGCTGCTTTTGTGGCTCTTGGAGAGTCCACAGGGGATTCCCTACCATGATTTCTTGTGACACTGAGCTGGGTTTAGTTGTCTTGAAACGAGGTAGGGGTTAGAGGACCCAGGAGATGGAGGGTAAAAGCAGACTCTGGAAAGGTTCAGCTTTCCCTTGACAAGAGTGATGGGGGTCTAGGCTCAAATTGGGAGTTTTGTTTGACGTGTTTGGCTTTTGTTTTTGAGACAAGCTCTCTCATGTTGCTCAGGCTGACCTCAGAGTTACTGTGTAGTTAAAGCTGCCTGAGGCCTTGTGGCAGTCCTGCTTTGGTCTCCCAAGTGCTGGGATCACAAGTGTGAGCTACCGTGTGGGATTCTGGGCAAGCAGAATCCAGGGACAAAAGAGCCACTTGGAGAGCGCCACCACCCCTCAGCTCTGCCCGGCCTCCTCCTCCGTCAGAGAGGGAACAGAAGCTCTGGAGGATTGATTGTTTGTTTGCTTGCTTGCTTTTTTTTTTTTTGCTCAGACAGGTTCAGAGCCTACCAGAGCACCCAGTGTCCATGAGTCCATCCTCCCCACAGAGGAAGGTGGGCAGCCATGGGAGCGGGGGAGGTGGGTGGGCATGAGCCACCCTTCACTTCCGTGTGTCCGCGCCTTCCACCCTCATGCTCAGCCATCCTGGTTAAATTTAGCCGAGTTTACTGGGTAGGAGGGTTGCTTTTCGCTTCGTACACATCAGCCCCATCTGCACTCAGGCTGCCTGCCACAATGGGTGCTGATGAGGAAGCCAGGTGCTGCAGTTCTCCTCCTCTTCTCCCAACCCCCACCTCCCAGGGCCCAGCAGAGGCTCCCCCAAGTCTGGGCACCCCCAGCCCATCACTGGCCTCTTGAGTAACATCTCACTGCCTCTTGGACCTCAGCTGTCATCTCAGCCCCAGCTTTAGGCTGTAGTTAGCCGGGCACCAAGCCAGTCATTCCCCCCCCGCCCCCTCCCTCTCTTCCACCAGCCTCAAGGCTTGCCGGGCAAACCCACAATCACTGACCTGCCAGCTTCCCCCCACCCTCACCATCCAGATGTTCCTCCACCCCAGGGCAGATGTTGTCTCAGTCACAACCCTCTCCCAAAGGATTTATTTTTGGGCGCCAACACACCACCCACTTCCTACCAATTTCACGCTCAATAAAGCTCAGTCATTAGCCCTCCTCCTGGGCGCTGAACTTCTAGGAGGTTTGGGGAAGACAGAGCTGAGGACAGGGAATAAGGGTGCATAGATGCCAAGCCCCATTTGTCCCTGCCATGCTGTGTGTCCTTGGTGAAGTATCCTCCCTCTCTGGGCCTTTGGAGGTTCATCCATCACTCAGAGCCAGGGACAATAGGCTCTAATGGGGGTGGGAAAGCTGCATCCTGAGTTGGTCATGTTTCCTGAAGCCAAAATTGCCTGGGCCAGTGTGTAGGTTAGGGAGAGGATGTTCAGGAGGGACTTAGTTTAGACATATCCTTCTCCAAGAAGTCTTATGCTGATTCAAAACCTATTCTCCAAAGCCCTCTGTATCCCTCCAGCGTGCACAGCTGTGACCCTGCTTTGTGACTCCAGGGAGCTGGTTCATCAGCCTCCTGCTTAAAGAATGAGCAACGGCCATTGGAGCCAGAAGTGACAAAACCTGCAGACAGGAGGCTCAACGCCTCTAACAAGGCGCTCAGGGTTCAGGTGACCCTGGGCACCTCCCTCAACCTACCATCCCATGCATGGTGATGTGATGGGACAGAGAGGAGCTTAAAGAATCCAACTCTCCAGTCTCCTGTTTTTACTCAATCCCAGATCCTCTACACATCAAGAGTGAGTCCTCTAGGACCTCCAAGACCTGATACCCAGGAAGTTCTTCTTCATGTCTACCCTCAACTTCTCCTGCTATACATACTCCAAAACCCAAATGACAGTCTGGCAGGTTGGGATGCAGCTTACAGCTGGACAGAGGCTGAGAGGAGGAGGGCGGGAAGGGAAGACACCTACCACTCTCGGGAGCACGGCTGAGAGGGCATCCTTGGCAGCCTGCCGCAGGCCGGCGATGTCGATAACAGAGCCCAGGCTCAGCAAAGCATCCTGGAAGAGAAGAAAGAACACGAATGATTCTGCCTGGGAACCTAGGCAGAGTCCTGGACCCAGGAACTGTGGGGTGACTCCCGAGGCTAAGACGCTGGAGTTTAGAGCATCAGACTCCACCAGCATTAAGGCCAAAGACTGACCAAGTCCCCTCACCTTGCATACGGGGAACTTGGGGCTTAAAGATAGTCCAGAGGCCTACCCCAAGGCCTCACGGCGAGTTATGTGCAGTTACCACAAGTTTTCTGCCTTTAGGAAAGGGACTGCCCTGGGATCTGTATGTTGGAGGAACTGTGGCCATATTCCAGTTTCAGCTGGATGGAAAGCAGCAAGCATGGGGGCTGGAGGCTGAGGAGCAACCAAAGGTAGGCATAACAGAGTTAGGCCACTACAGGCAGGGGAGGCAAAGTCAGCCTTGATTGCCTCCTAGCCTTTCCCCCCTCCCAGGAGCGGGCCTCGTCCTTGGAGAGCCGGAACCCAGACAACAAAGGTCTCTTCTTCTCGCTCTATTAATTTGGCTAGAGCCACAGGGGATCAAAGAGAAGGTAACGGAACAGGGGAGCGAGGCCAAGGCAGAATGGTGACTCACACCATCCACTCAGCCGTGTGCTCCTCTCCCCAGCTCTTGGAAGTCCTTCCTGGTGTCTTCCCTGTAGGTCTGTGTTTAGAACTCGAAGTGAGTAACTATGAGATAGAGGAGGCATGGCTTGTTTGGACCTCATTGCCGTAAAAATGATGTCAAGTTGAGGGTTTTAGTGGACCCCATAGCATGCACATAGCTGATAAAAAATTAAAATGTTGAAATAATCAGAGTTACATTCATAGAAAGTTGTTAGCCCAAATAGGGAGGTGCTAATTCCTTGCTTCTGTCATGTGGTTAAACCATCCTCAATTTCTAGTGTCCCAGATAAGAACAAGAAGAGATTTGTCCAAATGCTATGACCCTTTCAAGGTGGGAGTTAGGACCCAGCATGTGCCTAAGACTGGATAGCTCAGGAAGGCTCAGATACCCCAGAGTGGGGGGAACGTAAGCTCTGTGGCCACTGAATGGCCAGGGGACCCAAAGGCTCCCACAGGAAGCTGGCACCATCCAGTGGGATACAGCATCCTCTTTCCTACACAGTGTGTCTTTCCTACACAGACACACTGCCAAGGCTGAGACTGCCCGGTGAGGGGGGGGCACTCTGGCTCCCCATCTCCAAGGGTTGTCAAGAATAAGCCATGTGGCCTGACAGAAAGGTTGTCCTGAAATGAGGTCTGAATGAAGCCAGGGGTCCCTCCAGGTGTCAGCTCCAAATGCCACTGCCAAGTCTCCTTGGCTGTGGACACACACACATACACACACACACACACACACACACACACACACACACACACACCTCCCAGTAGGAGGGGCAACAGCTAGCATTGCCTTCCCTGCCCAGGCCTTGCTTTGATCTCTCCCACTGCCAAGGGTGAACCACGTCTTGGTCATGTTGATGTGTATACAGTCTTGGGCCCTGGTAGCAGTTGATTCCACATGATACATCCTAAATCTGCTCTTGTGACCCTCAGGAACAGCTTGCACAGCCTCAGTGCTGCCCTTCCATAGCACCCTACATCCTTTAAGATATCCAGCATGATATCAGACTCTTCCAGGTTCTCATGGGACCAGCTACTACTTCCTCATGTAGCACATGTCAGAGATGCCTGTATCAGCTGCTAGCACGGCATCTGTGCCAGGCTACTGAGTGTTCCTGAGGCCAAGGCTGAAGACCCCAGAGAGGTGATCCCGTACCCGAAACAATCTCAAAACAATTTTCTTGGCTCACACTCTCCAGACTGGGGCTTCAAGGACGGGGTTCTGTGTGGTGGTGATCATGTAGACCTCTTCCTGCCTGGAGGCAGGATGATTGCCAAGAGGAGGCCAGAGAGGGTCTGACTTTGGTGATACCTGCCATGTGTGTGCTAGGAAAGCAAGGGTTGGGGTGGTGTGCAGACAAAGCAATGGGGTGAGCCTTATATGCAAGAGAAACTTCCAAAACCACAGGCTATAGATAACCAGATCCCCATTTGAGAGATGTGCAAACTGAGTCTCAAAGAGAAACAACAACCCCTCTGTGGTGGGCCAGAGATCACCGAACCCTCCAGATCTTCCACCCCTGTATGTGCATATTCACCACCCAACTTCCATCTCCCACCGCTGGGGCTTTGTTCTGATTGGCCAGCTCCTCAACCTGCCCTTTGCTTTGATTGGTGGATGCCTTGAGCTGTCCTTTACTCCATTTGGTTGCTGCCTATCTGGCCTTTGTTCTGACTGATCCGTTTTCTGTGACCTTTTTAGGCCAAGGGCAGGAAAATGGTGGTGGTAAGGGAAGAAAACTTGAGGAGAGTTGGGGCACCAGCAAGGAGGGGTTCTCCATCCTTGGCTGAGTAAGTAGGATGCAGATAAGGTTGTTGAGGCTCTAGGCCTGGCAGCCATCTCTCCATCTGCTTTGGAGTCTGACCTGCCCAGGAGTGAGGTGTTAGCTGTAGGAATTGCTGAGGGAAACAGGCCAGTTCAGACCTGGCCCTCAGAGGGGCCTTCACAGCTTGCTCAAATGCCACTTGCACCAGTGAATCCACACCTCCTCCCATCCTTACCCCTCCTGCCACCACCCCACCCCCCCAGGTCTGAGAGTAAAACTTAACCTCCACTATACCAGCTGGGGGAGGGGAGTCAAGTTTAAAGCCTGCCTGGGCATACTACAGAGCTGCACCCTTGGAGGAGGGAAATGGGGCAATTCCTGAGATGGAGGCACAGTAGGGAGCCAGCCTCAAACAGGGTTAGTGGCCCAGGACTCCCAAAAGAAGACAGAGGGAAAAGCAGCCATTTCTGCCCACATGCACCTGTGTGCTACACATACACGTTGCCATGTATACACCTTAGCCTGAAGATGCATGTAGATGCTTCATATATGCACACACAGAGAAATGCAGCCACACATCCAGTGAGTACAGGACTAAGCACTTCAGGGTATGTGTGTGCCAGTGCGTGCGCGCACACACACACACACCACAAGTGCACATAGCACATGTGCACATACACAAGAGCCCTGGCTCAGGGTGGGTGGGAGCAGTCACATTTCTTGTCCTTGCAGCTTTTGTGAACAAATAAAGTGTAAATACCAACATAACAACCAGGCAATTTTTCAGACCCCAGGGGAGAACCTGTGGTATACAGACAAGAGCAGTGATTTCCAGCCTTGTCCCAGATGGACAACAGAAGCTTCGTGTGGCCTTGAACACACCCCTTTCTTCTTCTGAACCGTGGTGTCCTCCTTAATGTAAAAAGGGTCTTTCCACTCTGCTAGGTTTAATTCTGTGGTGCTATGGTTTAATTTGATGAGGGTAAGTGAGTTGGTTGGGGAAAAAAATAGGTGAGTGGTAGACAGATGAAAAAATGGGATGGGTAGATGGGTAGATGAATGAGTGCTTAGGAAAAGAGGTGAGCGGGTGGATGGCGGACAGATGGATGGGTAGATGGATAGATAGGTGGATGAGTGGGTGGGGAAATGGGTGGATGGTCGGTGGCAGTTTGTGCACCATAGGAGGGAGCCTTTTTGCTCTCTCCAGCCCCTTTACCTGCTGCTGTGGGCTGACGCTGTCATCAGCACCGCAGACAGCGCCATTCTCATGTACGGACTTTCTCTCCAGGTACTAAGAAAGGGGAGGCTGATGGAAGGCAGGGTTTCTCTGAAACCAGGGAGGTTGCTAGTTTTCTGAAACCTGGGCCTGCATCAGCATTTGTGAGCTCAGTTGGGGAGAGCAGAGGGTCCAGACTGACTTGCTTCTAGCTCCTTCATAAAGCCCAAGATTATATGAAACCAGAAACTTGGGTCTTCTCCCCTTTGGAGCCACCCACAGGGACAGATGGCCTCGAGTCAAGGGTCACTGGCAGGAGATGCTCTTATTTCACCACCACCACCACCACCTCGTGTCTTTCCCACTTCACAAACCCACCATCTGTTCTCCCCACTGCCGGCGCCTGAACCCCCTATAAGAAAGTAATAACATCGAACTCCAGAGTAAGACCCAAGCTATAGCCCGGGAGCATCTCCGCAGATCTGTCTAGTCTTGTTAACCTCTGGGTCTCTTCTGGGACTGTAGTTAGGGAATGTCCTCACAGACTGGAATCTGACATCCTCCTCCAAAGGGAGATTACCCAGGATGCTGGAGCTCCTCTGCCCTCCTGCTTCTTTTGGTCCCTCTGGGCCAGGCTCTTCCGGTCCCTCTAAGTGCTTCTCTGCCTCTCCCCGTCATTCCCTAGTTGATGTCCATCTGTCACATGCTGCTCTCCTGTCTTGCCACGTCGTCTCCACCTCCACATCCTGGATGGCTTCTCCTTCCTGCATGCTCCCCGCCCCCACCACTCCTGTCTTCTCTGCCCACTCCTCCCCCAGATCTCCAAGAAATTGTCTTGAGAACACGGGGAGAAAAACGCCTGACAAAAGGAGTGCAGCCATGAATAGAGGCTGCAGAAAGTGGTCATGGTAGGGAAAACCAGAAGTCTGGAGCAGACACCACCTGTCCCTTTTTGTCTCCAGCCTCTCATTCTAGTGAGCAATACACACATTTCCTAATCTTCCCCGGAGAATGGGGGGGGGTGTATCCATCTCCGAGTCCAGTGCCTGCCTGCTGCTAACCAGAGCCAAGGCTTAGTTAGGGCCCTCAGAACTCCTTGGAACTCAGACTAGAGAAGCCCCCGGCCCACGCCCAATCCCAGAACTCCAGGTTTCTTCTTTGGCTCCTCACAGCTGCCCAGCCACCAAGGCAGAAAACAGAGGAAGCAGGACAAGGTGGCTCCCTTCCCTCCTCCCCACCCGCCCACGCCTGCCACCTGCCCAAAGAGCTGTCTAGCAGACCTGGTGCCTGAACTATTACAAGAGCTGCCTGTGTGCACTAACACTAGCATCCGGAGACCTCCCCATGACAAGACTGAGCTGGGCCAGGGGTAGAAGAAAGGGAAGAGGCTAGGTGATGTTGGGCAACTCAGGTGTCAGGTGAGCTGGCTTGGAGGTCAATGCCACGAGTGACTCTGGCTATGGAGAGGGAGAGATGCCTTTCTCAGGGACTGACTGTGGTTTAAGATGTCTTTCAGTGGTTCCCAACTTTGCCATGCCCCAGAGTCACCTGGAGAGCTGTTGAAAGACAAAGTGCTGGCCCCACCCTCAGAAGTTTCTGACTCAGCTGGTCTAGGAAGAGGTCCAAGAATCTGCATCACTCCCCACCCCCAATTCCTAGCTCCTGCTGGCCCTGAGAAGTGCCTTTCGTTCACCCCACTTTAGAGAAGCAGGTGAGGATAAGGACCAGGGTGGAGGGGCAGTGGATCCTTGCTCCAATGAAGGCAGCCCAGATGACAACTGGATACGACCCCCACATGAAAAGACTCCACAAGAAAGATCCCCAAGGAGGGGGACGTAAGAGTGAGAAAGGGAAAAATGAGCTATGGCCATGGGTCAGCTGAGTGACAAAGTGGCCCGGGGAAGGGACCACTTGCAGCTCGAGAACCCAGCTACAGGAAGGGCCTCTCTTGTCTTCATCCTCTCTCTCTCCTCCATATGCCCTTTTCTTCTGCCCCACCATGCCCTCTTCCCCCTTGGCACACCGTCCTTCGTAGACTCTGGCTTCAGTTGTTACTCCAACAGGGCCGCGTCCCCAGCCTCTGAGCCACACTGGAGACACGTGCACTGTAGAATACACCTGCGCCTGTCCTGGCGCCTCCCGAGAGAATCCCCACTCCTTGAGGGAGGCACTTGGTCCTACCGTTGGCTCCTTTCATCCCACACCCATAGCCAGTCTCTCCTGGACATCCCACTCTGTCCCAACCGGGCCTGAACTTCTATCTCAGGTCCCACCGCTGTCCAGGGCCCCTTTAGAGCCATCCAGGGCAAGGTGTGATGTTAAACAGTGGGAAGAAGAAGTTGGGAGGTACGGCAGCCTAAATGAGAAAAATAAGGGCTATGAAAAGAGGAACAAGGCAAGAGCTGAGTATGGGGAAGAGAGTGATGACACTGTCTGCAAGATTTAATATCATGTTGAGATAGGTCAGGCTCTGGTCTCTCCTCACCCTCCCTGCCTTCAGCTGCGTCCTCTACCCAGTAGGACCGCTCTTTCCCCTAGCCCCCAGGTTTCTTGCTGGCAAAGCCCAGCTGCCAAGCCTGGTGCCAAGCCCATCACCACCATGTCCTCACCACTCTCACCTTCTCATCTTGGCTTCCTGTCATCTCTCTCTTCTCTCCTTGACCATGAGAGTTGAACTGAGCACAGTGGGACAGTTGGTGGAGGCTGGCATAAGCCTCTGGTGACTCAGAGTTGTGCCTGGGGAGATGTCTAGGCAGCAAGGAAGCTGAGTCCACTGTCCCCCCCCCACAGGATGTACAAGAAAGAAGGGACCCAAGGGAATCGGTGTCTTGAGAAAGGGCCTCGGTGAACTGGCTGGCCTCCAGCTCCAGGTTCCAAGAGGCTAAATGTCTGTGGCCCCAGCCCTCACATGGCCTTGAAGGAAGGTCAAGAGCTTGACACAGCAAGTCTAGAAGCCTCCAAAAGCCAGACATAAGGAGAAAGGGATGCTGAGTGACCATGTGGACCAGTATCAGAAAGGGACACGTGCCAAAGGAAACGATGGTCTGAGGAATGATTGGACAAAAGAGTGGCAGAGAGTCAGTGAGTGGTCCTCTCTCCTAGGACCCTCACAACACGATGGATACTCCTGACAGCACTGGGTGTCATTGCTTTCCCACTCTCTCCCATCTGACTACCCCATCAGAGCAGGAGTTTTGGGTGGAAGAGGATGGCATCCTGGTTGCCCCATAGCTCTTCTGGCTCTTAGCATCACTTGGCCCCCAACAAGAGCCTAGAGACATTGGAGGCCCGTGAACTCCTGGCAGAAAGGTGGATGTCCTGGAAACATCCCATGTCTGGCAATGACGAGAGTCCTAGAGGAAGAGCCTATGAAATGAGAGGGTGCTTCTCGCTGAGAACTTCTGTCAGCATTTTCAAGGTATCTTGGCAAACCAGGAGACTCTGCTGCTCTTCAGGATCATCTCCCAGTGGGAAAACGCCTAGGCCCTGGAGACCAGAGGGCTCCTCAGCAAGAGCAGACGAGCAGCATTTCCTATTTAAGGAAGTCTTCCTACCCAGGGTCACTTGTCTCCACCCCAGCCCTTCTAGGAATTTCTATGGGACCAGAGTCTATAGGCCTCAGGTTCTTGGCGTTGGATCCCCCAGTTTGATATGGGGTATATGGAAGGCCAGAGGGAAAACAAAAAGGACTAGCCAGGTTCTCCTCTAGAAACATGGGCAGGTCCCTCTCTCCTGTGGCTCTGGGCCTCTCAAGTGCTGCTTTGGCCAAGGAATAGACTGGTCACCCCTCCGATGTGGGAGCAGGAATGGGTGTCTCTCTCTCTCTCTAGGCCTGGTTGGAGTCCCTTGTCTCTCACTCTCCCAGCTTCCCCTTCCCTGCCGTGCCCACAATAGATGATAAATGCTAAACGGCACTGGCTTGACACAGGGTCAAGTACGGCCTGCAGACGTCAGGAAGGAGGGGCTGACTGGGGTGCTGGGTCCAACACTGGGCTGACCTGGGACCAGGAAGGGAACTGACTGCCTCATGGTACCTGCCTGGGGGTTAGTTCTGACTGTCTCCAGATCCTCCTAGTACCTCCCGAGGGACCTCGTGTGTGTCGGTCCCACAGCCTCACACTGCTTCCTCCTGTGACGGACTGTCTTTGGCTTCATCCTCACAATTTGGCCCATCCCAGCTGTTCCCCAAATCCCAGGAGTATGGGAGTATGAGAAATACAGGGACAGAGACTAACTCAGAAACAGGGAGAGCCAGGAGGGGACCCTGGAGACAGGACTGGAGAGGCAGGACCAACCAAGGAAGAGCCCTACCACCACCTAGGGAAACCCTTGAAGGCACAGTCAGAGACCCAGGAGAGGAGAGGTTCCCCCCTCAGCGCCTCAGATTCCTGCCCCTCCTTTCCCTCTCCCTGCCCCTGGTGGAATGTATGAGCACTTTTATTGTTCCTAAGAATAGCTCTTCTTTACTGGGGACTCGGGTGAGGAATCTTCTGGACAGGGTTTGTCCCAGGCATGCCCCTGCCTTTGTGTTCCACTCTGGGCTCCCTCACCCTGTGCAGCACTTTGGTAAAACATAAGTGTGACCCATGAGCCCCCCCTCCCCCTCTCCGCCCCATGGAATGTCCCTGTCTCCTCAGACCCCCAATGGGCTCTGGGTTCCTAGGCTGTGAGGAGCTGTTGGCAAAGTCCCTGTGGCCACCTCCAGAGGGGCAGCGGGATCAGAGGACATGGCCATTTATGTTTCTTTCCAACCCAGTGTCTTCAAACTCAGGCCTTTGCTCAACAAGTGCCTTCCACACTTGACCCTCTTTTCCCTTCCCCCATTGGTACCCGTGTTCCCTATTTCTTATGCCCCAGTATCCTCCCTTCTCTTCTGACCTTTCAGGCCCAGCCTTAGCCTGGTCCTCCAGGAGCCCAGTCCTGTTCCCTGGCTCTTCTCTCCCTGATCCCTTATATGTAACAGCAGGAGTAAGGCCTCAGGGTCCTAGCACACTCTCCGGTGAACCAGAGAGTTGGTGGGGAGATCTTGTATGTTTTGGGGCCCCGTGTTTTGAGAATGTACTCTCATTGGCCGCTCCATGGCTCCTCCCAGCCTTTTCTCGTTTGTACTAGGTCCCAAGTGTCACTGTCCATCGCAGTCTCCAAGAGAAGCTCATCCACTCTCACCTCCTCCCTACCTCCATTTCTTCAGCTGAGAGAACCAATCCCCAGAGAGAGGCGCAGCAGAGGCTGGCCAGGACCTCTGTCACTGCGCATTGATGTACAGGATCCCAGCTGGTGGGGCTCCAGGGACAGAAGCAGGCACTTCACACGCTCACCCGGCCCCACCCTGCAGGCAGGCTGGCATCCAAAGCTATTTATTTGCCTTTGGTGGCCCCAGAAACCAGAGAACAAACATCCGGATTCTGCAGAATTTCTCCTACTCTCCTTCCCTCATATCCTCAGGGCCTGGAAGCTGGGACCAGTATATATATGTGCGCGCGCATGCACACACACACACACACACACACACACACACACACACACACACACACGCTTGTACAGTTCCTCACACACCAGGGCTGGGTAACTGTGAGCCAGGGATCTCTGAAAGACAATGCCCTCCTCCCAGTACCTCAGACCCTCTGTGCGATTCATAACAAATGTTATTTTGCAAAGGAGATTTTTAACAGCATGTGAGAGGGTTTTCTCATTGCGAAACTCTGTGTACATTCATCAGGATTGGCTTTTCTTTTTTTCCTTTCTCTGTGGGGAGCTGGGAGCTCTCACTTTACTGGTGACCTAAGTACATGCCATCCATAATGGTGTGTCCCTAAGGAATATCACATGACCATAGCTGAATATGTCCCTTGGGTCATGAGACAGAAACATCTGCGGTGTGAAAGTATGTGGCCTGTACTTCCGTGGAAGAGCAAAGTGAATGCATTTATGTAACTTCTGTAGCCATGTGGCCATCTGTATTTACGGGTGGCCTTCACTTCCTGCGTCCAGGTAGGTATGAATAAGGTTATTAAGGTTGACATGAGACTGGGGTGTGTGTGCTGTGCATGTGTGTCTATCTGGGAAACCATGAATAGCTTGGTGGTTGAGCAAATGTGTCTGAGGCTCAGTGTTGGCATCTCCAGAGTCAGATTCGCCCCCACCATGCACCATTCACCTCCTCCATCACCTTCCTGAGGTCAAGACCCACCTCTCTGCTCCAGCACATGCCACACACATCCAACAAATCTTAAAAACAAAACAAATAAACAACAACAACAACAAAAAAGCAAGCAAGCAAACAAAAACCCTCCCTGGTCTCAGAGGTCTGATCTGCAAAAAGTACCTTCCCAGAGCTAGAATCAGGCAAATTTTGCCTCAGCTGACTGGGACTACCTTTGAGCAAGTTGAGAAAAGCAAATCTCAGTGAGGAGAGAGGGCCTAATTCTAATCTCACTCAGCTCCCCTGGAGTCCTTGTCCAAGAGATAAAATGCATGGTTAAGATATACCCGCCTTATAGATAATAAGGCCTATTCTGCCTCCAGCACACCCTGGGACTAGAGGGACTCTGACTCTGGAACCAGAATGTCACATTTCAGATGAGGCTTGCAGGATGACCCATCCCTTCCTAAATCCCCTTCTAGGACTCTAATCCCTTGACCCACCCTGAGCCCCTCCTCTCCAGGAGAATGTCCCACAGCTGAGATGCTGGGCCCAGCTAGCTCAGCACGGCAGCAATGAGACACCCCCTCCCCCAATAACCAACTCTCATGGTTGTACTAGGAAACAGGTGGGGACTCAACCAAGAAAACTGGGGCTGGGGGTCAGTCTCCAGTATCACAGCCTCTAGCTGAGTTTGGAGTGACCCATGCTTTGGACCTTGATTATTCTTGAGAGAGCCTGAGGGAGTGGTTAGGGTCCTGGGACAGGCAGCGGACACCTATGTCTTCAGCTGTCAGTACGAGCCTCCTTCCAGCCCCTGTTTCCCCCATCAAACCCAGATCCCCTACTGGTGTGATTAACCAAATTATGGGGTTTTTTTTTTCCATGAGCAAATTGCATCGGTCTTAATTGAATGAGGAACCTGTGCTCGAGCCTCATGGGCTGGTGAGTCCAGCGGGGGTCTGAGAGAAAGGAATGCAGGAGCAAATAGAAGTGTTACCACAACGCTGAGCAGGGACAGAACATGAACAGGGAGAGAAAAGAGGGCTGAGGCCGTGAGGGCACATGGGTGCTCCTCTCAGATAAATGCCCAGAGTTCCAGGGTGGAAGGGGAAGCACCTCAAGAGGCAGAACCCTCACCCAGCATGGGGGAGTGTTTCCCATGATGCTACCAACAGCCTTACGTGATACTTGAGGAAACTGAGGCTCAAAAAATAAAATGGTGAGCTTCAGTGGGAATCTACAGCAGTGCCCTTGGTCAGCTTGGTCAGCCTCTGAAGACAGCTGCTGGGAGGAGGCAGCCTCACCTGCAATCCTTCCTGGGTATCTGGCACAGGAAGAACTCCTCACATCAGCACATGCCAGCTAAGACTTTCTCTTATCCGCATTACAGTGCTCACCTCCCCTCTGGTGGTCAGCAAGTATGACAGGGGCTGGCCCCAGATACAATCACCCACAAAACATCTTTGGTCCCTCTCACCCCCACACGGTGTTATGCTCTGTGTCACACACATCACCCCCAAGATATCACACGAGGATACAATCCCTGTCACCTTCTCACAGCAGGCCCCACATACTCAGTGACATAGGGTTGCTCCAGTGTCCACAGTGTCCCACATTAGCTGTCACACAGCGACTCATTACTGTCATCCTCACTCAGGATGTCTCACATTCTCTGAATCACACATTGCATCGGGCAGTGTCTCATCCTTTCACAGCACTAGGTAAGGCTTCCATGCCGGCTCTGTGTCAACACTGTTTCATTTTGATGCCACCCCAGGACCTCTCAGCCTCCAATATAAATAAATAAAGGAATAAATGGGATTTGAAAGTAGCAGGTGGACTACTGAGTAGAAAGGTTGAAGAGGGGATGAGGGCATCAAGGACATAAGGAAGTGGAAGGGTGTGGTGAGGAGAGTCAACAGGAACTAAGTACAAGTGAAAATGACATAAGGAAACCTGCTAAATTAAGTGAAATAAAAATATTTCAGGAAAAAATCAGCAAAATGATCTACAGAATGAGGAAAAAAACACTTGAAAATCTTGCATATAATAAAGGCTTAATACATAAGGAACTCCCACAGCCCAACAGCAACAGAAAGCAAACAATCCAACCTAAAGTATGAGCAAAGGGCTTGAGCAGACATTTCCCCAGAGAAGATGGCCATGTGGGAGGGTGCTCAGCATCTCTGGTCATTTAGGAAAAAAGAAAAAGAAAAAGAAAATCAAAGCCACAGCAAGAGGCCATGGCACACACATTAGGAAGGCTGTTGGCCAAGAAATCCAGAAAACAGCAGAGGCTGGCTGAAGCGTGGAGAGACAGAAACCCTTACACACTGATGCTGCCAGACACAGGATGGACTCTTCTAAAACAAGTCAGTCCTGAACCACAGGCAAGCGTGCTAGTGTACACCTGTAACTCCAGGACTCAGTGGGCCACGGCAAGAATATCATGAGATCCAGGTTTTTGTGGAATAAATGGCAAAACAAACAGGCCCTCTCAATGGCTTGCCACCAACCCTGAGGGGGATTCCTGCTACCCAGATGGCAGAGGAGAGAACTGACTCCTGCGAATTGTCTTCTGACCTCCATGTATGTACCCTGGTGCATATACACATGCAAGCACATGTGCAGTTGCATACACACTAAATAGAAAGTATTTAAAATTTTTAAGAAGAAGACAAAGAAAAAAAGACAGGTATGGTGGCGCACGCCTTTTAATCCCAGCACTTGGAAGGCAGAAGCAGGTGGATTACTGTGAGTTCAAGGCCAGCCTGGTCTACAAAGCAAGTCCAGGACAGCCAAGGCTAACACAGAGAGACTATGTCTCTAGAAACCTCAGAACACAAAAGAAGAAGAAGGAGGAGGAGGAGGAGGAGGAGGAGGAGGAGGAAAGAAAAACATGAAAATCAAATGTAGGTTATACCATATGGTCCAGCAAGAGTAATTATCAAGATATACCCAAAATCACCGAGAGCAGTCTTGAAGGGATTTTTACACACCCATTTTCACAGGCCCAATATCCACAGCAGCTAAACAGTGGAAATGGCAGGAGTGTCCGTTAGTAGCCAAAAAGATCAGCAAAAATATGTACACTGGTGTATCACTCGACCATCAAAGGAAGAAAATCCTGTCCACACTCCAACACAGATGGACAACTCTAGAACAATATGATCAGTGACGTAAAAAAGCCAGTCCTGCATGATTCCTGTTAGAGGCGGCCCCTAGAGACTACAAAGTGGAAAGGAGGTTGCCAGGGCCTGGGAGGGCAGGAGGCCTCCTCAGAGGTAGATTTCGTTTGGAGATGAAAAGCGTTTGGAGCTTGGTGAACATATTTAAGGACAGAAAACTCTCCTGTGTATATTTTAGCATAATTAAATAGTTTTTTTCCAACTTAACCAAAGAAAGCTGGAAAGAAAAATGAAGAGAAACCACACAGTTAATATGGCAAAACGTGAAATACTCGCAGCTAAAGCTTGACAACTGTTGAGTCTGGGTGATATGGCAGCTTATTGTATTCTTCTTGTGGCAGTGTCCTCAGACTCTTCTTATTTGGAGCCAGGTATAGTGGAGAAAACACTCAATCCCAGTACTCAGGAGGCAGAGGCAGAGGCAGGCAGATCTAGGTAAGCTTGAGGCCAGCCTTGTCTGCACAGCGAGTTCCAGGCTAGCCAGGGCTACACAATGAGACCCTGCCTCAAAATAAAATAAAAAGTTCCACAATAGGAGTGTTTCATCTTCCTTGCCCCCGCCCCCCCACCTTGTCCATCAACCCTATTCCTCCTCTGTACGCTCGTGTCTCATCCACATCACCATGCTGCCTTGGCTTCTAGGCGCACTTGCCAGTTATTGAGACAGTTTCCTCGTGTGTGTGTGTGTGTGTGTGTGTGTGTGTGTGTGTGTGTGTATGGAAGCCAGAGGTTAACTTCAGGTGTCTTCATCAACCACTCTCCACATTAGCTTTTTCGACAGGTTTTCTTAGTGAATGCGGACCTCATTCAGCTGGCCGGCTGGTGGGGCAAGCCCCAGGGTTTCTCCTGTCCCTGCCTCCCCAGGACTAGGATTGCAGGTGTAAGCTGCTGTGTTTAGTTGTTGTTTTAATGTAGGGAAATGACATTTGTATCCTCATACTTGGAAAGCACTTCACCAGCGAAACTATCTGTCAGCCCATTTCAGGGGTTCAAGTTAGCCTCTCACACCCACAGGATGGCACCATCGGCTCTTCTTTCCCTATCACCTTCAAAGCCATCAACAAGTTCAGTCATTTCCACCCCCACCCCCCAACCCTCTCAAAGGCTGGTTCAGTTCCCAGGAGCCTCCAAAGGATCTGCCTATCCCCGCACCATGCCACCCCACTCACCATGCCACACACAGCACCCAGAGCCAACTGTCTTTTGTACCGTGTTTCTTCCCCTGCCTTGAGTCATCGCTGTCTACCCATAACACTGTCACACTCCACACTGTGTGTTCACATTTCACTGTGTCATGACCGTTACGCATCACATGTGCAGCGCCAGGCTGGAGGGCTGCAAGCATCCAAGTAACTATTTTCACACGCCCAGTGTCACTTCATGTCACATCCTTGTTCACACATTCAGCTTTACTGTATCATGTCCTCGGGGCACACACTGAACCTCACAGTTCAATGTCAAGCAAGACACTCGAGCCACAAGCTCAGGACCACACCTGTTACCACAGTGTCATTTCCCCATGTTTATGTATCTGAGTCTCATGACATCACACCTGTTATGTACCCATCACTACCCTCAGAGGCATACACAATGTACCTACTGTCTCACACACTTAGTATCTCAGAGTACCACACAACCGGTATTCAGTGACTCATTTACTCTCTGCGCAGTGTCCCATGATCACTATCACATACTTAGTAGTATCACATGTCACAGGCCCACTACTACATGCCCCTTAGAACACCCATTGTCCCACAATCAACGTCTCACTGTCACCCGAAGCTGCACCCACACCCACCCCTTTGTAGGGCATAGTCACAGAGCTGCTGCTTCATGTCAGCATGGTTTCCTGTTGTTGTGCTCATGGGCCTCAGCTGATGCTTGTTCCTCAGAGGCTTCCTGTTGTGAGGGTCCAGTCGGGCCGGGCCCTGGCTGAGGCATACAGCCTGTAGCCGGTCAGCAAAAACTGGGCGAGAATGGGGCATTTCATGGTCTCCCCTCAATATACCCAAATTACTCAAATGCCTCAGCTTGGGCTGGTCCCATGAGATGGGCACCAGAGATGCCCACTGGGTACCACATAGGCACCACGGATAGAGTGCCTAGCCCTGGGTTTCCTAGTGAGACTCCTGGTAGGTCACAACAAACACTATCTGACCAACTCTGGACAAGACCAGCAGGCCTCAGTCTGGAAGCGTGACAGAGGAAGGAGAAGGAGGCTGGATGACAAAAGGTCAGAAGGTCAGAGAGTTAGAAAAGTTGTCCCACAGGAAGCCACCCCTAAGGGAGCCCCTGAGAGCCGGGAAATATGGAGGAAGAGAAAGAAAAGGCTTAGAGGAACCAGACAGGAGCAAACTGTCTCAGAGACGGGAACCCGGCAGAGCCAGGGCTGACAAGGATGAAGACAGGATGAGAGAGCAGAGGTCATTCTGTGGAATTTAGAGAAAACAGGTTTCTCCCTCCCAAGCCAGCAGGGTTCTGACTTCAGGCTCCAATCAGGGCAACTCAGCGTATGCCCCCCTCCTTCCTGGCTTTTCCTCTGGCCCTACAGAGTGTCCCCTATGGCTGCCAAGGCCCCTCACCTCTTGCCCGGGCAGGAAGGACATGAAGAGGCCAACACACACGCTCCCCACATGGCCTGAGATAAATATTTCCCGGGAAACGGAACTTGTTCTCCGAGTGTTTACAGCCAAGGGCCAAGCGGGACAAGGAGCGGGGAGAGGGTGTTCATCTCTCATGCTCACGCCTGGGCCCCCAGCATCTGTCCCAACACCACTGTGGACCTGCTGTGCAGCTCTCAGCTAGTCCCTGTCGTTTCTCCAAGCTGACTCTGTTCTCAAGGAGCTTGGATTTCTCTGAACTTGCCCACAGCCTGGCCTTGCCCCAGCTTTTTATCTTCTCTGACACCTTTCCCTTCTCACTGCCCTTTTCTGATGGGAGGGCCTGTCTGCTGTGATGCCATTTCCACTGTTCTCTCACAGCCGGCGTATGGACAGATGGAGAAGGCAGACAGAGAGACAAGCTAGGGTGACAGCTGAAACTGCTTCTCTGGTCCCAAGGCCCTCCATGCCCTAGGCCTGTGCAGCCTGACAGGTGGGCACAAACAGATGGCAGGGCCTCAGGGCCCCCATGGATGCCAGATGCTACAGCCGACTTGTTGGCAGCAGCTCCCTCAGGGGCCGCAGGGCAGCACAGAGGCCACTTGCTACTGATGTGAGAATTCGAGAGGAAGCGGGAACAGCTGGCAGAAGGGCTTGATCAGAAAGGGTCAACTCGGCCTGGAAAACGGCCTCCACTGTGGCCCTTCTGGCCTCACCCCACTGTTCTCTGGCCGAGGACCTGTGCCTCACTGATATGTGGAACTCTCCCCATTGCCAACCTGTGCTCACACAAACCATTCTCCTCCACAGCAGCAACCTTGATTTGCATGGCTCCCAGCTCTGCATGTTGCTAACCAGTGCATGGTCCCCTCGCCCACCACTGGAGCCTCAACCTTGCTCCCTGGCTCTCAAACCACACTTTCCCACCTCCTAGGGGGGCTCCTCCTTAGGACTCAGTTTCATACTCTTCTATCTGGGGGTTCCTGGTCCTTGCCACCCTTCACTGGTTCTGTCAGGAGCCAACCACATGGATTCTGACAGGCCAGGAGATCGCTGGCCTTGATGCTCTCCGTCCTTCACAGCTCTAAGGATGTCTCCTGGA
Organism: Acomys percivali; assembly: GCA_907169655.1. Taxonomy (NCBI): domain Eukaryota; kingdom Metazoa; phylum Chordata; class Mammalia; order Rodentia; family Muridae; genus Acomys; species Acomys percivali. Next base: position 117,373,058 of record OU015752.1, on the reverse strand, counting down.
AGCCTCCATGACTGCCCTAATCCACTAACTGAGCCTCCTTCCTAGAGCCACTCCAACCCTGTGCACAGCTACGCTCTTTCATGTGAGAACCCTTTATTAAGCAGCCACAGTATGCCAGGCCCAAATGGACCCAAGGGCGATGAAAGAGAGTCAGGTATTTCCAGTCCACTTGGGAGGAGATATACAGCCCAGTAACTGTGTGGTGTGACAAGCTGCCCAACAGTACACACAGCGAGACTGAGAGCTGTGAGTGCCCAGGGAGGGGAGAAGACTGACTCCCACCTGAGATGAGAAACTTCACACGTGAGGGGTCAGTAGGATCAAGTGTGGGGTGGGGGTGGGGGTGGGGGGCGGGGAAGAGCTCATTTGTGCTAAAGATTGAGCAAAGCTACCAGACTGGATTGCTGACTGTTCAAAAACAAGAAGTGGATGCGAGAGAACCCAGTGGGCACGGGTTACAGTGCCATGCCAAGGGCTGTCATTTTCATCTTCTCCAAAGGCAGCCATGGAGGTGCAATGGCTGGACCGTGTGTTGGGGGGCTTGGTATAGACACCTGTGCCTTTGTTCCATGCCTGCCTCTATCTTAACACCTGTTGCAGCCTTCATCCCTGACGGAGCTCCCAGGACCCCACCTGGTCCCTAGTCCCAGCTCCAAGGTATTAGCTTGGTGTGCTCAGCTCGCCAATTTGAACTGTCCCCACAGAGTGAGGATGCCAGGGTCTGGATCCCAGGATGAGCCAGAAAGGCCCCCTCCTCCAGCTGGCCAGAGGCCAGGGATCCATCCCTAAAGAATATGCTGAACAGGTGCCTGCTGGGTGGGGAGGGGTGCTGATGACTTGGTTCCATTGCTGCTGCCTAGCCAATGCCAGAAGAATGGCCCATGCCCACAGAACGCTGCAAGCCTCATCTCAGCCCTACTGCAAGCACTGTCATGTGTGTGTGTGTGTGTGTGTGTGTGTGTGTGTGTGTGTGTGTGTGT
>OU015752.1:117354589-117370821 GCA_907169655.1 Acomys percivali | reverse complement strand
TGTGTGTGTGTGTGTGTGTGTGTGTGTGTGTGTGTGTGTGTGTGTGTTCTTAGGCTGGAAGGGGGCCAGAGGTGCAGCCCCAGCCTCTGAATCTTGCACCCCACCCCCGAAGCCCACCCATTCTTCCCTCCACTGAGCTCTCACCTCCAGTCGGTCTTCTCTACTCCCTGGGAGTTCTGGCTCCTGTGCAAGGGGGTCCTGGCTGGCTGCAGAGACAAGAAGGCCGAGGGATGAGGCCTACCAGGCCCCCTCCCCTTCTCCCAGCCTGCCCTCCCATCAGCCCCCAGCAAGCCCACAGGTAGGGCTCTCCTCTAGGTAGCCCTGCCTGTTTGCCTCCTGCTCTCGCTGCAGCATCCTTCTTGTTCCTTGGGCATCTATCTCTGCTTTTCCTCAACTCTGAGAACAGAGACACATTTTGCCTTTTGGCCTAGTTCTCCCAAGACAAAGAAATAAAACAGTTTCTGCTCATCCTGAGGTCCCCCCACTTCTGCTTTGTTCCAGGAAATCTCCTTAGCACTTCCTAACCTCAGTTTACTTATCTGCAAATTGGGACCAGAACATCCACCTGAAGTAGTCAGTGACTCTCCAGAGTGGGCTTGGGCCTTGGCGCTCAAAGCCCAGAGATACAAAAAATAAAAAAATAAAAAAAAATAAAATAATAATAATAATAATAATAATAATAATAATAATAATAATAATAATAATCTTGAGATAATGTGTCTTGTGCACAAGCTGCTATCCCCAGCCTGGCACTAAGTCCCCAAGGCCTCGAGTGGACCTCCACCCAACTCTCCCAGTACCATATCCACTGTTGCCAGAGAGCTGCTAACAGTGTGCCACTGGCCTGATAGACACACTGGGGACCTGCTCGCTTGTTTCCAGAGGTCTCCCACCCAGGCAACTTGGAGAAGCCCAGCTTTTCTGACAAGCACTGTCCTGGGCCAGCTGCAGGCTCCTGCCCCTCCCCACCCCCATTCCCAAGCATGTCCCAGTATCGGACAGGCGGTGGGATATTCTGAGCCTGGCTTCGCTCCCGTCAGCTGCTGGCCTCCATGCCAGCCTGGCGCGGGTGCAGGGACTGATTTGATTTGGCAGCTTCGGAAGCGTGTGGTGGGGACAGGGTGGGGAGGGGGGAGGGGGCAAGACACCCATCCCTGAGAGGAAATAAACAGCCTCAGGCACTCAGCGGGATCGGGGAGACACAGTCTGAAGTGGGGAAGAGCTAAATTCCCTGACTGGTATCCTCCTCTTTGCCACCCAGGCACTGGACACCTGTCTATGGCAACAGGAGTCTCGGGCCCTCAGAGGGTATGGGGGAGGTGACAGTAGCTGCACCTGGTGTGTGGAGTGACTGTGTCAGGTGTCTCACATGTCCTCTATGTCCTGTGGGGTTTCCTGCTTTGCTACATACACAGCTAGTCATGAGTGTCACTTCAAGTGTCTGTGTGTAGAGTGATGGCCTAGCAGTGCCTAGTCTCCTGGGACGACTGTGGCTGAGTGGCTAGACCTCTTCAGGGGGCTGATTACAACCCAGGGCATGACGAGATTACCAGTGCTGGCTGCTATAGGGCCTGGCATATGTTGGCTTCAGCCAGTCCCTTCCCTCTGTGCGATGACCCCACTAACCTTGCCTTGTTCTGCAGAGGAAATGACGATGGCTGAGATAAGTGTCTGACCCTAGGGGACATCCCTTGTGTGCACAAACCATTTGCCTCCCTACAGTCCTGAATGCCCTCCTCTCCCAGGGAAATACAGCTACTGGGAGTGAGCCTCCACCACCCCAGAGACTCCTAGAGAGCTCTGCTGCTGTTCAGGCATCTCATCCCTCCCTCCCTTCTGATCCCCTCTACTGGACCCCAAGTATGGGGAACTAGATGTGGGGGGGAGGAGAGTTTCAGTTGGGCCTTCCCCAGTTGTGACAGTGATCACCTCTCAGCTTACCCAACACAGCCAGGGCACACGGTCCTCTGCCCTAATGTGTTGCCAGTAACTTAAGAATCTGACCTCTCAGGAGTCAGTCAAAAAAACTACCATACATCACACATGCACCAAGGCTCCTGATTCTCTGACCTACCTGCCGGAGGGCACACCAAACCCTGGTACTAAAGGGAAACAGGATAGGACTTTGCCCAAGATGCCAGGTAGGAAGGTCAGGGTGGGGCGGGGGCCTGCTTTGAGAAGATGCAAAGTCTCATCTGTTAGTTCCTCCACATTGTCCCACTGTCCTCTGGGGATCCTCCATGGCTCTCCCCAGCCAGCCACAGGAAACTAAGTTGTTCCTGGAGACAGGAGGGAGGGATCTCATGACTGGAGGGGGTAGGGAGGCATGGAAAGGAATAGAGACTCATGGCCTCCAGCTGTCACTAAGGAATTAGTGAGGTAGAGACCATCTGCAGGCCCCTGAAGGGCCTTCACGTGCTATGCATGGGGGCACTTACAGCTAAGAGAAGACAGTAGCATCCAGAGTGACTGCCTATCTGTCTGGTCAACTTTTCACCCGGGATGGGATTTGTTTGTGCTTGGGGCATCTTCACACATATCTGTGTGTCTGTATGCCTAGGTGCCCATGGAGGTCTGAGCTGAGTCCCAAGGTCAGGGTTTGCCAAATGGACCAGTCACCTAGACATCAGAGACAGTGCTGAAGACAGAAGGGAATCTAAGCAAAGAAGAGGGACAGCAGTTTAAGGCTGTGGAGTAGGGCTAAGAGAAGAGAGCTGTGCTTCAGGAGGTTCCTGTGTATTCTGTGTTGTGTCTCTCATGGTCAGTTCTCAACCCCTGGACACCTGAGGCCAAGGGCAGGGTGTGCCCATGACCCAGAAGAGAAGTGGCACAGCACTGCTTTGCCTCAACCTACTGTGTCATTTTAGTCAGGACCTCTCCTGATGAAGACATCAGGAGAAAGGGAGCCAACTTGTTCTTCTAGGACGTTTCCTAGGCTGGCTTGGAGATAGTTACACTTGTATAGCCAGAAATGGAGACCTACCGGATGGGAGCAAGCCTGGGGCAGGTGGCCACGAGAGAGTATGAGGGAATAGAAGGGTGGCTGAGCAGAGAGAGGAAAGCCCCGCTGGGGAGCCACAGGAAGGCTCTCTAAGAGCCAGTCAGCTGCAGAGGGTTCCCTGCAGGAGACCCTACTCTTGAGACCAAGGAGGTAGCACACACAATGGGGCCTTGTGGATGACAGGGAACAGCTGTCCCACCCCACCTGCTCTCTAGCCTGTGGGAGGAGAAAGCTGGAGGGTGACAGACAGGGACTCTGCCCTTGAACTTGAGTTCTACCTCCACTCCTGCCCCATGGAGCTGGAGTTGGAGGGGGGGATGCGGGGAGGGGTGGGGGAGAGCAAGGAGGCATACCCAGGGAATCAGGAAGCTCTGTTTCAGACCTGGGCTAGTTCTGATGTGGCCTCCCACTAGGCTGGAGAATTCTGGACACGCAGCCTTGACAGGCTTCTGAGGGGCCACCAAGGTTGAGCCGGGGTTCCTTCCCAATCCTGACCTGGGTCCTGAGGCAAAAGCAGGACCCAAGAAGCAGTGAGATTCTAGACAACAGTGTACATGAGACTCAAGCCAGGCTCCATCAGCTCTCCTTAGCAGCCCCCCTTCCCCTCCCCCTCCCCCCTCTCCCCCCACCCTCTGGCCACCTAAGAGTCAAGGCAGATAATATCCTCCAGTCTCTGGGTTCCCAGCCCTCACTGGCAAAGGTTCCTGCATCTCCACACCCGCGTCCAGGAAGTAGTCATGTCCTGTTTTCCCCTCAGGCAGCTGTTGAGAAAGGGGGTGAGCAGGCCCCTCCTCCCTACCATCTACAGCTCTGTGAAGACACCTTGAGGGCTAGGAAGAAAGGTGCTCTTTGGCCATAGTCTAACATGGCTGGGAGACAGAGGCAGTGGGTGATGGGACTGACTCCCATGCCATACAAGCTTAGAGAGTGGCATGTACCTCATAGGAGCACGCACCAAGTCGGCTGTAGCAGGAGACAGCCCATGTGGTCAGGCTGACAGGGTCTCCCATCTCCTGTGATGTCAAGGCACCCTTCTTCCCCTCCTTCACTTGGGGGTGGGGCTGCCATCCCACACCAAGCTATCTGTCTCCATTGCATCTTGTTATGTTTTTAATAAGTGAACATTGACATTAACAAGGCAGGTGGCTGCAGCTCTTCCCAGCAGCCCCATTTAGCATCATTGAATCATCAAATCATCAAATTCTAGAATCCTGCATGCACAGAATGTCCACATCTTGGGCTCCCAGCATCTTAAAGTCACAGAATGTCGGAATCCACATAACCAACACACCCACCCTGGCCCCGGGCTGAGAGCTGAGAGTCATGGAGAGCTAGCATCATCCCAGTGAGGGCTCCAAGCTGACAAGCCTAGATTTTCAAATCACACCCCAGGAGCTGGTACTCACCCAGCCCTCAGAGCTATGTATGGGCCTCCAACTTCCTTGTTTTACGAGTGAGTGAGAAAATACAGCTCGGAAAATGGCGCAAGATTACCACAAAACAAGGAACTGGGCAGTGCACAAGCTCAAGATTGCAAGGCTGGACCTGTGTAGGTTGGCTCTTCTGACAACTGGGCACCTTTCAAATTCTGAGGTTCCTATGTTTGTGCGGGGTCAGCTGCTGCTTGCCTCCCCACCTCTCCCGTGGTGTCTCCTCCTTTCAGCCTTATCTCTTTCTTTTTCTTTCAATACCCTCAGCCTGTTCTCCCCCACTGTCCACTGTGGTGTACCCACTGTGAATGGGGTAGCACAGGGCTAATTCCCTCAGGGCAAGGGACAGGAAAAGCAAAATGTCTTCCCTCACCCCAGGCACCAGCTGGAAAGGAAGGGCAGGCTCCTCAAAACAGGAAGACCGGGGGCCCTAGGGGGTGGCCACATCAGAGACAGTTCACAGGAGCCTGAGCCAAAGTCCAGGGACGCAGCAGTTCACAATTTACATGAGAAGGATCGTGTACATTTCTCATTTTCATAAATTTGCATTTCTACTCATACATTTTTAGATTTGAATTCTACTAATTTATCCAGCTTGGGTTTTTTTTTTTTTTCCTAGTTCTGAGCACCCTGCCCAGGGTGGAACACCAGTTGCCCACATATATACTGGGTAAGAACACAGCAGCCCTGAGTAGGATCCAGACCCATCCTTTAGCCTCATGGCTGGTGACCTCAGAGGTGCTCCACGGAGCAAAGGCCCAAGCTTTCATCCCCACAGTCTCCTCTCCTGAGCTCACAAAGCATACCCAGTCAACTCCAGCAGCCCCTTCTCCCCTGTCACCTCTGTTGCTGGTCCCTCTCTTCCACCATGTCACCCTCTCCCTTCTGTCCTTTCCCTGTCCAGGCCTCATCCTGGACCACAGCAGCCTAAGCCTCAGTCTCCACTCCAGGGAGCTGTGTACATCACCCAGGCCTCATATTGCATCCCCCTTTCCACTCCTCCCCGGCATGCTGGCTCCCTGGAAAACATCCAGAGTCCTCAAAGTGGTTTGTAGGTCCTGAAATTTTTGGTCCCTGCCAGCCTCACCAGCCACATCTCCTGCCTCTTTGTGTCCCTCCCCTGCCGCCCATCTGGAATTCAACATGCCCACCTTGGCTGTCCGGGATCCAGCTCCATAAGCACAACCGTGGGACTTGGGAGTGCCAGCCTTCTTCCCGCTGTCACAGTTAGCATCCTCCTTTCTGCCCAGCAGGCTCAGCCCTCAGCCCTCAGATTTGTTTCTTTCTGACGGCTTCCCAACTTGCCCTTCCTCTAACTCTGGGATGAATGAGGACCCCAGTTGGCTCTGCCTGAGTCGCATACATTATTAGCCTCTGTTTGAGCTCCCTCCCTCCTCAGCCCTGGTACCCAAGTCGAACTACCTGCCATGGGCTAGGTGATCAGTACTGCCCAGACTCAGGGAAGGTATGGAGAACCTTAGCGACCAGTCTCTGGCTCATTTGACTCCCCTTTCTATTGGCATAGCGCCCACCTGGAAGGCCTAGCAGTATACAGGTTGGGACAGGCAGGCAAGGGGTGTGAGAACCATAGGAGGCTGGGCTAAAGACTTGGAGGAGGAGAGGACAGGTGACAGAAAGTATTCAGCCCAGTGCTAGAGCCACCAGAGCAGCCATGAGAGTAAGGACAGAATCTTCCATGCTGGAGACACAGTGTTCTCAAGCTCATGGGAGCAGATACCAGAGGAACTGGCTGAACATTCAGGGAAGGCTTCCTGTTTGAGACAAGGAAGACATTAGAAATGAGAGTTTGGGAGGAAGGAGCAAGGAAGGGACATGGGAAAGAACTCCGGCTCTGCTTGTTCTGTATCCCTAGGAGGTCAAAGCTAGGGAAGTGAGAGAGGCTGGATGGGCGAAGATGGCAGGGAGGGATGGGCATAGTATGATGCTCGCACCGTGACCAAGGCAGCCATGGCTGGTAGGCTGGCAGGCAAGAGTGCCCCAGCTGTGGCTGGGAAGCATTTCCTGTCTCTTTGCCAGGGGGGTCATTAATAATCATTTCCCCGCCACAGGCAGCACAGAGGCCAGCCAAAGAACAGCACGGTGCTGGGGCCAGAGCCCAGCCTGGTGGCCAGGAGAGCTGGACAGAGGTAGCAGCCCTGCCACATGCTATGAGCCCTAGCCCAGCCATCTCATCTCTCTTCCTCCCTGAGAATCTTAGAGGGCTGAGGGTCTGGGGAGGAACTCCCTGCTCAGGGCCTCAGTTTCTCTAGCTGACAGCTTGGGCTGCCAACCCTCCAGGGCAGTTTGGCACAGAATAGGGCCTCCGTCCGTGCTTATTGGCAGTTAAGTTGCACGAGTTAAGTGGTTAGGAAAGACATCATCAAAGGACCCCAGAAATGAGAAGGAACCAGCTAAATGGTGATGATGACAACAACAATTATGACAGTGACTCAGCCAAGGACAATGGACAGAAAAAAAAGGGAGCGAGAAGCTGGGGACCAGGGATGGCTGCCCAAAGCCAGGCAGCGCTACTGTTGCAGCTGGGTGGAAACTGTTTCTTTCCACTGCGGCTCCACGCCCACCTCCCATTGCTTCAAGACCCAGCTTACACACAACTCACTTGAAGACTCTTCTAGAAGGTAATGCTGACTTACAAGCCATAGCCTCTTTCTGGCTAAACCAGGATGGCTCCGTGCCTTCGACCTTAGGAGTCTCGAGTGCTCTTTAACACCGGCTGATAATGCCCTGAAGGGCTTTCCCAGAGCATCCTCTGGAGACTGTGGTGTTGTCTCTATTGCCTGGGACCGCTGCCTTCAGACTGAAGGATCCCTAAAAGTTTGACCAGGTCAACCCTTTCTGGTAACGGTCTCTGTGAGAACAGTGCTTATTTCTCCGTTTGATGTGAGGGTAAACAAAGGCAGACACAGACTGAGGTCTCTTTCTGGTTTACTCCCTGCCTGGTGACACAGAGAAGGGAGGAGGAGAGGGGAGCAAGGGGAAGGGGGGCTTTGGCTACTCGGTGATGATGACCCAGAAAGACAACCTAACCATATCGATGGAAATAGTATCTGATTGGCAGGCTTAGTCAGTTCCGAGCCCAGCCTGGGTTGCCCTGGCACCTCCACAGACACCACCCAACCTCTTGGCCAGCGCTAGACCCTCCCTTCTGCTGAGGTTGTAGTAAACACAGTAGACCTGCTGACACGTGTATCCTCTTCCTATCCTCCAAGCCCTGGCCCCAAACACAGGACAAGCCAAGAGGAAAAGAACAAAGGTTCCCTGACCACACCACCACCCGCCGCCTGCCTGTCCAGCGCCTGCTCGGCAGGAAACTCAAGACAAAGGCTTTGGTCAAAGTGAGGAGGGTGAAGGGCAAAGGGTAGGGGCAGCCTGAATTGGGAGGGCAGGCAAGGGCATCTCCAGGGACCTGATTAGGAGGAAAGCAAGGACAGGAAGGCAGCCAAGCCCTCCTTGCACACATACGTCACTCCGCAAACATTTATGGGGCACCTGCTGTATTCACACATGGCCAAACATAATATACCTCTTTCCTCACACCACACACCTCATACACACACTTCATTACCCTGACCTCAGCCCCAGCCCAAGGCATCCTTAATCCACCCTAACTCACTGTATATGCCTCACACTCTCCTCATCACAAGCAAACAGCTCACAGAGAGAAAAGATCACAGAGCCCACATCTCACACTGAAAAGTCACACGGCTCACACACACCCACACACACCACACTCAGACTCCAGCTCCCACCATGTACCTCACACACCTCACACTCACCTCCCTAGCCATAGATGCATGCATGCAATTACACACACACACCCCACATTGCTCAGACATATAAGCACATGCAGACATACTCTGCATAATTTGCATGCTTAATGTTACACCAAAATATCACCCATTGGTAGGCACACAAAGTCCCTCAGCCTGCAAACTGCCTCCTGCTGCCCACTCTCCGAACCTGGTCAACCAGCTCCTTGGTTAACTGGACCCATGGTCTTGGCTGCATCCTTTCTTGTCCACAGTCGCTCCAACAGTCACCGTAGACACATGGCACGCAAACACCAACACACAGGTCCAAATATTGACCCCCAAACAAACCCAGAATGGACCATAGTGACCCTAAGCTACTAAGGAGGCTGCAAACACACTCAGACACAAGCCTCTCTCACAAGACATCCATTCAAAACTAACAGAGCCATACAAGGACTCTTCCTGGTTAGTCTGCAGACAACTAGCATGCATAGCCACATAGCATGCAAGCTGTCCCTGCAACAACATCAAACTGCCATGACAGACACAACCACATGCACACACAAGAGTCACTCACTGGGCTACAACTCCTCCCCACAATCCTGCCTCTGTAGCCACACATACAGTATGTAACACCAAAATCTCCATACCGTAATATCCCTCTGATGAATCTCAAATGATGTGATTATACAGAGCACAACACATGATTATACAAAAGGCACACCCAACAATGCTACACACCCAGGAACACTCACAGGAGCACACACACCCCAGACTCATCCATCCCTCACTAGAGGTGAAGGACATTAGCCCATGATTTACCCCTTTCCTCATCCCCAAACCCAGCTGCCTCAGTCACCACCAGGACAGAGATAAGGGGGTTATGAGTTACAAATGCCAATGTGCCGCCTCATGATCCTTACCCACCTCATATTTTGGGCACCCCTGAGGGTAATATTCTCCACGTTTAAGCCCTTGGACTTGAGTTCATCCCATGCCATGCCTGAGAACACAGGCAGGGGCAGAGGTCCTAGGCATTCCAGCCCTGCCCTCTAAGCCTGCTACCCCCAACCCAAAGTAGAGGTAGATACATAGTGAAGGCATGGTCACAGAAACACCCTAGAATAAAGATGGGGGAGATACCTATAGAAATTGAAGGGCTGAACAGACCAAAAGAGGGGGCAACCCGGAGCAGCGCACTAAACGAGAGAAAAGCAGAAGGGCAGAAGGACGGTGAGCTCAAGAATTTGGGAGAACTGTGAGAATAATGTGGGACCGTCACACCTCAAGAGAAGCTAGACGTGGGGAGGCGGCAGGAGGAGGCAGGACGTCTGTGTAAGAGAGAGAGGTGAGAGTGGGAGGGGGCCAGTCTGGCAGGAGAGGAAAAAGAAGCTGGAGTGGAAAGGGAATTTGGACCCTTGGGTTGGGCGGAAGATGAGGACTAGAGTCTAGATGGTTAGTAACAGGAGGAGTGAGGCTACAGAAGAACAGAAGCTAGAGATTTAGGGGTGAGGTCCTACTTACGAGATAGAGCTCCCTGCTGCTAGGGGGTTAGGGAGTATGGGTGTGCCTAGAATCTGATATGTACAGACAGAGGGCCAGAGGTTTGGGAAGGGGGTCGGGTTAACCTGGAAGGAGGGAACTCCAGGTTCGTACAGAGCTGTCAGTGTGGGCTGAGGGCTCCCACTGTGGATTGAGAGTTCGGGGCTTGGGATGCAGGAGTTCCAGATGCGAAGAGGAGTCAGAAACTGGTGTGGCGTTTGAGCTGTGAGCTGGAGAATCAAGGACCCCCTTCTGGGTATGGGCTGCAGTCCCATTCGGTACAAGACGGGTTCGGAACTGAGGAAAGGGTCCCCTCTTAGAGGAAGGTTCAGGAGAGGGTGGACAGTGGGTCAGACGACTACAAGCTCTTCAGAGGACTGGGCCCTGGCCGAGCTCTCCCCGGGCACCCGGTTCTCCCTGTTACCCAGGATGGGGGGGCCCTCCTACCTGCAGGCTGTCGGCGCATGGCTGCGGCGGCGGTGGCTCGTCCGGCTTGAGGAAGACCTGCTGGCCCCGCCTGAGGAATTGGACAACAGCGATGAGGATGTGGTGCAACACCAGGACCATGCTCGCGGCCGCCCGCCCGCCCGCCCCGCCAGTCCGGCCCGCTGCGCTCGGTCAGCGCGTCCGCAACAGCTTCTCCGGTCCGCGCGAGGGTCCGCCCCGGTCCCGCCCCGCCCCCGCCCCCGCCCCGCCCCAGGCCTCCAGGCCCCGCCTACGTCCCTGCCACCAGGGATAGCACCTCAATGCTTCCCAAATATCCGACCCCTCCAGATCCCGGCCGGCTCTCCCCCTGCCAGGCCTTCACCCTCCCAAGATTCCTCCAGCAGGTCGGCTATGGGGATCCCCTCCCTTCAGTCGCCTCTCAGCCTTTGTTGCCACTCCTCCTATGTGGCAGGGCCCCTCCCAGAGTCCCGCGCACTGTCGCACCACATTCTCTCCCCATCACTTGGACTTCAGTCGCCCGGCCAGAGCCTCGAGGACAAATCCAGCGCAGTGCGGGGAGAGAGACCGCGGCCACAGTCCGGGAGCTCTGAGGTCCCTTCTCTCCTTCCAGTGCAGAAGGTAGAGGAAAGTGAGGGAGAAATTTAGAGGTCGCTCCAAAATGGGACGAGCCCTGAAGCGGTAGCCGATCTGTGAAGGAGACACGTGCGCCCTGACATAAACAGGCGCACCATTCCCAAGTGTGGGGTGAGGGCACTGGGCCTCTAAGGCTACCGAGTAGGTCTGCCTCAGCGTTCCGGAAGGGTGAAGAGGGTGCAAACCCCAGGACCACGTAGTCCGCAGTTCCGCGGTTGGGACCCCGAGAGCTGGGAGCGCATTTCTCCGCAGAGCCGCCTCTGTCTGTGCTCAGGCGCTTGCGACAGCCGTGACGCTCCTGCGCCCCCTGGTGTCCAATCGCGACTGTGCACCCCGACCCCAGCTGCTGTTGGCTGGAGGGACGAGGGGACATAAGTAGCATTGCAACCTGGGTTAAAAGTCCTTGCCTGGACCAACCTGCTTTCTAGCCTCTGATTGCCATAAAGATGGCCTAAGGCATGGGACGTGTCTATATTGAAGGGTGAATTTGGGTCTTCCTGGATTTTGCCCGGGATGACGTTAGCCAGATTCCCTTCCCCGTTGGCCTCCGTTGTCCCACAGGACTCTACTCAAATGTGGAATGATGGTGAGACAGACAGAGTCTCCTGACAGCCCTCGCTGTGACCTTCCCTGGTCCTTCTTTCTGCACTACTGCCCCTTTTTCTATACCGCCCTCTCCCCCAGCCCTTGGGAGATGACTCAGTGAGCCCCCAGACTCCCCACCTCATCATACCTGTGATTCATCTGGGCCCTCTCCCTCTGGGGAGCAATTTCCTCAGTGTTGAGTCACTAAGCCCAATGCTGGACACGGTCCCGGCACCTGGCACAGGCTTAGAAGTGTCCTGGCTGTCCCAATAACTCAAGGGGTGATCTTCTATAGAAGGATGTCCCCCCCTCCTTGCTGAGGCACGGCTCTGAGCATGCTTCGTCTTGTCTTCCAGCACCCTTAGGCTCCCTACCGCCAACACATAAAACCTGAACCCCTCACTTGGTATTATAGGCCTTCCGCAGCTCACCCCTGACTTGCCAGCCAGCCCTGACAACCTCCATCCCTTGTTTTTACACAGCCCTTTTCATTCAGACAGCAATTGCCTCGTTCTCACCTTCTGGTCTGTCCTGGTGCCACCTTATGCCCTGGTCACCACTCAGGAGCAGCTTAAGGCCATCTGCCCCAGGAGCCTTTCTCTGGGTGCCACCTCAGTGGTCTAGGGGAGCCCTTTTGTGTCCTTCCTGGGAGTCAGGTCTGGGGAGCTAAGGACAGGACCTACGCCGAGACAATGTGTTATATTGCCTCTTCATAACAGGGCATTTTGTCCTACATATTAACACTGTGTAGAACATGACACGGGCTAAGATGTTTAAAGACCATGCCTACTCCCCTGAAGGGCCTCCCTTCTCTTTTCTGGCCTCAGTTTCCTCCTGTGTAAACAGGCAAGGATAGCCAATAAGATGACCGCTCCCTGGGTCCAGTACACAAACCTTTGGGTAATCCTGGCCATGTGTCACTGGCTTGGCTCTGGGCTTTTAGATAGCCTGGTGGGACACAGGTACCCAGGAGGTGTCAGCCTAGTTACTGGCCCTAGCTACTGATTCTGCAAGGGATCTGCAGTCAAGAGACAACCCCAGCCTGCCTCAGACCGCCCCCCCAACTTTAGTGGGACCTCATAGCACTTGCCTCCTGAGTTGTTCCTGAATCTCTCCTACTTTGGTGTCTGGAGTCCCAGAATGCATTCTGTCTCCTCCCTCAATTCTTTGTGTTAGTTGCTCTGGTTTAAGCATTCATCAGGGGCCACCGAGTGAGTGCTCACTGGGTCCTAGGCTTGCTGCTTGCTGCATGACTGTGGCCAGTGTATCTATCTGAGCCTCCACTGCCCCATCTGTGAAATGCTACCAAATTGAGATTCAATATAGAATCCTCTTAGAGCATGTGGTAGGTGTTGCCTTCATGTGAAGTCCTTAAAGTTCCTCAGCCAGCCCCCTCACAGTAGGGGCAAGCAAGGCTCTGCCAAATTGCAAAGGGAAGGAGCTTGCCAAACCCTCGTGGCTAGGCAGTGATGCCAAGGATTAGTCTGCTTCCTCTGGCCTCCCTATAGATCCCAGGGCTCCCTATCTCTATCATGTGTGATCCACACTATGCCTGGCTCTCCCTCATGGTTTGAAATTACTTCCTGGTCTGAAGGCACAGAATTAGATTCTGGCTGATCCTTGTCCCAAGAAGGTAAGAGTCAGGACTGACGCTTCAACACCTAACAAGTTCTCTCTCTCTCTCTCTCTCTCTCTCTCTCTCTCTCTCTCTCTCTCTCATGCGCATGAAGTATAACTAATGTGTGTGCATGCATGTGTGTATGCATGTGTACATTTTGTGTGTATACAAGGGTACACAGGTGAGTGCTTGCCTGTAGAAGCTGGAGGGCAGCCTCAAGGGTCATCCTTGAGAATGTTGTCCACTCCTTTGAGAGTAGTTTCCCTCACCGGCCTGGAGCTCATCAATTAGGCTAGATTCCTGGCTGACTAGCAAAGCCCCCAGAATCCTCCAATCCCTTGCCTCCCCAGTGCTGTTATCACAAGAACACCATACAACCAGCATTTTCACATGTGTTCTAGGGACCAGACTGAGGTCCTGGTGCTGGTGAGGCTAACATGTTACTGGCTGTACTATCTCCCCGGTCCTATTGGCCATAGTGCACAGATAAGGAAAACGAAGGCACAGAGAAACTAAGTAAACTGTCCTTGGTCACACAGCTAGAAAACAGTGGAGCCAGAATGCAAACCTAGGTTGCTTACCATCTGTACCTCAAGTTCATGCCTGAAGCTTAAGGAAAGGCAGTTAAAAAGAAAAAAAAAAGGGGGGGCTTTGCAGATATACTCTTTTATCCCCAACAACGCAGTGACTAAGATCCTATTCTCCTGGTCCCTTCATCCTCTGCTCATCTCTGACACCAGGACACCCATCCCTAGATGGCTTCCACAGTCTCTCTAGGCCTCTTCTTGGCCCATATTAGGTGCTCCTCCAAAGCCCTGTCCTAGACAGGATATTTAAGGAAAAGGTGACTCCACTGAGAACCTGTCACCCTGGGTACTGGGCCCACCTGACCTCCAGCCTCTCATAGGACCTGCACTGCCTTGTGTCTACAGTAGTGACAGCGCCTAGCCAGGACCTTTGCCAAACTCTCATGGCTAGGAAGTGATGCCACTCCAAGGGTTAAGTAAGTCTGGTTCCTCTGGCCTCCCTATAGAGGCCAATAGATCCTCCCTATAGATCCTGGAGATCTCTCAGGACCTACGTCTAATGTGTTGATTTACCTCATGTTGTACATTTTAAAAACAGAGCTAGGCGTGGTGGCACACATCTTTAATCTCAGCACTTCGGAGGCAGAGGCAGGCAGATCTCTGTGAGTCCGAGGCCAGCCTGGTCTATAGAGTGAGTTCCAGGACAGCCAAGGTTACACAGAAAAACCTCATCTCAAACAAACAAACAAACAAACAAACAAACAAACAAAAAGGAGCTCCCAAATCCATAGGCATTGGGGGTTGGTCTGGTGTGCTGTGTGTTCTGTGTCCCCAGACTTGACTACAATCCAGGCATGGGCCTTGTAATGATTATTGAATAATGCCCTGTGTCAATGCTGTATAAAGAATGATCCCCAAACCCCTGATTGGTTGGTAAGGAAGCTTTTCAGCCTATAGCTGGGTGAGAGAGAACAGGAAGCAGTGCTTCCGTTTCCCCGTCAAGAAGTCTCCCTCAGGTAGGGACCACAAGGCAAGAGGAGAACAAGGAGGATGGAGGAGAAAGAGGACACAGGCCTGAGGACTGACCTATGGAGCCAGAGCAGCCCAGGCAGGACCAATATGGCAAGTACTCTGGGGTGTTTAAACTAGCCAGACTAGTATACATGGCTTAGAACAGATCAATACCAGCCAAGCTCTAGGGCCTTAAAGCTCATTGAATAAATATGATAGGTCTCCATCTAATTATTGGGAGGCTAGAACAGGTGATTAGAAAAGGCCCGTTATTAGAACCCCCAAATTACAACCTTTTTTTTTTTTTTTTTTTTTTTTTTTTTTTACACATAGCCGTTGCCTGGGTTCAAACAGCTGGTCAAACAGCTACCTGGACTGGGTATTCTGTGTTCTTTCCATTTGGAATGAGCATCTGTGATGTAGAACAAAGACCCAAGCGCAGCTGCCATGGCCATGCCCACACATACCCTTACCCTAGGCTTTCCCCACCCAAGATGGCGTCCAAGGCTCCCCCCCCCCCCCCCCCCCCCCCCCTGTGGCTTCTTGAACTTTTGGTCTTTGCCCAACCTCTTCCCCATCTGTATCCAAGGCCCTTTCCAAGGCCAAGTTGCCCGTCAAGATGACAAGTTTCTTCACTTACTTAAGGCCAAACATTGGTTGGGAACTTTTTTTTCATGCCAGGTACAGAAAATACGGATGTTTTCAAAAAAGCAGTTCTCAGCCGGGCATGTTGGCACATGTCATTACCCGGGAGGTGGAAGTAGACAGATCTCTGGCCTCATCTACAGAGTGAGTCCAGAACAGCCAACGCCGTTACACGGAGAAACCATGTCTTGAGGTGTGTGTGTGTTTGTGTGTGTGTGTGTGTGTGTGTGTGTGTGTGTTGGGGGGAGCAGTTCTCCCTAGCTACAAGCAGACAGTTCCCATCCATTGAGAAACTGCCCCACCAAGATGACCCAAGTGGATGCCACCCACGTCTTTCCTTATGCCTCTTCAGTCTTCCCACAGTGAGAGCAAGGATTGCTGGATCCTGCCCTGCGTCTCCACAGGCCTGTGGCACACACTGGGGTTCTCAGAGGAGACTAGTTAAGCCAGAAAATGGTTTACATCCCATCATCTCTCCGCTTCCTGCAATTGATCCCGCAGATCTTCTATAGAATCTGTATCTGCTCCTCTCCTCAGTACCATGAGCTGCTTGATGAACCCATTTGCTGCCAAGCATGCAGTGGACTGCGGTTAGACTGTGGAGGCCCAGGTTTAAATATGAGTCCTCCCTGGGTAACCCCAGGCAGGGCTCAGACCCTCTCTGGCCTCAGACTTATTAGGGACAACAAAGTTGGCCTGGATCTCTTGAGGGCTCAGGAGGCTGAGGTGGATGAAGGTAGGACCCAGGCAGATCAAGCTGTGGAGAAAAAGCTTTCCTGAACAGGAAGCTCCTGACGAGGCATGCCAAGCCAAGGGCAGTACACAAGAATCAGCTTCTGCCCCGGGAGGCTCCTCAGAAGAGAAACTGGGTCTTGCCATGACCTGGGCAGAAGCCTTGAACTAAAAGGGACTCCAGTACCCTTTTTAGAGGACATCTAAAATGTTAGTATTTTCTTTCCTAGCCATCCAGATGGTGTGTGTGTGTGTGTGTGTGTGTGTGTGTGTGTGTGTGTGTGTGTG
>OU015752.1:117338243-117349941 GCA_907169655.1 Acomys percivali | reverse complement strand
CCACTCCGGCTGCCCATGGAGGCTCTGGAGGCTTTTCATACAAGGCATATTTGTCTCCCTACAGACTGAGCAAGATGACATAGCCTAAGACGGAGACAGACCTCCTGCCCTGGAGGTTTCATTCCTTCTTCCTCTACAACAGGCTCTGTCAGGGCATTGAGGACTCACTGGGGACTGAGGACAGGGCAGGCAGCTAGTAGAGAAACAAACACAGCAGCCCATCTCAGGCTGTGGCCAGGGAGGGCAGAGTAGCTTAGCCTCCGGGGGATCAGGGATGTCACAGGTACCTGGCAGGCAGCATCTCATTTGATCCTGTGCCTCTTTGTGCCTGGCATATAGGTACAGGAGACTGATATGCTAGAGGGAAGCTATTTACCCTAACCTCCTCAGTAGCCAGCAGGCACTGAGCCAGGTCATAAACCCTAGTCTTTGAAGTCAATGTGGATGGACAGGCCTGGACAAAGTTGTGGGAGGTAGGGACATCTAGGAAGGGGTGACCCAAGTCTGCTCAAAGTGCCTCCCAGGAAGGATGTGGAGTGGCCAGGGAAGATCTCAAGCCCCACTTGAGGCCACTACTCCTCCATGGAGACAGTCCCATCTCCCCATGTCAGGATGTGACAGTAATTAGCTTAGACCCTATTAGATGCTAGCCTTCCCCGAGACCTGTGATAATTGTTTCTCTAATTAGCACTGTGGAGGCACTGATAGCTTGCTCTGGGAGCACGGTACACACAAAGGTACCCATATGCCTCACCAGCCTCCCTCTTTTCAGATTCCTGGAGGAGGACCAAGATAAAGACTAATTAAGTGCCTACTATGTGCCCTGTGGTGTGGAACACTTGATGTTTCTTATTTCATTAAGTTGCCCACAGAGGTCCCCTGGAGGTCACTGTCTGTGCTAGCTCCATCTCCCTACACCTCCTATTCCACAGTTACCACAATCAGGCAGCTCTCATGGCATCCCCGACGCCCCTGTCCCCCAGAACCACAGTGGAGATAGGATGAGCTGTGGAACAGCAGGTGGTAAAGGTACCTGGGAACTGAGAAATTATTTCCTCCTGTGGTGGGGTGGGGTGGGGGATGAGGGTGGGGGTGCATAGGAGAGCAGGAGGGCAGGGGAAGGTGTGGGCCAACAGCAGAAGGTGAACTATATTACACATCAGTTTTACCTCATACACTATACACTGGGTCTGGGCCACAATCCAGAAAATCGACCCATGGCGCCATCCTCCCCTGGGGCCCAGTTCCTGGAAGGCGATGCTGAAGGGATGATTGATGTCACCCGGCCTCCTCTTTTGCTGCCTCGAAGGTGGCTTCTTACACATACACACACACACACACACACACACACACACACACACACACACACACACCGCGTGGATGAATGCTGCAAGCGCCAATGTGGTAGATCATAGTCACATATGCACACAGTGACGTAGGTGTGTACACATGAAAGCTGATAGAGCAGGAGTTGTGAAGACAAGATGTCAAGATGTGAGCAGTGCAAGTCTAGGTTCAAATCCTACCTCCTCCATTTCCTACATACGTATGCTATCCATGTCACCTAGGCTGTCTAAGCCTCAGTTTTCTTATCTATACAGAAAGGATAACAGTAATATCAAATAGTTGGATGAATGAGACTACACATGTGGCTCTCAGCCACATTTGTCATGTATTATTTTTGATACACAAACACTTCTATTAGTGTAACTGTATCTGTGGGTTAGTATGCATGCATAGGTGTCCTTGAGAGGCCCAGGAAAGACTTCTAGCACCCTAGCAAAGGGGCATAGGCAATGGTCCTTACTACCGGGCTCCCTAAACTGGGGCTCAACTACAAATGAGGAGAACTTGCTGTGCATCCCCCTGGGGAGGGAAAAACACCTATCCTAAGCAAGCTATAGGAGATGAATGGCTCAGCAGCCTCCAGGCAGGACCAGGGATTAGGAGGCTCACAGCCCAGCGTCCCGGAGGAATGGGAGGGAGGCTGAGTCGCGGGGGCCATCCATCAAGGCTGGCAGGCCCAGTAATGCTGCACAGCGGGATGGGGGAGAGGAAAGGGAGCTGTAAGATGGGGGAAGTGTAGACAAGCCGGGGCCAGGCAGCCCAGCCCAGCCCAGTCCCTGACATGCCGTAACCCTGAGTGAGTCACTGTTGCCTTGAGACCTCAGTGTCTTCATCAGGGACAACAGGGCCAAAAGACTCTTTCTTTACTCTCTCAGCCTCAATATCAGCTCAGGTCCCAGAAAGAGCCCCAATGAGAGTGTAAGGGGTACAGGGCCACCTTTAACTCCTACAAGTGACCAGTTTAGTCAAAGGTCCCCGGGAGTAGGGGTGGAAGAAGAGACCATAGGTCCTGAGCTGGGAGCCCAAAGACCCAAAGTGGAGTTTTGAGTATTTTCTTGTTTGTTCTGAGACAGCGTTTCTCTGTGTAGCCCTGGCTATTTAGGATCTCCCTGTAAAGACCAGGACGGCCTCAAACTCGCAGAGACATCCCCCCCCCTTTCCACCCCCCTTCTGCTTCCCAAGCGCTAGAACAGAAAGGATGCACCACTACACCAGGTTCCAAATACCCAGTTTGAATGCATTTCCAGCCCTCATCCTTTCCTGACTCTTGTCAAGCTTCTCTGATTTCCAGGCCTTGCCCTGGATGCCCTGGTGCCACCATCTACACACTCAGCCAGTGGCCTGACACAGGCAGGAAAAGAAAAAAAGAAAGAAAGAAAGAAACAAAGAAAGAAAGAAAGAAAGAAAAACCCCTAATCTATGCAAATTTCATTCAAATCAAGAGCAAAGTGTCCTCTGGGTCCTGCCAGCCCTGAGGAGGTAGCAGTTACCTGGGAGGATGCTGGCCAAAAAGACTGCGGCAAGACCTTCTAGCTGGAGCCCAACAGAGTCTAAAGGTCTTCTGTCTCTCACTAATAACCTAAGCAAGCTAAGGCAAGTCACTTGCTGCCTCTGGGAATCACCTTTCCAACTCTAAAACAAATCCTCCCATTTAAAAGTCAAGCAAGCAACAATGAAAACCTCCTGGGTCCCTCTCCATGCTACAAACTGCCTCCATCCTGCAGACTCGACTCCCCCCCCCCTCCACTGCCCCCCCCCCCCGGGCCCTTCCCTATACACCCTACCTTCAGGCTGCTCCCCCGTGTTTCACCTCTAGATCTTGGTTTTCCCCTCAGAAACCCTCCTCCCTCAAGATGGGCCAGAAGTACTGCTGCTGCTGGCATAGCTAGACTAGACACTCCTCTGGACTACCACACATCTTTCCAGAGCTCTCAGACAGGATGTGCCTGTCCCTCCATCTCACTCAGCTCCCCAGGATGCAGAAAGAATAGAGGCATCTAGCTCAGAGGCGCAAAGAAAGAAGGTAGGTGAGGGAGAAATGAAAAAAGATGAGAGAAGTAACTGTGGCTAAGGCTCCTCTGGCTCTCACGATTTGCATCAACTCTAGTGTCACCCCATGCACAGGCCCAGGATCCATCCCCCTCCTCTGGTAGGCCTTGGGCTCCAACCCCTGTCAAGCACAAAAATACAAAGGCCCCAGGGTGGGGTCAACAGAGGTTTTGGCCTCTGCTGCCACACCAATGGAGGCTAAGATCAGTACACAGTCGTCATAGCAATGCTGGATGCTGTCACCACAGATTCATCACCTGAACTCTGCCAAGGCCAGCAAGGTGTGAGGGATGCTGGTTGGAGCTGATCAGAGCTACTGGGCTTTGGGGGAGGGCATGGCTTAACTTCCACCCGAGTCCAGCTGTGCCCTCCCCTCACCCTCTGTGAATCCAGGGTGAGATGACCCAATCTACTGTTGGTATCTAGCTCAGTCCAACTTAGTTCAGTGAAAGTGGTGGTGGAAAATATTGCTGCCCCACCCTCCATGATTGGGCACCTACACAGCAGGGCAGAGGAGATGTACTCAGTATGTGCCTGGGGCCAAAGAAGGGAAAAGAGACGGCAAGGCCGTGTGTCATGCCCAGGTACCAATGGATGACCACTAGAAAGTAACTAATTTGGTTCAGGGAACAGGCAGGGTAAGAATTATTACCACCCTTTACAGGATCCTGGCTGTTGCTTTTGCCTGAATCCTCCCAGACAATCCTTATCCACAGCCTCCACCCCCAGCCCCACCCCCAGGGCCTCAGTATGACTTACCTACTCTACTCCTGCATCTCCTAAGTTTGAGAAAGTCTAGAGCCCTATTACAGGGTATTGGACAGGGGCCCCTTTTTCTCCTACCTGTGGCAAAGTACTTAGTAGGAAGATGTTCCCATCACAGATACTGGGGGGCGGGGCTCCAAAAGATCGCTGGCAGCCCCAGGATGAGAGTTGTCCGTGGTGCTGAACCCTCCTAGCCTGTACTCACTGAAAAGCCTGCCTTTTCCTGTCTTGAGTGCATCAGCTCCTCAGCCCAGGGAGGGCGAGGCCAGGCTCCCACACACGATGCACCTCAAATGCCCTCTACTTCTTGCATTCACAAAACCTCAGCAAGAGACCAGGGAGATGGCTCAGCAGGTAAAGGCTCTCCCCTTGGAAACCCCATGGAAGGTGGAAGACAGAACCAATGCTACAAAGTTACCGTCGAACCTCCACATGGCCATTGTGGCACCCTCGCCCTCCCCACCACATGCACGCAATAATAACACAAATAAATAAATAAACCTTGTAAAAAGGAATGTATTTGGATCAGAAGAGTGGGTACAAAGACCGAATGCATCACACAGGCTTTTATTGGGCCCCTGGGATGTAGATCTGATTCTGCCTTTCAGGGCCTTGGATCTAAGAGAGTCAACATTGAGGTCTGCTAACCCTCTCTCTCTCTCTCTCTCTCTCTCTCTCTCTCTCTCTCCCTTACAATAAGTAGAAAATGTATGTCCATTTTACACTGAAAATGGAAAACATTGGGGTGACAAAGGGACTTGCCCGAGGTCACAAAGCTACTGACCATCAAGGGTAGGCCTTAAGCTCAAGATATTTCTATGTCCTGAGTGGAGAGGGAATCACAGACATAGTTCTCTGTCCATCACAGTTTATAATCTAGGGTCCCTGCCCTGTAGCCAACAAGCCCACAGCAAAGGATGTCTGAATTGGACCTGAATACCTCCTGCTGCAGGTCTGACTTTGAGGGACTCAGCAGGATGTGGGATCAGCTCTCATCACCTGGGATGCCTCCATGACTCCTGGCCCTTAATCCACCCCCACCTTGCACAGAGACCTCCCCCTACCTTGCATGCAGGAGTGAGGTGTGCACTCTAAAAATACCTTAATCCCTCCCTGCTCTCGCTCTAATTAAGCGGAGTGAGTCACTACTTTAAGTAATTTATTGCTAGTTACATAATTGCTTTAATATTTGGTTCTAGAACTGGGGAAAAAGAGTGGCCCCTTCTTTTCAGGGAATTGGCAAGTCACGGAATGGGGCTGTGGCCCCTGCTGGAGGGAAGTGGACTCAACATGGTCAGGCTCTTGCTCTAATCTGGGCCCAGACATGGCTACTAGGGCCCCAGAGAACACCTGGAGAAGCAGGCCTGTGGAAGTCCCAGACTCTCTGCTCCCGGTCCCCCAATCTGTGCCTTCTAAAGACACCACTCCAGTCTCATACCCAGAGCTCATCATCATGAGCCACACTCTAACTATTCACTGCATTGCCTAGCCTTATCACTTTGGCAAGCAGCAGAAATTAAGGCCCAGAGAGGGTCCAGGCAGCACATACAAGGCAGGTTTACTATATGTGACCAAGTCTTCAGTGCAAGGAGAATGCACCACCTCTCGCAGTCCTGTAATAAGTCAACCCCAGTCTACACACACACACACACACACACACACACACACACACACACACACACCCCGCTTCCAGAAGATGCACACACACACGAATACACACAGACACACACACACAAATACAGACACACACACATACACAGGTGCATACACAGATGCACACACATACAAAGACATGCTGACAGACACACACACACACACACACACACACAATTCACTACAAAGGGCACAAGAGATCATTCGGAGGAGGATGATAAGATGGTGAGATGGCTCTGTAAGAGTGCAAAGGACCTGAGTTTGGATGCCAGTACCTACACAGCGGCTCACAACCACATATAACTCCAGTTTCAGGGGACTCACAACTGTCTTTTGATCTCTGCAGGCACCAGGCATATATGTGGTGCACAACATATGTGCAGGCAAACACTCATACACATAACAAAAATAAATCTTTTTAAAAATTCCTTTCTTGATTTCAATGGTAATTACATGACTACAGATTTATTAAAATTCATTATACTCTTTAATTAGAGGTTTTATTATATGTAAGTTATACCTCAACAAAGCACATGCTTTTAAACAGTTAAAGAGAGAAGTCCCATCCCCACCCTCCAGGCCCCCATGGCAGGAACAGCTGTGCTGAGACTCAGGCAGAGCTGAGTAACTAGTGTTCTCTTAGTAGGTGCTCACGGTGCAGCTGTTGGGCTTGCTCAGTGACAATTAGTAAGGTGTCAATAGGCATCTCCTGTGTGCACCTGCACACTTTTAATCTCATTAGCTCATTTCCCACTCTCCACAGCCCATGAGAGAGCCCCAGTGTGTGCCAGGCACATTACACACGTGGTCTCACTTCATCCTCACAGCAGCTCTAACAAGATGGGTGCCAAGTTCATGCCCATTCACAGATGCAGGAAAAAAGGTGGCAGGACTCACAGGTCCTGCCACTGGGATGTGGCAGGCTTTTATTCAAAAGCACCTCCCACGGCTTCCTCTGATGGCTCTAAATTACACGGCTTAAGCTGCATGTGGAGGAGATGCCCTCGAGCCCACGGCTTCACTGGGCTTAGAAGTTGAAGCAGGCACACCTTCCTGTAATCCTAGAACTGAGGGAGGTGGAGACAGAATTGGAGGTTCAAGGCCAGCCTGGGCTATATGGAAAGACTCTGACCCAAACCACAGGTAAGAACAAAAGTAGAAAATTGTGAGTAGAGGGGGAGGGGAAGGGAGGAGAGGAGATAGGAGAGGAGGAGGAGAGGAAGAGAGGAGCAGAAAGAAGAGATGAGAGGAGAGTATAGCCCAGGCGCACTCCACACAGCAGCCATGTATACGTCCAGAGCGGTACTGAGAGGCAAGGCCGGCCAGGGGAAGCAGGGGACTGGGCTAGGGAAACTGGGGAAAACATAAAGGAAACCACAGTGTCTGCAGAGAATTCAGCGTCACCTGGGCCCTGAGCAGCGGGGGGGGGGGGGGGTCCCTCGATGCTATGGGTGACTCATTCCCTTCAAATTAACCTCTGTCCCCGTTCTTGGTTTAATGGCCTGTTCATCACACCCACTGTCACTATCTCGCTGGGTATAGGGAGGACAACACAACAGCAACAAAAAAATCCCTCACCCCAAATTTTACAAAAGCTATGTGGAAAATAGTGAATGATATCCTCAAGGTTGGGGAGGGGGTCACAAAAAGGGTCCTATTGGGCCAGAAAGAGGCCACATGGAACAGGCCTTCTGGAGGAAGGGGTTTAAAAAAAAAAAAAAACCACACACTTCATAATGAAGAAGAGAGGCATTCTAGGGACTAAAGGGTTAAGTGTATGGGAGTGGGGTAATGAGGGTAGGGAGGAGGTGGGGTTAGGTTAACCAAAACTAAGAATGGTTGAAAAAGCATGATAGAAACCCAGCAGCGCTTTATAAGCTAATTAAAATATGTAGCTTTGGAACATTTTTATTTTATGTGTGTATGAGTGTTTTGATGGCATGTATGAATGCGTACATGTGCCTGCTTAAAGCCCACAGAGGCCAGAAGAGAGGAACAGATGCTCTGGAACTGGAGTTACAGACGGTTATGAATCACCGTGTGGGTGCTGGGAACAGAACCCAGGTCCTCTGCAAGAGTAGCAAGTGCTCTTAGCTGCCTAGCCATCTCTCCTGCCCCCTAGTCTTTTTTAAAGGAGTTTGAAGCCAGGAATGGCGTTGCACACCTTTAATCTCAGCACTCACGAGACAGAGGCAGGCAGATCTCTGTGAGTTCAAGGCCAGCCTAGTCTTCATAGCTAGTTCCAGACCAGCCAGGGCTACATAATAGGAGTCGGTCTCAAAAGGAAGGATAGGGGCTTTGAATGAGACACCCTGCATCGGTGAACAACGCTGTCTCCAAAAGATAGTGATAGCTAAGCTAAAATCCCAATACCAGGCATGGCGCCCTTGCCTTTGAGTTACTGGTCAAGGAGGTCCCAGAAGCCTCCAGAACATTACAGGCTACTGCCATTGCTCTTGGCTATCTATCATAACTAGATGTTAAGATCCTATTGTTGAAGACACCACACATTTTGGTTGCAGGACGTAGAAAAATTAACTTAGAACAGACCTGAACACTTTTCCCCTGCTGATTAAATCTCATAGTACCACAATGTAGTCATTATACAGGCTACTGAGGGAGAGAAGACATCAGGGTGGGACCCTGCATGCTACAACACTAACTTACCCAGCAAGATGTGGCCACTGGTGTGTAACGGCATGATTGTTACGGAGTAACCAACTGCTTCCTGATTGGAATTGAGGCCTGCTCTACAGTAAGGCATTCACGCCTGGCACTGTCTAAACTTAGCCAAAAGCCTATGGTTGCAGAGGTCAGAGGCCATGGGGGACAACCTGCTATGGTTGTCTTGTCAACTGGGAATATTGTCAAGCTGCCTTCTAAATATTTATGTTCATACCTGTAGATTTGTGCTGCTCTCAACCTCAGTCAGAGACGCTTCTTTCTGCAGTAGGCAGCGGTCAATGTAAAGAAGGAACTATGACTGCTTAGCCCTAAATGGGACATCTTTATCAACATATCTATTGATGTATTGGGATCTGGGAAGTTCCCTGAAAGGGGACAAGATCATCAAGGAAATATTTTCCCCTAATGGGAACAACCCATTTCCCAGTGATGAGAGCCACCATGGGGACCAAGTACTTGGGTCTGACTGTGACAGAGCCATTTCCGTGCCAATTGCAAGTGATTTCCTGGGGTACAGCATGACCTGAATGCCACCCATGCTGTCTGCTTGGGTCAATGAGCCTGTGCTATGTGCATGGCTGTTTCTAGTTGTTCCCCTTCCCTGTTTCTAAGTCAGTCTCAGATGAGCCGGGGTCTGTTGTCCAATGCACAGTTATGACCACCATGTGCACGGTGGCTTCTTCATGTAGGGAGATCTGAATCGTCTGCGTTTGTTTCTCTCTGACAACCTGTGTTGCTCTTTGTGTTTCTAGGTATGGGTTGTCTGAGCCTCAGGACCTTGTGTGTTTGTGGCCGTGATACTTAGTTCATCAGGTCCGGCAGCTGGAGCCAGAGGAACAGGCTGAGCAGGAGGTCCTGCAGCTAGAGAACCCACAGTAGGCCTGCTGATCCTCAAACACTGAGTGGGGCCAAAGGTAGCCAATTATCATTGATAGTGAGTCAAGGCTCAGGGCCCACTGGAAGCTGAAAGGGAATTCCTACTGGTGTGTGGCACTGGTGAGGCGGCTAGGCCAGTGTCCCTAACCCTTCAGCATCTTTAGGGAACCATCCACACTGACTCATCTCCCAAAAAGGCCCAAAGCCAGGGCTCAGGACAGTGACAAGGATGGAGGCCTCAGGCCAAGAGGAAGTTCTTCAAGAGAGAAGTTGGTGTGGAGCTGCCATCGCAGGGGTCACAGGTGGAATCAGAGGATGAGGAGCAGTGAGGCAACTTTGCTCTGGGGGAGGAGCAGGGGGCACAGAAAGAGTTGGGGAGTGTGACCTGTGGGTAAAAGTGATGGGTGCCACAAGAATGTAAAGCGCCAGCAGCAGGAAGCAGTGGTGGCTGTCCCTGCAGGCGACATGAGGCAGGAAGGGCTGCTCCCACAGACAGACCCCATGGGTAAGGGAAGGCTGACCCTGAAGGAGGATGGAAGCATCAGGGGGGGAAAAAAGATCACAACTCGGACATGTGAGCCAGAGTAGAGCTGACATGACCCTTCTGACCTATTGGGGCAATTTGCATGTCTTCAGCCACTCCTCAGAGGGATTTCTGGGTCAGCACACCACCCCTTTCTGTCACCCTGACCCATCTAACCCCAGAGGAACCATAACCTGACCTCACTGAACTACCCCCTCTACTTCCACAGCTGCCTCTCTATCCCTAGGTTCTCCCTCCTGCCCCAGAACCCTGTACCTGTCACCCCATCCCTCTGGTGGGCCAAGGTCAACTCCAGCATCACTGTTCCAGAAGCATCCTAGTAAGCCACTCTGATACTCACATCTGGGCACATCTGTCTTTAACAGGGCTGGACAAGGACCATCTAGTCCATCTCTATGGCCTAGGTGATAAGTACAGGTTGAGTAGATCAAAGATGGCTGAGATGCCTGAGCTTGTGGCATAGCAGGGTACAGAACCCATAAGTGGATACTAAGGAGGTCTTTCTTTCCTCGGCAGCCCCCAGCCCCACCCCACAGAGATAGGAGGAGCCACAGGCATGGCAGGAAGACCGCAGCCAACTATGTGCATACGGTGGTGCCCACCAGACCAAAGTCAATGTGAAAGCAGGTGTTTGAAGCCTGGACCTGGCTTTGGTATTAACTCTGAGATCAGCCAGCTGTGTGACTGTGGGCACGGTCTCTACCCTCTCTGGGCTTTGTCTTCCCATCATCCATTTGTCCTTTCAGATTTAAGTTGAAGTCTTTCCTGCTGGAAGGCTGGCCTCTAGTGGCTGCTTTGTCCAGGCTTCTTACACACACACACACACACACACACCCCACTTCCAGAAGAGTTCTGCTACTGTAGGTTGGGTTGAGTGCTGGCAGGAGAGTAGAAAGTAAAAAGGAAGAGAACTCAGGTGTTTGGCCCTCAGCACCTCACTCCTACTGTCAGGCTGTGGTGGCCACACTCCCACAGGGCGGCCCTTTCTCCAGGCCTAGATTCTGCCTCTCAGGTCCCTGTTCATCTTGCCCCTAGGCCTTCCCACGGCCAGTCTAGGTGCTTGCAGGGGCCGATCTTTACTCATCGCAGCCTGCAGGGAAACTGCCTGAGAAGCACTTGTTTTGTTCTTCTCTGCACAAAGGCACTGGCTCCTCGAAGACTTGTTGAGGTGATTAAACAAGGCAATTTCTAAGACTTTATAAAGGACACTTTGGTGACATTCCTTCTCCCTGTAGGCTATTGTGCCGCATGCGGAAAATTCTCAGCACTCCAGAACAAGTGGCAGTAAGGCCACAAGCATCCTTGGCTACCTAGTGAGTTTCAAGCTACTCTGAGCTACAATGAGACTCTTCTCAAAAGAGCAAAAAAAAAAAAAAAAGGTATAAATTAATATTTTAAAGTAAGCAATGAAAGTAAGTAAATAAAAAATTTTTTTTTGTTTTGTTTTTTTGAGACAGGGTTTTTCCATGTAGCACTGGCTGTTCTGGACTCGCTTTGTAGACCAGGCTGGCCTCGAACTCACAGCAATCCACCTGCCTCTTCCTCCCGAGTGCTGGGACTGAAGGCGTGAGCCACCACACCCAGCAAGAAATAAAAGTTTTAAAACATTTCTTCTCTCCATCTGGGCTGCCACTCAGAGCTTTAAAGTAATTCTGGATTCTCTGACATGGGAAGGGCATGGTATTTCTGCCTGCTCCTCATGTCTCCTACCCCAGCCATAACCTATGTTGAGCACCCCCCCCCCCCCCCCCCCCCCCCCCCCCCCCCCCCCCCCCCCCC